>CM060944.1:461241313-461866313 GCA_030765085.1 Allium cepa
TTGATAGTTAAGTAGGAATGGGTTTGAATTTGACAAAAAGGAAATTTATTATTTGCTTACCCATCTATTCAATCTATTAAATTTGATCAGATCCATTTGCAATTAAACGAATTTATTTATAAGTTAGTATGTATTTAGCTGATAACTATAAACCAATTAGGGCAATTGGGTATATATATATTACCAGTTAAGTTATATAAGATAATGGTTGACTTAATTAAGGGAGTTTATGTAATAATTTCATTTATTTTGTAAGTGGAAATAAAACGTTAATGATAACAAGTATTCAAAATTTACCATCTATTTAGTATATTAAGTATAATTGATAATCAACTGCAGCAAGTAATAAATAATAAATACGTAACGTTAAATGAAGTAATCTTTGAAATTTAATATTTAGAAACTATGTAAATATAAGTGCAGATGAAATTGGGGATATTTACATATTGAAATATGAATCCAATGATAAATCAATCTAATTGACAATAAATAATGGAAAGTAAATTTAATTAAATTTTGGAAATTTAATATATATATACAGTTATAAACCCTAGCTCCATCCTATTGTCATTTGCTGTATATTCATTTCTTCATCTCCTTCTCCTTCTCAAATGGTTGCAAAACCTAGATCTACTTCAATCCAAATTTCAATGAAAATGCAAACACTTCAGAAAAATTCCACAAAAAAATATATGTTAATGTTCTCGAGGCACGTAATCTACTGGTGCAATTCGTTTTCTGTTTTGAACATTCGTTTGACCAGAATTAATTCAAACAGTCCGTGACCATTCATCATCATCGTCGCAAACTTCGTCGGATCGTCAAACCTTTTCTGGGTTTTGTAGAGTGGACGATGGGGATCGCATCTATATGGTTTGTGTGTCGTTTTATTTATTTTCAACTTTGAATTCAATCATCATTTTTCGCCATAACTTTCTCATACGAAGTCGGATTCACACGAAATTTCTTTTGTTAGGATCGTAATTTAATTCCGGATTTGATGACGTTGGTTTGGACAAAATCCGAGAAGGGCGAATTTTTGGGTTTAAATCGAATTTAAATTCGATTTAAATTCCAAAGGTGAGTGTTTAAACCCACTCACAACTACTAGAAGCTTTTATGTTTGTTAAATTAATTTTAGAAATGAATAGAAATTTATTTATGAGTATTTGGCATGTTTATTTTATTCATATCTGTTGAATTGCATTTATTTAATTTAACTGTTAATTTAATTAATTTATTGCGTATCAATTTACAGTTAAAATTTATTTGTTTGTATATAAACTGCTAGTTAACAGTTATATAATTTATTACTGAATATAGACTGTAGATTAATAGCTGTTAAATTTAATTTGAATAAAATTGCCAGTATTACCTGTTATGTAGTACCAAAAATAATATTGTTATTGATTGATACTGATTGATGATTGCGATTTAGATGATGGATGATGTTGATGAATGGATGTTTATTGTATATCATTAAATTGTAAATTATCATGCATATTTCATTTCATTCGGGATTGTGGTTTGAAATGATATACAACCGCAAAATTTTATATCTTTTAAATTGCGGATTGAAATGATAAATATCTGTATCACTTGACCATAGGATAGAAAATTATATACAGGCACCGCGGTATATATATAACTATTTAAAGGTGATTTCTATGGTTTGGATGGAATACGGTTTATAATAATCTTAAATTTTATATTGTATAAATATTATTCTTCCATATATATACATATGAAGTTGAAAATTTTGAAATTAAAAGGTGTATGAATCTCTTTATTAAAAATGGAAAAAATTTAAGAAAATGGAGTTTGATAATTTATATCATATGTTTAAATGTTAAGTTTGGAAATTTTAAGATATGATATTTATAATTGGATTTTTTTCCAAGATAAATTGAAATGAATATTCTAGTATAATTTGAATTGAAAAAAATATATATTTTATTACTAGAAATTGGAGTTCTTATTTATTTATGGATTTTATGTGAATATTCAAGACTAAATAATAGAACATTTAATTTGGTTGAAGGAATAAATTCCAACTTTAGTTTTGAAATAGTAATACTCCAAATGGATATATATATATATATATATATATATATATATATATATATATATATAAATTGAAGTGGTTTTGGAACTTGAGAGAGACAATACAAATTTTGGTTTAGACTTTAATAAAGAAATGTATTTGTAAAGCCATGAGAACTATTTTCTTTACAAAGTAACATTTAAGTTAAACCTTTTAATTCATATACCGTTGAATATCCAAACCATTCAAGTTTTAGAAGTTATGGTTTTAAATTATGATTTTCAAAATACTATGCTTTGAAAATATTTGATTTTCAGACGATATGAAGTTAAAGCATTTTGATTTTGGAAAAGAATTATATTTGGGATAAGTGATAAAATATGGTTTTGGGTTTTGAAATGATATCGTATTCATGGTTATGAAATGGAATGTTTATTCTGATTTTTAAAGTATAACCTATTTTAAATGACCGCGGTGTTATAATAACGATGGGTTGGCAAAGAGACCGGGATCGGATATCTGACATACTCTCTGTCGATACCGAAAACCACTTTGACTAACCGTATACGCGGTGGAGATTCCAGAATGAAGTAGGTGGTGGTGACGTTTCCTGTAAGGTAAATACGTGGACCCGACTCCCGTGAGTTGGCATAAGGTGGCTAAAACAGGAGCGATTCTCAGGCCAATGAGGTCATTCCTCTGATCGGACCCTCCTCTTCGATATTATACTTTGATTTTGGATTGATTCAGTGGCCACTTCTATATTTTGATTTTGGGGAGTTAGTCCGAGGTGGGCGGTAACTGACGCTACGCGTTTCCACTAGCCTGGATAGCAATTGGTATATCTACCCTGGCATTGCCTAGTTGTGCCGTGTCACCTACCATATTGAGCCTTTACTACGAGTTTCTATTTGTGTCGTACCTATGGAGTATCCTCTGGTAGCTTCCCGATCAGGAGGTATTACGGTACTGTATAGACTATTGGCATTATTTGTGTTAAGGGCTATATGGGTAGCCCCTTAACGCTATTAAAAAGTAAGTTTATTTTATAAATAGACACTATTATAATAGCGCAATATACTACATAGTAAATAGTTTAACGGATCCTTAGGAGATGTAAATCCCGAGCATCTCTTGAGTTACTGTACTCATATTTATTTCTGTTAATTTAACTCACATAAGATCTTTTAGTTCTGACTCGAGTGTTTTTGTCTTTTCAAATTCGCTCGGGTCAGTCCGAGCGTTTCAGGATCGAAGACTTTAGCTTTGAAGGACGAAGACGAAGGAGTCGTATCATTATTATCTATAGTATTGCACCACACTCATACTGTTCCGCTGCATTGATTGTATTGGTAGGTGTAACTCTGATATTTATTGTATAAAGCAAATCAAGTGTTTGTAAACTGTTTTGAACTGTATATTTATTATTATATTTTATCCTTCCGCTATGAGATTCTGTTTTGTTTTATTTCTTCTCTGTTTTCTTATTTATCCCATAACAATCCGCCCTTGCGTATGCTTTGAATTGGCACGTGTGTCGGTTTAAAGTGTGCGAAAAGGCGAGACGTTACAGTTGGTATCAGAGCTTTGGTTTAGCGATAAACCTTGGCTTTGTGGGGTTTGACTCTTTATTAATAGGGTAGTAATACCCTATGGGAGTCGCTGAGTGTATATATATATGAGAGAGCGTATTTGTTAGTATTAATAAAAGATTTTGATATTGTGTTAATCTGTTCCGCTTTGTATTTATAAATTCTGGTTGATGCATAGGACGATATGTCATCAATAGGAATTTCAAAACACTTAATAGGACAGACCGACATAATATTTGTTTTTAATATAGGTGAATGAAATAATTTTGCCTATTATATTTTCCATATATAAAAATATTTTTATAAAGATATATTTTGGTTGCTATAGTTGGGTGTTAGGTAATAAAAATATGTGTAATGAATTAAAGCTAAGTTGAATTTTAATAAATCAAATTAGAGATTTTAGAACTTAAGTCCGGGATTTTTGAAATCTTCTTTCAAAGGATTTATGAAATATAATGATTTGGTTTATAAATATTTTCTTATATAAATATGTAGTATAATTCGAAAGAATTGGTTTAAGAGGATTTTGAAGAAAATAAGTTTGTACTTTCCTCTCTGTCGCTGGAAAATAATTTCGGCGATGACGGCCGCATCATCGACTTTCATTTTCGAGTTTCGAAGGGAAAGGCCACTGTAGTAAGTACTACTGCAGATTTGTTTGAAATTATTTAAAATTTTAATTGTTTAAAGGTAATTAGAGATATAAAAGTTGTAAGAAATTAATTATCTATTATTTTAAAGTAATTTTGGAATTTGACCCGGTATTAATTCTTGAATTTCCATTAATTAGTTGTAAAATAAAAAAAAAATTGAGGTTAGTAAAATAAAGGTTAAGTAATCAATGAATTAAAAGGGTTGAGATTAAACTTGTATAAGTTCTTTTGCTTTTTCTTTAACATAAATAACTTACAAAGTATAAAAAGTTGAAATGTAAATTAAGAGTGGAATAGAATATTATGCAAGTAGAATTTTTGGAAATAATGAAGTATTCAATAAATTACTGTTAAAAATAAGAATTTAATGGTATTAACTTAAGTGATGATTGGAATTTTACTAAAATTAAAGGTTGTATTATTAATAGGTGATTTTAACCGTAAGAAAGTAAAAATGAAATTCCTTAATTTATAAAGTTTGATTGTAGGGTTATTAACTTAAGTACGCCTTAATTTCCCCTATTCTAATATAATAGAAAGTAGGAAAAATATAAATGACTGCAATCCATAGTTAATGAATGAGTAAAATCTTTCACTTATAGGAATGCAAGTTATAAGGTTAATAAATTAAGTGTAAGTAGAGGGTTACTGTAATTAAATATAATGGAAACTGCAACATTAAATAAATGAATGAGATTAAAGGTAAGTTCAAATTGTAGGTTATAAAACAAATATATATTAATTAAAGGAATGAAAAGAAACTTGTAAATTTTCACTTACATTCTTAAAATATATATAACTTACCATAAAATAAAAGTTGCAATTGCTAGTAAGAAAGTGTAAAGGAAATCTTACAAGTGAAGCTTGAGGTAATTAAAGTATTCAATTAATTGCTGTAAAACTTAAGCTAAATCGGAAATTTTACTATATAAGAAAGGTAAGTAGAATAAATGGGTGATATAAACTTTAGTCAATAAATTGGAACACAAATATGATAATTTTGTAATAAATGAAAATGAAAATTGTAAGAAGTAAAGGGATCACTCCATAAATGAAAGAAAGAAAATCAAACCATTGAAGCATGAGATAAATGTATAATAAATAAATTTGGGTGTTGGTTTGAATTGTGTTGTTTGATTTATGTTGTTGGGTAAGAAATTTGAAGTGGTTAAATGAATAAGTATCTATCTTTGTTCCATCTAAGACTGTTGAGTAAACGATGCACTTGATAGTTAATTTCATACAAATTTCAAGTTTGAACCCAAACAACTATTTGTTTGATGGATTAAATGGTTGCTTTGTTTGTGTATGTATGTTGTTTGTAAGGTTGATGGTTGTTGAATTGTTTGGTTGATTAATGATTGAATCCACTTGAATAGTTCACTTTAAAATAAATAATATTTGAAATAAGATGTACTGTTTTATTCTTCCTTCTCCCTTCTTTTTCCTTTTCGGGGACGAAAAGTTTTGAGTGGGGGAGATTGTAACGACCCGTTGAAATTAATAATATTTAATAAATTAAATTAATATAATTTCTAATTTGTTTAAAAATAAATGTAGAAATTTGGTATAGTAGTTTAGTGTAACAATAAAATTTTATGACAATAGATTTGGATAATGTAATTTGTCACTTTTTGTTAAAAGTAAATTTTAAGAAATCAATAAATGTTGAATTGAGAATATTAATAAAAAATATTAACTAAAATAAGATTCATTAATATAAAATCAGTAGTGAAGATGTCACCTTTGGTTGTAATAAAGGTGATTTCTATTAGTGGATGTCAACACTTAATAAAATTTATTTAGAATAAAAAGAATTTAAATGCATGTTTGAATAGAGTATTAAATTGATAGATTAAGCGTAAGTAATTAGAATTTAACCCTATAAGATATGGAACTGAATGTATGAATATAATTTTGCAGAAATAGTTAATTAACAACTTATTTGTGCATACCCAATTTAATATAAATAACAAAAGGGCTAGCACTTGATGTGCCTAAGTATTAATATATTGGAACTATAATAAAATAGAGAGTTTGGTAGTAAATAGAAATAAAAAGACCGTTATTAACTAGTAAATTAATAAATGGATTCTAACAATAGGTAGTAATTAATGCGTGTATATTGGGCGTTTGCGGATTACCAATTTTTCTACCTATTCATATAATTTATTTATGTAAATCTAAACCTATGGCAACATTTTGTTAATAAATGTTGGAAGTGAATTTGAATATATCAAAGGATAACAAGTGTTTAGGTTAACCATTTATTTTATTTAGTTAAGAAGGGAAATAGATTGAAATAAAGCTAATTTAATTTTTTTGGTTGTTAATGGGTATAGTTAAATAAGGAGAAGTTATAGGAAATAAAACGCGCACTAATGAGATGTAATATAATTCCAAAGTTATTTATACCCACAAATAGGTTAATTACTGTATAGAACGAGTCTAAATCAATAAATGAATTTATTAAGATTACATTTATAATTTTATAACCTTTATGCTGATTTAAGTTCAATTAATTTATTTGATTAAATAGTGCAGTAGCGTAGTTTTGTGCGGTAGTTGAAATAGCTAATTCTTTTAGGTGAAGTTAAGGCTAATTCTATGTATATATTTGACCTATTGTTGATATAGATTCTAGGAAGCAGGATCTATTAATTAAATGGAGTATTAGATTCAATAATTGCATTTATCGCATAAATAAAGAGAATATAACGGTTAAAATTGGCGTTATTGAAATTAAAAAGGAATGACGGAATAATAATTTGAAATCATTGCAATAGATATTAATTTAAGGTTACCTTAAATAAATTAAGGTAATAAATGGAGGATAGTGTAAATATCTTTATAATACGATGATTTGTGTAGTTAGGGTAGTTTTGATTTGTCACTTAAGATGGAGGATTTTTATAAAATGTAATAAATGCAGTTTAAATTAAGGCATTGACGTTTGGGTATTTAAGAAGTGATAAACTAAAATTTATTTATTTATTTGAAAATTTGAAATCCAATTTGTGGATTTATTGCAAATAAGTGAAATTTGTGTTTAACATTACATCGATAGGAATAAATTAAATTTAAGGTTATATTAATAAAATTTGGACTAGAGAAATGATATGAATCGATTTTAGAAGCCTTAAATATAAAATGGGAAGTAGACGAGATTTCACGTTACAACCATTTTTAAAAAATCCTGATGTATGTAGAAATATTTATGAAATATAACGTAAACCAATGTTGAATCAAAAGAATAGAGTCAACACTTATTTATTCATTTAATGTGATATAACTACGAGTATGATTTATTGCAAATTACATGGAAATCTAATATATAGGACATTACCTAAAAAGGAAGAGTAGATAAAATTTATGATAAACATATTTGTATATGAAGGTTATTGATTTAAGGAGAAATTGGGCAAATTTTATGTATTTGGGTTAAGTGCAACCTTTAATAGATAAATATAGTGCAATTAAAGAAATTGACAATTAATATTTAGATAACCTAAAATTTGATGGGATAAGAACATTTGGGTAATGAAGGGATGACAAATATTAGCTATGATTCTAGAAGGAATTAAATAGATAATGGGAAGATTAAAATCAGGTTCTAAGCAATAATTATTAAATAACAGAAGTTTAGGAGTAAAGTGAGATAATTGAAAATTTTAATCATTCATATAAGTCATTTGTTTATTAATATGAGTTAGCTAATAAATTTAATTTGGGCAATACCTATATATTGGAAACACATTTGTAAAGTGTAATTAATTGAATTTGGTGAATTGGGAATGAATCCAAGGTTATAGGAATTGATGTAATACTACGCAAATAAAAGGTAACTGCATAAAATCAATGTTTCGTAATAAATTGTAATTGATAATTAAGTAGGAATGGGTTTGAATTTGACAAAAAGGAAAATTTATTATTTGCTTACCCATCTATTCAATCTATTAAATTTGATCAGATCCATTTGCAATTAAACGAATTTATTTACAAGTTAGTATGTATTTAGCTGATAACTATAAACCAATTAGGGCAATTGGGTATATATATATTACCAGTTAAGTTATATAAGATAATGGTTGACTTAATTAAGGGAGTTTATGTAATAATTTCATTTATTTTGTAAGTGGAAATAAAACGTTAATGATAACAAGTATTCAAAATTTACCATCTATTTAGTATATTAAGTATAATTGATAATCAACTGCAGCAAGTAATAAATAATAAATACGTAACGTTAAATGAAGTAATATTTGAAATTTAATATTTAGAAACTATGTAAATATAAGTGCAGATGAAATTGGGGATATTTACATATTGAAATATGAATCCAATGATAAATCAATCTAATTGACAATAAATAATGGAAAGTAAATTTAATTAAATTTTGGAAATTTAATATATATATACAGTTATAAACCCTAGCTCCATCCTATTGTCATTTGCTGTATATTCATTTCTTCATCTCCTTCTCCTCCTCAAATGGTTGCAAAACCTAGATCTACTTCAATCCAAATTTCAATGAAAATGCAAACACTTCAGAAAAATTCCACAAAAAAATATATGTTAATGTTCTCGAGGCACGTAATCTACTGGTGCAATTCGTTTTCTGTTTTGAACATTCGTTTGACCAAAATTAATTCAAACAGTCCGTGACCATTCATCATCGTCGTCGCAAACTTCGTCAGATCGTCAAACCTTTTCTGGGTTTTGTAGAGTGGACGATGGGGATCGCATCTATATGGTTTGTGTGTCGTTTTATTTATTTTCAATTTTGAATTCAATCATCATTTTTCGCCATAACTTTCTCATACGAAGTCGGATTCACACGAAATTTCTTTTGTTAGGATCGTAATTTAATTCCGGATTTGATGACGCTGGTTTGGACGAATTCCGAGAAGGGCGAATTTTTGGGTTTAAATCGAATTTAAATTCGATTTAAATTCCAAAGGTGAGTGTTTAAACCCACTCACTACTACTAGAAGCTTTTATGTTTGTTAAATTAATTTTAGAAATGAATAGAAATTTATTTATGAGTATTTGGCATGTTTATTTTATTCATATCTGTTGAATTGCATTTATTTAATTTAACTGTTAATTTAATTAATTTATTGCGTATAAATTTACAGTTAAAATTTATTTGTTTGTATATGAACTGCTAGTTAACAGTTATATAATTTATTACAGAATATAGACTGTAGATTAATAGCTGTTAAATTTAATTTGAATAAAATTGCCAGTATTACCTGTTATGTAGTACCAAAAATAATATTGTTATTGATTGATACTGATTGATGATTGCGATTTGGATGATGGATGATGTTGATGAATGGATGTTTATTGTATATCATTAAATTGCAAATTATCATGCATATTTCATTTCATTCGGGATTGTGGTTTGAAATGATATACAACCGCAAAATTTTATATCTTTTAAATTGCGGATTGAAATGATAAATATCTGTATCACTTGACCATAGGATAGAAAATTATATACAGGCACCGCGGTATATATATAACTATTTAAAGGTGATTTCTATGGTTTGGATGGTATACGGTTTATAATAATCTTAAATTTTATATTGTATAAATATTATTCTTCCATATATATACATATGAAGTTGAAAATTTTGAAATTAAAAGGTGTATAAATCTCTTTATTAAAAATGGAAAAAATTTAAGAAAATGGAGTTTGATAATTTATATCATATGTTTAAATGTTAAGTTTGGAAATTTTAAGATATGATATTTATAATTGGATTTTTTTCCAAGATAAATTGAAATGAATATTCTAGTATAATTTGAATAGAAAAAAAATATATATTTTATCACTAGAAATTGGAGTTCTTATTTATTTATGGATTTTATGTGAATATTCAAGACTAAATAATAGAACATTTAATTTGGTTGAAGGAATAAATTCCAACTTTAGTTTTGAAATATTAATACTCCAAATGGATATATGTGTGTATATATATATATATATATATATATATATATATATATATATATATATATATATATAAATTGTAGTGGTTTTGGAACTTGAGAGAGATAATACAAATTTTGGTTTAGACTTTAATAAAGAAATGTATTTGTAAAGCCATGAGAACTATTTTCTTTACAAAGTAACATTTAAGTTAAACCTTTTAATTCATATACCGTTGAATATCCAAACCATTCAAGTTTTAGAAGTTATGGTTTTAAATTATGATTTTCAAAATACTATGCTTTGAAAATATTTGATTTTCAGACGATATGAAGTTAAAGCATTTTGATTTTGGAAAAGAATTATATTTGGGATAAGTGATAAAATATGGTTTTGGGTTTTGAAATGATATCGTATTCATGGTTATGAAATGGAATGTTTATTCTGATTTTTAAAGTATAACCTATTTTAAATGACCGTGGTGTTATAATAACGATGGGTTGGCAAAGAGACCGGGATCGAATATCTGACATACTCTCTGTCGATACCGAAAACCACTTTGACTAACCGTGTACGCGGTGGAGATTCCAGAATGAAGTAGGTGGTGGTGACGTTTCCTGTAAGGTAAATAAGTGGACCCGACTCCCGTGAGTTGGCATAAGGTGGCTAAAACAGGAGCAATTCTCAGGCCAATGAGGTCATTCCTCTGATCGGACCCTCCTCTTCGATATTATACTTTGATTTTGGATTGATTCAGTGGCCACTTCTATATTTTGATTTTGGGGAGCTAGTCCGAGGTGGGCGGTAACTGCGGCTACGCGTTTCCACCAGCCTGGATAGCAATTGGTATATCTACCTTGGCATTGCCTAGTTGTGCCGTGTCACCTACCATATCGAGCCTTTACTACGAGTTTCTATTTGTGTCGTACCTATGGAGTATCCTCTGGTAGCTTCCCGATCAGGAGGTATTACGGTACTGTATAGACTATTGGCATTATTTGTGTTAAGGGCTATATGGGTAACCCCTTAACGCTATTAAAAAGTAAGTTTATTTTATAAATAGACACTATTATAATAGCGCAATATACTACATAGTAAATAGTTTAACGGATCCTTAGGAGATGTAAATCCCGAGCATCTCTTGAGTTACTGTACTCATATTTATTTCTGTTAATTTAACTCACATAAGATCTTTTAGTTCTGACTCGAGTGTTTTTGTCTTTTCAAATTCGCTCGGGTCAGTCCGAGCGTTTCAGGATCGAAGACTTTAGCTTTGAAGGACGAAGACGAAGGAGTCGTATCATTATTATCTATAGTATTGCACCACACTCATACTGTTCCGCTGCATTGATTGTATTGGTAGGTGTAACTCTGATATTTATTGTATAAAGCAAATCAAGTGTTTGTAAACTGTTTTGAACTGTATATTTATTGTTATATTTTATCCTTCCGCTATGAGATTCTGTTTTGTTTTATTTCTTCTCTGTTTCTTATTTACCCCATAACAATCCGCCCTTGCGTATGCTTTGAATTGGCACGTGTGTCGGTTTAAAGTGTGCGAAAAGGCGAGACGTTACAAAGCATATGCACATCTTCAAATCATTTAACTGTAGATCAAAGCCTGCATGCAACTACATTTCTTCCTCTGGAAAACATACTTGCATTTTTTTAAAAATCTGCACCTCTTCAAAATCAACGCACCTGTTAATTTCAAACAAAAAGCAAGTCTGCATCTTCAAATCAAACTTGCATTTTCAAAACCCTACACCTGCCATTTACAAACTCCTCTTCAAATTCTGTGGCCAGCAAACAGTTTTAAAATCTGCACATCTTCAAAATGAAGCTCGTTCAAAAGCAAATTCAAAAGCATTTTTATATGGAGGCATGCAAACAATTTTTAAAATGAAAAAGGCAAGATAATTAGTCTTCAGCAAGTTCAAAAGCATTTCAACAGAGGCTCTGCTTCCTTTTAAAATCTGTAAGTAACTTCATATTTTAATAACTTAAGTTTTTAATCTAGTAGCATGATTAATATCTGAAATTTTGTATGGGTGAAGATATATATTTATGCATTGAACTGTATATTGGTGAGATAATGCCTACATGTTGTTTATCTGGATATGCCCCTGTTTATAGATTTCAAGCTCCAAGTTAATTCAAAAATCATTACTGCTTGATCCATTGATTATTAGGATTTAGTATCTAAATAAAATATGTTTGTTTAATCATAAAGTAAATTTTAAAATTATAATTCAAGTTAAACAAAGTAGGTCTGCTCTAAAACCTTAAGAACAGTATAAAACTTGAGTTTTGTAAAAACTCAAAAATTCATAATTCTAGGATTCAGGAAGATGAATCAAACACATAATCAAAATACTGATTTTTAAAACTTGAATCACATTTTTTTTGAAATAATTTGAGTATGCATTTCTGGTTTGCACCATTTGGAAATTTTGGGAATCTCGGGTGATTGGGGAGGCTGGGTTTCTCTCTGAGGGAAGTGGATTGAGTGGAGAGTAAGGAAAAAATGGGTGATGGTTGTTCAGAGGGTTGTGGTGATGGTGGTTGTCCAGAAGGTTTTCTAAACCTAATTTTTGCCTGGGTTGTAAAATTGGTCAGCTCGAACACTCTGGTTGATCGAGTTTGCTGGAACTCTGGGTAATGGTTGCTGGAACATGGATGAAGTGGTAGCTAGAGTGTCTGGTTTCCTGGTGGTCGGAGGAGTAGTAGCGAACCGATGACAGGTTTTAGGATGTTTGCTGTGTCGAGTTTCCAGGCTTGGGTAGCTAGCTCGATTTGTGATTTGAGCTACTGTGGTGGATTCTGGTGATCATGATCGAGACTGGAGATGATCGTTGATGAGTTGAAGTGCTGGTGGATGGCCGGTGATGGCCAGAGCCATGGTGCACGTGCATCGTGCAGTTGAAGTTCAGATAAACTTTAGTGGTGTGCAGAATTTTGAACTCGGCAATAACTCGAGTTATTCGAGTACTTGATTCAAAGCAAAAGAGGGAATGACTCGAAGTATTTTGGGGTTGGCCTCGGGTTTAAGATGTTACGGGTTTTTTTCATATTAACCTGTATTGTTGTTTTAAAATTTTTAAAACTGCAGTTTTTAAATGAAAGCTAGAATTTAAATCTGGTTTTAAATTCAAGTTTTAAATTTTGGAATTTAAGTTTAAATTTAAAATCTCAGTTTTAAGTAAAATAAAAAAATAAAAATAAAGTTTTAAACTTGAACTTATTTAACTACTTTATTTTGGTAAGTAGTTTGAACTTTTTAGAAATGAAGTTTTTAAAATATGAACAAGTTTAAAGTTTAATTTAAATCTGGAAATTAAATATGAGCTTCAGTTTTTGAAATTAAAAGTAGTTTTTAAATTTGAAAGATTTAAACAAATTTGTATATTAAGTGTATATTTGAATTATTTGAATTTAAAATAAATTTAGTTTTAAACTCTTATGAATTTCTTTATTAAGACAAGCACTTGTTTTCCTTGTAATTTAAAAAGGTTTAAATTGTTTAAAACTTTGTTAAGTTTAAATTATATTCATTTTAAATCTTGTGTTTGAAATGAAATTTAAAAGTAAGTTCAAAAGTAAATTAATTTCAAATAAATTTGTTAATGACACTTTAGACATAATTAAGAATGTTTTATCTTAAAATTTAATTAGGATTTAATGTTTTGAAATTAATTTAATTAATGAGATTATTAAGGAATAACTAGTTAATTTATTTAATTAATTGATTTGGGATAAATTAATAGATTAAGGGTTAATCAATTTGTAATTAAGATCATTAATTAGATAATTTAAGATTATTAATTAATGATTAAAGATTTATTAATTGAATAATGAAGTTATAATCAAGATTAATTAATTAAATAATTAGGGATTAATTAATAAATAATTAAAGATAAATTAATGTGATGGCCCTGAATTTTTGACATCTATTAATTGGTAATTAGCATAATTTGATTTATTAAAATAATAATTTGCAAATTAAACAAATAAAATTTGCTAATTAAAGATATTTGGATATTTATATTATTGGATTTGAAACTACAATAATAGTTGAATTAAATAATGAATCTTATAGTAAACTATTAATTATAGGAATAGATAAGTGTAAAACTTTATAATGATGAAAATCTTAGGTGTATACAAATTGATATAATTTAAGTGGTAAAATTTATCTTTTCAAAAACAAATAAATTAGGTGTTTTTTTTTGTATATATATATATATATATGATGTTAATAACTTAAGCCTATAGGATTCAGATTAAACTAGGGGTTTATATTATTCCTTCTAAATAACATCTTAAAAATATATTTACAATTAGTATTTGTATATGTTTATTTATAGTGTGTAGTTAAGTTTTAAATCTTTTCTTTAGAGTTTATAGACATAAAATTAAGCAAATTTTGAAAAGAAAAGATTTAAACCATAATTCATAAATAAATAAAAGTTTAACTAGGGGTATAGGCATAAAAATACAAGTTGTGACATATGTGAATTAAGCAAGGCATGAATTAACAAGTGGCATATTTTGTTCTCTTTCAAGATTTAATTACATGGAATAGAATGGAAAAAAACCTGTAAACTGAAAAGAAATATAAACTAGAGGAAATAAAAATTGCAAACATAATTTTCTTTATTTTAAGCTCAAATCTGGTCAAAGGTGAAGACCAAGCAGAAAAGAAAAGAAAAGAGAGGAGCATGTCAACCCGATTCAAAATATAAATCAAGGCATGTACTAAAAAAAGCAGTAAACAAGATCAAACAGGAGGGTTAAAGGAAGATTAAACTTGCAGTTTCAAAATAGTAGTTGCTCTATGTTCTTTCATAAGCCGGTGAGTAAACTTAAAAAAAATCTGTTATATCTTGCTCTAGTAATGTGATGATCTTTAAAGTACAAAGTCTCTGTTCTGAAACCAGTGAGTGAACCTTAGCTTGAATATGGTTTATCTCATAATGTTTTGTGGGAAATTATAAGAAGTTGATGTGAAAATGTAGGTGATGATAAAAATAAGCCTACATGTTTATGTTTATGCATTTATATGACTTGTTAGTGTCTGTGCATATACATTCACCCTGTTGTGTTTGATAGAATTGATGTATTATCAAGTAAATTTTATATCTGTCAATTTATTCAAATTCGTGCTAGAATTTATGAAGAGAAGATTGTTGAAATAACATAACATCAACGAGAAAATAAATTAAGGATTTTTTTATTATTATTGAAGGTTTACTTCAAAAATAGGAAATGACAGTCAAAATCAAATATAGGTCCAAAATCATATATCTAAATTTTAATTCCTGAATATATGAATGGATTCGAATTTTAAAGAATTGAATTTTGATACAAAAATCAGGATTTTTAACTTTGTGAATCGTGAGAATTTTCATGATGGTCGAAATGGGAAAATTAGTCACTTTCTGATGATCACGGTGGTTAATTATCTCAAAATTTAGCTCAGAGGATGTACGAAGAATGGCGAACACAAGAAAAATGCTCGTTGATTTTTTCGATGGCCATGGTGGTCGTACTGGTGTTGACTAGGCTTTAGTGTAGTGTTTTGCTAGATGGGCATGCCATTTCCGACATAGGTGAAGTATCGGGGGGGGGCACGCGATGGTGGGGATGGGTGCTGAATTGTGTAATGAAGTTTCAGTGTGGTGGTCAGGTGAACTCGAGATCGAAGGTGTCGGGGAGGAGGAGATATCTGGCCATGGAAGGTTCTAGGTTGGGACGTGAATACTTCGTTTTCGATTCGAGGAGATTTTGTTCGATCTGAGTGTTGATGAGAGTTCGGGTGGCTTCAAGAGATTTCTGAGTGTCGCCGTGCCGATCACCGAAGGTCGGCGTCGCTGGTGTACGTGCACCGCGTGCACATGGTGTCTGGGTGGATGGGTTCCAGCGAAGGCTTGGGTAGAATCTCGTACAAGTGGAGAAAGGACTCGAAGTGATGAGGGAAGGTGCGTGACTCGGGGCAGGCGCGGATTATTTTGGGTTTGTCTCGGGTTTACTCGAGTTTTAGGTTTTGTTGTTGTAACCTGTTTTTTAGGTTTTGTTTTAATGAATTATGTGACGATCCTGACTCGGCCTTCGAAAATCGGCACCGAATACGACACTCGTATTCAAATACCTCAGATCCAAACGTCGAATCTGGTTCGCTGGAGCTTATAACACATTAAGTACAACGCAGCAGAAGAAATAGAATATACATTTGATATACAACATGATACAATATCTGATACAACATAATGATACAATGAATATACATCAGAGATATGGTACAAGACAATAGCAGCGGAAAGAAAAGTTAACACTAGCAGCGGAACAAAAACTCCAATATAGTCTTCAAGAAAGAACTCCATCTTCAAAACACCAATCCAGAAATAGCTCGAACTCCCAATAATGATGCACAAAGACAAGCAAGTCTCGTCTGCAAGCGATTGCCAAATCCTAGGCTTAAAGCTATCGAATCTACATCTACTATTGATTATCTGAAAAACCCAACTCTAGACTGCCTGTGGGGAAAAACAGTGGGCACCCAGAGTTTAGGAAATGAACAATAAACTCCAAGTCAGTCGTGGGACTGGTATGAGCAAACAAAAACATTTGGTCTTTTAAAACAAACAAAGGAATTTAAATTTGAAATCCGCAATGCCTTTTAGAAAATGAAACTACCATAAGGCCTCCTGCCACACACACAATGCAAACGCAGACTTGGATGAGATTTCTCCTTATGATAGTCAAATATGCTTAATACGAGAAAATTTCTTTGATATTATTACTATAAGTGCAAAGTGTGGAAAACCATTTCAAAAGTATAATATAAATCCTAGCCAGCATAGGCATTTCGCACTTATGCCTACTATAGCTACCATGTTCAATAGCAGGTTACCGCCACATTCCATGGCAGGTTATACAACTAAAACCGTACAGGGCGTGTACTATTTTGATTGAATTTCGAACAAATGGTCAGGCTAAGGAACTTCCTACTATCCATGGGATCGCCTCTGGCGGGACGTCCCGAGAACCTAACCGGATCTCTGCCAACACAAGGCCGGGTTACCTCTGTAACTAGGTAACTACTACTCGAGCATGCCACCTCCCGATCCTTTGGGACCTTTATCCGAGGCGCCTCAAAACCACAAAGCAATCACAAAGTAATAGATCTGTAGTATCCACATGAGTAAGCATCTGGGCTCCATACCATGATACCACCCTTTACCAGAAGGGAATGACATACACTAAAGGGCACGACCCTCATAACCTTGCCGCATCTTTCCTGTTTTGACCATTTTCGGGGTGTGAGGTCCTGATGCAGTCTCGTCCACAAAGCTACGCTTTATAAAAAGCCATGCTTTGATCACAAATGATCAATAAATGATCATCAACACACAGCAGCACTTAGCATGACACGCTACTAAATTGGGAATATATCACTGATAAATATCAACTACATAACCTCTGAGCTCGTACGTCTCAGAGAAGGGTGTTAAGCTAAGATAATAAATTCTCCGCCACCAAGCAGAAATGTATTTGATAGAGATCAGTTTAATATCTCAAAGTGTAATGTCAGACATACAACCATACAAGTCTGTTCCGGGTTCGAACAGAACCGAAGACACTTTCGAAGAAGCCCTTGCAAATCCGGGTATCCACAATACCGATCGGACTTCCCGTTACTAAGGGAGAACTCTATACCGGAGCAACTCAGTGCAAAGTCAATCGACAGGTTATCCTGTCATTCTCGAAGACACCCGGTCTTCAACACCGGTCTTCAAATGCAATCCATAACGTCGTATCGCTATTCGGAATGGGTTATATGACACAAAGGTCCTCTCCCGGCTAAACCGAATAGCGAGCGCAATGTTTAAAAACATATGGATATGGGATTTCAGTTAAGTCACAACTTGAAAATCCAAAGTTTTTTTTCTTTTAAATGGTTAAACAAATTTCCATTTTAAATATTTAAATAAAAAGATTCATTTCACAAAGTTCACCTAATTTCACAAAGATCGTCCATAGATTTCAAAACAATTTCCATTTCTATTGGATTTATTCCTTAAATCTTTAAACTGAAGATTTAATTTATAGCTTTCAAAACACGATTCCAAAGATTTGTCTATAACTTGGGAAACTATTTCCATTTTAGACTTGAAATCCTTTTAACACGAATTAGAAATTCATTTCTTATGCGAAAGCTCTTATTATTTGAAAACGTGTAGTTTCTGTTTCAGAAAAATTCAATTATATTTATACAAGTTAAAATCTTTGGGTTTAGAATTTAAATTCCCAATCAACGCTTTTAAAATGGTTTAAAAAACCCATTTATTAGTTGAATAACCCTTTTGAACCATAGTTTCCAAGCCATAGAATTCAATCCCCAATATTGAATTCAAATTTAAATCGAATTATTTAAATTTCAAAACTCAATCAAGTTATTCAAAATAACTTTTATTTTTGAAACTCATTTTCAAAGTTCCAATTCTAATTCCAAAACTATTTTGGATTAAATCTTTAAAACAGTTTCAAAAAATCTGTGACTTAACCCATTTCCACGTGCAATCCATATTTGTGTGTGTATAAGTGTGGTCCAGGGTTCAACACAATAGTGCACAACATCATCATCACAGATTCAATCATATCGATAAGCGATATAACCCATAACGCTTATCTTTATTTACAGATTCATAGATAAGATGAATTTATCAATCACAAAGATTCACCATTACGATTCGATGTGGGTTTCGGATTACCAACTGGAATCCGACTCCCTGTCGCATCGAAATTTAAATGTCATTTTATGGGTCAAGGGTTTGCATATTCATATAACAATATATACATCACAGATATAACAGCTTAGCACAATGGCATCACATAGCATCACATCACATATTAAATATATCAATCCATCACAAAGCACACAGTAACAATCAACATCTTTGATTAAGGTGAATAAACCGTGTGGTTTTAAATTTATTACCCACATAATTACTTCCATTAGTAATCTTAAAATCAGTGATTAATTATCATTAACTGCAATTGATTAAGTCTTAACTACCTTCATTTAATTAATCATTCCTTTAATTAATTATCTTAATTAATTAACCTTTAATTGTAATTAATTAAATCTTAATAAATTATTCCTTAATTAATTACAATAATTAGTTACGCCCTAATTAATAACTATTTCTTCGTCACTTTAATTTATTAACCTTTAATTTATTATTCTCAATTTAATTACTTTAACTAATTTTTCATATTAATTATTCTTTAATCAATTAACCTTTAACATTTTCTAAATCAATCTTTAATCATTAATTATCTACCCTAATTACTTTCACTAAGTAATTATCATCTTAATTTAATTCATTCAATAATTACTTGATGAATTAACTTGAATTATTAATTAGTTTACTTTAATTCCTTTAAGTACTTTCATTAGTTAATTACTTTAAAATTTCATCAATTAAAAGATAGCCATTTATCTTTATTGTTATATATTTTTCTATTTTTTTCCTTATCGTTTGATTCCTATTTAATTAACCTTTAGGAATAGACCATCATCAATATATTTATTAACTTAAGATCTTTAAGTTAGATTACAGATTGAAAACTATCTCGCTCCCTCAATCATCCACTTAATTTCAAACATTAAGTTTATAAGCTTCAAACCCAAAAGTTATGTAATTTATCTAAAAAAATTTGAAAACAAATTATTTTTAATCCTTGAAGTAATTTCAATTTAAACAAACATTGATTAAGTTAGGAAAACAAAGGGTGTTTTAATATCCTATTTGCAAATTTTACACTAATTTGTAACATATTTCATTACATTTTAAAAAAACTGTTAAACATGTTAAATGAACCGAGTTTTTTCTGGATTTCCCCGAAGCCAACTTCGGTTGAACCCACACCCTTCTCCCTTCGAGTCACTCACGCTACCTACTCGAGACCGTCACGAGTCCCCCCTTTATTCCCCAACCACCAAATCTCCAGATGCATAGAGACTTGCGCGTGCATGTGCACATCACCCCTAACGAACGCTGATCGACACAGTGGCCCCCGACAAGTCGCTGATGACCTCGTCGTCAACATCGACCCACCAAAACCACCAAACTAGCCGTGGCTCGAAATATGAATGAATCGATCGAACTGGAACAAAAGCCTTCAGACGAAAAATGCCTCGCTCCTCCTTGCCCGACCAATGGAATGTCACCGCCTCCGGCCACGTCTTCGTGGATCTCCCACATAGCCATTCCCCAAAGTTCAAGCGACTCGATCCCTCCACGGCAACGAACGAACTAGAGACCCATCACTGACAAAAACGAGCTTTCAAACCCTAAATCCCTCTCGTTTGCTCCCCATGATGAATTTTAAACAATCGAGCATTTTTCTAACGATCATCAACCTCCAAACATACTTCCCCTTTAAATCCCAAGATTTATAATTACTTTGATTTCTGAAAATTGACAAATTAATGTTTCTCGTTCATCTTATGGTTACTTGCTCATAAACGAATTTAAAATCTGGATCATTCCTTTGAAATTCATGATTTAGGAAGTAGAATATGATTTTGTAATCAAAGTTCATATTTAAATCAACTATTTAAATCAACTAAATTTTCTTACAAAATTTCGATTCTACTGTGTTTTCATCATGTCTAGAAATTCTTTAACTAATTATTCTTATAGTTAATTTTAAAATTTAGGTTACATTCTTACCATCATCTTTTATTTGAAAATCAAGGCTTATATTTGATGGTATAACAAGAAATCGAATTGAATTTAAGCTATGGTGAAACCTGAAAAACGACAGAGGTTTGTTTTTTTCTTTTTGTACACCATACACAAACACACACACACACACACACACACACTCTGATACTTTGCATCAACACCAACATGCCATAATGATTCCAATCACAAGCATCTGGAAATTCATCACCCAATCAAGATATAAACAGAGTTGAAAACAGAAATGGGGTAGTTTCCTTACAGGCATTAACAAGAAAATAGGTTTCAGGAGGGAAAGTTGCTCACAACAACAGGAACAGATTCAAAGTAGAAGGTTTGCTCACTTTTTTTCTTTCTTTTAGATGATGAACAGAGGACAGGGGTCTGTCTGTACACACAGTACCCCATATATGCACACAGGTATATTTATACTCATGCAAGCACAATCCACAACCAATCATTCAATGCTAATTACATGCAACATCAAAATAAAAATAAAAATGGGTTTGAGAGTTTGCTCACATTGATCTTCAGAAAAACAGAGACAGTTTTGGTTTCTTCTTTTATTTATTTTGATCTGGAATTCTTGCTTGACTTATTCGACCTGCCTGAGCTTGATTTTGTTGAGTTTGAGTTGCCTGATCATGCTGTTTCAGTTGACCCCCTGCTTTGTTTTAATCTAGTTGAAGTTGTTATTTAATCCAGGTTGAAGATTTGTATTTCTATTTGAAATGATTTCCAAATCTGATATGATGAACAGAACAAGGGCTAGAGGTTTACTCACCAGAAAGATTTGAATAGAGGGAAGCAAAGAACAAGCTTTGAAATTTTTTCTCTTTTGCAAACTGGAATTGCCTTTGTTTCTGATTTTAGGTTTTATATTTTATTTTTGATCTTGTCTGAACTTTTCTTGCTCTGATCTTCTATTTCATTTGCATTGCCCTAGATCAGATTGTTGTCTGATCCAAATGCATGCTTTTCATTTCCAGATTTGTGAAAAATTGATTAAAGGTTTCGAACTATAACCAGGTTGCTTGTTTTTTTTCTGTGATGCAAAATCCTTTTTCAGATTTTGCTGAGATTTGCTAAGATATGTTATATGATGGCATATGGAAAGATGTGAAGTTTCTTGTAATTTTAAATTTCATTATTTTGAAGAAAAAAAAGTAATGATGCCATTTTGTATATGTGTAGATATGTGAGATCTTTAAAGTATGTTTACATTTGTTTGGATATATACATATATATAATATATTTTTTATGTTTTACCCTTTTGTATTATTAATTTGTTAATATGGAAGTAATTTGTATTATTTATATCTTCGTATTTCTAACATTTGTAAACATTTTTACATTTTAGATTTTGTGAATATACAACTATATTTATTTTCAAAAGAAGATGTATTTTAAATCTTTTCATCAAAACAAATAAATAAGTATATAATATGTGTATATTGGAATTTAATCCTTTAAATAGCTTTTGTAAATTTTATTTATATCAATTTTGTAATATTACTTTTAAACCAATATCTTTGTAAGCTTAGTTCATTATATTTTTCTTTTGAATTAAAACCATTATATCTTTTAAATAAATAATCATCTATATATATGTATATTATTTTAAACTTTTATTTCTTATTTTTCAATACATTTGTATTTGAAATTCAAAATTCAAATTCCAAATTTATAATATATTTATAAAATATTTACCTTTGAATTCCAAATAGGAATCTTATTAACATCAATTTATTGAATTTCTTAAATTAATTCCTTTATTTACTACCTTTTGATATATATATTTATTCAAATCAAATTCAAATGATCTTATAAAAATCCATTTTTATAAATAGATAAACATAAATCTAATTGAATTTGAAAATTCAAACACAATGCAGATTTTTACTCACAATTTAATTTCAAAAATTAAATTAATTAACAAATTATGTTAACCAAAATTTCAGGGATGTTACAGATTTCCCCCCTTAAGAAAATTTCGTCCTCGAAATTTGCAAGGAAGACGAGAAAGAATAGATGAAAGATAGAGAATATCTTTCCAAATCAAAATGAATATTAATTCTATATTTCGCTTGCCAAATAAGAATATCGACAATATGAGAACAAACTCATACAATTATTTCATAAGATACTCGGGTCCACCGGTCTACGAATATGCAAGGGCATTGATTAGTTCGAAGGGATAACTAATCGTTCGTAGAACATATCGGATACCAAAGAATAGATAGATGGATCCAGTCTTCTATAATTTCTCAAACACTGGATACGGATTCTAAACTCAAGTCGGAATACCCCAAAATATATATGACTTGTCCCACTTTGGACGTTGATACTCACAAGAAATTATAATAAAATTTCAAATTTGGTTTTAACCTATATCGTTTTATTGATACAATTCAAATTTAGCATCATATTAGTTAACCAATTTACTTAATTTAAAATTTCCAATTTATTTAATTTAAATTTTCAATTTCAAATTCATTAGAGTTTAGATCGAATAGCTGATAAGAATCCGATGAAGATACGAAGTAAGGATTTTCTACAACGATTCGTAAGGCTACCATCACATCGAAACTTCTTTCTGGAGCTGTCACGAAGCCATTAAACGAATTGGGAATCAAATCAAAGGCGATTGAGAAGAAAGTTGTCTCCACTGTCGTAGGGTATTGACCATTTATAGTGGTACTTTCCTGTCCCCTATCTCATCCTCTTCTTGCACTCATACATACTATCGGTGAATAGTAAGAGAATTTACAAAGGCGTTCGAACGGATATCTTAAGGATATACTCATTCCAGGGTATACTTCACCCTATCTCTAATGAGCTACTTAATGTGTTATACTCCTGAGCTAAAGTTTTAAACCTCAGCTCTGATACCAAATGTGACGATCCTGACTCGGCCTTCGAAAATCGGCACCGAATACGTCACTCGTATTCAAATGCCGCAGATCCGAACGTTGAATCTGGTTCGCTGGAGCTTATAACACATTAAGTACAAAGCAGCAGAAGAAACAAAATATACATTTGATATACAACATGATACAATATCTGATACAACAGAATGATACAATGAATATACATCAGAGATATGGTACAAGACAATAATAGAGGAAAGAAAAGATAACACTAGCAGCGGAACAAAAACTCCAATATAGCCTTCAAGAAAGAACTCCATCTTCAAAACACCAATCCAAAAATAGCTCGAAGTCCCAATAATGATGCACAAAGACAAGCAAGTCTCGTCTGCAAGCGATTGCCAAATCCTAGGCTTAAAGCTATCGAATCTACACCTACTATTGATTATCTGAAAAACCCAACTCTAGACTGCCCATGTGGAAAAATAGTGGGCACCCAGAGTTTAGGAAATGAACAATAAACTCCAGGTCAGTCGTGGGACTGGTATGAGAAAACAAAAATATTTGGTCTTTTAAAACAAACAAAGGAATTTAAATTTGAAATCCGCAATGCTTTTTAGAAAATGAAACTACCATAAGCCTCCCGCCACACACACAATGCAAACGCAGACTTGGAGGAGATTTCTCCTTATGATAGTCAAATATGCTTAACACGAGAAAATTTCTTTGATATTATTACTATAAGTGCAAAGTGTGGAAAACCATTTCGAAAGTACTATATATCCTAGCCAGCATAGGCATTTCGCACTTATGCTTACTATAGCTACCATGTTCAATAGCAGGTTACCGCCACATTCCATGGCAGGTTATACAACTAAAACCGTACAGGGCGCGTATTGTTTTGATTGGATTTCCAACAAATGGTCAGGCTAAGGAACTTCCTACTGTCCATGGGATCGCCTCTGGCGGGACGTCCCGAGAACCTAACCGGATCTCTGCCAATACAAGGCCGGGTTACCTCTGTAACTAGGTAACTACTACTCGAGCATGCCACCCCCCGGTCCTTTGGGACCTTTATCCGAGGCGCCTCAAAACCACAAAGCAATCACAAAGTAATAGATCTGCAGTATCCACATGAGTAAGCATCTGGGCTCCATACCATGATACCACCCTTTACCAGAAGGGAATGACATACCCTAAAGGGCGCGACCCTCATAACCTTGCCGCATCTTTCCTGTTTTGACCATTTTCGGGGTGTGAGGTCCTGATGCAGTCTCGTCCATTAAGCTACACTTTATAAAAAGCCATGCTTTGATCACAAATGATCAATAAATGATCATCAACACACAGCAGCACTTAGCATGCCACACTACCAAATTGGGAATATATCACTGATAAATATCAACTACATAACCTCTGAGCTCGTACGTCTCAGAGAAGGGTGTTAAGCTAAGAGAATAAATTCTCCACCACCAAGCAGAAATGTATTTGATAGAGATCAGTTTAATATCTCAAAGTGTATTGTCGGACATACAACCATACAAGCTTGTTCTAGGTTCGAACAGAACCGAAGGCACTTCCGAAAAAGCCCTTGCAAATCCGGGTATCCACAATACCGATCGGACATCCCGTCACTAAGGGTGTGACGATCCTGACTCGGCCTTCGAAAATAGGCACCAAATACGACACTCGTATTCAAATGCCGCAGATCCAAACATTGAATCTGGTTCGCCGGAGCATATAACACATTAAGTACAATACAGCGGAAGAAGCCGAATATAACAATACACAACATTTGATACAATATCTGAAACAACGAATGATACAATAAATATTAATATACATCAGAGATATGATACAAGATAATAGCGGCGGAAAGAAAAGATAACACTAGCAGCGGAACAAAAACTCCAATATAGTCTTCAAGAAAGAACTCCATCTTCAAAACACCAATCCAGAAATAGCTCGAACTCCCAATAACGATGCAGAAAGATAAGCAAGTGCAGTTCAGATCCAAAGACTCAACTTGCTCCAGATAACCTACTAAACCTGACTATCTGAAAAACCCAACTCTAGACTGCCCGTGTGGAAAAATAGTGGGCACTCAGAGTTTAGGAAATGAACAATAGACTCCAGGTCAGTCGTGGGACTGGTATGAGCAAACAAAAACATTTGATCTTTTAAAACAAAACAACATAGGAATTTAAAGTTTGAAATCCGCAATGCTCTTTTGAAAATGAAACTACCAAAAGGCCTCCCGCCACACACACAATGCAAACGCAGACTTGGAGGAGATTTCTCCTTATGATATCAAATATGCTTAATACGAGAAAATTTCTTTGATATTATTATTATAAGTGCAAAGTGTGGAAAATGATTTCGAAAGTATAATACAAATCCTAGCCAGCATAGGCATTTCGCACTTATGCCTACTATAGCTACCATGTTCAATAGCAGGTTACCGCCACATTCCATGGCAGGTTATAGAACTAAAACCGTATAGGGCGCGTATTGTTTTTATTAGATTTCCAACAAATGGTCAGGCTAAGGAACTTCCTACTGTCAATGGGATCGCCTCTGGCAGGACATCCCGAGAACCTAACCGGATCTCTGCCAACACAAGGCCGGCTTACCTCTGTAACTAGGTAACTACTACTCGAGCTTGCCATCCCCCGGTCCTTTGGGACCTTTATCTGAGGCGCCTCAAAACCATAAAGCAATCACAAAGTAATAGATCTGCAGTATCCACTTGAGTAAACATCTGGGCTCCATACCATGATACCACCCTTTACCAGAAGGGAATGACAAACCCTAAAGGGCGCGACCCTCAAAACCTTGCCGCATCTTTCATGTTTCGACCATTTCCGGGGTGTGAGGTCCTGATGTAGTCTCGTCCACAAAGCTACGCTTTATAAAAAGCCATGCTTTGATCACAAATGATCAATAAATGTTCATCAACACACAGCAGCACTTAGCATGCCACACTACCAAATTGGGAATATATCACTGATAAATATCAACTACATAACCTTTGAGCTCGTACGTCTCAGAGAAGGGTTTTAAGCTAAGAGAATAAATTCTCCGCCACCAAGCAGAAACGTATTTGATAGAGATCAGTTTAATATGTCAAAGTGTTTCGGGTTCGAACAGAAGCGAAGGCACTTCCGAAGAAGCCCTTGCAAATCCAGGTATCCACAATACCGATCGGACTTCCCGTCACTAAGGGAGAACTCTATACCGGAGCAACTCAGTGCAGAGTCAATCGACAGGTTAACCTATCGTTCTCGAAGACACCCGGTCTTCAACACCGGTCTTCAAATGCAATCCATAACGTCGTACCGCTATTCGGAATGGGTTACATGACACAAAGGTCCACTCTCGCCTAAACCGAATAGCGAGCGTAATATTTAAAAACATATGGATATGGGATTTCAGTTAAGTCACAACTTGGAAATCCAAAGTTTTTCTTTTAAATGGTTAAACAAATTACCATTTTAAATCTTTAAATAAAAAGATTCATTTCACAAAGTTCACCTAATTTCACAAAGATCATCCATAGATTTCAAAACGATTTCCATGTCAATTGGATTTATTCCTTAAATCTTTAAACTAAAGATTTAATTTATAGCTTTCAAAACACGTTTCCAAAGATTTATCTACAACTTAGGAAACTATTTCCATTTTAGACTTGAAATCCTTTTAACACGAATTGGAATTCATTTCTTTTGCGAAAGCTCTTATTATTTGAAAACATATAGTTTCCGTTTCAGAAAAATTCAATTATATTTATACAATTTAAAATCTTTGGGTTTAGAATTTAAATTCCCAATCAACGCTTTTAAAATGGTTTAAAAACCCATTTATAAGTTGAATAACCCTTTTGAACCATAGTTTCCAAGACATAGAATTCAATCCCAAATTTTGAATTCAAATTTAAATCAAATTATTTAAATTTCAAAACTCAATCAAGTCATTCAAAATAACTTTTATTTTTGAAAAATTCATTTTCAAAGTTCCAATTCTAATTCCAAAACTATTTTGGATTAAATCTTTAAAACAGTTTCAAAGATCTGTGACTTAACCCATTTCCACGTGCAATCCATATTTGTGTGTGTATAGTGTGGTCCAGGGTTCAACACATTAGTGCACAACATCAATCATCACAGATTCAATCATATCGATAAGCGGTATAACCCATAACGCTTATCTTTATTCACAGATTCATAGATAAAATAAATTTATCAATCACAAAGATTCACCAATATGATTCGATGTGGGTTTCGGATAACCAATTGGAATCCGACTCCTTGTCGCATCGAAATTTCAAATGTCATTCCACGGGTCAAGGGGTTTCCATATTCATATAACAATATATACGACACAGATATAACAGCTTAGCACAAAACATTACATAGCATCACATCACATAACAAATACATCAATCCATCACATAGCCTCTAATAACAATCAAACCTCTATAAGTAAGATCAGTTAATTGTTTGATTCAAACCAATTTTAATTGCTTAGGAATAATTACTAATCCTGATTAATTTATCATTAATAAATTTCAAATCCTTTTGGTTTACTTTTCTTTAATCATTAATTAACCATTTATAGTAAATTAATTAACCTTTTATTGTAATTTATCAACCTTTAATTATTAAGAAATTAACCTTTAATTATTTAATTCACCATTAAATACATTATCTTTAATTAATTAATCAACCCCAAATTAATTAATTGTCGTTAAATTAGTTGTCCTTGTTTCATTACAACAATTGGTTAACCTTAAGTTAATCACAAGATAAATTAATTTTTTTATTAATAACATCCCTTAATTACTTTCACAAATTATTAACCTTTAATTAATAATTTTTTTCTTAATCACTTTAATTAATTATTAATTAATATCAAATCTTAATTAAATAAATTTAAGCCTTTAATTACTTATTTAATGAATCCAAATCAATAATTAATTAGATAAATAAATTATCCTTTTCAATTAACTTAATAATTTAATGAATTTCAAATCATTAAATCCTCATTAAATTTTAAGAAAATCATTATCCTCATTAATGATTAAATTTATCATTAACAAAGTATCTTAAACCATTTTCTTTCAAATTTATTTTCAAATTTCCATTTTTACACTTAAGATTTAAAATGGGTACAATTTAAAGTTAAAACAACTTGAAACACATTTTGAAACCTTAAGTTAAGGAAATACTCATTTTCTAAAAGAAGTTTAAAGAAATTTTAAAAACAAAAATTTTTTCAAACCATTTTAAATCATACTTTAATATTTAAAATTGTCAAAACAATTTAAATCTTGAAACTCATTAATCTCCAAACCCAAATACAAATCATTTTTGATTTCTGGATTAAAATCTTTGATTTAAATTTTAACAGACAGGTTTTAAAGGAAAACCTGAACCAACATTTTCCCCGAGTTGCCCCTGCTTTACTTCGAGTAAAACACCCCAAAACTTTGAGCCACTCACGATATTGACTCGGTAAAAACTCGAGTATTTGCCCTCTGCTTCAAACCAAAACACTAACACAATCTCTTCCACGTACACATGTACCAATGCTCCGACAAACTCTGGCTGCTCTCGCCATCTCCAACATGTCGACCTGGATCACCTCGACCCAAACGACCATCCATCACCATTGTTTACCACTGAAATTGAAATCGAGCATGCTAATCACCATCTGGAACCAACAGTTCACCTAAAAACCTCACCGTGACGATGTCTCCGATCATCTGAAACTGCGCAACTCCGGCCATGCCCTCGTTAATGACCACAATTCCGCCACTCCAAATCTTAAAGCACTCGATCACTTGGGAAAAAAGAAAAAGAGTGAAATGTTCAACCCAGTAAAACTAGGGTTGCCGACCCAAATTTCCTTCGCATCCCTCCAACATGATTTGATAAATTTTCTTGCTATTTTTCCCTAAGTCTACGATCATCCAACGACCTTCAGATTCAATCACGAGGTGAATCGACAACGCGATCACCAGAATTTGATAAAAAACCCAAAACTGTTCAACTTTGAATTTCTCAACAGATACGATATTAAAAATCTTGATTTTAGTTTTAAAATTCACGTTTTCGAATGTTGTTTCAGACCCTAACCCTGAAACATTAAATCATGATATTTAAATTTTCTCTATTTCGAAGTTTGATCAGCTGTTAATGACTTCCAGAGATAATGCAAAGCGATTTTAACTTACGTAAAATTTAAAACTAAAGATTATGATGGGACAACCCAGTTTGCTTTGAATCTTAAGTTTAAATCATGACAAAATCAAGGGGGTTTGAATTTTAGTCCAGATTCAAAACTGTTTTTTTTTCTTTTGATGGATTTTGGGTTTGTTATACAAAGTACATACATATATACATTCCCAAGCATGCACAACATAATCCATACTATATATCATCAATTTTCACAGCAACCACATCACAATCATAAACATATACTCAAATTCAAACTAGAGTAGATCAGGTTGCTCACAGTTTTGGGTTTTAACATGTTTTACACTGCAAACCAGTGTGTTACAGGGAACCATATTTTCAAGCAAACAAAAACACAAACATGATTGTTGACCCATATGCAAAACTATCCTCATTCATGCAGGTATTCAACGCAAAAGAAATTTGAGCAAAGTATAGTTTCACTCACTAGCATCAATATAGGAATGAATCAGAGGATGAAAGGTTTGTTTACTGGTTCTAAAGGAAGAGATGGTAAAACATGTATGCATACGGTCAAGTATATACACAGAGACATGGAATGTGCTTTCACACAATCATTCAAGCATAACTTATATCATACTTCAAAGACAAATCAAAACACTAAGAGATAAAACAAGGTTAAGGAGTTTGCTCACATTGATCTTGAGAAAAACAGAGACAATTTTGGTTTCTTCTTTTATTTATTTTGATCTGGAATTCTTGCTTGACTTATTCGACCTGCCTGAGCTTGATATTGTCGAGTTTGAGTTGCCTGATCTTGCTGTTTCAGTTGACCCCCTGCTTTGTTTTAATCTAGTTGAAGTTGAAGTTGTTATTTAATCCAGGTTGAAGATTTGTATTGCTATTTGAAATGATTTCCAAATATGATATGATGAACAGAACAAGGGCTAGAGGTTTACTCACCAAAAAGATTTGAACAGAGGGAAGCAAAGAACAGGCTTTGAAATTTTTCACTTTTGCAAACTGGAATTGCCTTTGTTTCTGATTTTAGGTTTTATATTTTATTTTTGATCTTGTCTGAACTTTGCTTGCTCTGATCTTCTATTTCATTTGCATTGCCCTAGATCAGATTGTTGTCTGATCCGAATGCATGCTTTTCATTTCCAGATTTGTGAAAATATGATTAAAGGTTTCGAACTGTAACCAGGTTGCTTGTTTTTTTTTCTATGATGCAAAATCCTTTTTCAGATTTTGCTGAGATTTGCTAAGATATGTTATATGATGGCATATGGGAAGATGTGAAGTTTCTTGTAATTTTAAATTTCATTATTTTACAAAAAAAAGTAATGATGCCATTTTGTATATATGTAGATATGTGAGATCTTTAAAGTATGTTTACATTTGTTTAGATATATACATATATACAATATTTTTTTTTATGTTTTACCCTTTTGTATTATTAATTTGTTAATATGGAAGTAATTTGTATTATTTATATCTTCGTATTTCAAACATTTGTAAACATTTTTACATTTTACATTTTGTGAATATACAACTATATTTATTTTCAAAAGAAGATGTATTTTAAATCTTTTCATCAAAACAAATAAATAAGTATATAATATGTGTATATTGGAATTTAATCCTTTAAATAGCTTTTGTAAATTTTATTTATATCAATTTTGTAATATTACTTTTAAACCAATATCTTTCTAAGCTTAGTTCATTATATTTTTCTTTTGAATTAAAACCATTATATCTTTTAAATAAATAATCATCTATATATATTTATATTATTTTAAACTTTTATTTCTTATTTTTCAATACATTTGTATTTGAAATTCAAAATTCAAATTCCAAATTTATAATATATTTATAAAATATTTACCTTTGAATTCGAAATAGGAATCTTATTAACATCAATTTATTGAATTTCCTAAATCAATTCCTATATTTACTATCTTTTGATATATATATTTATTCAAATCAAATTCAAATGATCTTATAAAAATCCATTTATATAAATAGATAAACATACATCTAATTGAATTTGAAAATTCAAACACAATGCAGATTTTTACTCACAATTTAATTTCAAAAATTAAACTAATTAACAAATTATCTTAACCAAAATTTCAGGGATGTTACAGATTTCCCCCCTTAAGAAAATTTCGTCCTCGAAATTTGCAAAGAAGACGAGAAAGAATAGATGAAAGATAGAGAATATCTTTCCAAATCAAAATGAATATCAATTCTGTATTTGGCTTACCAAATAAGAATATCGACAATATGAAAACAAACTCGTACAATTATTTCATAAGACACTCGGGTCCACCGGTCTACGAATATGCAAGGGCATTGATTAGTTCGAAGGGATAACTAATCGTTCGTAGAACATACCGGATACCAAAGAATAGATAGATGGATCAAGTCTTCTATAATTTCTCAAACACTAGATACGAATTCTAAACTCAAGTCGGAATACCCCAAAATATATATGACTTGTCCCACTTTGGACTCTAATACTCGCAAGAAATTATAATAAAATTTCAAATTTGGTTCTAACCTATATCGTTTTATTGATACAATTCAAATTTAGCTTCATATTAGTTAACCAATTTACTTAATTTAAAATTTCCAATTTATTTAATTTAAATTTTCAATTTCAAATTCATTAGAGTTTAGATCGAATGGCTGATAAGAATCCGATGAAGATACGAAGTAAGGATTTTCTACAATGATTCGTAAGGCTACCATCACATCGAAACTTCTTTCTGGAGCTGTCACGAAGCCATCAAAAGAATTGGAAATCGAATCAAAGGAGATTGAGAAGAAAGTTGTTTCCACTATCGCAGGGTATTGACCATTTATAGTGGTACTTTCCTGTCCCCTATCTCGTCCTCTTCTCGCACTCATACATGCTATCGGTGAATAGTAAGAGAATTTACTGAGGCGTTCGAACGTATCTTAAGGATATACTCATTCTAGGGTATACTTCACCCTATCTCTAATGAGCTACTTAATGTGTTATACTCCTGAGCTAAAGTTTTAACCCTCAACTCTGATACCAAATGTGACGATCCTGACTTGACCTTCGAAAATCGGCACCAAATACGACACTCGTATTCAAATGCCGCAGATCCAAACATCGAATCTGGTTCGCCGGAGCATATAACACATTAAGTACAACACAGCGGAAGAAACCAAATATAACAATATACAACATTACAATATATGAAACAATAGAATGATACAATGAATATGGATATACATCAGAGATATGAAACAAGATAATAGCAGCGGAAAGAAAAGATAACACTAGCAGCGGAACAAAAACTCCAATATAGTCTTCAAGAAAGAACTCCATCTTCAAAACACCAATCCAGAAATAGCTCGAACTCCCAATAATGATACACAAAGATAAGCAAGTGCAGTTCAGATCCAAAGACTGAACGACCTCCAGATAACCTACTAAACCCGACTATCTGAAAAACCCAACTCTAGACTGCCCGTTTGGAAAAATAGTGGGCACCCAGAGTTTAAGAAATGAACAATAAACTCCAGGTCAGTCGTGGGACTGGTATGAACAAACAAAAACATTTGATCTTTTAAAACAAAACAACATAGGAATTTAAAGTTTGAAATCCGCAATGCTTTTTTGAAAATGAAACTACCATTAGGCCTCCCGCCACACGCACAATGCAAACGCAGACTTGGAGGAGATTTCTCCTTATGATAGTCAAATATGCTTAATAGGAGAAAATTTCTTTGATATTATTATTATAAATGCAAAGTGTGGAAAACTATTTCGAAACTATAATATAAATCCTAGCCAACATAGGCATTTCGCACTTATGCCTACTATAGCTACCGTGTTCAATGGCAGGTTACGGCCACATTCCATGGAAGGTTATACAACTAAAACCGTACAGGGCGCGTATTGTTTTGATTAGATTTCCAACAAATGGTCAGGCTAAGGAACTTCCTACTGTCAATGGGATCGCCTCTGGCGGGACGTCCCGAGAACCTAACCGGATCTATGCCAACACAAGGCCGGGTTACCTCTGTAACTAGGTAACTACTACTCGAGCATGCCATCCACCGGTCCTTTGGGACCTTTATCCAAGGCGCCTCAAAAACACAAAGCAATCACAAAGTAATAGATCTGCAGTATCCACTTGAGTAAGCATCTGGGCTCCATACCATGATACCACCCTTTACCAGAAGGGAATGACAAACCCTAAAGTGCGCGACCCTCATAACCTTGCCGCATCTTTCCTGTTTCGACCATTTCCGGGGTGTGAGGTCCTGATGCAGTCTCGTTCACGAAGCTACGCTTTATAAAAAGCCATGCTTTGATCACAAATGATCAATAAATGATCATCAACACACAGCAGCACTTAGCATGCCACACTACCAAATTGGGAATATATCACTGATAAATATCAACTACATAACCTCTGAGCTCGTGCGTCTCAGAGAAGGGTGTTAAGCTAAGAGAATAAATTCTCCGCCACCAAGCAGAAATGTATTTGATAGAGATCAGTTTAATATATCAAAGTGTAATGTCGGACATACAACCATACAAGTCTGTTCCGGGTTCGAACAGAACCGAAGGCACTTCCGAAGAAGCCCTTGCAAATACGGGTATCCACAATACCAATCGGACTTCCCGTCACTAAGGGAGAACTCTATACCGGAGCAACTCATTGCAGAGTCAATCGACATGTTATCCTATCATTCTCAAAGACACACGGTCTTCAACACCGGTCTTTAAATGCAATCCATAACGTCATATCGCTATTCGGAATGGGTTACATTACACAAAGGTCCTCTCCCGGCTAAACCGAATAGCGAGCGCAATATTTAAAAACATATGGATATGGGATTTCAGTTAAGTCACAACTTGGAAATCCAAAGTTTTTCTTTTAAATGGTTAAACAAATTACCATTTGAAATCTTTAAATAAAAAGATTCATTTCACAAAGTTCACCTAATTTCACAAAGATCATCCATAGATTTCAAAACGATTTCCATGTCAATTGGATTTATTACTTAAATCTTTAAACTAAAGATTTAATTTATAGCTTTCAAAACACGTTTCCAAAGATTTATCTATAACTTGGGAACTATTTCCATTTTAGACTTGAAATCCTTTTAACACAAATTGGAAATTCATTTCTTATGAGAAAGCTCTTATTATTTGAAAACCTAAAGTTTCCGTTTCGGAAAAATTCAATTATATTTATACAAGTTAAAATCTTTGGGTTTAGAATTTAAATTCCCATTCAACGCTTCTAAAATGGTTTAAAACCCCATTTATAAGTTGAATAACCCTTTTGAACCATAGTTTCCAAGCCATAGAATTCAATCCCAAATTTTGAATTCAAATTTAAATCAAATTATTTAAATTTCAAAACTCAATCAAGTTATTCAAAATAACTTTTGTTTTTGAAAATTTCATTTCCAAAGTTCCAATTCTAATTCCAAAACTATTTTGGATTAAATCTTTGAAACAATTTCAAAGATCTGTGACTTAACCCATTTCCAAGTGCAACCCATATTTGTGTGTGTATAGTGTGGTCCAGGGTTCAACACATTAGTGCACAACATCAATCATCACAGATTCAATCATATCGATAAGTGGTATAACCCATAACGCTTATCTTTATTCACAGATTCATAGATAAAATAAATTTATCAATCACAAAGATTCACCAATATGATTCGATGTGGGTTTCGGATAACCAATTGGAATCCGACTCCCTGTCGCATCGAAATTTCAAATGTCATTCCACGGGTCAAGGGGTTTCCATATTCATATAACAATATATAGGACACAGATATAACAGCTTAGCACAAAACATTACATAGCATCACATCACATAACAAATACATCAATCCATCACATAGCCTCTAATAATAATCAAACCTCTATAAGTAAGATCAGTTAATTGTTTGATTCAAACCAATTTTAATTGCTTAGGAATAATTACTAATCCTGATTAATTTATCATTAATAAATTTCAAATCCTTTTGATTTACTTTTCTTTAATCATTAATTAACCATTTATAGTAAAGTAATTAACCTTTTATTGTAATTTATCAACCTTTAATTATTAAGAAATTAACCTTTATTTATTTAATTCACCATTAAATACATTATCTTTAATTAATTAATCAACCCTAAATTAATTAATTATCGTTAAATTAGTTGTCCTAGTTTAATTACAACAATTGATTAACCTTAAGTTAATCACAAGATAAATTAATTTTTTTATTAATAACATCCCTTAATTACTTTCACAAATTATTAACCTTTAATTAATAATTTTTTTCTTAATCACTTTAATTAATTATTAATTAATCTCAAATCTTAATTAAATAAATTTTAGCCTTTAATTACTTATTTAATTAATCCAAATCAATAATTAATTAGATAAATAAATTATCCTTTTCAATTAACTTAATAATTTAATGAATTTCAAATCATTAAATCCTCATTAAATTTTAGGAAAAACATTATCCTCATTAATGATTAAATTTATCATTAACAAAGTATCTTAAACCATTTTCTTTCAAATTTATTTTCAAATTTCCATTTTTACACTTAAGATTTAAAATGGGTACAATTTAAAGTTAAAACAACTTGAAACACATTTTGAAATCTTAAGTCAAGGAAATTCTCATTTTCTAAAAGAAGTTTAAAGAAAATTTGAAAACAATTTTTTTTTCAAACCATTTTAAATCATACTTTAATATTTAAAAATTGTGAAAACAATTTAAATCTTGAAACTCATAAATCTCCAAACCCAAATACAAATCATTTTTTATTTCTAGATTAAAATCTTTGATTTAAATTTGAACGGATAGGTTTTAAAGGAAAACCTGAACCAACATTTTACCCGAGTTGCCCCTGCTTTACTTCGAGTAAAACACCCCAAAACTTTGAGCCACTAACGATATTGACTCGGGAAAAACTCGAGTATTTTCCCTCTACTTCAAACCAAAACACTGACACAATCTCTTCCTCGTACACATGTACCAATGCTCCGACAAACTCCAGCTGCTCTCGCCGTCTCTAACATGTCGTCCTTGATCACCTCGACCCAAACGACGATCCATCACCATTGTTTACCACTGAAATTTAAATCGAGCATGCTGATCACCATCTGGAACCAACAGTTCACCTAAAAACCTCACCGTGACGACGTCTCCGATCATCTGAAACTGCGCAACTCCGGCCATGTCCTCGTTAATGACCACACTTCCGCCACTCCAAGTCTTAAAGCACTCGATCACTTGGGAAAAAAGAAAAAGAGTGAAATGTTCAACCCAGTAAAACTAGGGTTGCCGACCCAAATTTCCTTCGCACCCCTCCAACATGATTTGATAAATTTTCTTACTATTTTTCCCTAAGTCTACGATCATCCAACGAGCTTCAGATTCAATCACGAGGTGAATCGACAACGCGATCAGCAGAATTTGATAAAAAACCCAAAACCGTTCAACTTTGAATTTCTCAACAGATACCATATTAAAAATCTTAATTTTAGTTTTAAAATTCACGTTTTCGAATGTTGTTTCAGACCCTAACCCTGAAACATTAAATCATGAAATTTAAATTTTCTCTATTTCGAAGTTTGATCAGCTGTTAATGACTTCCAGAGATAATGCAAAGCGATTTTAACTGAAGTAAAATTTAAAACTAAAGATTGTGATGGGACAACCCAGTTTGCTTTGAATCTTAAGTTTAAATCATGACTAAATCAAGGGAGTTTGAATTTTAGTCCAGATTCAAAACTGTTTTTTCTTTTCTTTTGATGGATTTTGGGTTTGTTATACAGAGTACATACATATATACATTCCCAAGCATGCACAACATAATCCATGCTATATATCATCAATTTTCACAGCAACCACATCACAATCATAACCGTATACTCAAATTCAAACTAGAGTAGGTCAGGTTGCTCACAGTTTTGTGTTTTAACATGTTTTACACTGCAAACCAGTGTGTTACAGGGAACCATATTTTCAAGCAAACAAAAAAACAAAAATGACCGTTGACCCATATGCAAAACTATCCTCATTCATGCAGGTATTCAACGCAAAAGAAATTTGAGCAAAGTATAGTTTCACTCACTAGCATCAATATAGGAATGAATCAGAGGATGAAAGGTTTGTTTACTAGTTCTAAAGGCAGAGATGGTAAAACATGTATGCATACAGTCAAGTATATACACAGAGACATGAAATGCACTTTCACACAATCATTCGAGCATAACTTATATCATACTTCAAAGACAAATCAAAACACTAAGAGATAAAACAAGGTTAAAGAGTTTTCTCACATTGATCTTGAGAAAAAAAGAGACAGTTTTGGTTTCTTCTTTTATTTGTTTTGATCTGGAATTCTTGTTTGACTTATTCGACCTGCCTGTGCTTGATATTGTCGAGTTTGAGTTGCCTGATCTTGCTGTTTCAGTTGACCCCCTACTTTGTTTTAATCTAGTTGAAGTTGAAGTTGTTATTTAATCCAGGTTGAAGATTTGTTTTGCTATTTGAAATGATTACCAAATATGATATGATGAACATAACAAGGGCTAGAGGTTTACTCACCAGAAAGATTTGAACAGAGGGAAGCAAAGAACAGGCTTTGAAATTTTTCACTTTTGCAAACTGGAATTGCCTTTGTTTCTGATTTTAGGTTTTATATTTTATTTTTGATCTTGTCTGAACTTTGCTTGCTCTGATCTTCTATTTCATTTGCATTGCCCTAGATGAGATTGTTGTCTGATCCGAATGCATGCTTTTCATTTCCAGATTTGTGAAAATATGATTAAAGGTTTCGAACTTTAACCAGGTTGCTTGTTTTTTTTCTATGATGCAAAATGCTTTTTCAGATTTTGCTGAGATTTGCTAAGATATGTTATATGATGGCATATGGGAAGATGTGAAGTTTCTTGTAATTTTAAATTTCATTATTTTAAAAAAAAAAGTAATGATGCCATTTTGTATATATGTAGATATGTGAGATCTTTAAAGTATGTTTGCATTTGTTTGGACATATACATATATACAATAATTTTTTTTTTTTATGTTTTACCCTTTTGTATTATTAATTTGTTAATATGGAAGTAATTTGTATTATTTATATCTTCGTATTTCTAACATTTGTAAACATTTTTACATTTTAGATTTTGTGAATATACAACTGTATTTATTTTCAAAAGAAGATGTATTTTAAATCTTTTTATCAAAACAAATAAATAACTATATAATATGTGTATATTGGAATTTAATCCTTTAAATAGCTTTTGTAAATTTTATTTATATCAATTTTGTAATATTACTTTTAAACCAATATCTTTCTAAGCTTAGTTCATTATATTTTTCTTTTGAATTAAAACCATTATATCTTTTAAATAAATAATCATATATATATATATATATGTATATTATTTTAAACTTTTATTTCTTATTTTTCAATACATTTGTAATTGAAATTCAAAATTCAAATTCCAAATTTATAATATATTTATAAAATATTTACCTTTGAATTCCAATAGGAATCTCATTAACGTCAATTTATTGAATTTATAAAATCAATTCCTTTATTTACTGTCTTTTGATATATATATTTATTCAAATCAAATTCAAATGATCTTATAAAAATCCATTTATATAAATAGATAAACATACATCTAATTGAATTTGAAAATTCAAACACAATGCAGATTTTTACTCACAATTTAATTTCAAAAATTAAATTAATTAACAAATTATCTTAACTAAAATTTCAGGGATGTTACAAAGAGAGAACTCTATACCGGAGCAACTCAGTGCAGAGTCAATCGACAGGTTATCCTATCGTTCTCGAAGACACCCGGTCTTCAACACCGGTCTTGAAATGCAATCCATAACGTCGTATCGCTATTCGGAATGGGTTATATGACGCAAAGGTCCTCTCCCGGCTAAACCGAATAGCGAGCGCAATATTTAAAAATATATGGATACGGGATTTCAGTTAAGTCACAACTTGAAAATCCAAAGTTTTTCTTTTCTTTTAAATGGTTAAACAAATTACAATTTTAAGTCTTTAAATAAAAAGATTCATTTCACAAAGTTCACCTAATTTCACAAAGATCATCCATAGATTTCAAAACAATTTCCATTTCAATTGGATTTATTCCTTAAATCTTTAAACTAAAGATTTAATTTATAGCTTTCAAAACATTATTCCAAAGATTTGTCTATAACTTGGGAAACTATTTCCATTTTAGACTTGAAATCCTTTTAACACGAATTGGAAATTCATTTCTTATGCGAAAATTCTTATTATTTGAAAACATATAGTTTCCGTTTCAAAAAAATTCAATTATATTTATACAAGTTAAAATCTTTGGGTTTAGAATTTAAATTCCCTATCAACGCTTTTAAGATGTTTTAAAAAAACCCATTTATAAGTTGAATAACCCTTTTGAACCATAGTTTCCAAGCCATAGAATTCAATCCCAAATATTGAATTCAAATTTAAATCGAATTATTTAAATTTCAAAACTCAATCAAGTTATTCAAAATAACTTTTATTTTTGTAACTCATTTTCAAAGTTCCAATTCTAATTCCAAAACTATTTTGGATTAAATCTTTAAAACAATTTCAAAAAATCTGTGACTTAACCCATTTCCACGTGCAATCCATATTTGTGTGTGTATAAGTGTGGTTCAGGGTTCAACACAATAGTGCACAACATCATCATCACAGATTCAATCATATCGATAAGCGATATAACCCATAACGCTTATCTTTATTTACAGATTCATAGATAAGATGAATTTATCAATCACAAAGATTCACCATTACGATTCGATGTGGGTTTCGGATAACCAACTGGAATCCGACTCCCTGTCGCATCGAAATTTAAATGTCATTTTATGGGTCAAGGGTTTACATATTAATATAACAATATATACATCACAGATATAACAGCTTAGCACAATGGCATCACATAGCATCACATCACATATTAAATATATCAATCCATCACAAAGCATACAGTAACAATCAACATCTTTGATTAAGGTGAATAAACCGTGTGGTTTTAAATTTATTACCCACATAATTACTTCCATTAGTAATCTTAAAATCAGTGATTAATTATCATTAACTGCAATTGATTAAGTCTTAACTACCTTCATTTAATTAATCATTCCTTTAATTAATTATCTTAATTAATTAACCTTTAATTGTAATTAATTAATCTTAATAAATTATTCCTTAATTAATTACTTTAATTAATAAATCCTTAATTAATTACAATAATTAGTTATGCTTTAATTAATAATTATTTCTTAGTCACTTTAATTTATTAACATTTAATTAATTATTCTTAATTTAATTACTTTAACTAATTTGTCATATTAATTATTCTTTAATCAATTAACCTTTAACATTTGCTAAATCAATCTTTAATCATTATTTATCTACCCTTAATTACTTTCACTAAGTAATTATCATCTTAATTTAAATCATTCAGTAATTACTTGATGAGTTAACTTGAATTATTAATTAGTTTACTTTAATTCCTTTAAGTACTTTCATTAGTTAATTACTTTAAAATTTCATCAATTAAAAGATAGCCATTTATCTTTATTATTATATATTTTTCTATTTTTTTCCTTATCGTTTGATTCCTATTTAATTAACCTTTAGGAATAGACCATCATCAATATATTTATTAACTTAAGATCTTTAAGTTAGATTACAGATTGTAAAACTGTCTCGCTCCCTCAATCATCCACTTAATTTCAAACATTAAGTTTATAAGCTTCAAACCCATAAGTTATGTAATTTATCTAAAAAAATTTGAAAACAAATTATTTTTAATCCTTGAAATAATTTCAATTTAAACAAACATTGATTAAGTTAGGAAAACAAAGGGTGTTTTAATAACCTATTTGCAAATTTTACACATATTTGTAATAGATTTCATTACATTTTAAAATAAACTGTTAAACATGTTAAATGAACCGAGTTTTTTCTGGATTTCCCCGAAGCCAACATCGGTTGAACCCACACCCTTCTCCCTTCGAGTCACTCACGCTACCTACTCGAGACCGTCACGAGTCCCCCCTTTCTTCCCCAACCACCATATCTCCAGATGCACAGAGACTTGCGCGTGCATGTGCACATCACCCCTAACGAACGCTGACCGACACAGTGGCCCCCGACAAGTCACTGATGACCCCCTCGTCAACGTCGACCCACCAAAACCCCCAAACTAGCCGTGGCTCGAAATATGAATGAATCGATCGAACTGGAGCAAAAGCCTTTAGACGAAAAATCGCGTCGCTCCTCCTTTCCCGACCACCGGAACGTCACCGCCTCCGGCCACGTCTTCATGGATCTCCCACATAGTCATTCCCTAAACTTCAAGCGACTCGATCCCTCCACGGCAACGAACAAACTCCAGACCCATCACTGACAAAAACGAGCTTTCAAACCCTAAATCCCTCTCATTTTCTCCCCATGATAAATTTCAAAACAATCGAGCATTTTTCTAACGATCATCGACCTCCAAACATACTTCCCCTTTAAATCCCAAGATTTATAATTACTTTGATTTCTGGAAATTGACAAATTAATGTTTCTCGTTCATCTTATGGTTACTTGCACATAAACGAAATTAAAATTTGGATCATTCCTATGAAATTCATGATTTAGGAAGTAGAATATGATTTTGTAATCAAAGTTCATATTTAAATCAACTAAATTTTCTTACAAAATTTCGATTCTACTGTGTTTTCATCCTGTCTAGAAATTCTTTAACTAATTATACTTATAGTTAATTTTAAAATTTAGGTTACATTCTTACCAACATCTTTTATTTGAATATCAAGGCTTATATTTGATGGTATAACAAGAAATCGAATTGAATTTAAGCTATGGTGAAACCTGAAAAACGACAGAGGTTTGTTTTTTTTCTTTTTTTTCTTTTTGTATACCAGACATATATATATATATATATATATATATATACATACTCTGATACTTTGCATCAACACCAACATGCCATAATGATTCCAATCACAAGCATCAGGAAATTCATCACCCAATCAAGATATAAACAGAGTTGAAAACAGAAATGGGGTAGTTTGCTCACAGGCATTAACAAGAAAATAGGCTTCAGGAGGGAAAGTTGCTCACAACAACAAGAACAGATTCAAAGTAGAAGGTTTGCTCACTTTTTTTCTTTCTTTTATATGATGAACAGAGGACATGGGTCTTTCTGTACATACAGTACCCCATATATATGCACACAAGTATATTTATACTCATGCAAGCACAATCCACAACCAAACATTCAATGCTAATTACATGCAACATAAAAATTAAAATAAAAATGGGTTTGAGAGTTTGCTCACATTGATCTTGAGAAAAACAGAGACAGTTTTGGTTTCTTCTTTTATTTATTTTGATCTGGAATTCTTGCTTGACTTATTCGACCTGCCTGAGCTTGATATTGTTGAGTTTGAGTTGCCTGATCTTGCTGTTTCAGTTGACCCCCTGCTTTGTTTTAATCTAGTTGAAGTTGAAGTTGTTATTTAATCCAGGTTGAAGATTTGTATTGCTATTTGAAATGATTTCCAAATCCGATATGATGAACAGAACAAGGGCTAGAGGTTTACTCACCAGAAAGATTTGAACAGAGGGAAGCAAAGAACAAGCTTTGAAATTTTTTCTCTTTTGCAAACTGGAATTGTCTTTGTTTCTAATTTTAGGTTTTATATTTTATTTTTGATCTTGTCTAAACTTTGCTTGCTCTGGTCTTCTATTTCATTTGCATTGCTCTAGATCAGATTGTTGGCTGATACAAATGCATGCTTTTCATTTCCAGATTTGTGAAAATTTGATTAAAGGTTTCGAACTGTAACCAGGTTGCTTGTTTTTTTTTTTCTGCGATGCAAAATCTTTTTTTAGATTTTGCTGAGATTTGCTAAGATATGTTATATGATGGCATATGGGAAGATGTGAAGTTTCTTGTAATTTTAAATTTCATTATTAAAAAAGAAGAAGTAATGATGCCATTATGTATATATGTAGATATGTGAGATCATTAAAGTATGTTTACATTTGTTTGGATATATACATATATACAATTTTTTTTATGTTTTACCCTTTTATATTATTAATTTGTTAATATGGAAGTAATTTGTATTATTTATATCTTCATATTTCCAACATTTGCAAACATTTTTACATTTTAGATTTTGTGAATATACAACTATATTTATTTTCAAAAGAAGATGTATTTTAAATCTTTTTATCAAAACAAATAAATAACTATATAATATGTGTATATTGGAATTTTACCCTTTAAAAGATTTTGTAAATTTTATTTATATCAATTTTGTAATATTACTTTTAAACCAATATCTTTCTAAGTTTAGTTCATTATATTTTTCTTTTGAATTAAAACCATTATATCTTTTAAATAAATAATCATCTATATATATGTATATTATTTTAAACTTTTATTTCTTATTTTTCAATACATTTGTATTTGAAATTCAAAACTCAAATTCCAAGTTTATAATATATTTATAAAATATTTACCTTTGAATTCCAAATAGGAATCTTATTAACATCATTTTATTGAATTTCTTAAATCAGTTCCTTTATTTACTATCTTTTGATACATATATTTATTCAAATCAAATTCAAATGATCTTATAAAAATCCATTTATATAAATAGATAAACATACATCTAATTGAATTTGAAAATTCAAACACAATGTAGATTTTTACTCACAATTTAATTTCAAAAATTAAATTGATTAACAAATTATCTTGACCAAAATTTCAGGGATGTTACAGATTAAGTCAAGCCAGAGGTTAACCATGTTTTCAAAGGCATATGAAATAAGTGTGAACCTAGTTTTAGAGTATAGATTCAAATCAAATTTTAAATTAATTGAAGAAATAAATTTCTCAATGTAATTAATTAAATAAATGAGATTAGTAAAGTTAAGTAATAAATTAGTTAAATTAATTTAAGTCTAAGTAACCAATGAAGTGATTATATTAATTAATTTATGTAATTAATAATAATTTGTGTAGTTAATTTAGTTTATTAATTAATGAAGTAATTAAAGGTTAATTATAGTAAGTGGATAAGTGTAATTTATTTAAGAAAGGTTTACTACTTAGTATAATTGAAGAATAATTAATCAGGGTTGATTAACTCAGATGGATACGTAGCGTATGACTTATAAATTGGTTTGTAACCAGTTAATGAATAAGTAAGCAAGATTCTTAGTGATGGAAGAAAATTGGTTAATTTGAGATAATGTGATTTATTAGTCTTGCTTGTGAATTACCAGATTAATTAGATGTCTTAAATTGATCGCTTTCTCTAATATAAATGTTTTGAGATATGGTAAGATTGGGTTGCATGATAAATTTCTGTGTGGATGTGATCCGAGTAACTTGGGTTAAAATGATTTGGGATTTGAAGAGACTGGGGTCGGGTATCGATAAATACCCGAAACCACTTCGATTCGTTATAAATTGATATGTCAAATCAATAGGCTGAAACGGAATGATATAAGTGAATTGGACCATATAATATAAGTTCTGGCACTTGTAAATTAATGTGAAAAATAAGTGATGTCTATAACATCTTGTGAATGTGTAAATTGATACGAGTTTCCACGGGTTTTATGTAATTTTGTGCTGCTGTATTCCATGTTAGATGGGTTTACTCACGCTGGTTTCCAGCCTGACCCGGGTGTTACTCTGATGTAATGCTCGGGTCAGACCGAGTATTACAGATTTTCAGGTAAGGATGTTTTGGAGCTCAGGAGGCGGGCTGGATGGCTGGAAGGAATGGAATGTTTACCACTGTGATATATTATTGTATAATTAGTACATGTTGCTTAAAACTGTCCAGTGATTAGTAATGGTTGTAACTTTGATATAAAAGATGTAAATGTACTGATACAGTTCTTCTTTGTAAACTGTTATTTTATTTGATATTATATTTTTTCCGCTGCGAGTGTGAGATGTTGGTGTTTCTATTCTTCTTTTCTTCTTCCTATTTTCTTCCTTTTCAAACTATTTGGAATTTTCGGGTTTAAAATTTGCGGGTCGTTACATTTGGTATCAGAGCAGAAGGTTAAGCAAGAACCTTGGCTCTGGTGGGATTACTCATTAAGGATAGGGTCAATAATACCCTATAATGAGTTGAAAGTATAAATATAAGAGGGCTTACTTGTTATTTTCTTATATAAAGGTTTTGAAATGGTTTCAAAAGTAAATGAATCTTGTATAAGTTTATTAAGAAATAGATTATCTATTATATTAAGGAAATTGGTTGTTGTATTAGTTAAATTAAAAGTAATAGTAAGAATTAAGTGGTAATATAATTACAACCAAATTGAAATTTAAATTGAAGAAAAGTTTGAAATGGATTCAAATTGAAATTAAATCTTGAAGTTGGGGAAGAATTTCTAAATAAGATGAATTAGAATTGGTTTCAAACCGGAGAAATAGGATGGTTATTATGTTTGATAATGGGATGATTGTTTTCCAATAAACAATAAAATGTTTTAAGGAAGTAACCATAAAAAAAAGAATAACTTGTAAATTTGAAAGGATGTAAATTAAGGTGGGTTTCAAGTTGTGAAGTTCTGAATTCTAAATTTAAACATTTGAATTAGTTTCAAAATGTTAAAGGAAATAATATTATTCAAACTATTTTGAATATGATCTTAAAATAAGAAATGTTTGAAAATTTTAAAGAGAATTTGTTTTGAATTGAAACCAAAGGTGGTTTAAATTTTAAAATTTGACTTGGTGAGCCAAGAAGTAAATATTTATATGTGTGGATATACATAATATAAAGGATGGTTTGAAATAAACTATAAATGCCAAGTTTTTAAATTTGGAATGAGATGTGAAAACCCAAAGTGATAAGCTTTTGAACTTATAGATGGGAAAGTATTTTGAAATTTGAATGGGAATTCAAATTATGTAAATTTGACTGAATTAGGTAAATTGAATTTAACTTAGAAGCAGTTAAATAAGTTTGAATGGACAACCTGATTTGGAAATTTCAAGATGAATTTGGATTTAACTTGGGAAGTTAAATGGTTGACATGAATTGGCGGTTTGAGTGATCTCAAAATGGGTTTGAGATCTGGAAATGGATGGCTGTTTTAAAATAATTGGATAATATCACCCTATTGTTATTAATAATCTTTAAGCTGAAATTGGTTTTGTTTAAATAAATGAGAAATGAAGTGTGGTAATATATGCATTATTGAGATAAAAGGAAAATCACACTTTATTTTGAAATTAAGGATAAGGAATTATTTTGAACTGAAAATTTGAATAATTACACTTGTAAATTAAAATTGTTTAAGGAACTAGTTTTAAACTGGAAAATAAAATTGAGTAATAAATTAAATTTTTTTAAGATAAAATTATTTTGAACTCTTATTTGAACTTTGGAAAAAGTTAGCTAAAAATAATTTAAAATGGAATTTTGAGAATTTGACTCAAAATTAAATTGTTTAAAAACTTTAAAGGTAAATTGATTTAAAGGAATTAAAACAAACATCTGAGAATTTAACTCGAATTTATATAATTCGAGATGGTTTAAATTTGGAATTTGAATTGAAATTAGTTCAAATCGAATTTTATTTGAATTAATTGAAATTGTGATTGAAGATGTATAAGTATAAAATTCAAATGGGAAATTTGAATTGGATTAATTTGAAACGATTTGAATTGAAGTGGATTCAATTTGAAATTAGTTCGAATTGATTTGAATAATATGGAATTGTAATTAAAGTTGAATAGTTTTAAATTCAAATGGAATTTGAATTGAATTTGAGAGGAAATCAAGAATAATTCAACTTGATTTGGAAATGAAGTTTGAAATTGGGATTGATTCAAACTGGAGTTGAAATGAATTGAAATTGGAACTAGTTCAATAGAAATTTATTTGAATTAGTAGAATTTGAGATCAAGGTTGAATAAAGTTAAATTTGGAAAGAAACTAAGGTTAATTCAACTTGAATTGGGGTTGAATCAATTTCAATGGAAATTGAAGTTATTTACAATTGGAATTGGGTCAATTTAAATGGAAGTGGAAATTTAAATTGAATTGATGAGAATGGAAATTGGGAAGTGAGCAGTTTTGACTCTGGACTATTTTTAATATAAATTATTTTAATATAAACCTATTTTTCCAAGCTATTCATTATATATACAATCTTTCAAACTATCTTATACTTGTTTTAAAATTATTTTTGAAACCATTTAACGATTTTCCAACTGGTTTATAAACTAATAACTTATTCCAACTATTTTACAAAACTAATTATTATCTTACTATTATTTTGCAATTATCTAAAATTTCTATAATTATTTTAACTATTTTACACCTATTTTACAAACTAATAATTATTTTCCAACTACTACCTATTTTTAAAAAATTTCAAGCTATTTTCTAAATAAACTGGTCGGAGTTCAAACTATTATTGGTTAAATACCCAACCGAGATAAGAATAGAGGTTATAATCCAAATGGATTGAAGCAATTGTGAGCAAGTGAATGAAAATCAAAGTGAATGTGAATAGAAATGGAATTGATTTAGATAATAACCAATAAAGATAAATACGTAGGGTGTACGTATGTTATTCTATTCGCATAATGATTTGATCTAGATTTGAGCACAGAATTACGAGATAATATGTCGATCCGAGTTGGGTTTTTCACTCAATTTTCGACGGCGAACCTGGATATGGATTGTTGATTGGTTCTGGATATTCTCTATCATAGTTAGGCAATGCAAGGAGAATGAAGGTTTCAGATCAAGAAACCAGATCTGTGTCCGCACTAGGAAGTCGGGTGGACGATACTAGTTCGGAAGTGAAATTGTGTGATCGAGTGAGCGATCAGATTGATATAGCGTACGGATGATATGTGTACATCGTACGGATTTGAATGAAAATGATATTGAAGGGAGTAATCAAATTTGAATATTTGATTTTGGGTAAATAATGTTAAATATCTTTGTTTTATAAAATGAAACTCCCCTTGTTAAATCTTTTACCAGAGGAAAAGGGTTTTTGAAAATGTTTGAAGTATAAAAGGAGTTTTATTCAAGTTTGAAATGATCCAAAGTTTTAAAAATTATATATATCTGTATATATATAAAGGATCTTATGAGGATTTTTGAAAAGGTTTTGGGAACCTTTGGATTTGGAAAGGCTTTTGATTTTTGGGTAAAATAAATATCGGAATATGGAAAGACTAGTTTGAGAACTATCGATTTTGGGATAATCGATTTTTTGTAAACGGCTTTTTATGAGATTCATACCAGGTGTATGATTTGGAAGATACTATATGTGTATAGTATAAAGTGTTTTGATGAAGCCTCTAGAGAAAAAGGCGCTCTCTTGAAATGAACTTCTCAGGAGTGCCACCAGGTGGTGCTGCCTTGAGCCCAAGGTGGGTTCTAAAGTTGATCCAGTGAGGAGTCCGGACAAAACTAGTTCCTGGGGATTATGAGTGGAGTATACGTAGCGAATGTCGTGTGTGCCGCTGAGAGCCAACAGTCTGCGTTTGATTTTATATCGGTAGACTGCGACCTATGGTAACATAGCGAAAGTCGTGTGTGCCGTTGAGAGCCAACAGTCTGCTTTTGATTTTATATTGGTAGACTGCGACCTATGTAGGAGTGGAGAAGTTTCATTTCGACAGCGAAAATCAGAGGCCGCAGAGAGCCTGCAGTTACATGGACTTTTACCGTGATGGCAACGTAACCCTGGAATGTAACTGCGATCTGTCGTGGGTACCATGGCGTAATCGAGAGGCCGCGGAGAGCCTGCAGTTACATGGACTTTTGCTGCGATGGCAACGTAACCCTGGAATGTAACTGCGACCATGGATGGGGGTGATGATTTCCAGAGCATTCTCACCAAATATATTTCCTCTATTTCAAAATGCTTTCAATATTTTCAATAAAATTATTTTCCAAGTATTTTCACTGGGTGTTGAAATCGAGTCTGCTAAGTACTTGTAGATTTTCAGTCGTACGCCTGATCAACGTATCACCGAATTTCTGTGAGAACAAAGATGGACTTGTTGAAAGATCGAGTTATAAAAAGTATTTTTTATAAAAGTTATTTTATAATATTATGTATATTTTAAAAGTGTTTTAAAAATAATCAAAAAGTAATTTAACTGATATTAAGTATTTTAATAACTTCTGGTTTCGTTCCTTTTTGGGCACGAAAAGGTTCAAAGGGGGAAGGAATGTGATAGCCCTGAATTTTTGACATCTATTAATTGGTAATTAGCAGAATTTGATATACTAAAATAATAATTTGCAAATTAAAAAAATAAAATTTGCTAATTAAAGATGTCTGGATATTTATATAAGTGGATTTGAAACTACAATAATAGTTGAATTAAATAATGAATCTTATAGTAAACTATTAATTATAGGAATAGATAAGTGTAAAACTTTAAAATGATGAAAATCTTAAGTGTATAAAAATTGATATAATTTAAGTGGGAAAATTTATCTTTTCAAAAACAAATAAATTAGGTGTTGTTTTTTGTGTGTGTGTGTGTGTGTGTGTGTGTCTATATATATATATATATATATATATATATATATATATATATATATATATATATATATATATATATATATATGATGTTAATAACTTAAGCCTATAGGAATCAGATTAAACTAAGGGTTTAAATTATTCCTTCTAAATAACATCTTAAAAATATATTTACAATTAGTATTTGTATATGTTTATTTATTAGTGTGTACTTAAGTTTTAAATCTTTTCTTTAGAGTTTATAGATATAAAATTAAGCAAATTTTGAAAAGAAAAGATTTTAACCATAATTCAAAAATAAATAAAAGTTTAACTAGGGGTTTAGGCATAAAAATACAAGTTGTGATAAATGTGAATTAAGCAAGGCATGAATTAACAAGTGGCGTACTTTGTTCTCTTTCAAGATTTAATTACATGGAATAGAATGAAAAAAAACCTATAAACTGAAAAGAAATACAAACTAGAGGAAATAAAAATTGCAAACAGAATTTTCTTAATTTTAAGCTCAAATTTGGTCAAAGGTGAAGACCAAGCAGAAAAGACAAAAAAAGAGAGGAGCATTTCAACCTGATTCAAAATATAAATCAAGGCATGTACTAAAATAAGCAGTAAACAAGATCAAACAGGACGGTTAAAGGAAGATTAAACTTGCAGTTTCAAAATAGTAGTCGCTCTATGTTCTTTCATAAGTAGGTGAGTAAACTTAGAAAAAATCTGTTATATCTTGCTCTAGTAGTGTGATGATCTTTAAACTACAAAGTCTCTGTTCAAAAACTGAAACCAGTGAGTGAACCTTAGCTAATCTGGTTTATCTCATAATGTTTTGTAGGAAATTATGAGAAGTTGATGTGAAAATGTAGGTGATGATAAAAATAAGCCTGCATGTTTGTGTTTATGCATTTATATGACTAGTTAGTGTCCGTGCATATACACTCACCATGTTGTGTTTGACGGAATTGAAGTATTATCAAGTAAATTTTATATCTGTCAATTTATTCAAATTCGTGCTAAAATTTATGAAGAGAAGATAGTTGAAATAACATAACATCAATGGGAAAATAAGTTAAGGATTTTTTTTATTATTATTGAGGATTTACTTCAAAAATAGTAAATGAAAGTCAAAATTAAATATAGGTCCAAAATCATATATCTAAATTTTAATTCCTGAATATATGAATGGATTCGTATTTTAAAGAATTAAATTTTGACACAAAAATCGGGATTTTTAACTTTGTGAATCGTGCGAATTTTCATGATGATCGAAATGGGAAAATTAGTCATCTTTTGATGATCACGGTGGTTAATTGTCTCAAAATTTAGGTCAGAGGAGGTACGAAGAATGGAGAACACAAGAAAAATGATCGTTGGTTTTTTAGATGGCCATGGTGGTCGTACTGGTGTGAACTAGGGTTTAGTGTAGTGTTTTGCTAGATGGGATTGTCAGCCATTTCCGACATAGGTGAAGTATCGGGGGGGCACGCGATGGTGGGGATAGGTGCTGGATTGTGTAATGAAGTTTCGGTGTGGTGGTCAGGTGAACTCGAGATCGGAGGTGTTGGGGAGGAGGAGATTTCTGGCCATGGAAGGTTCCAGGTTGGGACGTGAATACCTCATTTTCGATTCGAGGAGATTTTGTTCGATCTGAGTGTTGATGAGAGTACGCGTGGGTTCAGGAGATTTCTTAGTGTCGCCGTGCCGATCACCGAAGGTCGGCGTCCCTGGTGTACGTGCACCGCGTGCACATGGTGTCTGGGTCGATGGGTTCCAGCGAAGGCTCGGGTAGACTCTCGTACAAGTGGAGAAAGGAGTCGAAGTGATGAGGGAAGGTGCGTGACTCGGGGCAGGCTCGGGTTATTTTGGGTTTGTCTCAGGTTTACTCGAGTTTTGGGTTTTATTATTGTAACCTGCTTTTCAGGTTTTGTTTTAATGAATTAAGTCAAGCCAGAGGTTAACCATGTTTCCAAAGGCATATGAAATAAGTGTGAACCTAATTTTAGAGCATAGATTCAAATCAAAATTTGAATTAATTGAAGAAATAAATTTCTCAATGTTATTAATTAAATAAATGAGATTAGTAAAGTTAAGTAATAAATTTGTTAAATTAATTTAAGTCTAAGTAACCAATGATGTGATTATATTAATTAATTTATGTAATTAATAATAATTTGTGTAGTTAGTTTAGTTTATTTATTAATGATGTAATTAAAGGTTAATTACAGTAAGTGGATAAGTGTAATTGATTTAAGAAAGGTTAACTACTTAGTATAATTGAAGAATAATTAATCAGGGTTGATTAACTCAGATGGATACGTAGCGTATGATTTATAAATTGGTTTGTAACTAGTTAATGAATAAGTAAGCAAGATTCTTAGTGATGGAAGAGAATTAAGCTGATTGGTTAGTTTGAGATAATGTGATTTATTAGTCTTGCTTGTGAATGACCGGATTAATTAGATGTCTTAAATTGATCGCTTTCTCTAATATAAATGTTTTGAGATATGGTAAGATTGGGTTGCATGATAAATTTCTGTGTGGATGTGACATCCTATATTTAAAATTAAATTATATTTCATCTGAGTAACTTGGGTTAAAATGATTTGGGATTCGAAGAGACTGGGGTCGAGTATCGATAAATACCCGAAACCACTTCGATTCGTTATAAATTGATATGTGAAATCAATAGGCTGAAATGGAATGATATAAGTGAATTGGACCATATAATATAAGTTCTGGCACTTGTAAATTAATGTGAAAAATAAGTGATGTCTATAACATCTTGTGAATGTGTAAATTGATACGAGTTTCCACGGGTTTTATGTAGTTTTGTGCTGTTGCATTCCATGTTAGATGGGTTTACTCACGCTGGTTTCGAGCCTGACCCGGGTGTTACTCTGATGTAATGCTCGGGTCAGACCGAGTATTACAGATTTTCAGGTAAGGATGTTCTGGAGCTCAGGTGGCGGGCTGGATGGCTGGAACGTATGGAATGTTTACCGCTGTGATATATTATTGTATAATTAGTAACGGTTGTAACTCTGATATAAAAGATGTAAATGTATTGATACAGTTCTTCTTTGTAAACTGTTATTTTATTTGATATTATATTTTGTCCGGTGCGAGTGTGAGATGTTGGTGTTTCTATTCTTCTTTTCTTCCTTCTATTTTCTTCTTTTTCTAACTATCTGGAATTTTCGGGTTTGAAATTTCCAGGTTGTTACAATTAAATTATAATTAACAAGGGATTCAGGTTAGCTTTGACGAATTGTGGAGGAGCAATAGAGCAGGAGGCTTCTGTGTGTAGATATATAGTTTTCCGCTGTGTTGATTTTTCTGAGTAGTTTTCCTTGTACTGTATTGAGTTGTATAACTAGACAGGTGTTTATAACTGCCTAGTATGTGATGTGTAATCTGTGTAACTCTGATAATGGTTGTAAACTATGTAATATTTATGTTATTGATATATTTGATTCGTTCCGCGATTAAGATTCTGTGTTGTTTCTTCTTTCTCTTCTTTCTTTTATCTTTTCTATCCCCTTCTTGCTTCAAGATGATGCGATTTTCTGTGGTGAGAATGTCGGGTCGTCTCAATAAGATAATGAAATTTGAGATGGTAAAGATTTATGTAACTTACGTAAAAAATTAATTTCCAATTGAAGTTGAAATTTTCATGGTTTCAAATTTATTATCTTATTTTGTTTTCCAAACTATCTTCTGGTTGTCCTTATTTCCCTTATATTGCTATAAAATGATGAGGCTATTGCTTATACCAGTCTGTTTAAAAATCTTTCTATAATCTTTGATAATCTTTGGTATTCATTGTTGAATCTAAACACTGCTCTCCATCCATAGACCGTCGGTCAAACGGAAAGAGTGAATCAGATTCTCGAAGATCTTTTTCATGCATGTGTTCTTGATTTTGGGGGATCTTGGGAAGATCATCTTCACCTTATTACACTTACCTATAACAACAGTTATCAGGTATAATTTCAATCTTCTTATCATCTTGTCTTAATCCCATTTCATTCTATCTTTTTTTCTGTGTTTTCCCGTATCTCATTTCTTTTCGGGGACGAAAAGTTTTGAGTGGGTGGGAGTGTGACAACCCTATATTTAATTATTTTAAATTGAATTCCTGATTTAAAATTTTTATTTTATTTATTAAAATGAATAAATTTTGTTATTTAAATATAAACTATGATTTTTATGTGAATTATAATTTCAAATCTGAATAAATAGAATATTTTACAAAAATGTGAATTTTGGTCAATATGGTCAAACTTTGACTTTTAAATTTAAACTTTAAATATTTTAAATTTTAAATTTTATCTTTTATTGTGAAAATAAATTAAATTTCAAGAATATTGCTTTTCATTTCGTTGAAATCCGATTTATATTGTGAAAGTTATGCTTTTTACAATATTGTGTGCAAATTGGTTTATTTAACAAAATTGTTTATTTTAATTTATATAAATAAATTTTTTTGGTCGTATTCATGTTCTAATATGTGTAATATTACATGTTATATATATTTTTATTTTTTAAAACATTTTTAACATGTTGTTATAATTTTCAAAATGTTAATTGTATATTGTTTTCAATTTTTAAAGTCTAGTTTCAATTATTAAACTATTTTCTTATTTATGTTCTATTTATTCCTTAAAATATTTATTTATTTTCTTTTTCATTTTTTTGTTTTGTTTTCTATTTTATTTTTTGAATTTAGTTTAATTTAAAATAATTAGAAATACCAAAAGGTAATGACATTTCATTTGCCTGTGTCTTTCCATTTCATATGTGCATTTTCATTTGCTTTTGACTCTTCTTTTTTTTAGCCATCCTTTTCTTTGGCTTCAGCCGTGAATTTCATTTAGCATTCACGTGAGAAATTTCTTGCCTCCCCAAATAAACGGCCACTTCGAGTTTCTGAAAATATTTGCAAGTTTTTCCAATGGCTTTCCTTCTCCTTTTCACTATTCTTCAATGATTTTTGCCTTGCCTCTTCTTCTAGTTTGCTTGGCCACTACTCTCCACGATCAGTTCCACCATCACCACCATAATCTATAGCTGTAATCTCCCCTCCTCCTCCTCCTCTGACCATAACTAGGCCGTGACCTTCAATTGAAGTTGCACCACAAAATTTGCAAGTTCCAACCTTGAAACCTTGCCTAAACCACATGTTTCACCCTAACCCCTACATACATCACTCCGGCCACCCCCTTAGCCACCACCTCCAGCAGCTACACTGCCTTTAGCCACAGCTCCAGCCATCTCCCCCTCTGTCCAGATCTGTACTAAGCATGGCCGAGCCAAGCAATGTCCAAGCCGAGCCAAAAATGCACCACAACATGCCAATTTTGCCTTGTCCTTTCCATTCTTCACTTTGCAACTTCCACCACCTTCATCCACTTGTTTCCTTGCCTATATGATGTTAAACCTGACCTATATGATGCCAAACCTGAGCTTAACACATCATTGGCCGAGCTCATGTTCCACCTTGGTCAAGCATTTGAATGTTAAAGACAAGGTCTTGTCTTTATTGTCCTGTATTTCAACTTGTTTCTATATTGTTTTGGTTGTATATTCATATGTTATATTATTGTGTTATTGATTGTTTACAAGATAATATCTTGGCTCTCTCTTCTCGCTTGAATCAATCGTTGTGATGTATCGTGCTTGTCATGCCTTAGGAATCGTTTTGTGTGTCGTAGTGGTCTCTAGCTTCGAGAAAGATGTGTCTTTCTCACTCTGACATGTTTACTTATGAATTAGTGAATTGAAGTCAAGTGTTTGGTAATTAAAATGTTTATGCAAGTAAATGATGATTATATGATATGCTACGCCATGTTATTACCATGTTAACTTTGTTAATTATCACCTGACATCTGATATTTGACATTATATTTTAACATTCACATGTTAGTTTATATTGTTTATATTGTTTATGCATATATTCACACTGCAAGTTCCCTGTAGAATAGAATCACTATGGGTTGAAATAATACATAACCGAACGGACATTAGAATAGGGAAAAATCATTATAGGCTGAAATGATAGGCCTGAGTGATTTTTATTTATTTTTATTTACTTGGGATTGCGGGTTTGAAATGATAGAATCCAGTATTTCTTTGTAAACTACGGATCGAAATGATATATATCTGTATCACTTAACCTAGGTCAGAAAATTATATATTGACCCCATGGTATTTTTTAAACGATTTTTATATAGATATGTATTTTTAACGTACGAAATATTGATCTAAAAATATATATTTATTGGTTTTGAGAAGGCTAAATATTAATTTTTGAATTTGTGAATTTAAGGATGTAAATTTGAAGTAAATGTGATTTTTGGCTTTAAATTATATTTTTAGAATGTAAATAAATAATGGAAGTTTAATTTAAAGTTTTGAAATGATATTTAAAGTAAAATGTTAAGTTTTATTTAATTTATAAGTTAATAGACAGTGAATTTTGACTTAACAAATGAATTGAGTTTTCTTAAAATTTGATATTCAATTATAAAATTTTATTGTGATAAATCATACGTTAAATTGATTTAAATGTGAAAGTTTAGAAGCCTAAAAATATGACTTATAAGTTTAAAATTTGCTAAAATTGAAGTTTTATTGTTTTTGAAAAGTAAAAATAAAATCTGGAATTTTATTAATAGCATTTCCAAAATGCTGTAGTCTTATGACAGCATTTTTAAATGTTGTTGTTTTTGAATTTAACTATGTTGTAATAACTAAATATCTATTACGGTATTTTATAAATGCTTTTGTTCCTGAACTAAACTATTTTGGAAATTATAAGCTATGATAGCACTTTATAAATGCTGTCGTGGCTATAATTTGACAATGTTTTGAAATCTTATAGATTTTAACACTATTTGAGTTATATTTTAAAGTGTTAAATGATTTAACTTTTGGAATTGATTATTTGTGAAATTTCAGGAGCTTGAATATATATTTTAATATTTGAATTTGAATTTTAAGGAATTTAAATTAAATTTGAATTTAAAAAGTGGTTACTTTATTATGTATTAAATGGAATGAAATGTAATGAGATAAATGAATTTTTTGAATGAAATTTTGAAATGTGTTTTGTGATGATATTTGGCATAATAAATGAATGACTTATTTGACTTCAAAATGATATTAAAATTTAAATATTTGAATTTGGATTCAAATAATGATTTAATATGAGGTTTTGAAAGGATATGATATTTTGATGATTGAAATGGTTTGGAAATAATTTGATATTTATTTTGATAAAGGATATGAATTTAGAATGATATTTGATTTTGATAAATGAGTATTTGAAGTTTATATTAGTATGAAACGATATTGAGTTTATTTGTGAATTGATTTTTATTTAAATAATATTGGATTTATGAAATGAATATTTCAAAACTAAGTAATAATGAAGTTAAAATTTAGATATATGAAATTATAAAAATTAGTTTTGAAATGTGGGATATTAAAGCTTTGAAATACGTTAAAATTTGAATAGTTTATTTTGTGAATCAAATCTATATTGAAGTGATAAGATTTGAAATATTTTGTTAGGAAACTGAATTGAATTGAAACTGATGGTTTGAATTGAATTTAATTGGAAATTTGAATTTGGGTTTAATTGAATAAATTTGTAAAATGTAAGGAATTAAATGAATTTTCCATGATTTCAAATGTATGATTTTGAAATGTTATGATTTCCAAATTGTAATGGTTTCAAGTATTTTGGGTTCGAAAGAGTTATAACTTTGAAAGTATTATGATTTTTGAAAGGTGATTATATGTTTGAAATGGAAATAATATCATATTGATTTAAATATAGTTTTGAAATAAAAATTGGTTTGGTTGCAAAGTATAAACTATTTTGGAAGGAATATAGTTTTGAAATGAAATGATTTGATTTTTGAAGTATAAACTATTTTGAAATGACCATGGCGTTATAATAACGTTTGGTTGTTAAAGAGACTATGATCGATGTTGTCATACTCTCTGCCAACTTCGAAAACCACTTTAACAACCGCGTACACGGTGGAGATTCCAGAATGAAGTAGGATGGTGGAGACGTTCTTGAGGTATATTTCGTGGACCCAACTCCCGTGAGTTGGCATAAGGTGGCTAAAACAGGAGCGATCTTGGGCCAAGTGAGGTCATTCCTCCTATCAGACACATTTCTTTGATACTATACTCTTACTAGTGGTTGATTTGATGGCCATCCTCCGATCTTGATTTTAGAGTGTGCTCCGTGGTAGGCATATGTGGCTGCTACGTTACCACCAGCCCATGTGCGTAATTGGTATATCTATCCTGGCATTGCCTTGTGTGCCATGTCACCTACCATAGCGAGCCTTGCTACGAGTTTGTTTTTCTCCCGTATCCCATGGAGTATTTAGGTTAGTCTCGCGATCTGGAGATATGTTGATACTGGATGGACTACTGGGACTATTACGTGTGAAGGGGAACATTGGGTCACTCCTTAACGCTATTTTAAAGTAAGTTTATTTTACTATAGAGATTATTATAACTGCGAAATATTACTACATAGTAAATATTTTAACGGATCCTTAAAGGATGGGCGATCCCAAGCATTCTTTAAGTTACTTATGCATTTTTGTTACTGTTCACCTGCGTTGATTTACAGTTCATAAGTATTTATGTCCTGACTTGAGTGTTTTGTGTTTTGCTTTACGCTCGAGTCAAACTGAGTGATTCAACATTCAAGACTCGCCTTCGGAGTTGAAGCTTTTGTTGAAGATCTAGCTATCTATTTTGCTTTCAGTATCCAGTGATTTCAGTGATGTATTCTGATTTGTACCTGATGTATCTTGTTAATCTTCTGTTGTATCTTGTTGAACTCTGATGTTTCTTATTTTTTTTATAGCAGCTTTATGAACTAATATCTCTTTACTTCCGCTGCATTATTATTTACTCTATGTCTGTGATCTATGATTATTTATTTACTGTATATTCTAAGATTTGCCAAATTTTATTTACAACGCGATATTTTGAGCAATTCAAATCCAACATGTGCAGATGCGAATGGTTGAAAATATCGGGTCGTTACAATTTCAAATCAAATCCATTTTTCAAAACAAAATGTAGCAAAGCTACTAACTCGTCTCTCCACTTTGAAACTCGAAAATGAATGTCGATGATGTTGCAGTCGTCACTGAAAATTATTTCCAGCGACAAATGGGGAGAGTACCAATTTACTTCATTAAAAATTCTTTGGAAACAATTCTCATTGGAAAATACTTTTAAATAATGTATTCCAAAACTTTGAAAACCAAAATCTTGAAAATACCTAAAATTAAAATTCTCAAATTCTTATTTAAATTCATTTCAATTCCAAATTAAATTTTTAAACATGTTTTATAATTTCATTTATCTATATCATGTTGCAATAGTCAATGGTTTATGTTTGCGTCAAAATTGACCACAAACACCCAATACCATGAAATCACCCGTTTATGAACACAAATCAACAACAATCAATATAAAATTCAGATCTAAACAGTAGCAGGCACAACAATTCACAAATAAAAATCACAAACACAGGATTTATAGTGGTTCGGCGATCTTGCCTACGTCCACTTGGAAGCTTATGCCTTTATTGATTCACTTGATGATTTCAATCGATTACAGCGAATTACAGCAGGTTATAACTTCGATACTTGAATACAACAGCGGTATTAAAGAGTTGAAATGAATCCGGCAGAGTCTGGACGTTGACTGGCGGAAGGTCCTCTTTTCTGAAGGCTTCAGGGTGCTATTTATAGGCGTAGGAGGCCCAGATCTCGCTCAAACTTCAGGAGACTTTTTCTGGCATGTGAGTGGGCCCACACGACCGACCCCACCAAGTTTCGACTCGATCTGAGATCGATACGAAGTGATTTCGAATCCATCAAAAAATGATCCAATCGAGTTGAAACTTGGCAGGAATAATCTTTACCATGTATGGAAGCTACTGTGAAAATTTCATTGCGTTTGGATCAGCGGTTTAGGAGATACGATCGATTCAAGTTGTGGTTTTTTGTGAGGGCTGTTGCGTTCAAATCCATCACTTCGAATCCACTTCCTTCGACTCGGTCGATCACGTGGATCTCTGGTGACGTGGTGTGCACTCCTCGCATCGATCCTATTTCTTCTCCGAGTTGACCGCTTCGTACCCATGAATTTCGCCTCGTTTGTATCGTGTGCCACGACCTAGTTCGTATCAATGGATTCGAATCATGGATCCATGCGAAGGGGATCAAGACGAGCCGAGTGGATTCGAACAGGGAAGTATTTATGGATACGAAGTAGTGCTTGGGCATGAGACCGATCGATTCGAGGTAGGGTATACGGTGATGGATTCGAAGTGCTATGGACTTGATGGATACGAAACAGTGCTCTAACATGGATACGAACGTGCTGAGGGGATGCCCATCTGATGGATTCAAACCAATCGATTCGAAGCGATCAATATCATGCCTGATCGGTTCAAACTCGATCGACTCGAAGCGTATGCAAACCGATGGATTCGAACTGGATGGATTCGAATCCTATGGGTTCGAAATGAGCATCTCCTCCGCTTTTCGATGGGTTCGAATGACACTCTTTGGCTAACTTTCATTGATCATGTCTCGTTCATACGACCTCCGATTAACCTGAAATTTGGAATGCTGGCTCCCATGACTTTGCTTGCCGTGTCCTATCAGTTGTAGCCTGATCAGGGCTAGGACAAAATTCATCGATATCCATAGCGAAGTGAAGTACAACCAATCTATGAGACGAACTGTCTTTTGTTTTTGACCGATCTTTTGGTATCACGGCTTTGCCAAAAAGCGGGATAACATTTGCCCCCCAAAATATGCCTTGTGCTAGGAAGGCGTGTTTTGTAATGCCATGATCTGGATGTTCATATCCTGTTGATGTCCTGCAAAGGAATTTACAGTTTTATGCGACCTCAAATAACGACCGTTCGGGATCGGGATATTTGAGATGAAGTGCGACCGTTCATGGTCAAGCGCCTGACTTCGAATGGCGATCGTTCGGGATCGAGCCATATGAGGTGAAGTGCGACCGTGCGCGGTCTCGTGGCGGACCTCAAATGACGACCGTTCGCGATCGAGCCATTAGAGGTGAGAGGAGTTATGCTGTTTGGGGCGTGTTGTGCTGTTTGAGGCGAATTGTGACCGTTCGTGATCGTGTGCCGTTCGAGGAGATTATGTGACCGTTCGAGGTCGGGTGTCGTTCGTGGCGAGTTGTGACTGTTCAAACTCGGGTGCCATTCGAGGCGAGTTGTGATCGTTCATGATCGTGTGCCGTTCGAGGCGAGAAAGTGTGCCCGGGAGGGCTTGGTATTATCGATACCAGACTCACGTTCACATGGGTCCCTGGATCGTTTGTCAAGGCGGTTTATCGCCATCTCAGAGCATGCCTAAGGACCGTTTGCGACCCCGTACATGTGTAAGTATCTTAGCCATTTCAGAATTATCAGAGTCAAATATCTATTCAACAGATGAATTTTAAAACAGAAATGTCCAAACAAACCAAGTTCAAATGTCCAAATCAACACGAAGCAAAAGCAAAGCAAAGATGTCAAAGTGTAAGTTCCCACTACGAAACAGTCAATGATCATTCAGAGCATGCCTGGAGAACGTTCGCGATCTCGTACATTTGTAAATGATTTAATTGTGTTAGTGGAAGCTTACGACTTGTTCATCGTTATTTTAATTAATTGATAACCAAACGATGTCCTGGATCAGGGTCGCCCCTAGATGATGTAGACGGTGGCCGCTCTGGCTCTACCGCTGGGGCTCGTCTCCTCACATACTGAAGCAGCATACCATTCCTGATGTGTCCTTCTACCTCATCCTTTAGATGCCTACAGTCGTTAGTGTTATGACCGTTCAACTCGTGGAATAAGCAATATCTGTCTGATTTTCTCTCGTCGGCAGTGGGGTCCCTTCGTATTGGCCTACGGTATGGAACTTGCCCTTGCGTATCTCTGTAGATTCGCTCCAAACTCTCATTCATCTCTGAATAGGTGGTGAATCGCGGCTCCCTCCGTTGCCGCTTTGACCTGTCCCCGTCATTCTCAGTCTTTCTTTTACCTTTATCCTTGTCCGAGTCCTTTTCGAGAGGCTTTTTGTCTTTAAGCACATAAACTTCTATCTTCTCTCCTTCTTCTCTTTCTGCACTCGCATCCTCTAATCGTAAAAACTTTTCTGCCTCATGATAGAATTCTCCTAGATCCACGGGTGGATCCTTAGTTAATGAATTTTTGAACTCTGTTCCGTCAGCTATCCCAGACACAGCCGCCATCATAACCATGGATGGATCTGGTCGATCCACCGAAGCTGCTGCCGCATTGAATCGCGTCAAAAAACTCCTCGAAGTCTCCCCAGCTTTCTATTTTAAAGTTGCCAAAGTCATCACATTCTTGGGTCTTGTGGTGTGGACCCTGAATTGCCTCATAAATCTTTCAATCAAATCATTCCATGTTCCGATGGATCCACTCTCTAATTGTCTAAACCACAATGCTGCAATGTCTGTCAAGTACAATGGAACGGCCATAACATCCTCCGATGCCCCCAGCACTTCCATATGCCTCATATACTTCGTTAGGTGAACTGTGGAGTCCGTTCTCCGGTCATAAATATCCAACGATGGTAACTTGAAATCTGGTGGGTTCCTAGCTCGTTTGATTGCTGGAGTAAAAGGACTCCTATTAACATCCTCCAAATCTTTATTTACCAAACCGCCTCTCATAGCTCTTCTAACCATCTCCGCCAACCTATCACTGTCTTCGAGATGCAATCTTCGTTCATCACTTTCGACCTGCCCCCAGAGTCCACGAGGGAATTCTAGGATCTACCCCTTGACTGAGCGTTCACTCCTCTGCTACTCCCAGGCTGCGCAGATGCTCCTCTCTCTCTCTTCGAAATTGGATCAACATTCTCCATGGGTGTGCCTCCTAATCCAGGTGCTACGCCGGATGGTCCTGCTCCGTTCTGAACTCCATCCGCTTCTCTATACTGTGCTCCAAGTTGTCCTATTTGTTGAAATAAACTCTGGATCAACTCCTCTTGTTTCTTCATCATTGTCTCCATCTCGTCTCTGATGATGAAGATCGATGCTTGATTTGCTACTGAGGAAGCCTCTTGACTTCCTTGGTGTTCACTTCGCTCCGGCCTCGGCCTTTTGCTTGATTGTCTCGTCATAATTTCTCAAATCTGAACTTCCAAACTTTCTGAATCAACTTCTACTTGGTAGAACCCCTGAGTTCAATTCTCAGTGAAAGCACTAAAATGTTTGCGTCAAAATTGACCACAAACACCAATACCGTGAAAGCACCCGTTTATGAACACAAATCAACAACAAACAATATAAAATTCAGATCTAAACATTAGCAGACACAACAATTCACAAATAACAATCACAAACACAGGATTTATAGTGGTTCGGCGATCTTGCCTACGTCCACTTGGAAGCTTATGTCTTTATTGATTCACTTGATGATTTCAATCGATTACAGCGAATTATAGCAGGTTATAGCTCTGATACTTGAATACAACAGCGGTATTGAAGAGTTGAATTGAATCCGGCAGAGTCTGGACGTTGAATGGCGGAAGGTCCTCTTTTCTGAAGGCTTCAGGGTGCTATTTATAGGCGTAGGAGGCCCAGATCTCGCTCAAACTTCGGGAGACTTTTTCAGGCACGTGAGTGGGCCCACGCGACCGACCCCACCAAGTTTCGACTCGATCTGAGATCGATACGAAGTGATTTCGAATCCATCAAAAAATGATCCAATCGAGTTGTAACTTGGCAGGAACAATCTATACCTTGTATGGAAGCTACTGTGAAAATTTCGTTGCGTTTGGATCAGCGGTTTAGGAGATACGATCGATTCAAGTTGGTTTTTTGTGAGGGCTGTTGCGTTCGAATCCATCACTTCGAATCCACTTCCTTCGACTCGATCGGTCATGTGGATCTCTGGTGATGTGGCACGCACTCCTCGCATCGATCCTATTTCTTCTCCGAGTTGACCGCTTCACACCCATGAATTTCGCCTCGTTCGTATCGTGTGCCACGACCCAGTTCGTATCAATGGACTCGAATCACGGATCGATACGCAGGGGAACGAGACGAGCCGAGTGGATTCGAACAGGGCAGTATTTAAGGATACGAAGTAGTGCTTGGGCATGAGACCGATCGATTCGAGGTAGGGTATACGGTGATGGATTCGAAGTGCTTTGGGCTTGATGGATACGAAACAGTGCTCTAACATGGATACGAGCGTGCTGAGGGGATGCCCATCTGATGGATTCGAACCGATCGATTCGAAGTGATCAATATCATGCCTGATTGGTTCAAACTCGATCAACTCGAAGCGTATGCAAACCGATGGATTCGAACTGGATGGATTCGAATCCTATGGGTTCGAAATGAGCATCTCCTCCTCTTTTCGATGGGTTCGAACGACACTCTTTGGCTAACTTGCATCGATCATATCTCGTTCATACGACCTCCGATTTACTTGAAATTTGGAATGCTGGCTCCCATGACTTTGCTTGCCGTGTCCTATCAGTTGTAGCCTGATCCGGGCTTGGAAAAAATTCATCGATACCCATAGCGAAGTGAAGTACAACCAATCTCTGAGACGAACTATCTTTTGTTTTTGACCGATCTTTTGGTATCACAGCTTTGCCAAAAAGCGGGATAACAGTTTACATAACAATAAATGAAATCATATACTATCTTTTCTAATAACCAATTTCATTCAACTATTTAGTTTCAGAATATTATACTCTTATATATATATATATATATATATGTAACATACAAGAATTATTTCATTTGCCAAATTTGAAAACAATATTGGTTCAGTTTGCTCTGTTCAAGTGTTTTGGAATCCCTATCGATAGCGTTGGCTGGACGAATCGATCGAAACCCAAAATTCAAAATTAACAACTCAACAACACAATACAAACATTTTTAATGTTAATTTCAAATACACTCCCTCACTCGATGCTTCCAGAATGGATTTCAAAGTAAGGATAGAGATCCAAATTAGAGAGATCCAAATCAAGAAGAATTCTAGCATAGAAGATAGGTTCGAAAGGTATAAGAAGATTAAATAACAAAAGCGAGAAGATGGATAGACTGATTTTAATCGCGTGTGACCTTAACCAGGTCAACCGAGACTTCAAGAATAAGATTGATGCAGAATTCTGAGGCATATCGGCATTCGATCACAAGCGAATTTATCATGGTCGTCCAGTAGAGAACATTAGTGTATAACTACACTTAAACCGAGGATACAGAAATCTACGATGAATCAATGCTGTTGTAAAGGAGTTTCACCCCTTTTACAAATAATTCAGGGGAGCTATGGTATGCTCTGGAATCAAGGGAACACGAATAGGGAGAGACAAGAATGGATTTCGGAATCGAGGGAAACGTTCCAAAATTCAAAGGAAACTCGAATCAAAGAGGAAGAACTCAAGCTCGAAGAAAGTGATTCCGTAATTAAATTTACTACATATGCGGAGTTTTGCCAAAAACCAGAGCTCTGGTACCAACTGTAACAGTCTCGGTATTTTGTGCCATTCGCATCCACACATGTCGGACTTGAATTGCTCAAAATATTAGATTGTTAATTTATATTTGGCAAAACTTAGCATGTACAGTAAATAAATCAATCACAGAATCACAGACATAGAGTAATATAATAATAAACAACGGAATAGATAAATAATAGAGTTGAAATAAAATACAACAGAATATCTCAAATACAACGCATTCTCAAATACAAACAGATAACAAGTCTGAATCATCAACTGGATAACTGAAAGCTGAATATATATAGATGGATCTCTAGGAGAAGCTCCAACTCCAAAGTTGAGTCTCAAATGTTGTATCACTCAGTCTGACCCGAGTGTAAAGCAAAACACAAAACACTCGAGTGAGGATTAAGATTCTTATATCAATAAATCCAACTCAAGTGAAATATTAACTGAAATACAAGTAATTCAAAGGATGTTTGGGATAAACATCCTCTAAGGATCCATGGAACTATCTACCATGTAGTAATATACGCTATTATAATATGTCTATAGTAAAGTAAAAGATATTAAAATAGGGTTAAGGTGTTACAATATCCTCCTTAACACATTTTATATATTCTCGTAGTCTATATAATGTCGTACGCTCCTCTGTAAACTGGAGGTTTACCCAGACGACATCACATAGGTATGGTATAAAACAAACTTGTAGAAGGCGCAATAGTGCACGTGACATGGCACTCCAGGAAATGCCAAGGTAGATATACCGTTTGCGTATCCGGACTGGTGGTAACACACAGCAGCTACTACCGCCCACCTCACGACACACTCCCAAATCAAAGGGTGCACCCAATCAATCACAAAAGCAATAGAATGATATCGAAGAAATGTGCCCGATTGGAGGAATGTTTTAGGAAATAAGATGTTGGTTTTGATGACAACAACCTTTTCAACTTATCTTGTTATAAAATATATACTAACACTATTGTCTAGAAAGATATGTATATGCAGGATATATAGATATCCAGGTACTGATTACTGAAGACTGATCAGTATAAAGACTCAAGATTGAAGATTGAAGAATCTGGAGTATCAAGATCGAGATTTCAAGATACGTGTCTAGCTTTTGTTAAAACTTTATAATAGCATGAAAATCTTCATTCCGAATTTCATTTAGGATGGAACCCATTTCTACCTTCTTAGTGGATTACAAACCCACGACAAATAGCTTACAAACCTCCAACAAGTGGCTTACAAACCCACGAACATCTTGATTTTGTACAAGCTCTCGAGTCCTGATGTGATGAGGTATTCTACCGGAAGAAGCTTGCAAAACTACTTCAAAATGGTTTTTCAAAACGGTTTTCAAAACTGCTTTTCAAAATATTCTAGCCTTAAAATTATCTTTCCAAAAAGATGTTTTAGCCTTAAAATATTCTTTGTTTTGTGTTTTAAAACACAGTAAACTTAGTTTATTTTACTCCGGAATCATTTCATCTTGTTTTCATTTCAATATTGTTTTCACAAAAAAAAGTTACATTATTTTTAACAAGGGGATGTCGACATCATGGGATACCCCATGTCGACGTGGTGGCCGTTGAATTCACAAGTTTCAATTTTCAAAAGAAGTGTCTATTCATTTAAATCATGTAACAACCCTATAGTTTGTAATTATTTTAAATTGAAATTCCTGATTTAAAACTTTATTTTATTTGTTAAAATGAATAATTTTGTTATTTTAAATATAAAATTTGATTATTATGTGAATTATAATTTCAAACATGAATCTCAATATGGTCAAACTTTGGCTTTTAAATTTAAAATTTAAAAATTTTAATTTTTGAGTTTTATACTTTATTATGAAAATAAATAAAATTTTAAGTATACTGCTTTTCATTTCGTTGAAATTCGATTAATATTGTGAAAGTTATGCTTTTTAAACAATTGTATATAAATTGTTATTTAACAAAATTGTTTACTTTAATTTATATAAATAATATTTTGTTTGTCATATCATGTTCTAATTTGTGTATATATGTGTAACATGACATGTTATGTATATATTTTATTTTTAAAACATTTTAAAAGTGTAGTTGAAATTTTCAAATGTTCATTGTATTTTGTTTACAATTTTTAATTCTAGTTTCAATATAATAAACTATTTTCTTTTTTTATTTTTTATTTTCCTAAGAATAATTGTTTATTTTCTTTTTGACTTTAATTTTGTTTGTCTTTTATTTTTATTTACGGATTTTATTTTTTTATTTTGATTAAAAGAAATTAGAAATTCAAAGAGTCAAAACCTTTTCATTTACTTGTGACCTTTCATTGTCTTTGCCTTTTCATGTGCTTGCCTTTTCATTTCTTTCTTTGGCCGTACATTTCTTTGCATAGCCGTGTATTTCTCATTGCTAATTCACGTAAGAAACTTCTCCCATCAAAACTCACGGCAATGCATTTCTGAAAATATTTTGTAAGTTTCTAATGGCTTTCTTTTCTTCTTTTACTTCTTATTTTTCATTGATTTTGCCTTCCTCTTCTTCAAGTTTTCTCGGCCTAACCCCTTAGCCATCTCCATCGATCACCACCACCACGATACACGGCAGCCATCACCTCCTTTCCCCTTGTCCAGATCTGACCGTGACCACCAGGTGATGCTAGCACCTCAATTTGCAAACACTCCTTGAAAAATGCCTAGTCGAGCCATAGTTTCACCATTCCCCTTCATATATCACTTCGACCACCACCATAGCCACCACCACCATTAAGTACACCACCTCTAGCCGTAGCTTCAGCCATCACCAGACCTGCACCTGATATGGCCGAGCCCAAGCAATGACTAGGCCGAGCCTAGTGGTGCACCGAACTTCACCTTTTGGCCTTGTCCCTTTGTATCCTTCATGTTGTAACCCCTACCCTTCACATTCCTTGCTATCCGTGCCTACATGACCCATACTCGAGCCTTACAACCAAAACATCACTATGGCCAAGCATAAATGATGTCATGGCCGAGCACTTGAATGGTTAAGGCAAGGTTAAGTCATTTGTTCTTTGTTGCTTTTTATTTCAAATCGTTTCAATTTAAATTTTGTGTTGAATACGTATGTTTATATTGTCCTGTTTTATTTTTTTGTTAATAAGATCATCATCTTGGCTCTCCACTCACTTGAATCAAAAGACGTGTTGTATCGTGCTTGTCGTGCCTTTGGAATCATTCTTATTTGTCGTAGTGGTCTCTAGCTTTGATAAATGTGAGTCCTTCTCACTCTAACATTTTTACTTATGAAATGGTAAATTCATGACAAGTGATTAGTAATTAAAAATGTTATGCAAGTTAATGATGTTTATATGATATGTTATTTCATGTTATTGCCATGTTAACTTTGTTAATTATCGCCTGACATATGATATATTACAATATATTGTGACAATGACATGCTAGTGTATTTATTTATATTGGTTATGTATATGATCACACTGCAAGTCCCCTGTTAGAATAGAATCACTATGGGTTGGTTGAAATGATACATACCGGAATGGACATTAGAATATGAAAAAATGATTATGACCTGAAATGATAGGCTCAAATGATTTTTTTATTGTATTTTATTTGACTTGGGATTGCGGGTTTGAAATGATAGAACCCAGGTTTTCTTTTTAAATTGCGGATTGAAATGATACATTATCGTATCACTTGACCTAGGTTAGAAAATTATATACAGACCCCATGGTATATTTTTAAATGAATTTTCTTAAAATATGTATTTTTAAAAGTATGAAATTTTGATTTAAAAATATATATTTTTTGTTTTAAGAAGGCTAAATATTAAGTTTTGAATTAGTGAGTTTGAGTATGTAAATTTGATGTAAATGTGATTTTCACTTTAAATTTTTATTTTAAAAATGTAAGTAAATATTGGAAATTAAATTCAAAGTTTTGAAATGATATTTGAAGTAAATACTAAGTTTTATTAAATTTATAAGTTAATAAACAGTGAAATTTTGACTTAACAAATGAATTGAGTTTAAATTGGATATTGGATTTAAAAAATTTGTTGAGATAAATCATATGTTAAAATTATTTAAATGTGAAATTTTGAAGTCTAGAAATATGACTTATAAGTTTAAAATAACAAAAATTTGGAGTGTTAATGTTTCTGAGGTTATAATAAAATCTGGAATTTTATTAATAGCATTTCCAAAAATGCTGTGGTTTTATGACAGCATTTTTAAGTGCTGTTGTTTTTGAATTTAACTATGTTTGAAATAACTAAATATCTATTATGGCATTTTATAAATTTCGTTATTCCTGAACTAAACTATTTTGGAAACAATAAGCTACGATGGCACTTTATAAATGCTGTTGTTTTTATAATTTGACAATGTTTTGAAATATTATAGATTTTAACACTATTTGACTTATATTTTAAAGTGTTAAATGATTTAACTTTTGGAATTGATTATTTGTGAAATTTAAGGAGTTTTGAATAAATATTTTAAAATCTAAATTTGAATTTTTAAGGAAATTAAATTGAATTTGAATTTAAATAAGGTTTACTTGGTTATGTGTTAAATGGAATGAAATGAAATGAGATAAATGAAATTTTGAATGAAATTTTGAAATGTGTTTCGTAATGATATTTGAAATAACAAATGAATGACATAATTGGTTTTTAAAAAGGTATATAAATTTGAATATTTGATTCTAATGATAATGAATTGATAAAGGATTTGAAAGGAAATGATTTTGAAATGATTTTGAATGACATAATCTTTATTTTGATAAAGAATGTGAATTTGGAATTATATTTAATTTTTGATCTATTCGATAAATGAATATTTGAAGTTTACATTAATATGAAGGATATTTGGTTTACTTGTAATCCTGCTTTATTTAAATGATATTGGATTTATGAAATGAATATCTGAAAACTAAGTAATAATGAAGTTAAATTAGAGTCATATGAAATTATCAAATTTAATTTTGAAATATGGTATATTAAAGTTTTGAAATATATTAAAAATTGAATAGCTTATTTTGTGGGCGAAATCTATATTTGAAATTGATAAGATTTGAAATGGTTTGTTAGGAAACTGAATTGAATTGAAACTGATGGTTTGAATTGAATTAAATTGGAAATTTGAAATTTGGGTTTAATTAAATAAATTTGTAAATTGTGAAGATTTAGTGGAAGGTGCCATGATTTCAAATATATGATTTCGAAATGTTATGATTTCCAAAGTGCAATGATTTCAAGTATTTTGGTTTCGAAAGAGTTATAACTTTGAAAGTATTACGATTTTTAAAAGGTGAGTATATGTTTTGAAACAAAAATGGTTCTGGTTTTGAAGTATAAACTATTTTGATTTGAATATAGTTTTAAAATAAATATGGTTTTGGTTTCGAAGTATAAACTATTTTGAAAAGAATATAGTTTTGAAATGAAATGATTTGATTTTTGAAGTATATCTATTTTGAAATGACCACGGCGTTAAAATAACGTTTGGTTGTTAAAGTGACCAGGATCGGAAGTTGTCATACTCTCTGCGAACTCCGAAAACCACTTTAACAGCAGTGTACGCGGTGGAGATTCGAGAACGAAGTAGAATGGTGGCGACGTTCTTGAGGTATATTACGTGGACCCGACTCCCGTGAGTTGGCTTAAGGTGCTAAAGCAGGAGCGATCTTGGGCCAAAAGGGGTAGCTCCTCTGGTCGGACACACTTCTTCGATACTATACTCTTACTTATGGTTGATTTGATGTCCATCCTACGATTTTGATTGGGAGCGTGTTCCGAGCTGGCCGTAGTGGCTACTATGTTACCGCCAACCCGTGTGCGTAATTGATATATCTACCCTGGCTTTGCCTTGTATGCCGTGTCACTTACCATAGCGAGCTTTACTACGAGTTTGTTTTTCTCCCGTAGCCCATGGAGTATTTAGGGTAACCTCCCGATATGGAGGTATGATGATACTGGATGGACTATTGGGACTATTACGTGTTATGGGCTATATGGGTAACCCCTTAATGCTATTTTAAAGTAAGTTTATTTTCCTGCAGACATTATTATTATAGCGAATATTACTGCATAGTAAATAGTTTAACGAATCCTTAAAGGATGGGTGATCCCAAGCATCCTTTAAGTTACTGATGCAATTTTTTTACTGTTCACTTGAGTTGATTTACAGTTCATAAGTATTTATGTGCTGACTCAAGTGTTTTGTGTTTTGCTTTACGCTCGAGTAAGATTGAGTGATTCAGCATTCAAGACTCACCTTCGGAGTTGGAGCTTTGCTTGAAGATCCAGCCATCTATTTTGCTTTCTGTATCTAGTGATTTCAGTGATGTACTGTGATTTGTTCTTAATGTATCTTGTTACTTTTCTGTTGTATCTTGTTTAACTCTGATGTATCTTATATATATATATATATATATATATATATATATATATATATATATAGTAGCTTCATGAACTGCTATCTCTTTTACTTCCGCTGCATTATTATTTATTCTGTCTATGTGATCTTTGATTTATTTATTTACTGCATATTCTGAGATTTGCCAAATTTTATTTACAATGTGGTATTTTTAGTAATTCAAGTCTGACACGTGGGGATGCGAATGGTTGAAAATATGAGGTTGTTACATGTGGTATCAGAGCTTTGGTTTTAGGCACAACTTAGCATATATGTTAAATGTATTTGCAAAATCACTTTCATTCGAGTTTGAGTCTCTTCCTTTTTGACTCAATTCCTTTGAATTTTGGAACGTTCCCTGTGGTTCCAAAATCCATTCATGTCCCTCACTGTTCGTCTTCTTTTGATTCTGGAGTATCCCATAGCTCCACTTCGAATGATCTTTATAATGAGTAGGCGGTCTCCCCAATCTCAAATTGATTTGCAAAAGGGGTGAATCTCCTTTACAATAGCATCGATTCACCAGAGATTTTTATATCCTCGGTTTAGAAGCTAGTATCTCTTATAATTTCAAATTCTATATCTTGAGACCGAATGTAGATTTACCCCAGAAATCCACATCGATCTTATTCTTTAAGTCACGGTTGACCCAGTTAAGGTTGCCCACGATTTATATAAGCTTATCTGTCTTCCTATTCTGTTATTTAATCATCTCATCTTTGTTTCCAACTTATCTTCAAATCATTCTTGAAGTGTGTTTGTAAACTAATATTTAAAATGTTTTATATATTGTGTTGTTTGAGCTGTTGATGTTGATTTGGGTTTTCGATCAATTTGTCTGACCAACGCTATCGATAAGATTTCCTAAACACTTGAACAGAGCAAACTAACATATTATGTTTTTCAAATTTAGTAATGAAATAAATTTTGTAGCTATATTATAAATCTTTTTCTGGATTTTATTGAATTGGTTGTTAAGAAATAATATTTGATTTTATATATCATTATCTTTTGTTTATATATAATTAATTAAACTATAAAACAAGGTTATAAATTTATTTGGAAATTTAAAATGAATTTAAAACAAGAATTTGAAAATTTAATTTTCGATGGATTTCAAACCTTGTATTTGAAGTTTTAAAGGATATATTATTTAAACTATTTTCGAATAGAAATTTGTTTCCAAAGAATTTTAAAGTTTAAACTAGTGCTCTTCTCTTTGTCGCTGGAAAATAACTTCGGTGATGACTACAGTATCATCGACATTCATTTTCTAGTTCCGAAGTGAAGAAACCGTTCTGTAGTCTTGCTATAGTTTTGATTAGGGGATTTTAAATTGATTTGAATTTCTAAAATAAGATTGGATTCATAACATATGCTGATATATGATTTAAATTTGAATGGATATATATATATATATGTAGTATATGTGCATTTATTTATCTCTAATATTCGGAATTTATCGGAAATTTAATTCCTAAATTTTATCTTGAAAGGTAATTTCAAGTATAATTTCAAGATTTGGATAAATATTCAAGCTTGAAATGATTAAATTAGAAGGTTTTATTGTATAATACACAATTTCATTCCAATATAACTTACCTAAATTATACAGATGTTGAATATTTAATTGGATAATATACAATATAAAAATATTTTTATAAATAAAATTTGAGTGGTTATAATAAATGTTATACACTTAAATTTTAGTTATAAAAAGATTAACAAGGGTACATAAAGAAGAATTAATTTAGTTGAGTGCATTATGAGTACAACAGATGATTTTTTTTTCAAACCCATGATTTTTGAGATTGTTTATTTAAGATAATTGGATGATAAGATAATGAAATTAGAGATAGTTAAGATTTATTTAACATATGTAAGATCAATTATCAATTTAAGTTGAAATTTTCATGGTTTCAAACTGATTATCTTATTTTGTTTTTCAAACTATCTTTTGGTTGTTCCATATTTCCCTTATCTTCCTAACAGAGTGGGGAGGCTATTGCTTATACAAGTCTGTTTGGAAACCTTTCTATAATCTTTGTGGGATGACCCACCTTTCATTCCATAGAAAGACGCATCATCAATAAGAAAAGAAATAGATAGAAATAGAAAAGATAGAAAGAAAGAACAACAATATCAGAATCTCACAGCGGAAACAGAATAAAATATAATATATTTCACATATCCATTACATAGTTTTACATATTAGAGTACACCAAATAATACAACTTCATTACATTAGGCAGTTATAAGGGTATGCCTAACCATTACATCCAAAACACAACATTCAAAAGACACAACATAGTGGAAAGATATAGATAGATACGTCTGGGCTCCAGCTCCAAGCTTCCAAAATATTTGACAATCCTAACCTGGTCACTTGGCTACTCATAAAAATATGAGTATCCATGAGTTTAAGAAAAACAAAATAAACTCCGAGTCAGACATGGGTCTGGTGTGAGTAAACGAGTTAAAGTTGTTTAACTTCTAAAATCAATTGAAAAAAAAGGTATCACATAGGACTTCCCACACATAAACACGGGTAAGTTTTGACCTTACACTAACCAAATCGTTTGATAGGAAATCCAGTGATATTATAATAGGGTCTAGGGTTCTCAAACAAACTAGAAAATAGCCGAAATTGTTAAATTTATTAAATTCCAACATACATAGGTATACAATCAAATCCGAGGGCATTTATTGGATAATGAGTTTCCATCAATGGCAGAGCTACTGGGGTACCGCCAGTCATAGTACGAGGCCTAGATCACCGTACCGAGGATCCAATATAAATCCCTTGCAACACAATGCTGGAACCATCCCTTAATGGACGGTCCTGGACAAGAAAACCCCGCAGTTGTGGCTAACAACTGCCCACACAGCCGAAATAAAAGGGACTTCTAGACAGGGGTAAATCTTGTCCTACTTGGCTGCTACCCACTTAACCTTGCTGCACCTCCCATGTTTTAGCCATTCCCGGTTGATGAGGCTTGAGGCTACGATTACCTTTACAAGAACACATCTTGGAATGCTCATTGTCCACCCGACGATGTTCTGAAAGCATTCAATCCATACAAGTTCATTCCGGGTTCGAACGAAACCGAAGGCATTATCTCGTTACACTCATTTTGGAATCACCCTCGAAGTTAACGACAATAACCCTTGCACTCTAAAACTCCATCTCGATCTTCACTTTGAGATGTCACGACCTAACGTTTAACTGGCATCGATGTGGTTTTCGGATAATCAAACTTGATATCTGATCCCGGTCTTATCAAAATTCAAACGTATCTTAAAGGTCAACTTGTTTTAAGATTTAAACAATTCAATTCAATTTAAAATATTGAATCCACACAGCATTATTCACTGATAATAACGTACATCTATCACAGATATATTCCATATCTCATCACAAAATATCACAGATTATCATCAAATAGATATTAATCTAAATCCAAACATTCTACAATCATCCATAAGCAAGCATCTTTAATCCATATTATAATTAATTCAAATTAAATTAATTACTTAAGAATTAATCACTTAATCTTGCTTAACCAACCATTAATTAATTACAATCGTTTAATTAATTAATCGATTCTTAATTAACCTCCTAATCAATTAATTAATCTTTAATTAATCAATTAATTATCCTTTAACTATTAATTAATAACCTCAAATATTAATTAATAAAACTTGATTATAAATTAATTAATTCTTAATTACTGGTTAATTAATCCTTAATTAAAGATTAATTAATTTTTAATTAATATTTAATAAATCTTAATTACTTAATTAATTAACTTCAAATTATAATTTAATTTATCTTAATTACTTAATTAATTATCCATAATTAATTAACCTTAATCACTTGATCAATAAATTCTTAATCATTTAATTAATTAACTATTAATTATAAATTAATTAATGCTTAATTACTTAATTAATTAACCCTAATTACCTAATCAAATTATTCTTAATTATTAATTAATTAATCACTAATCACTTAATTAATTAATTACTAATCATTGATTAAATAATCTTTAATTATCTAATTAATTGAACTCTATTAAATTAATTAATCCTTAATTACTTTGATTAATTCTTAATTAACAATTAATTAATCCATAATTAATTAACAAAACCTTTATAAATTAATTAAACCAAAATTATTATTTAATTTAACTTTAATTACCTTATTAATTAAAGTAATCTTTAATTATAAAAACTTTAACTAACTTTCAAAATAAAACAATTTCATTAATTACTTAAAAGTAATACATGTTTAAAACATTTCTTCTTTACTTGTACTTAATTACTTTTAAAAATTAAGTTTTAAAAGAATATTTAAGCATTTCTCAACTTTTAGTTAACAAAGTATAAGATCTTCTTTAAACAAATAGTTTTAAACATTTTATCATAAAGAAGTTTAAACCATTTTAAAATTTAAATTTTAAAATTTGTTTTGAAAAACCTTTTTTAAAACACCCAACTCACTTCGGGTTCGACCCGACCCAAACTCGAGACCAGACTCGAGTTACATTCTTCATCTCCCTTTTTTTTAAGTTTAGTTTAGTTCTAAACTTTAAAAAAAACTGGAAACAACTATCTCACCAATATAAGCATAGACCCGAGCTAAAACTCGAGTCTTCGTCCCAAATACCCGAGGTTATCTTCGAGACTACTCCCCACCTCAACCAACCTGACACAGAACTGATGCCCCGCACGTGCACAGACCATCATGGGCACTGCTACCTCCGGTGACACCATGCATGCGTCGACGAATGACCATACGTTCGAATCCAGCCCACAATCAAGCGTCACGAAGCCAAAAGCAAATTCGAGACTTCTAGTCGAAACTGGAAACCAACGACCTCACCAGAAACCACCTCGTCAAAGCAATCCCGACCTCCAGAGTCACCGTGCCTTAGCCAACACCTACATCCACGTCGTAGGTACGTCTCCTCCATACCTGGCCAAGCTCGATGCATTGACGAATGCGAACAAACCCAAAATCCAGACACCTATCTCGTAAAACCTTATACCCTTATTCCCTCCACGGTCGATGCCACGGCGATCAAACGCCAACATCACCATTTTTCCTGACACCCCCAGACGACAACACAGTTTCGACAAAAATCCCCTGGTCGAATGTTCATCAAGTCATCGTAAACTTTCCAAAACCTTTTTAATATATATGTTTACTCACCCGACTGTTTGAAGAGATGCTAAAACTGGAGAGTTTTGAGAAAAAAAACATGAAATCTGTTGTAACTGGAATGCCTGACTTGATTTAGTTGTTAAATGATTTGATTTTGCTCTGGTGCTTTGTTGAAATGATAAAGTTCCTTTAAAAGCAACTGAAATGCTGAAGCTTTTGAAATTAGAGAAAAGTGCTTGTTTAATATAAGGCTTTGAAATCGTTTGCAGATTTCGAATTTTTGAAATGAACTTGATTCTGTATTTTAATTTTTGGTTGAAAAGGTGGAAGTTGATAAAATTTCAGGTTTGTAAATTAGTTGCTTATGTCTTTTGCTTTTAGAAAATGAGATACGAAAAAAATGAATGAAGAAGAAGAAGTATGGCTATATAGATTTAATTTTTGATTTATTAAAATTAAAGAAAATAAAATAAAAAATGTGACGCTCGTATAATCAATTAACACTTGTCACTAAACTTACTTAATTAGTTAACACATGTTATTAGAGACATTCACAAGTTAACCCATGTAATTTTCATGCAAAAATTGATTTTTAAATGTTTTAAAAAGCTTGTATAATTGATTTCCTAATTTATAAATACTTATTTTAATTTATATAAATAAATCTCTTTAAAGAGAAATAATATAAAACAATTTTATGTTTTTATAAATTCATGAGAATACATTTTAAAACCAAAGTATGATTTAAGATATGAATAACTATCTTTTGAATTTTAGTTTAAATATCAAAATTCAAATTAAATTTCAAATTCAATTTAAAAATCAATTTGAAATATACATATAATTTTAACAAACCCAAATTCCATAAAAGTCTATATATATACAACACAATTATTATTCTTGTTTAAAATAACAATTTATCAATTTTAATTAATTTATTAAAAGAGATTATCACATTTAAATTTGGTTTGAAATTCCGGGACAACACATTCCATCCCCCTTAAAAGAATTTAGTCCCCGAAATTTAAACAAAAGATAATCTAAAATTTTCATTTTATTTCAACAAATTTCAAGCATACATATCATCCATACATTCGCAACCCAAACAATTCATCCAAACAACAATACATTCAAACAAACACCACTAGCTATCCGGACACAAATCCGGATAAGCCTTCCTAAAACTATCCAGAGTCTCCCAGGTACAGTCTCTGGGATCCTCACTCCAATGGACTTTGACAAGCTTCACTATCTTGCTCCTGAGTTGCCTCTTGTGTTGATCAACAATCTGAATAGAATGTCTGACAATCGATAAATCCGGCTCAACCTCAAAGTCTTCTTGCACAGTTGACTTCACAATAAGAGATGGATCGTGCACATATTTCCTCAGATGAGATACGTGAAAAACATTGTGAATTCCAGCCATCTGGACTTGCAATTCAATCTTGTAAGCTACAATACCGATCCTTTCGAGCACTCGGAATGGACCAATATATCTTGGGGCAAGTTTTCCCGTCTTCCCAAATCTTATTGCTCCTTTTATCTGGGAAACTTTAACAAAGACTAAATCTCCAATCTCAAATTTCAATTATCTTCGCCTTTTATCTACATATTTCTTTTGATGGTCCTGAGCAGCTCTCATCCTCTTCTTGATAAGCTCGACTTTCGCAGATGCTACATGTATCAGATCTGGTCCAAGCACAAGACGATCTCTCGAATCTATCCAACAGGTTGGGGATCTACACGGTCTTCCATACAGAGCTTCATAGGGAGCCGTCTTAATACTTGCTTGGTAACTGTTATTGTAAGAGAATTCCACTAGATGTAGATGGACTTCCCACGATCCACCAAAATCCAATACACAGGCCCTTAGCATATCTTCTAGAATTCAGTTAAGCTTCTCCATCTTCCCATCTGCCCGGGGATGATATGCTGTACCCAATCTCAAACTCGTACCCATAGCTGAGTGCAAAGCCTCCCAGAACTTGCTGGTGAAGATAGGGTCACGATCACTTACTATGCTGACTGGAACACCATGTAATCTGACTATCTATCTCAAGGAAATCTCTGCCAGAGTAGCTGCATTACGGGTTGCCTTAACCAGAATAAAATGGGCGCTTTTGGTTAAACGATCCACAATCACCCATATTCCTTCATTTCCTTTCTTGGTTCAAGGCAAACCGTCAATGAAATCCATCGAAATCATTTCCCATTTCACTTCGGGACTTCCAAAGGTTGTAACAATCCGGCTGACTTCTGTTGGTCTCCTTTAACTTGCTGGCAGATAGCACAACTATTGACGAATGTAGCAATATCTTTCTTCATGCTTGGCCACCAGAAGACCCTTCTCATATCCTTATACATTTTAGAAACTCCTGGGTGGATATTCAGTCTGGTGCGATGACACTCTGATAAGACTTCTGTAATGTCCCGCCTTTTTGCATGCTTTAAATCGACGATAAACGACACACGTCAGACTTAAACCATACATAAGGGCGGATTGTTATGGGGTAAATAAGAAAAAGAAGGAAGAAATAAAACAAACAGAATCTTGCAGCGGAACGATAAAATATAATAATCAAATATATAGTACATGAAGCTGTTTTACGAAATATTCGATTATACTTATACAATACATATCATAGTTACACATACCATTGAATCAAATAATAATGCAGCGGAACAAATGTGATGCAGTGGACTAACATAATATACAATAGTAACAAAATCTTCGTCTTCGTCCTCCAGAAGTAAGTACTTCAAATCCTAAAATGCTCAGCCTGATACGAGCAAATTGAAAAGACAAAACACTCGAATCAGAACTAAAACACTCGAGTGGAATGGCGTAAGAGATGTGTTGTGACGCCCCGCCTCTATGCCTACGCTAGCCAAGAACACTACGAAGTAATGCTGTCAACTAGCACAGAGAATAAGGCTGTTGAGGAGCGACCATCCGTGTAATTTCTTTACGCGAGCATCGATATGTCAGATAGTATAACATGCATTTCTTTATCAAGAGGGGAAATCCGACATACCGACACAAACTCAAAGCTACTACACAGTGGCTATAATATCTTCGGAAACAAATATAGAAATAAACATAACATAAATCAGTCACAGACAATTCATATCACAAAGGCGGAAATAGATATGAATATTACACTAGAAAGTGTACATCAGAGTAGTGGTCTAAAAAGATCCACAATATCACAAAAGAATAGTTACATGAACTACACAAAAGAATAAGTATACATTATGGAGTCTATATCTCTAATGTATACAACAAAAACTACTAATCTAAGTAGTTAACCAAAAGTCAGAGAAATCAATCCCAAGAGAGAAGTCAAGCAGAAGCACCTGTAACATCTCGGTCTGACCCGAGTATTATTTAATAAGAAAATAATAAACGGATCAGTCTAACTATAAATATCAGATGAAACAATATAGAATAAGAGATATGACTAAACACATAATAATCACAATGCCAAGCTGTGATATATATATATATATATATATACACACACACACACACACACACACACACACACACTTAGTTGATAATCATCAAGAGATTAATCAATGTCACCAAATCTACACAAGAATCAAAGAAACGTCATACTCCTTATTTCGTTCACCAAACCACAAATATTGACGATAATATCAATGTCAATCACAAAAGTCAATGACACACAAATTCCAGAAGACTACACAAGAAATCCAGAAACCACTAAAGTCAATGACACACAAATTCACCAATGCACAAATATCGATAAGGCTTATCACTAGAAATCACGAAAATTGGTGTAGCACAAATTCTAGAAATCATCTCAAGAAATCCAGAAATCACAAAGGGGGGAGGCCTATCACAAACGGGAGCATAAAGCCCACCAACACGTGTATCACAAATGGAATGCTAATTCCATGGTTGCTAACCATCACAAATTGAGCCGAAGCTCCACAAACGGCCCGAAGACCATGGGTTGCTACCCCACCAAATTGAGTCGAAACTCCACAAAACGGGGTTTAGTCTCCCTCGCAGACAAAGAGACATCGCACATTGCTAGTCTAAACCACAAAGATGATCGTCATGATCAACGAGAACTGTCGATTATAGTAAGCTAGTGAATATATGAGCTTAGCTTCATGTCCATAACCACTAGCTTAACTTAAATATTTACGAACAAATTGTAGATCTCCACTAGAAAATTTTCACAAGATTTTCAATTGAACAAGTCCAAGAATTAACCGACGAACTAAACGCAAGCGTTTCATACCACTTGTTTTACTAAGTCATTTAATTAGATTTCTCATAACGGGTAGGTAAAGGTTAGTATATACTAATATATTGGAGAAACGGTTTTATAAACGAATTTGGTATCAAAATAGTATTGAAATCGTTTAAGGAAAGAGTTTTGATATTAACTACTAGTATAGAAAACCTTTATATTTTTAAAGTGACAAAACACAAAGAAGATTGTAGGAACAATCAATCACTAAAATTCACATACGAAGATGTGAATAAAAATCCAAAGAAATCGATAATGGATCCATCGAAATGGATACTCAAAAATCCCTAAAAAGGAGTCATCAAAGTCATAACAAATGATAACAAGACATAGGAAACAACACGAATCGATTAAAGTTGGAAACCACACAAAATAGGCAAAATAGGCTAAATAACATCAGGTCGGTCGGCCGGCAGCAGGGCTCGGTCGACCGAACCTGGTTATGAAAAACCTCTCGGGCATCACGTCGGTCGACCGAACCAGGTGGGTCGGTCGGCCGAACCAGAAACAGAGTCACTTATACTAGCAGGTCGGTCGACCGGACCAGGGGGGTCGGTCGGCCGAACCTGTTTACAGCCTCTTCCCTTCCTATTACAAATGAGGTTCAATCTTGACCAAATTGCATTCTCTCGGGCAACGACGCTAGAGGATTATGCCAATCGACTACCCGGCCCTATAAGCTCCTCGATGCATCACCAAAAACATGTTCAAACATCCAAGTTAGGATTTTTAACGAATTGAACTCAAAACACTAAAAATTGGAATATTCACCAAATCAATCCAACCTGAAAGCAAATGCACACGAATAAGTGTTAGGAATTCATACCTAACAATCGGAGAAAATTATAAGCATAGACGTGAGATTAAAAATCTCACCTTTTCACAAAATCAAACAAGAAGAAGCTTGAAAGCACATGGAGAATCAACCTCTCTTCAACACAACCTAAATGAGCTTGAATCTAAGCTCAAAACAAGAACATTCCAAAAATTAGGTTTAGGAATTTCTGAAATTGGTAAGAGAATAAGTTGGAGAAGAAGAAGGAGATGCTTACCAATGGGTTCTTCTTGAATTTGGAGCTAGGAATTTGATTTTCAATAGGAACTAGGGTTTTGGAGTTTTAATTCCCAATCTCTCCCACCATTAATGCTATAAAAATTGAAAAGAGAAAGAAGTGAGGGAGAATGGGGAGGAGGGGTTCAGTTTTTAAGCATAAGTTAACATAGGGCTGAGCCCAAAACCAAACCCAAAGTAAAAAGTAGCAAAAATCAACTTTCTCCAAACATATCGAAGCTTATACTCAAAAAGGTCGCAAACGATATTTTAAACTCAATGGGAGTGGTCCCGAGTCGTAATTCGACCGTATGCAAAAAGTAGCTTTTCGGACTAAAATCCGACTAACGATGAAATATTTAAATAAAATATTTAAATATAAAATCGATAAATATACGGGTTCTTACAGACTCTCCTCCTTAAAGAAATTGCGTCCTCGCAATATTTTAAGAAGAAGATATATAGTAACAACCATAAAAGCATATTCAACACAAAAGAGGTTTGAAATAAGAAGTTCACCTCAAAGAGCACGGGAAAGCAAGTCCGGATGTGATCGCTCGATGAATTCCCTAGACTCCCAAGAACAATCCTTAGGATTTGAAAACCATTGAACATTAACAAGCGGAACATCTTTATTTCGAAGTCGTTTGACTTCCAAAGCAATGATACGAATAGGATGTTGCTCATATGTTAAATTAGGCGAAACTTCAATCTCTTCCACAACGCTGGGCTCAAGAATAGAATCGGAATCTCGAAGACATTTCCGAAGTTGAGAAACGTGAAACACGTCATGGATAGCAGAAAATTGAGCCGGTAATAAAAGGCGATAAGCCATGGAACCAATACATTCGGTGATAGGAAATGGCCCAATATATCGAGGCGCTAGTTTTCCCGATCGACTGAATCGCACAACACCCTTCATAGGCGAAACACGAGCAAACACGAGATCTCTCATAGAAAATTCTGATTTCCTTCTCCGGTTATCGGCATAGGATTTTTGTCTACTCTGGGCTTCTTTCATCCTATGACGATTAAGGTCAATCTTTTCTGTGGAATCACGAATAAAATCTGGACCTAAAACCAGCTTCTCACCGGTCTCAAGCCAACAAGAAGGAGATCGGCATGGCCTTCCGTAGAGTGCCTCAAAGGGTGCCATACCAATACTAGATTGGAAGCTATTATTATAGGAAAATTCAACAAGAGAAATATGATCTTCCCAACTTCCACCGAAATCAAGCACACAAGCACGAAGAAGATCTTCAAGAGTTTGATTCACACGCTCGGTTTGTCCATCGGACTGGGGGTGATAAGCGGTGCTAAAATTAAGCTTCGTTCCTAAAGCTTTTTGAAGACTCTTCCAAAATCCACTAGTAAACAATGGATCACGATCACTAACAATAGAAGTAGGAACTCCATGAAATTTAACAATTTCTTTAATAAAGAGTTTGGCCAAAAGAGGAACGGTTCGGTTAGACCGAACGGGAATAAAATGGGCGGATTTAGTAAGTCTATCAACGATCACCCACAAGCTATCATGACCCGAACGAGAACGGGGAAGGCCATCTATAAAATCCATGGAAATTTGGTCCCACTTCCGAATTGGAATTTCTAAAGGTTGCAATAACCCACCGGGCCTTTGATGTTCGGCCTTAACGAGTTGGCAAGTCTTGCAACGCTTAACAAAGTTAGCAATATCGAATTTCATTCCCTCCCAATAACATAGTCGCTTCATATCCGCGTACATTTTACTACTACCGGGATGAATGGTAAATTCAGAACGATGAGAATTTTCTAAAATATCTTTACGAAGATCACTAATATTTGGTACGATAAGTCTACCAAATCTCCGAATGCCGCCACGAGAATCGATATCAAAGTCTTTCAAACCTTCAATATCAATTTTATCCTTAATATTTTGGCCAAGAAGAGCCAATGCGGGATCTAGCCTTTGAGCTTCAAGAATGCGGTCTAAGAGAGAAGGACGAGCCTTAAGGCTACATAAAACAAATGATGAGCATAAATCGGATACGCGGTCTCGAACCTCACAAGTGGATAAGATCTCGAGATCGTTCCATTCGGATATCATCATAGAAACAATAGCTTATTGTTTACGGCTAAGAGCATCGGCGACACGATTACCCTTACTGGGTGTATAAAGAATATAAAGATCATAAGAAGCAAGGAACTCGAGCCAACGTTGTTGACGCAAATTAAGTTCCTTTTGGGAAAATAAATATTTCAGGGACTTATGATCGGTATAAAGAACAAATTTCTCTCCTAAAAGATAATGACGCCAAATACGAAGGGCGAAAACAATAGCCACGAGCTCTAAATCAGGAGTGGTATATCTAGTCTCGGCCGGCTTCAATTGCCTAGAAGCGTAAGCAATAACACGTTCTTTTTGCATAAGAACGGCACCCAAACCAACACGACTAGCATCGGTATAAACAACGAAATCTTGATTCCCTTCGGGAATAACAAGAATAGGAGCATCAGAAAGGAATTCTTTTAATTTCTGAAAATAAGCTTCACATTTGTCCGACCAAATGTATTTAACACCTTTCTTAGTCAAGCTAGTGAGAGGCACGGCAATCTTAGAAAAGTCTTTGATAAAACGACGGTAATAGCCCGCCAATCCGAGAAAACGACGAATCTCTGTCACACTCTCCGGTCTCTTCCAATCTTGAATCGCTTCAATCTTTGAAGGATCCATGGAAATTCCGGTTTCGGAAATAATATGACCGAGAAACTTCACACGAGATTGCCAAAAGTGGCATTTAGAAAATTTTGCCCTTAATTGATTACTCCTAAGAGTTTCCAACACAATCCGAAGATGTTTTTCATGCTCCTCCTCGGTTTTAGAATACACAAGAATATCATCGATAAAGATAAGAACAAACCGGTCGAGGAAGTCTTTGGAAACTCTATTCATAAGGTCAACGAAATACGCCGGAGCATTCGTCAAACCAAATGGCATGACAAGCCATTCATAAGATCCATAACGAGTACGGAACGAGGTCAATGGAATACTATCCTCTGCAATACGAAGCTGATGAAATCCTGTAGCTAAGTCTAATTGTGAAAAGACTCCAGCACCACTAAGTTGATCGAATAGATCATCAATCCTAGGTAAAGGATATTTATTTTTGATAGTAAGATCATTAAGCTTGCGGTAGTCAACGCAAAGCCTAAGTGTTCCATCGGATTTCTTCACGAAAATAGCCGAAGCTCCCCAAGGCGAGGAACTAGAGCGAATAAATTGCTTCGTCTCCAATTCAGATAATTGTTTACGCATTTCCTCGTTTTCTTTATTGGACATACGATACGGAGGGCGAGTGATAGGTTGAGCTCCAGGAATAAGATTAATCCTGAACTCAATTGCTCGCTTAGGTGGTAATCCTAAAACGGGCTCGAGCAAGTCGGAAAATTCACGAACGACGTGAATAAGAGAAATAATATCACCCTCATCGTCATCATCGTCATCACGAGGATTTAAAGAATATAAAGATGCAATCAAGCTGGAATCTGAATCTTTAAGATTAATAGAAATCTGCTTAACAGATTGAGGATGTCGAAGATGAATTGTCCGCTCAGGACATAGGATATGGGCTTCATAACGGTTAAGCCAATCCATTTCCAAAATCATTCCAAAGCCTAAATAACGCATGACATGCAAATCGGCTCGGAAAGAAAAATCACACAAAATAATCTCGACATCTTTACACAATAAACTAATTGTCGCGGATCCACCAACCGGATTCGCAATTCTCAAAGAAGTCATTAAACACAAAACATCCAAGGAAAAAGTATCAACAGGTTATTTTGGTATAAAAGAATGGGACACACCCGTATCAAAAAGAACTCGAATAGGATGATCACGAAATAAAATAATTCCATCCAAAATAGAATGAGAAATACCTTGGCCACGAGATGTGTTGCCAGGGGCTTGAGCAACATTAAGCTTTCCCTCCCTCCTATTTTGAAGTTTGGGACATACATTCATAAAATGGTCTGGGCTTTTGCAATAGCGACAAGTACGAGGCTTTGAACACTTGCTCGCAAAATGGTCTTTCGAACCACAATTATAGCATTTCCCTTGAGTAGAGGAAAAGGTCTTTTCAGCAGGAGTTGCTTGCCTCCCTTTCTTATTGGGATAAGGGCCTTTGAATTTTTTTGGCCTTTGAAGTTTGGTTTGGAACCCACCACTTCAACATCATTCTCCCTATCCGCCTCTTCAAGACGAAGAGCGATATCAACGAGTTGGTCGAAAGAAACTTCTAATTTTAGAAGTAATGGCTTCTTGAGACTTTTGTTTAAGCCATAGACGAACCTCTGATTCTTCTTCAGAGGGGTGTTGATGTTTTCAACCCCATATTTGGAAAGTGATTCAAAAGAAGCAACTTAGTCTGTCACGGAAGAATCGCCTTGAACAAGGTCAATGAAACCACGAGCCAATGTCACTTTCTCAGCTTCTGGCACGAATTTTAATTCAAAGCGTTCTCGGAATTGCTCCCAGGTGAGATCCGTTTCATTAATCTCAGAAATAAGAAGCTCGTACCAGTCCAATGCTCTTTCTCGGAGCATACTAGAGGCCACCTGAACTCGGTGAAGGTCAATAAGATTCATGCAAGAAAAGATTCGATCGCATGACCTTAGCCAAGCCTGTACTTCAATAATAGTTTCGGAACCTTTGAATGGCTCCCCACCCAAATTAGTGTAATCGCTGCACAAGCGTACAAAACCCGACTTTGGGTGAGTAGGTTCCGGGTTAGCTCCAGCTGCTTGAGCATTCGTCACTAAATCAAGAAGCTGTTGAGCAGTCATAAAAACTCCATCCTGGGGTGGAGTGCTAGACGGTACGGCTCTGGGGCGGCCTGGTCTAGACATTTTTCTCCCTTTAGAAAGAAAGAAGAAGAAGAAAAAGGTTATTCACCAAATTGAATATCAAGCAATCTTGATAGACAAAATAAGGAATCATAAGGAAAATAGGATGAATCGATACGAAGACTCGAATAAAATCTAAAGCACGACTCCTAAGGGGGACTTAGGACGATGATCCTTGTTATAATATTCCATATTGTTCCGAAGTTTGGCTCTGATACCAAGCTGTGACGCCCCACCTCTATACCCATGCTAGCCAAGAACACTACGAAGTAATGCTGTCAACTAGCACGGAGAATAAGGCTGTTGAGGAGCGACCATCCGTGTAATTTCTTTGCGCGAGCATCGATATGTCAGATATTATAACATGCATTTCTTTATCAAGAGGGGAAATCCGACATACCGACACAAACTCAAAGCTACTACACGTGGCTATAATATCTTTGGAAACAAATATAGAAATAACATAACATAAATTAGTCACAGACAATTCATATCACAAAGGCGGAAATAGATATGAATATTACACTAGAAAGTGTACATCAGAGTAGTGGTCTAAAAAGATCCACAATATCACAAAAGAATAGTTACATGAACTACACAAAAGAATAAGTATACATTATGGTGTCTATATCTCTAATGTATACAACAAAAACTACTAATCTAAGTAGTTAACCAAAAGTCAGAGAAATCAATCCCAAGAGAGAAATCAAGCAGAAGCACCTGTAACATCTCGGTCTGACCCGAGTATTATTTAATAAGAAAATAATAAACGGATCAGTCTGACTATAAATATCAGATGAAACGATATAGAATAAGAGATATGACTAAACACATAATAATCACAATGCCAAGCTGTGATATATATATATATATATACTTAGTTGATAATCATGAGGAGATTAATCAATGTCACCAAATCTACACAAGAATCAAAGAAACGTCATACTCCTTATTTCGTTCACCAAACCACAAATATTGACGATAATATCAATGTCAATCACAAAAGTCAATGACACACAAATTCCAGAAGACTACACAAGAAATCCAGAAATCACTAAAGTCAATGACACACAAATTCACCAATGCACAAATATCGATAAGGCTTATCAATAGAAATCACGAAAATTGGTGAAGCACAAATTCTAGAAATCATCTCAAGAAATCCAGAAATCACAAAAGGGGGAGGCCTATCACAAGCGGGAGCATAAAGCCCACCAACACGTGTATCACAAACGGAATGCTAATTCCATGGTTGCTAACCATCACAAATTGAGCCGAAGCTCCACAAATGGCCCGAAGACCATGGGTTGCTACCCACCCAAATTGAGTCGAAACTCCACAAAATGGGGTTTAGTCTCCCTCGCAGACAAAGAGACATCGCACATTGCTAGTCTAATCCACAAAGATGATCGTCATGATCAACGAGAAGTGTCGATTACAGTAAGCTAGTAAATATACGAGCTTAGCTTCATGTCCCATAACCACTAGCTTAACTTAAATATTTACGAACAAATTGTAGATCTCCACTAGAAAATTGTCACAAGAGTTTCAATCGAACAAGTCCAAGAATTAACCGACGAAGTAAACGCAAGCGTTTCATACCACTTGTTTTACTAAGTCGTTTAATTAGATTTCTCATATGAGTGAGGTAAAGGTTAGTATATACTAATAGATTGGAAAAATGGTTTTATAAATGAATTTGGTATCAAAATAGTATTGAAATCGTTTAAGGAAAGAGTTTTGATATTTACTACTAGTATAGAAAACCTTTATATTTTTAAAGTGACAAAACACAAAGAAGATTGTAGGAACAATCAATCAGTAAAATTCACATACGAAGATGTGAATAAAAATCCAAAGAAATCGATAATGGATCCATCGAAATGGATACTCAAAAATCCCTAAAAAGGAGTCATCAGAGTCATAACAAATGATAACAAGACATAGGAAACAACACGAATCGATTAAAGTTGGAAACCACACAAAATAGGCAAAATAGGCTAAATAACATCAGGTCGGTCGGCCGGCAGCAGGGCCCGGTCGATCGAACTTGGTTATGTAAAACCTCTCGGGCATCAAGTCGGTCGACCGAACCAGGGGGGTCGGTCGGCCGAACCAGAAACAGAGGCACTTATACTAGCAGGTCGGTCGACCGGACCAGGGGGGTCGGTCGGCCGAACCTGTTTCCAGCCTCTTCCCTGCCTATTACAAATGACGTTCAATCTTGATCAAATTGCATTCTCTCGAGCAACGACGCTAGGGGATTATGCCAATCGACTACCCGGCCCTATAAGCTCCTTGATGCATCACCAAAAACATGTTCAAACATCCAAGTTAGGATTTTTAACGAATTGAACTCAAAACACTAAAAATTGGAATATTCACCAAATCAATCCAACCCGAAAGCAAATGCACACGAATAAGTGTTAGGAATTCATACCTAACAATCGGAGATAATTATAAGCATAGATATGAGATTAAAAATCCCACCTTTTCACAAAATCAAACAAGAAGAAGCTTGAAAGCAAATGGATAATCAACCTCTCTTCAACACAAACCAAATGAGCTTGAATCTAAGCTCAAAACAAGAACATTCCCAAAATTAGGTTTAGTAATTTCTGAAATTGGTAAGAGAATAAGTTGGAGAAGAAGAAGGAGATGCTTACCAATGGGTTCTTCTTGAATTTGGAGCTAGGAATTTGATTTGTAAGGGGAACTAGGGTTTTGGAGTTTTAATTCCCAATCTCTCCCACCATTAATGCTATAAAAATTGAAAAGAGAAAGAAGTGAGGGAGAATGGGGAGAAGGGGTTCAGTTTTTAAGCATAAGTTAACATTGGGCTGAGCCCAAAACCAAACCCAAAGTAAAAAGTAGCAAAAATCAACTTTCTCCAAACATATCGAAGCTTATACTCAAAATGGTCGCAAACGGCATTTTAAACTCAATGGGAGTGGTCCCGAGTCCTAATTCGACCGTATGCAAAAGGTAGTTTTTCGGACTAAAATCCGACTAACGATGAAATATTTAAATAAAATATTTAAATATAAAATCGATAAATATGCGGGTTGTTACATGTTTACGGGATTTGACATCTCCTATCCATTGTCAAACGTGATTGCAGTAACTTAAGAGATGCTCAAGATTCACATCTCCTAAGGATCCGTTAAACTATTTACTACGTAGTAATATTTCACTATTATAATAATGTCTATAGAAAAATAAACATACTTTTAAATAGCGTTAAGGAGTGACCCAATATTCCGCTTAACACGTAATAGTCCCAGTAGTCCATCCAATGTCATAGTCCCTCCTCACCGAGAAGCCACCAGAGGATACCACATGGGCTACGGGAAAAAACCAAACTAGTACAAGGCGCGATAGGGTAGGTGACATTGCACAACTAGGCAATGCCATGGTAGATATACCAATTACGCACACGGGCTGGTGGTAACGCGTAGCGTGTAGCACCGCCCACCTCGAGCCACACCCCCAAATCAAAAAAAATAAAAAGTGGCCACCGAATCAATCCCAAAATCAAAGCATAATATAGAAGGGATGTGTCCGATAAAAGGGGCTACCTCTTTGGCCCGAGATCGCTCCTGTTTTAGCCACCTTATGCCAACTCACCGGAGTTGGGTCCACGTATATGCCTTAATAGAACGCCGCCACCATCCTACTTCATTCTGGAATCTCCACTGCGTACACGGTTGTTAAAGTGGTTTTTAGAGTTGGCAGAGAGTATGACAACTTCCGATCCCGGTCTCTTCAACAACCAAACATTATTATAACACCGCAGTCTTTTCAAAATAGTCTATGCTTTTAACACAAGAATATAATATCCATTTCAAAACCATATAAATATGATATCCTTTCAAATTTAAAACCAAATCAATATGATATCCTTTTTATTTCAAATCAATATAATATTATTTTATTTCAAAAATATCCCTTTTCCAAAAATCATAGCACTTCCAAATTATATCCTTCAAACCCAAACATTTGAAATTTTAACACCTTTAAAACATAATGCATTGAAATTCATAACCTCGAAACATTTCTATTTCTATAAACATTTCAATTTCGATATATTTCAAGGCTTTAAATATTCCAAAATTTCACAACTGAATTTTATAATTTCAATTCAACAATTAAATCTTCTATTATTTAGTTTGAAATAATTTACATAATGAACCCCTTATCATTTAAATAAGACACAAATTACAAATAACTGGATATTGCCTTCAATTCATTGTACATGAAATAATCATTTAATTCACCTAGACCCCAAAATCAAGTAATAATAATTATACCTTTTAAAATTTCCAATTTAATAAATTTCCATCAATCCATTTGGTTTAATTATTAAATAAATTCAATTTCGTATAATCTCAAATTTATCTCAATTTCAAATAAAATTTATTCGAGAAAAATGCTTAAAAAAATCAATTCAAAACAATTGCATATTCAACTTCCAATTTAATTTTTATTTAAGTCATTAAAACTCAAGATATACAATATCTTAAACTGGTACTTAACCATATAATATAAATCAATCAAACTCCATTATTAAGCTTATTTTTATTAAATAAATTTATACATAGCTTAAATTCAAGAATTTAACTATATATATAATAATATTTATATAATATCAAAAATTAGTATTTATTAAACCGTATATTTCTTTCCAAAACCATAGAAATCATTTCAAAATATTTTTATATATAGACCACGGTGTTTGTATATAATTTTCTACCCTATGGTCAAGTGATACAGATATTTATCATTTTAGTCCATAATTTAAAATAAAAAATACGGTTGTATATCATTTCAAACCGCAATCCCGAATGAAGTAAAAATGCATAACAACTTGCAGTTTATGAAAATATAAAATGCAACCTCCGTTCATCCAATATCACTCATCAACCATTTATCACAATCATCATCCAATTCAAACAATAACATCCATATAGCATAGAAACAAATAACAAGTAATTACTTGTAGTTTATATTCAAAAATAAATTAAAAAACTATCTGACTGGCAGTTTATTTGCAATAATGAATTTGATAACAATTTAATTCAAATAAATGCAATTTAACTGAGATGATGATTAAATATATGCCAAACAGCTATAAATAAATTTCAAATCACATCATACATAAATTTAACAAACATAAGAAATTTTAGAAGTTGTGAGTGGATTAAAACACTCACCTTTTGAATTTAAATTGAATTCAAATCCAATTTAAATCCAAAATTTAAACAGTCTCCGAATCAGTCCAAACTAGCGCCAAAATGTCCGGAATCCTAATACGAACCTAGCGGAGAAAACCGCACGTGAAACGGACCTCGTATGAAAAATTTATTCGAGTTAAACTTTTTGAAATCAATAATAAAAATAAATCAATGTCAAAAAACATAAAACAAACGAACACCACCCCTACCATTCCAGCCACGTAACGCACGTCTTTCCCCTCCAGTGGAAACCCTCGTGACTTGAAAGAACTTGGCCGCCACTATCAAAATCGAAACGCCGAAAACAACCTCACCTATCACCTTGATCAGGTCGTCTCCATGTCGCGCCAAGCAAAGGCTGACCCTTCATCGACGTCGCAATGCCTCGGAACCTCCTCCGGCCGAGCCTTATCGCGCCACCCTTGAAGCCAATTTCTGGCAAATCCGATCGCCAACGGCTCCAACCAAACTGTTAGATCATCTTGTCTCGACCGCCTCCACAACCCCATACAACCCGATCGAACCAAGGACGAAGATCTGCCATTGAATATCAACATCCACTCACAAATGGCTGGAATTGATTTGCGTTTCCAGGGCAAACGGTGATTCCAAACCAAAAATGAACTGCAGATCTGAGATGCGTTCATCGAGGGCTTCGATATATATTTTTCCTGAATTTTTTTGAGGAGTTTGAAATTTCACTTTGATTTTTTGAATTGCAATTGGATTTGAAATTGTCTGCCATTGAAATGAGGAGGTAAAGAGGAATTGTACACAAAGACAAATGAGAATAGATGTAGGCTAGGGTTTATAACAAGGTATATATAGGCAAGGTTGAAATAGAATAGATGGACCCGATTTATAAACGCGCTGAACGATGAATGGCCCGAAAAGAGCGTTCTGACTCCAAAACGAAATTGGGTCAACCCATATATCAAAATAGATGTTTTAAAATATTTTAAACTCGATGGAACAATTTTCAATTCAAATTCTGTTGTATGAAGAAGTTACGCTAAAATCAAAATTTTCCAAATTGATTTCAATTGATTTCAGTTTAATTAATTTCAAGGCGTTTCGAGTTCGTATGATCAAACGACAAGTCCGATCGCTACGAAATTTGAAATCCTACAATAATTCATCATTACGGATCCGATGAAACTGGTTTCGTCGAAAGCCGATTCAGTGGCCAAAATGGCTATTTTTACACTAATTAAATAAATTACTAATAAATTAATTAAATCAAAATTTTCAATTTCAATCCTATAATTGACAATTCTTATCATTTTTAATTTCCCAATCATTTACCACGAATTAAACAAATTTAAATGTCAAATTAGAGTTGATTGATTTATAAATTTCAATATTAACCTCAATTTCATTAAATTCATAAATTATAAATAAAATTCCCAAAATTCCATTTAATTAAATAAATAAATTATTATTCAATTCATTATTGTCAAATAGATGGATTAAACATTGGATTCAAAACTATTACATGCATTTCCTCATATTATCTGTATTTCAAATTGCATAACCTTTAATTTCAATTGCTACAATAATTACACTTATTGTATTTTGGATTCGAATGGATTGATTTGTTTGAATCCAAATCTTTTATTAAGTTCATTAATATTCTGTAAACTTAGTTACCTTGTTTTCTTTCCATTCATTACCTTAATATACAAAATTTAATAACTCTTAACCATTGTATTACATTTCACATTAATGTAACATTTATTAAAATTTATTTCCAATTAATGTACTACTTAATTTCCTTTAATTTCCATTTGATTTCCAAATTTTATTTAACATACTAACTAAATAAAAAATATATTAATTGTCACCTATTTACCTTTACTTACATTTATAAGTTTATTACTTGCCAACACAGGTTAAAATTCCATATATAACACAAATTCTAATTAATTTTCATTAACACTTTATTATTTCATTAATTAATTCAATACTTACATTTGTTTTTCTTATCTTTCATTCATTACCAAATATTCCTATTTACAATCAATATAACCCAAATAGTTGTTTCAATCAATTTGGTTTGCATTGAATTAATTTTTATTAGCTTACATTAACATTCTTACTATTCATACCCGTTATAAATTCACTAACGGATTACAAATTTTTATTCCTTCTAATATTAAATAACAAAATTGATTACATAACATTTTTCTTATCCAACTATCATTAATTTTATACTAATTCATCAATTTGTTCAATATATACCCTTGTTTCTTTATAAATAAATTTATGTTTCTATTAAAGTTTCATTCACACTTCCGTTACTATATTAATAATCATTAAAGTAATGTTTATTATCAACAAAAAACATTATAATTACTTATCTAACATTTGATTGCATAAATTTTCAATTTATTACGTATTACTTCATCGGTAAATATAACTTTACAATCTGTTTCAATTAATTAAAATTTCATTTTTTTAACATTTTCTATACATGTAAAATAAAATTTTTATTTCTTTTCAAATTTAATTACAAATTTTTTATTAAATAACCAAATTTGATTGTTGAAAATTTACGGGTCATTACACACTCCCCCATTCAAAAGTTTTCATCCCTGAAAAGGAAAAGGAGGAAAAAGAAGAATTAGGAAATCAATATAGCTTACTTAAACATTAAATTTATAAACAAATAAATTTTACAAAATTAATTAATTTAAATAAAATATACCAATTTATAACCATTAGTTCTTTTTATATTTAAATTAATAAAGTTTGGAAAACAATTTCAAAATATTTTCTAAATCCAAAATTTTCAGAAAATTTCGGCAGAGTCTCCTTTGTACGGAGAGGCTTGGGAGAAAATATAATATCAAATATAACAATATAACATATATTTTTCAAAATAATATATCCCAACCCGGGAAAAATAATATAATAGCGCTATAAAACTGTAATTCAAGAACGTACCTATTTGTCGGGAAACAACGCTTAATTATGAAACCAAAAGAAGTAGCAATTACTTCCATAACCTGTATTTCACTTTTATAATCCAAAAGAGTTAAGAATTATATAAATAAAATATTTAAAGTGGTTTCAATCATAAACAAACAAATCAATACAAACATCAATCACTTGCAACAAGGCATACGACCATCCCATAGAATCAACACAAATCAATCATTCATTCATATCAAACAAAACAAATACTTGTTCGGTTTCAAACTTTAAATTGTACAGAATGTAAAATAAACTACTTAGTGCACCATTTACGCAACAACTTAGATGAAACTAAATAGATTGTTTATTCATCCAACCAATTTTAAGGTATCCTTACCCAAACAACCATAAACCAAAACAAACAACGATTTCAAACAACAGATTAAGTTTATCTTTATTATTCCATTCATACATTTGTTGTTTGATTTCTCTTTTTCATTCATATAACGGTTTATCTTTTTAATTTACATTTATTTCTTACAATTTTATTTAGAAATAACTTCAACTTATTTACTTAAGTTTTAAATTTCTTACTTGCAATACCTGCCTTCTATTATATTTAATTAGTAGTATTTCAAATATACTTAAGTTTATAACAACTACAACACCAAATTCTTAATTATTAAAGAATTTCATTAATTACTTTCATTACCTCAAGTTTATTACTTGTATAATATCTATTACATTTTCTTATTAACATTTCAACTTTTTATATCTTTTGGTAAGTTATATATATGCCTTTAAGGATGTAATTGAAAATCATACAAGTTTATCTTATTTCCTTTAATTTAATTAAATGTTCCAAAATTACATCTTTTGTTTAATAAGTTACAAATTCAACTTTCATTTAATCCCATCAATATCTTAGCATTAAATCTCTTATTTCAATTAGAGGTTTCAATTATTAATTACCCACGTTCCCCTTTACTAAAATAATTGAAACTATTAATCAATGGAAACTTAAGAATTAAACACTGGGTTAAATTTTAAATCATTTTAAAATAATTGATAAATGTATGCACTTACACTTTATATATCCAATTATATTTGAAACAATATAAAATTTATATTTGTTTATTAAAATAAATCTGCTGTAAAACTACTATAGTAGCCTTCCCACTTCGAAACTCTAAAATGAATATCGATGATGCGTGCACTCGTCACCGAAATTATTTTCCAGCGACAGAGAGGGGAGTACATAACTTATTTCGTTTCAAAATTTCTTTAAAACAATTCTTTCTAATTATATTTAAATATTTATATCAGAAAATACTTCTAAATAATATTATTATTATTCCAACATCATTCAAAGAAATTTTCAAAACCCCAGAAATTAAGTTCTAAAATTTCCAAATTTCATTTATTTAAAATTTTCAAATCCTACTTTACTAATATTTATAGATTACACTACCTAACAACCCATATATTACAACCAAATATATATTGTTTATAAAAAAAATTATTTTACACATAGAAAATATAACAGGCAAAATTATTTCATTCAACTATATATAAAAACAAATATTGTGTCGGTCTGTCCTATTAAGTCTTTAAAAATCCTTATTGATATCACAACATCCCATGCACCAACCAGAATTTATAAATACAAAACGGAACAAAATTAACACAATATTAAAACCTTTTATAACACTAACAAATACGCTCTCTCATATATATACACTCAGTGACTCCCATAGGGTATTACTACCCTATTAGTAAAGAGTCAGACCCCACAAAGCTAAGGTTTATCGCTAAACCAAAGCTCTGATACCAAATGTAACGTCCCGCCTTTTTGCACACTTTAAATCGACGATAAATCACACACGTCAGACTTAAACCATACAGAAGGGCTGATTGTTATGGGGTAAATAAGAAAAAGAAGGAAGAAATAAAACAAACAGAATCGTGCAGTGGAACGATAAAATATAATAGTCAAATATATAGTTCATGAAGCTATTTTACAAAATATTCGATTATACTTATACAATACATATCAGAGTTACACATACCATAGAATCAAATAATAATGCATCGGAACAAATGTGATGCAGTGGACTAATACAATATATAATGGTAATAAAATTTTCGTCTTCGTCCTCCAGAAGTAAGGTCTTCAAATCTTGAAATGCTCAGGCAGACCTGAGCGACTTGAAAAGGCAAAACACTCGAGTCAGAACTAAAAGATCTTTTGTAAGTTAAATCACTGGTAAAATATGAGTGGAACGGCGTCAGAGATATTTACGTGATTTGACATCTCCTATCCATTGTCAAACGTGAGTGTAGTAACTTAAGAGATGCTCGGGGTTCACATCTCCTAAGGATCTGTTAAACTATTTACTGTGTAGTAATATTTCGCTATTATAATAATGTCTATAGAAAAATAAACATACTTTTAAATAGCATTAAGGAGTGACCCAATATTCCCCTTAACACATAATAGTCCCAGTAGTCCATCCAATATCATTGTCCCTCCTGATCAGGAAGCCACCAGAGGAAACCACACGGGCTACGGGAGAACCAAACTCGTACAAGGCGCGATAGGGTAGGTGACACGGCACAACTAGGAAATGCCATGGTAGATATACCAATTACGCACACGGGCTGGTGGTAACGCGTAGCGCGCAGCTATGGCCCACCTCGAACCACACCCCCAAATAAAAAAAAATCAAAAGTGACCACCGAGTCAATCCAAAAGTCAGAGTATAATATCGAAGGGATGTGTCCGATAAGAGGGGCTACCTCCTTTGCACGAGATCGCTCCTGTTTTAGCCACCTTATGCCAACTCATAGGAGTTGGGTCCACGTATATACCTTAATAGAACGTCGCCACCATCCTACTTCATTATGGAATCTCCACCGCGTACATGGTTGTTAAAGTGGTTTTCAGAGTTGGCAGAGAGTATGACAACTTCCGATCCCGGTCTCTTCAACAACCAAACGTTATTATAACACCGCAGTCTTTTCAAAATAGTTTATGCTTTTAAAACCAGAATATAATATCCATTTCAAAACCATATTAATACGATATCCTTTCAAATTTAAAACCAAATCAATATGATATCCTTTTTATTTCAAATCAATATAATATCATTTTATTTCAAAAATATCCCTTTTCCAAAAATCATAGCACTTCCAAATTATATCCTTCAAACCCAAACATTTGAAATTTTAACACCTTTAAAACATAATGCTTTGAAATTCATAACTTTGAAACATTTCAATTGCTATAAACATTTCAATTTCGATATATTTCAAGGCTTTAAATATTCCAAAATTTCAAAACTAAATTTTATAATTTCGATTCAACAATTAAATCTTTGATTATTTAGTTTGAAATAATTTACATAATAAACCCCTTATCATTTAAATAAGACTCAAATTAAAGATAACTAGATATTGCCTTCAATTCATTATACTTGAAATAATCATTTAATTCACCTAGACTCCAGATCAAGTTATAATAACTATACCTTTTAAAATTTCCAATTTAATAATTTTCCATCAATCCTTTTGGTTAAATTCTTAAATAAATTCAATTTCATATAACCTGAAATTTATCTCAATTTCAAATTAAATTTATTCGAGAAAAATTCTTAAAAAAAATCAATTCAAACCAATTTCATATTCATCTTCCAATTTAATTTTTATTTAAGTCATTAAAACTCTAGATATACAATATCTTAAACAGGTACTTAACCATATAATATAAATCAATCAAACTCCATTATTAAGCTTATTTTTATTAAACAAATTTATACATTGCTTAAATTCAAGAATTTAACTATATGTATATAAAATAAGATTCATATAATATCAAAAGTTGATATTTATTAAACTGTATATTTCTTTCCAAAACCATAGAAATCATTTCAAAATATTTATATATAGACCATGGATGGTCAAGTGATACGGATATTTATCATTTCAATCCATAATTTAAAATAAAAAATACGGTTGTATATCATTTCAAACCGCAATCCGGAATGAAATAAAAATGCATAACAACTTACAGTTTATAAAAATATATAATGCAACCTCCGTTCATCCAATATCAATCACCAACCATTTATCACAGTCATCATCCAATCCAAACAATAACATCCATATAGCATAGAAATAAATAACAACTAATTACTGGCAGTTTATATTCAAAAATAAATTAAACAACTATCTAACTGTCATTTTATATGCAATAATGAATCTGATAACAATTTAATTCAAATAAACGCAATTTAAGTGAGATGATGATTAAATATATGCCAAACAGCTATAAATAAATTTTAAATCACATCACACATAAATATAACAAACATAAGAAATTTTAGAAGTTGTGAATGGGTTAAAACACTCACCTTTTGAATTTAAATTGAATTCAAATCCAATTTAAGTCCAAAATTTAAATAGTCTTCGAATCCGTCCAAACCAGCGCCAAAATGTCCGGAATCCCAATACGAACCTCGTAGAGAAAACCGCGTGTGAAACGGACCTCGTATGTAAAATTTATTCGAGTTAAACTTTTTGAAATAAAAAATAAAAATAAATTAACAACAAAAAATATAAAACAAACGAACACTGCCCGTACCATTCCAGCCACGCCACGCACGTCATTCCCCTCTAGTAGAAACCCTCGCGACTTGAACGAACTCGGCCGCCACCATCAAAATCGAAACGCCGCCAACAACCTCACCCATCACCTTGATCAGGTCATATCCATGTCGCGCCAAGTCAAGGCCTCCCTTTCATCGACGTCGCGCCTTCTCGGAACCTCCTTCAGCCAAGCCCTATCGCGCCACCCTTAAAGCCAATTTCTGGCAAATTCGATCGCCAACGGCTCTAACCAAACAGTGAGATCATCTTGTCTCGACCGCCTCCACAACCGCATACAACCCGATCGAACCCAGGACGAAGATCTGTCGTTGAATCTCAACATCCACTCACGAATGGCCGAAATTGATTTGCGTTTTTAGAGCAAACGGTGATTCCAAACCAAAAACGAACTGCAGATCTGAGATGCGTACATCGAGAGCATCGATATATAATCTTTCTAAATTTTTTTGAGGAGTTTGAAATTTCACTTTGATTTTTTGAATTGCAATTGGATTTGAAATTGTCTGCCATTGAAATGAGGAGGTGAAGAGGAATTGTATGCACAGACAAATGATAGTAGAGGTAGGCTAGGGTTTATAACAGGGTATATATAGGCAATGTTGAAATAGAATAGACGGACCCGATTTATAAACGCGTTGAATGATGAATGGCCCGAAAAGCCCATTCTGACTCCGGAACGAAATTGGGTCAACCCATATATCAAAATAGATGTTTTAAAATATTTTAAACTCGATTGTATTGTATGAAGAAGTTGCGCTAAAATCAAAATTTTCCAAATTGATTTCAGTTGATTTCAATTTAATTTATTTCAAGGCGTTTCGAGTCCGTACGATCAAATGACAAGTCCGATCGCTATGAAACTTGAAATCCTACAATAATTCACCGTTACGGATCCGATGAAACTGGTTTCATCGAAATCCGAGTTAGTGTCCAACGTGGCTATTTTTACACTAATTAAATAAATTATTAATAAATTAACTAAATCAAAATTTTCAATTTCAAACCTATAATTGACAATTCTTATCATTTTAAATTTCCCAAACATTTACCATGATTTAAACAAATTTAAATGTCAAATTGAACTTGATTAATTTATAAATTTCAGTATTAACCTCAATTTCATTAAATTCACAAATTATAAATAAAATTCCCAAAATTCCTTTTAATTAAATAAATGAATTATTATTCCATTCATTATTTTCAAATATATGGATTAAACATTGGATTCAAAACTATTACATACATTTCCTCATATTATCTTTATTTCAAATTGCATAACCTTTAATTTTAATTGCTACAATAATTACACTTATTATAATTTGGATTCCAATGGATTGATTTGTTTATCTTTTATTAAGTTCATTACTACTATATAAACTTAGTTACCTTGTTTTCTTTCCATTCATTACCTTAATATACCAAATTTAACAACTCTTAACAATTGTATTACATTTCACATTAATGTAACATTTATTAAAATTTATTTCCAATTAACGTACTACTTAATTTCCTTTAATTTCCATTTGATTTCCAAATTTTATTTAACATGCTAACTAAATAAAACATATATTAATTGTCACCTATTTACCTTTACTTACATTTATAAGCTTATTACTTGCCAACACAGGTTAAAATTCCATATATATAATACAAATTCTAATTAATTTTCATTAACATTGCATTATTTCATTAGTTAATTCAATACTTACATTTGTTTTTTCTTATATTTCATTTATTACCAAATATTCCTATTTACAATCAATTATAACCCAAATAGTTGTTTCAGTCAATTTGGTTTGCATTGAATTAATTTTTATTAGCTTACATTAACATTCTTACTATTCATACCCGTTATAAATTCATTAACGGATTACAAATTTTTATTCCTTCTAATATTAAATAACAAAATTGATTACATAACACTGTTCTTATCCAACTATCACTAATTTTACACCAGTTCATCAATTTATTCAATATATACTCCTGTTTCCTTATAAATAAATTTATGTTTCTATTAAAGTTTCATTCACACTTTCGTAACTATATTAATAATCATTAAAGTAACGTTTATTATCAACAACAAACATTATAATTACTTATCTAAAATTTGATTGCATAAATTTTCAATTTATTACATATTACTTCATCAGTAAATATAACTTTACAATCTGTTTCAATTAATTAAAATTTCATTTTTTAACATTTTCTATATATGTAAAAAGAATTTTTTTATTTCTTTCTGAATTTAATTACAAATTTTTATTAAATAATCAAATTTGATTATTGAAAATTTAAGGGTCGTTACAACTTATTGCTTCAACCATCCATATTCGGCACATAGAGACGACCATTAATCCTCAAAGTTCCTTGATCATCAATCTCGAAATCAAAATATTGTCCCTCTTTGGTTCCTTGAATAATTATCCTTAAAGTCTTATCCTCCATTTTCTTGCCTATGATTCTTTCCTGGAGAGATGGAACAACTTCCAAAGGAGACAAAACTGCATTTCTACTAAGAGCATCTGCCACAACATTTGCCTTCCCCAGGGTATACAGGATATTCAAATCATACGACGCCAAAAACTCAACCCATCGCTGCTGCCTCAGATTAAGATCTTTTTGTGAGAAAAGATACTTCAATGGTTTGTGATCAGTGTATAGCTCAAACTTCTCTCCCAAAAGATAGTGCCTCCATATCTTCAAAGGAAAAACAATGGCTATCAACTCTAGATCGTGCGTAGCGTAGTTCCTTTCATGAGGCATCAATTGCCGACGTGCATATGCAATAATCCTACCATTTTGCATCAGAACTGCTCCCAGTCCAACTATACAGGCATCCGTATAAACCTCAAACTTGCTTTTCCCATCCGGAATAGCCAATACATGAGCACTTGTCAACTTCGCTTTTAGATTCAGGAAAGCTTCCTCACATTCAGTGGTCCACTTAAATTTTGCTCCTTTCCTTGTCATCTTAGTTAGGTTCGAAGAGATCTTGGAATAATCCTTGATAAACTTCCTATAGTAGCCAGCCAATCCCATAAAATTGTGAACTTCAGTCGGAGTCTGCGGCTGCTTTCACTCCAGAATAGTCTCAACCTTAGCTGGATCTATAGAGATTCCCTCTCCAGAAACGATGTGCCCCAAAAATTTGACTTCCGATTTCCAAGAATGGCACTTAGAGAACTTCGCCTTCTGAACATGCCTTCTCAGAGTCTCTAACACTATTCCCAAATTCTGCTTGTGCTCTTCTTCAGAACTAGAGTAGACTAGGATATCATCGATGAAAACCAAAACAAACTTATTCAACACATTTCTAAAAACTCGGTTCAAAGGATTGACAAAGTAGGCAAGAGTGTTGTAACCCGAAAGGCATAACCAACCACTCATAAAAACAATTGGGTCCCCTAAATGCAGTTAAGGGGATACTGTCCTCAACTACCCTTAACTGGTGGAAACGCGATGCTAAGTCCAGTTGGGAAAAGATAGAAGCTCCATGCAGCTGGTCAAAGCGATCATCAATACAAGGAAGAGGATACTTATTCCAAATGGTCACCTTGTTCAACTCTCGATAGTTAACACAGAACCTTAGCGACCCATCCGACTTGATGACAAACACCGCAGCAGAACCCCAACAACAAAAACTGGGCCTAATCAATCCCTTCTCCAATAGATCCTGAGTTTGCTTAACTAACTCCTCCCTCTCTCTAGGAGCCATCCTCCTACTAGGCTGAATCACGGCACTGCTCCTGGAACCAAATCAATGCGAAACTCTATTTCTCGGTGCGGAAGTAAACACTTGATTTCCTCGAATACATCTGGGAAATGTTGGCCACATCGATATCTTCAACCTCCTCTTGAGAAGTCTTAACTCCATGTAAAAGATTACTCAAGTGAATTCCAGAATTATCACACATCACTTTAGCAATCCTACCCAGATCAGTTTCCAATGAAACTGTTCTCTCATCATAATTCAGGACAACCTTATACTTATCAAGCCTATCCATCCCTAATATAAGGTTAAATCTCTTAAAATCCAACACATAAGGGTCACAAGAAAAACTATGGGACAGATAGAAAATTCTCAAATCCTTACAGATCATATCTAATTTGGTTACCCCTCCAATAGGATTAGACACAAAGATGGGACGGTCAACAGTACTAGGGGTAAGAAAGAACTTCTCTACTGATTCCAAAGAAACAAAACTCAAAGAGGCACCCGAATCAAACAAAACTTTAATATACTTGCCATCTAAAAGTAATGTACCTCCCAATACTCCTTTTCCTTTAGATGAAGTTTATGGTGCACCATCCAAAGCAAACACCTTATTCTGCGGAGCTTTATGAAGTAGCGGGCAATCCTTGATCATATGACCTGGTTGGTGGCAGCTGAAATATAGAGATTTTTGAAACAAGGCCGAACACGGTCCACTTTGATGCGACTGCTGCTGTTGTTTTCTTCCTTGAGGACACTGATTAGCCTAATGCCCAACTTGCTGACAATTATAACATTTTCGAGGTCCGCTGTTGCTTCCAGGCTTCTTCTTGTTCTGCTTCTTCCAATTGGGATTGAACTTTCTCTTATTTAGGTTGGAAGAATTCCCTCCAGATGCTACTACTAGTGCCACTGGTCTCTTATTCATCAAATCCTCATATCTCAGAGCCATATCAATCAACTCCACAAAAGATCCTTTCAAATGCGCTGTCATCTTTTCGTGAAATTCTGGCCTCAATCCTTGCACAAACATTTCGTTCTTTTTGAGGGGAGTATATATGAGTCCTGATCCATAGCAAGATAGTTCATTGAATTTGGTCTCATACTCCACTATAGTCATGCTTCCCTGCTTCAAATTAAGAAAATCCAAATACAGATGGGTTTTCCCTGCTGTTGGCTTGAATTGCTCTTCAAACAATTCCTTAAATCTTCCCCAAGAAATGTTATCCTCAGAGATATTTGCTGTTACTGCATCCCACCAGGCTGCAGCACCTTCTTGCAATTGCCACGAAGCCATTACCCACTTCTGCTCATTCGACAAATTCATATTCTTAAAGATACGCTCGCAAGAGCGTAGCCAAGCTTGGACCTCAATTATAATCTCTGAACCTTTAAATGGTTTTCCTCGAAGATGGGTGAAGTCTATGCGTAAAGCGGCAAAACAAACTAGAGGCGGTGCGAGAATAACAGCCTCATTATCAGTCTGACCTCTCCTATCATTGGTCGACATGCTTCGTACTACTCTGCCCTTCCTACCTCTTGAACTCATTTTGGCTACCTAGACAGATAACCCAACCAATTTAGATAGGGATTTAGTTATATAAAAAAATTACAAATACACACACTCAAGATAGATACTACTCCAGAGCCTAGGTATTTCTCAACCTATGCTCTGATACCAACTGTGACGACCTGCCTTTCATTCCACAAAAAGACATATCATCAATAAGAAAAGAAATAGATAGAAATAGAAAAGATAGAAAGAAAGAACAACAACATTAGAATCTCATAGTGGAAACAGAACAAAATATAATATATTTCACATATCCATTACATTGTTTTACATATCAGAGTACACAAAATAATACGACTTCATTACATTAGGCAGTTATAAAGGTCTGCCTAACCATTACATCCAAAACACAACATTCAAAAGGCACAATACAGCGGAAAGATATAGATAGATACGTCTAGGCTCCAACTCCAAGCTTCCAAAATATTTGACAATCCTAACCGGATCACCTGGCTACTCATAAACATTTGAGTACCCAAGTGTTTAAGAAAAAAAAATAAACTCCGGGTCAGACATGGGTCTGCTATGAGTAAACGGGTTAAAATTTTTTAACTTTTAAAATCATTTGAAAACAAAGGTATCATGTAATACTTTCCATACGTAAACGTGGGTAAGTTTTAACCTTACGTTAACCAAATCGTTTGACAGGAAATCCAGTGATATTATAATAGGGTTTAGGGTTTTCAAATAAACTGGAAAATAGCCGTAATTGTTACATTTATTAAATGCCAGTATACATAGGTATACAATCGAATCTGAGGGCACTTATTGGATAATGAGTTTCCAACAATGGCAGGGCTACTGAGGTACCGCCCGTCACAGTACGGGGCCTAGATCACCATACCGAGGATCCACCCTAAATCCCCCGCAACACAAGGCCGGAACCCTCCCTTGCTGGACAGTCCCGAACAAGACAACCCCACAGTTGTGACCAACAACTGCCCACACAGCCGAAATAAAATGAACTTCTAGACAGGGATAAATCTTGTCCTACTTGGGTGCTACCCACTTAACCTTGTTGCACCTCCCCTATTTTAACCATTCCCGGTTGATGAGGCTTGAGGCTACGATTACCTTTAAAAGAACACATCTTGGAATGCTCATCTTCTACTTGACGATGTTCTAAAAGCATTCAATCCATACAAGTTCGTTCCCGGTTTGAACGAAACCAAAGGCATGATCTCGTTACACTCATTTTGGAACACCCTCAGAGTTAATGGCAATAAACCCTGCACTCTGAAACTCCATCTCGATCTTCACTTTGAGATGTCACGACCTAACGTTTAACTTGGATCGATGTGGTTTTCAGATAATCAAACATGATATCTGATCCCGGTCTCATAGAAATCCAAACGTATCTTAAAGGTCAAGTTGTTTAAAGATTTAAACAATTAAATTCAATTTAAAATATTGAATCCACACAGCATTATTCACAGATAATAACAACATTTATCACAGATATATTCCATATCTCATCACAGAATATCACTGATTAACATCAAATAAATATTAATCTAAATCCAGACATTTTACAGTCGTCCATAACCAAGCATCTATAATCCATATTATAATTAATTTAATTAATTCAAATTAAATTCACTACTTAAGAATTAATCACTTAATCTTGCTTAACCAATCATTAATTAATTACAATCATTTAATCAATTAATCACTTCTTAATTAGCCTCATAATCAATTAATTAATCTTTAAATAATTAATTAATTATCCTTTAACTATTAATTAATAACTTTAATTATTAATTAATAAAACTTGATTATAAATTAATCAATTCTTAATTACTAGTTAGTTAATCATTAACTAACAATTAATTAATTCTTAATTAATAATTAATAAATCTTAATTACTTAATTAATTAACTTTAAATTATAAATTAATTTATCTTAATTAATTAATTAATCATCCATAATTAATTAACCTTAATCACTTGATTAATAAATTCTTAATTATCTAATTAATTAACTATTAATTACAAATTAATCAACGCTTAATTACTTAATTAATTAAACCTAATTACTTGATTAATTTATCTTAATTATTAATTAATTAATCACTAATCACTTAATTATTTAATTAGTAATCATTGATTAAATAATCTTTAATTATCTAATTAATTAACCTCTAATTATGAATTAATTAATCCTTAATTACTTAATTAATTCTTAATTAACAATTAATTAATACATAATTAATTAACTAAACCTTTATAAATTATTTAATCCCAAATTATTAATTAATTTAACTTTAATCACCTTATTAATTAAAGTAATCTTTAATTATAAAAACTTAACTAACTTTCAAAATAAAACAATTTCATTAATTACTTAAAATTAATACATGTTTAAAACATTTCATCTTTATTTGTACTTAATTACTTTTAAAAACTAATTTTTAAAAGAATACTTAAGCATTTCTCAAATTTTAGTTAACAAAGTATAAGACCTTCTTTAATCAAATAGTTTTAAACATTTTATCATAAAGAAGTTTAAACCATTTTTAAATTTAAATATTAAAATTTGTTTTGAAAAACCTTTTTAAAACACCCAACTGACTTCGGGTTCGACCCGACCCAAACTCGAGACCAGACTCGAGTTTCTTTATTCATCTCCCCTTTCTTTTTTTAAGTTTAGTTTAGTTTTAAACTTCAAACAAAACTGGAAACAACTATCTCACGAATACAAGCACATACCCGAGCTAAAATTCGAGTCTTCATCCCAAATACCCGAGGGTATCTGTAATGGCCCATTTTTCCATACTGTTTGAATCGACAATAAACCGCAGATGTCCAACTCAAATTGCACGAATAAGCGGATCATTAAGGGTAGAAAGAAAATAAAGACAGAATAGAATCTCACACGAATGGAATAACATATATTATTTCAATAATAATCTTTATAGCGGAAAATTTTAAATACAATATCAGAGTCTAACTTAAATTCAGCTTAGACAGTTATAAACACCTATCCTTACATTTGCTGACAAACATTAAACAAATTACACTAAGTACAGCGGATAATAGTATACGTCCATACGATGATGAAGATCTCCAGCTCTCCTCTGGAAACTCTAAACGTCTTCAACTCAAACTGAAACTTCTCGGATCTGACCCAAGTATTGAAAATACCCAGATCAGGCTTGATTGCATGAGATACTCGAAATTTAAAATGACTATGATATCAAAACCTTTGAAAAGAAGGGTATCTCATAAGACCACGCCCACACATAAATACAGACAAGTTTTTACCTTATGATAACCAAAACACTTCATACCAAAATTCACTTGATATTATTTTTAACGACATTCTTTTGAAAACACTTTTCAAATAAACTTATTCAAATAAGTTACCAATATATGGACTAAGTCTAATGGAATATATCCGGACGGGGTCAACGGAATATACCTAACGGAATAGATGATAGCAGAAAGGAGTAGCCGAAATGTTTGTATGTCATTACAGCTATTCTGGGAATACAATCAAAACCGTAAATATCGTATTGGGTTTGGATTTCCAACATGATAGGAAACTAGTGACCTTTTCTCCGATCCACGCACAACAAACATTGTTCCCACGGTGCCTTAATCGCTTTTCTCAAACTAGTCACTTGGAACTACACTTGCTACACTACAACTGATAACCAGTAGTTCCCTGCTTTTCTCAGGCTAACCGCTTTATCCACATTGGGTAATAAATGCCTTGAGGCCCAGATGTATTTGGTACCTAGGGCTCAGAACATCAGATAACCCAAATCACTACTAGCCGAAATGCGAGCATACATCTGACCATATAGAATCCCATCATAACCGAGGTGTGAGGCTACGCTCAATTTCTTCAAAGCCACGCTTTTCATACAAAACCATGCTTTGATCATAATAGGTTCCACTTTGAATGACACATTGTCATTCCACGTCACCCAACTGATTCTAGAAACGTATAACTTTCTGAGCTCGTATACTCGGGAAAGGGTGTTAAGCTAAGAGAAGTTGCCTTCTCCGCCACCAACTGATATACGTTTATAGAAACCACTCAAATGTGATTTAGAACACAATGTCAGACAAACATCCATACAAGTTCGTTCTGGGACTGAACGAAACCGAAGGCACTTTCCTCGGCCGTTACTAGGCGAGAAGCCCTTGCAATCCGAAAAATCTCCAACACGAGGAGACCACTGCTATAAATAACTGTAACAACCCTAGATTTTTCATATATTTTAATATTTGACTTTATTTTATTTTGAAATTATTTTTCAACTTATTTTATTTCAAACATTTCACATTTTTAAATATAAGTGTTGATTATTATGTGAATTATAATTTCAAACAGGTATAAATTGGATATTTTACTGAAAGATGAATTTCTATTCAAACTGGTCAAACTTTGACTTTTAAATTTCAAATTTAAATATTTAAACTCCTAAATTTTATCGTTTATTATGGAAATAGATTTAACAACTTGAATACTGCTTTTTATTTCGTTGCAAACGGACTTAAACTGTGAAAGTTATGCATATTTCAATTTTGAGTATAATTTGTTTTATTTTGCAATTTTGTCTATTTTAGATTATACAAATCATATTTTCTTGGTTATATTTTATTTTAATATGTGTTAATATGTTATTTTATGTATATTTTTGTCTTTTAATAGTTTTAAAGTGATAATATAATTTTTCCAAAATTTACTGTATTTATTTCCTATTTTTAAAGGCTGTTTTCTAATTTTCTGCCATTTTCTTCATTTTAAATTTCTTTAATTTATTTTAAATTTGTTTTATTTGTTAAAATTCATCTCTAAATATTTTTAAAATAATAATAAAATTTTTCCAAAAATTACTGTGTTGATTTCCTATTTTTAAGGGCTGTTTTCCCATTTTCTGCATTAAAATTTTATATTTAAATAAAATTTTAAATATTTATTTTGTGAATATATTTGTATTTTATGTTATTATTTATGTTTAAAAATACTTTACAAGCTTATATGAATTTTCTAAAAATTATTTCATTTAACTTCAAATTTTGCTAGTCTAGTTCACGGTTTTAACTATTTTCCTTAATTTTACTTTACATAATTGATAAATATTATATATATTTGTATATTTGTTAAAAATTTCGAAATATTATCTGATATTATTATTATTATTTCAGATACATAAATTTATATAAATAATAAAAGGTAAATTGAAAGGGTTTGTGACCTTTTGTTTCCAATGGCTTTTGATTTTACCACCTTTTCACATTTTAACGTTTCTTTTCACTCAAATGGCCATATCTCTTCATTCTTTCAGCTGCCACCCTCATTTCTCATTCACGCACTTCATTTTTTCTCTCATTTCCTCAAAAATATTCGGCCATTTCTGATCTCAAGCGTTTGGTAAAATTTCTTCTTCTTTTCTATAATTTTCTCTTGTTTCCATGTGAATTGCACTTGCTTTCATCACTTCTAGGATCGGCTCCTCTCCATTCCAGCACTGTGGCCTCACCCACCACCACCACAACCAGTCAACACCACCTCCAGCACAACCACAAGCCATATCCATGCTCCCTTGATGTGTAGATCCAACAAAATTTGCAAACACTTCACCTTGTAGCCTAACCGAGCTCACCTCTTGATCCACCTCCACAAAACCCCACCTTGGCCGCCACTTCCATCACACCACCAGCCAAATTCCGACCTGACACCACTGCCACATCACCACATGACCTCATCTTGCCTCTGGCCATGCCACTTGCCTTGGCCGTGGCATGTTGGTGCTTTATTTTGCCTTGAAACCTTTGTTATGCCATATAGTTGAAATTCCATGCACCTACCTCTTCACTATCATGTAAACCATGATAGGCCGACCCTATGGACCCAAGACCAGATCCAAACTCACCCCTTAGTCATACATTTTAGTCCTGTAGCTGAACCATAGGTGGTTGAAAGCAAGTGCAATAGCCTTGGATTCGTTTTATGCAGTCATTTCTAACAATGTTTTATCGAAATTTTGGGTTGAAAACTTATGCTGTTTGTATTGTTTGTTTGATTTGTATTCAAGGGAATTAATCCTTGGCTCCTCCATTTCGTATCTGTATCGTTATTTTGTGCTTATGTAGATCCCGTTGTGCAATTCGTCGTTGTGTCGTCAGCTCAAAACAGTGAATAAATCTCACCAGACTAATATGTACTTATATAGTGATAAACTGACATCACCTGAATCTGTAAATGCATATCATCCTGTTATAACTACTATATTATATTAATATGAAGTTCACACCTATATTTACACTTTTTATACCATATGTTACTGTTATTTCATGCTATTCTGTTGTTTTCATCAGTTTATCACACTGCAAGTTCCCTTTAGATTAGAATCACTATGGGTTGAAATGATACATACCCGAACGGACTTTAGAATAGGAGAAAATCATTATGGGCTGAAATGATAGGCCTGAATGATTTTCAATTATTTTCTTTTACTTGGGATTGCGGGTTTGAAATGATCAAACCCGGGATTTCTTTGTAAATTACGGGTTGAAATGATATATTACCCGTATCACTTTACCTAGGCTAGAAAATGAAATACAGACCCGTTGTTAAAATATGTTTTTCTAAAAAAAAAATTAATTTTTTTTAGAAATGTAAATATTATAATATTTTGATTTAAATTTGATTAAAAATGATTTTTGTAAAGCATTATTGATTTTTTGAAAATTTATAAGTGAAATAAATAAATGGTAAAGTTAGAAAATCTAAAATGTAAGTTATTTTGGAAATTAGAATTTGGTGATAAATGGAATTTAAATTAAATATGAAAATATGATAGATTTATGATATTTTGAATTAACTGAATTTAAAATGATTTTTTAATATATTTATGATTTTTTAATAAAGTTAAAATGTGAAATGAGTGAATATTTAGGTTGAAATTTGGAAATATAACTAAAATTGGAAATTTGTGAATTTGGCTTAAAGTGAATTTTAAGTTAAGTAAATAAAAATGAAATTAAGTTATATTTGAAAATTTTAAATTTAAATGTTCAGTTAAATTTAATTTAATGAATTTAAAATTTAATGTTGGAATTTAATAAGTGAATTATTATTAAATTTTGATTTTTGAATGGAGATTTAACTTTATAAAATCATGAATATAAGGGTATTTGAATGAATGTTTTAAAAGTGAAATTATATGATTTTATAAGCTAAAAATGATTTAAATAAAAATATAATTGTTTGTGAAATTATATTAAATACTTGAAGTTAATTAACTGCATTTCTGAAATGCTATTAATTCTAATGTAAATGATAATACAGCATTTGTAAATGCTGTAGTTGATAATAATGTACCAAATGTCTAAGTTTAATTAAAGGTTATTATAGCATTTTTGTAAATGCTATAATTTTTGAATTTAACTAAGTTTTATTTGAAACTAATGCAACCCTATTACAGCATTTTTAAATGTTATCTTTTGTTAAATTGAACTATTTTGAATGTAACTTTCCGTAGCAATTTCTAAATGCTGCGAAAGTTGAATTTTCATCTGTTTTAATAAATTAAGTGAATAAATGAATTTTGAAAGACTAAAATTTTGGAAATTTAATAATTTAATTGTTAAATATAATAACTTCATTTTATGATTTAAAATGAAGTAATTTGTTTCGAAATATAAACTATTTTGAAATGTGTTTTGTAATGGTATTTAAATTAAATAAAAATGAATGTTGTTTGGAAGACATGATATTTTGAATGATATTGAATTTTGAAATTACATTTTATTTTGAAGTATAAAATACCATTTTGAAATTTTAACCACGGGATGTAATTAATTTATAGTTTAACTGATTCTTAAAGGATGGGCGATCCCAAGCGTCCTTTAAGTTATTGTGTACTTCTATTACAGTTCACTTGAGTTGGTTTACATTATATAAGTATATATTGTCCTGACTCGAGTGTTTTGTGTTTTACTTTACGCTCGGGTCAGCCTGAGTATTCACAGCTTTGGATTCTTTTCTGGAGCTAGGAATCGTTGGAGATTCTGCTTGTCTAGTTATCTATTTCCTTTCAGTTTCTGTTGTTCTATTTCAGCTCTGGTATTTATAAACTTCTATGTATTTGAGATTTCTATTGTATATGTTTCAGACTAATATTATGTATTATTTTTTGAGAGTTTTATATAGTAGCTTCATGAACTACTATGGTATTTTTATTTCCGCTACGAGTTATTCTGATATTTCTGTGTCTGTGATTCTATGATTGTATTTCATTTGCTCCATATTTATTTACAACGTGGTATTTTGAGCAATTCAAGTCCGACATGTGCGGATGCGAATGACTGAAAATATCGAGTTGTTACAGTTGGTATCAGAGCCTTGGTTTTAGGCAAACCTTAGCCCGCGGAGCAAAAACTCATTAGAGATAGGGTAGAAATACCCTAGAATGAGTGAAATCAATCTCAGAATCCTTTCTTTGTGAGAGAACGTATTTTCGAAGTATAAAATGATTTCCAAATGATTTTAAAGGATTTTCAAAGATTATTTTGGTATAAAAATGTTCTTATTTCGAAATCAAGATTTTCTAAACTTCATCTCTTTGGTATCCACCTTGTTAGAAATCTCTTGGTTAAGATTCTTATCGATTAGGATTTCTTGAACTTTGGAACGCTTCGACTTATTCTGGAATCCAGTCTTGTTTTCCCTATTTTTCCTTTTGATTCGGAGCATTCTGTAACTCTACTTTGGAATGACCTCTCTAAAGGGCGGTGATTCTGTAAATTGTTGAATGATTTGTAAATGGGTGAAACTCCTTTACAATTGGCTTTGATTCACTGGAGATTTCTGTATCCTCGGATGTCGATGCTATATATCTCCTGCTCTACCCGGATTTTATCTCTGGCGATCAAAGGTCGATTTGCCTTAGATTTTCATATTGATTATATTCCTAAAGTCTCGGTTGACCGGTTAAGTTCGCCCGCGATTTATATAGGCTTATCTATCCTCTATTTGGTAATTAAATTATCTCATCTTCGTATGAGTTTATCTTTGAACTAGAATTTTGTTTGATTAGAGTTCCTCTAATTTTGAATCTTTGTTTGTTTGAAATCCTTCCATGAATCATCCTTTGGAAATTTGTGTTTGGTTGTATTTTGATATTGTGCATACACCGAAATTATTAAGGATGGCCATTTTTCTATTTATAAAAGTGAAATGTTTTTGATAAGGATTATATACCTTTCAAAAATGAAAATTTGAAATTTCGAATGGATTTGAAAATTTGAAAATATATGAGAAATTTAAATTTATATAAAATGATTTATAACTGAAAGGTTTTGAATTTGAATTTCAAGGAATCGAACTCTGGTGTTTTGAAATCGGTTTTAAGATTTTGGAAAATATATAATAATAATATGATTTAAAGATATTTTCTGAATAAGAAATATTTCAAATGTATTTGAATGAATTCCAAAGATTTTGAAGAGATTTTAAAGAAGTTTCAAGAAAGTAAAAGTCCAGAACCCATTTATGTCGCTGGAAAATAATTTCGGTGATGAATGCATGCATCATCGACATTGATTTTCGAGTTTCTGAGTGCGGGAGTGGCCACTCTAGTAGCTTTGCTATGCGAGTGATTTTGTGAAACCAATTTTGATTTTTGATTTTGAAGTATGGTTTGATATTCGAAAGATATATATATATATACACACACATTTGAAATGATTTAAAGTAAGCCGGTGTTCAGCCCTCGAGATTCAGATTTGTTTTGGTATAACACTATCTTTTGAAATTGGTTTACTGATTTGTTGTTGACTTCCAACTCTTGGATTGAAAATATGATTTCTTCGACTATTTTAAGATTCGAGCACTTCCAAATCAGGGTTAACTTTTCAAAGCTAATGTATTTGAAAGGTATAAGTTATTTGATAAAGAATATAAGTGTAGTTTGTATGCTTCAAGTATGAAATAATATGATTTGCATAAGTTGAAACTGTTTTGTTAAGTAAATAAATAAGACTATTTTGAATTATACTAATACGAAATTTAGTTTGAAATGTTTTGGATAAAAATTAGTCTTTAAATGTTTGAGAAAAATTTGGTTTTAAATGTTTTAACTTAGTAAAATCTTTATAAAACTATTTATTTAACAAGTTGGAATAGATACATAAGTTGTACGTATGTTGTTTTATTCGCATAATTAATTTGATCCAAGTTTGAGTACACAAGTTCGAGGTGAATTACACCATTTCGTGTTAGGATTTTTCATTTGATTCTTGATGGGCAATATTTGATATGGATTTTGGGCTTGATTTTAGAATTCTCTATCATAGTATATAGCTATGCAAGGAGACTGATGGCTTCTAGTCGAGAAACCATATCGAAGCCCGCATTAGGGAAGTCAAATGGGCAATACTAGTTCGAAAGCGAACTTGTGTGATCAAGCGAGCGATTGAATGTAATGTTGCGAAATGATGACATATGTAAGTAATAATTAAGAAAATTTGGGATATACGAAATTATAAAATTTAGTTTGAAATATGGTATATTTAAGCCTTGAAAAATATTTAAGATTTAATAGTTTATTTTGTAAATCAAATCTATATTTGAAATTTGATAATATTTGAAATGGTTTTGTTGGAAAACTAAATTGAACTAAAACTGATGGATTGAATTGAATTAAAATCGGAAATTTTAGATTTTGGTTTAATTGAATAAATTTTTGAAATGTAAAGAATTAAGGGAATGTTTCATGATTCCAAATGTATGATTTCAAAATGCTATGATTTTCAAAGTGAAATGATTTCAAGTATTTTGGTTTCGAAAGATTCATAACTTTGAAAGTATTATGACTTTTGAAGTGAATACATGTTTGAAATGGAAATGAATTTATTTGACCTAAATTTTGTTGATTTGGAAATTTGGGTTATTTTCTAAACCTATTGTTTTAAGAAATTTTGAAACTGAATATGTATAACTTTAAAGAAATGATTTGGTGAAATCATATATGATTTTTAAACTGAAATACTATTGAAATGAATTAAAATTTAGAACCTGTTTTATTTAATACTTGACTTGGGAGCTATCGAACTTATATAAAAATGATTTGTATAAGTAAACCATTGATTTGAGAACTATTGATTTGAAAGGGTACTCAATTTTGAAAAATGAAATCTTATATAATCGAAATTTATATAAGTGTGATTTGATATACTAATATTTTGGAAAGTATTTGATTTGAAATGAAATCTTATATATATGGACTTTATATAAGTATGATATTTGAAAGTGATTTTGAAAGGTACTATATGATACATATTTTCGAAGTAAAGATATGGAAAGTGCCTTCTGCTTGATATCCGCTTTGTGGCCACACTGTGGATTCATTCTATCGATATTATTCTCTCTCTTTGATTTGGGTTTTCCGGATATGATACTCGAGTGTCCATCGAATTCCATGGCGATCCCCGTGGTCTTATGATCGCGACTACATAGCGCAACTGCCTGGCTGAGTCTTGCCTAGGGGTACGGATTGTTTCCTGGGGGATCCAGGCGTAACCATTGTGTATCCTGCAATCTGTGTAGGTCGCGAATAGTAGCGCAAGTGCCTGGCTGAGTCTTGCCTGGGGGTACGATTGTTTACTGGGGGATCCAGGCGTAACCATTGTGTACCCTGCATTCTACTCGTCATCATGGCGTAACTCGCAGGGCTGAGAAAGCTCACGGATACAGATTGTTTCCTGGGGGATCCAGGCGTAACCATTGTGTATCTGCGATCCATGGTTAGACAACTGTTTTGGTTTGGTTGATTTGTTTGGATTGTACTTTCCATATCTGTTTTTAAAAGTGTTTTCATTATTTTCACTGGGTGTTGAAACAAGTCTACTAAGTACTTGGAGAATTCTAGCTTTGCGCCTAATCAACGCATAGCCAAAGTCTGCAGGAACGAAAGTAAACTTGTTAAGACATCAAGTTATAAAAGTATTTTGATAAAAGCATCTTGATAAAGTACTGTATAAAGAATATTTTGATCAGTTATTTTCCCTTCTAAAAATTTAAAATGTTTTAAATATTGTTTACCTTGAACCATCAGATTTGAATCAAATGACTATTCATCATATTATAAAATGTTTAAAATGTTATGAAATTTTAATTGAAATGTATAATGGTTTAAATAATGGTTCACCCTTGTCTTCCAACATGCTTCCCTTCCTAGCTACCTTTTCCCTACCATCTTTCGAGGATGTCTTCCAACCTATTGTTCTTCCTTGTTGTTTCTCCGCTTCCTTCCTTTTCGAAGACGAAAAGATTTGAGTGGGGGAGAGTGTAACAACCCTAGATTTTTCATATATTTTAATATTTGACCTTATTTTATTTTGAAATTATTTTTAAACTTATTTTATTTCAAACATTTCACATTTTTAAACATAAATGTTGATTATTATGTGAATTATAATTTCAAACAAGTATAAATTGGATATTTTACTGAAAGATGAATTTCTGTTCAAACTGGTCAAACTTTGACTTTTAAATTTCAAATTTAAATACTTAAACTCCTAAATTTTATCTTTTATTATGGAAATAGATTTAACAACTTGAATACTGCCTTTTTGTTTTGTTGAAAACGGACTTAAACTGTGAAAGTTATGCACATTTCAATTTTGAGTATAATTCGTTTTATTTTGCAATTTTGTCTATTTTAGATTATACAAATCATATTTTCTTTGTTATATTTTATTTTAATATGTGTTAATATGTTATTTTATGTATATTTTTTTCTTTTAATATTTTTAAAGTGATAATATAATTTTTCCAAAATTTACTGTATTTATTTCCTATTTTTAAAGGCTGTTTTCTAATTTTCTGCCATTTTCTTCATTTTAAATTTCTTTACTTTATTTTAAATTTGTTTTATTTGTGAAAATTCATCTCTAAATATTTTTAAAATAATAATAGAATTTTTCCAAAAATTACTGTGTTGATTTCCTATTTTTAAGGGCTGTTTTCCCATTTTCTGCATTAAAATTTTATATTTAAATAAAATTTTAAATATTTATTTTGTGAATATATTTGTATTTTATGTTATTATTTATGTTTAAAAATACTTTACAAGCTTATATGAATTTTCTAAAAATTATTTCATTTAACTTCAAATTTTGCTAGTCTAGTTCGCTGTTTAAACTATTTTCCTTAATTTTACTTTACGTAATTGATAAATATTATATATATTTGTATATTTGCTAAAAATTTTGAAATCTTATCTGATATTATTATTATTTCAGATACATAAATTTATATAAATAATAAAAGGTAAATTGAAAGGGTTTGTGACCTTTTGTTTCCAATGGCTTTTGATTTTTCCACCTTTTCACATTTTAATGTTTCTTTTCACTCAAATGGCCATATCTCTTCATCCTTTCAGCTGCCACCCTCATTTCTCATTCACGTACTTCATTTTTTCTCTCATTTCCTCAAAAGTATTCGGCCATATCTGATTTCAAGAGTTTGGTAAAATTTCTTCTTCTTTTCTATAATTTTCTCTTGTTTCCATGTGAATTGCACTTGCTTTCATCACTCCTGGGATCGGCTCCTCTCCATTCCAGCACTGTGGCCTCCACCACCACCACCACAACTAGTCACCACCACCTCCAGCACAACCCCAAGCCATAGCCATGCTCCCTTGATGTGTAAATGCAACAAAATTTGCAAACACTTCACCTTGTAGCCTAACTGAGCTCACCTCTTGATCCACCTCCACAAAACCCCACCTTGGCCGCCACTTCCATCACACCACCAGCCTAATTCTGACCTGACACCACTGCCACATCACCACATGACCTCACCTTGCCTCTGGCCGTGACCACTTTCCTTGGCCGTGGCATGTTGGTGCTTTATTTTGCCTTGAAACCTTTGTTATGCCATATAGTTGAAATTCCATGCACCTACCTCTTCACTATCATGTAAACCATGATAGGCCGACCCTATGGACCCAAGACCAGATCCAAAATCACCCCTTAGTCATACATTTTTGTCCTGTAGCTGAACCATAGGTGGTTGAAAGCAAGTGCAATAGCCTTGGATTCGTTTTATGCAGTCATTTCTAACAATGTTTTATCGAAATTTTGGGTTGAAAACTTATGATGTTTGTATTGTTTGTTTGATTTGTATTCAAGGGAATTAATCCTTGGCTTCTCCATTTCGTATCTGTATCATTCTTTTGTGCTTGTGTAGATCCCGTTGTGCAATTCTTCGTTGTGTCGTCAGCTCAAAACAGTGAGTAAATCTCACCAGACTAATATGTACTTATATAGTGATAAACTGACATTACCTGAATCTGTAAAAGCATATCATCCTGTTATAACTGCTATATTATATTAATATGAAGTTCACACCTATATTTACACTTTTTATACCATATGTTACTGTTATTTCATGTTATTCTGTTATTTTCATCAGTTTATCACACTGCAAGTTCCCTTTAGATTAGAATCACTATGGGTTGAAATGATACATACCCGAACGGACTTTAGAATAGGAGAAAATCATTATGGACTGAAATGATAGGCCTGAATGATTTTCAATTATTTTCTTTTATTTGGGATTGCGGGTTTGAAATGATCAAACCCGGGCTTTCTTTGTAAATTACGGGTTGAAATGATATATTACCTGTATCACTTTACCTAGGCTAGAAAATGAAATACAAACCCGTTGTTAAAATATGTTTTTCTAAAAAAAATTAATTTTTTTTATAAATGTAAATATTATAATATTTTGATTTAAATTTGATTAAAAATGATTTTTGTAAAGCATTATTGATTTTCTGAAAATTTATAAGTGAAATAAAAAAATGGTAAAGTTAGAAAATCTGAAATGTAAGTTTTTTTGGAAATTAGAATTTGGTGATAAATGGAATTTAAATTAAATATGAAAATATGATAAATTTATGATATTTTGAATTAAATGAATATAAAATAATTTTATAATATATTTATTATTTTTTAATAAAGTTAAAATGTGAAATGAGTGAATATTTAGGTTGAAATTTGGAAATATAACTAAAATTGGAAATTTGTGAATTTGGCGTAAAAGTGAATTTTAAGTTAAGTAAATAAAAATGAAATTAAGTTATATTTGAAAATTTTAAACTTAAATGTTAAGTTAAATTTAATTTAATGAATTTAAAATTTAATGTTGGAATTTAATAAGTGTATTATTATTAAATTTTGATTTTTGAATGGAGATTTAACTTTATAAAATCATGAATATAAGGGTATTTGAATGACTGTTTTAAAAGTGAAATTATACGATTTTATAAGCTAAAAATGATTTAAATAAAAATATAATTGTTTGTGAAATTATATTGAATACTTGAAGTTAATTAACTGCATTTCTGAAATGCTATTAATTCTAATGTAAATGATAATACAGCATTTGTAAATGCTGTAGTTGATGATAATGAACCAAATGGCTAAGTTAATTAAAGGTTATTATAGCATTTTTGTAAATGCTATAATTGTTGAATTTAACTAAGTTTTATTTGAAACTAATGTAACCCTATTACAACATTTTTAAATGCTATCTTTTGTTAAATTGAACTATTTTGAATGTAACTTTCCGTAGCAATTTCTAAATGCTGCGAAAGTTGAATTTTCATCTGTTTTGATAAATTAAGTGAATAAATGAATTTTGAAAGACTAAAATTTTGGAAATTTAATAATTTAATTATTAAATATAATAACTTCATTTTATGATTTAAAATGAAGTAATTTGTTTCGAAATATAAACTATTTTGAAATGTGTTTTGTAATGGTATTTAAATTAAATAAAAATGAATGTGGTTTGGAAGATATGATATTTTGAATGATATTGAATTTTGAAATTACATTTTATTTTGAAGTATAAAATACCATTATGAAATTTTAACCACGGGATGTAATTAATTTATAGTTTAATTGATTCTTAAAGGATGGGCGATCCCAAGCAGCCTGTAAGTTATTGTGTACTTCTACTACAGTTCACTTGAGTTGGTTTACATTATATAAGTATATATTATCCTGACTCGAGTGTTTTGTGTTTTAGTTTACGCTCGGGTCAGCCTGAGTATTCACAGCTTTGGATTCTTTTCTGGAGTTAGGAATCGCTGGAGATTCTACTTGTCTAGTTATCTATTTCCTTTCAGTTTCTGTTGTTCTATTTCAACTCTGGTATTTATAAACTTCTATGTATTTGAGATTTCTATTGTATATGTTTCAGACTAATATTATGTATTATGTTTTGAGAGTTTTTTATAGTAGCTTCATGAACTACTATGGTATTTTTATTTCCGCTGCGAGTTATTCTGATATTTCTGTGACTGTGATTCTGTGATTGTATTTCATTTGCCCCAAATTTATTTACAACGCGGTATTTTGAGCAATTCAAGTCCGACATGTGCGGATGCGAATGACTGAAAATATCGAGTTGTTACAATAACTCTATAATGGTTGCCAACAAGAGCATGTTCCGCAAGCAGTCTTCACGCTATGAAGATCCACGGCCTTCAATAATCATCATCTTCAACATGACTTCACTTTCGAACGTATACATTGGTTCGAAGTGGTTTTTCGGATAGGAATCATCCAAATACGACTCTGGTTCCTTCAAAACCAATCATCGCTTTTAAAAAGATGTTAAGTTCATATGTGGATATCAATCATCAATCAATTACTTCATCTTTTATATAATCAAATATCTTTCTTAGATATATTCTTTTCAAGTAATTCCATTTTCTTTTCAAATGTATATGGAATCATTAAGCTTCATTTATCAAATCATTTGGTTTATTTAAACCTTTCTTAAATCCTGGAATAATTAAATTCATTTTCTCTTTTACTTAGGAAAACCTTTCCAAGTCATTGATTAAATCTAAATCAAAGATATTCTTATATTAAAGTTAAAACATTTAACTTAGGGAAAATATTCCCAAATCATTCATTAAATCTAAATCAAAGATTTTCTTTCTTAACTACAAATCATATTCTTTCAAAATGAAGATTTTCATAATGGAGCACTACTGCCACATTAAATACGGTAAATTTCACCTCTAGGGACTAATGGCAAATTTTACCTCCAAGGACTAATGGCAATTTTCACCTCCAGGGACTAATGGCAAGTAATCCTACATCATGAATATCTTTGTATTTTAACTTGGAAAAACTTATACTTATAGCATTCGGCTTTCCTTTCGATCTATTCCACCCCTCGTCTAAAAAGAGAAAACATAGGCCAGGTAAGTCCAGGGCACTCGTTGCTCCATCCCTAACCTTAGTTAAACACCTTGTTTACCTTCTTAGATCTCACAGGCGGGACAAATGCACTAGACTTTTCCGCATACTCAGTTTGTTATTACATTCAATATTCTTCACTTTTTATTTAGGTGGTATAAACAATTTATTCAAACTCTTATTAAAACTTTCAAATCATCTTTACATTACTTAATTATTCCTTTAAAGTCGTTCACAAAAGATTTAGGAAATAATTGTTAAGTTTAAACTCATATTCAAAAGGTTATAGAATTCGCAGCATAAAAGTGCCGCGGAAAGTGCTATATAAGCATACTTGATTTAAACAACTTTTTTAATATTTGAAAATTCATATTTTCCATTCCAAATCTCTTTTAAACCATTTTAATAGATTAATCAATATTTTTAATCATTTAAAAATATCATTTATAAAGAAATCGCCTTTTGGATTCCGAACTGCAAAACCGCGATGTTTTAGAAAATTGTTTTGTACATATTTCAAAATCTACTTAATGAAATCTTGATTTTCTTTCTTCGTCGGAAAACTATGGATATGGAAAATTATTATCTTGAAGAATTCCGAGCTATATTTCACTTTGTACACACATTTAACTTTTATGGCGTGAAATCGCGAACTGTCGGTACGCGACGCGCATAGTTTTGACTTGTTTTTCAATTTCATTTCAAACTTCTTGGAAACACATTTAAATGTTTATAAAACGTTTCTAAATCATTTTAAACTCATTTTAAAAAAAATTTCCATAATTTCAAATTCATTTTTCATTTCATTTCATATTATAATATTATATTATTATAATATTATTTTCAATCTTTTTAGACATTTTGAAATCATTAAGAGGCTAAATAATTTCCATTCACATATTTGTATGAATTTAATTCTCATTTAATTAACTATGGTTTATTACTAATCATTTCTCTTATCATTTATCAAACAAAGTTATCATCTATATCATAAACATATAATCAACAGTAATATCAACCAAAGTTATCAAACATTTAATCATCTAACATATTTAAATTTTTAAATCATTATACTTGAAATAATTTATGGATTTATTAGAAAATAAGAGTACTCACCTTTTAACTTAACCAATTCTTCCTACCAGCATTTATATGCAACACCACTTCGCTTAAATCCTCTTATCTTAACCAAATCTTTTCTGTAGACTTTTCTTTTGATTCCGGCAGCACTCCCTTCTCTTTTTCTTACTCCGGAGCTTTCCAACTTGCTTCCTTTTCTCCAAATAGTTCGGCCTCCTCTTGATCCTCGCCTTCCTGTATCATTTCTTCACTTCATAGATGCTAAACCATGTTCTAATAGTATTCTAAGGTCTTTGTCAAAGTTTGGTGGTGTTTGGAGTTGATTTGATATGGTTTTGAAAAGGTTAGTAAGCATTTGGAAGAGAAGAAGAAGCCATTAAAGAGGTAGAGAAAAGCTTGGAAAAGGAAGAAGAAGAAGAATGAAAAGTGTGAAAGAAAGTGGAAGAATGGTGGTCTTATTTATAGAAAAGTTTTGGATTAAAATAATATTTTGTAAAAAGACCAAAATACCCTTACTTACATATAAAATAATCTTATTTTTTGCAACACTTAACATCACATTTCAAATCATTACTTTATGTCATTTTCACTAAGATATTAAGTAAAGTAAGTAATAATTATGTTTCTTTGATTTGATGTTTTACTTTTTGCGTTGAAATGACATTTTTGTCTTTTTGTGCTTGCTTTTTCTTAATTGTTTTATAGAAGTTTCTAACCTTGTTTAGTAAAAGTAAACTTGATTAGTGAATTAATTAATACTTACGCTATTATGTTGCTATATAAGAAAATAAAGGCGCGATGACTTTGCGACAACTTTTAATTGACAAAACGTCGTTTTTCGACAGAAAGTTTTACTATCATATTTTGACGTTTTAGTTAAACTATTTATTTATGTAAACCAAATTTAAAATTGAACTTTTTACTTCTTTAAATAAATCAAAACATGTCTCTTTATATTTTAAAATCATATTTAAATAATATAAAAATCTTTAATTTTACGGTGCATGTAAAACTAACAAAATGCGATAAAATTTAGTTATTTTTGTAAAATGATTATTAACCTACTTATAAATATTATAATATAGTTTTATTATCTTTATTATAGTTTTCAATAAGGTTTATCTTTTTAAATAAATATTTAAACCTATTTATTTGAGCATTTGTTTTATTTAAAACAAAACTTAACTTTTGTTGATTTGTTCTAAAATCCAAATTTACACTTTTTAAATTATCATCTATAAGAATAAATAATTTCTCCATTATTATCCACTATATATAACTTATTTATTTAACTTTTAAACTGCAACGACCCGCTGTTTTCAACCATTCGCATCCGTACATGTCGGACTTGAATTGCTCAAAATACCAAATTGTAAAATAAATTTGGCAAAACACAACATAAACAGTAAATAAATAAATCATTGATCACCGACACAGTGTAATAAATGTAGCAGAAGAAAAAAGATAGTAGTTCATGAAGCTACTATATAAATACATCAGAGTTATACAAGATACAACAGAAATTTAATATGATAAACAAGCACAAGCTGAATACATCACCGGAATCAACTGAATAACTGTAATAATTAGAATACTGAAATTTAAATAGATGGCTGGATCTTCAAGCAAGGCTCCAGCTGCAAAGGTGAGTCTCTAATGCTGTCTCACTCAGTCTGACCCGTGCGTAAAGAAAAACACAAAACACTCGAGTCAAGACATACATATTTATACAATGTAAACCAATTCAAGTGAACTGTAATATAAGGTACAAGTAACTTAAAGGATGCTTGGGACCAACCATCCTCTAAGGATCCGTTAAACTATTTACTATGTAGTAATATTTTGCTATTATAATAATGTTTATAGTAAAATAAACTTACTTTTTAATAGAGTTAAGGGGTTACCCATATAGCCCTTAACACGTAATAGTCGCAGTAGTCCATCCAGTATTAGCGCATCTCCAGATCGGGAGACTACCCTAAATACTCCACGGTCTACGGGAGAAAACCAAACTCGTACAAGGAGCGCTATGGTAGGTAACACAGCACAACTAGGCAATGCCAGGATAGATATACCAATTACGCACACGGGCTGGTGGTAACACGTAGCAGCTACTACCGCCCACCTCGATCCACACCCCCAAATCAAAAATAACAAAAATGGCCACCGAATCAATCCAAAAGTCAGAGTATAATATCGAGGGGATGTGTCCGATCAAAGGAATGACCTCATTGGCCCGAGATCGCTCCTGTTTTAGCCACCTTATGCCAACTCACGGGAGCTGGGTCCACGTATATACCTCAAAGGAACGTTGCCACCATCCTACTTCATTGTGGAATCTCCATCGTGTACACGGTTGTTAAAGTGGTTTTCGGAGTTGGCAGAGAGTATGACAACTTCAGATCTCAGTCTCTTTAACAAACAAACGTTATTATAACCCATGGATATTTATTTCAAAATCATTTATACTATCAAAACCAAACTAGCATGTCCATTTCAAAATCATATCATTTCTTTCAAACTAGTATATACTTTCAAAACCATATCACAATAGTATTATTACCATTTCAAAACTAATTCAATAATATATCATTTAAATAAAACCCAAATTTCCAAATCATTAAATATTTCCTTCAATTTATTAAACTTGAAATATTCCTTTAAATTATCATAGCATTTTGGAAATGTTACCTTAAGGAATCATAACATTTTTGGAATGTAATACTTTCCACTTTAACGTTTTATGTAACGACCCGCATAATTTCGATGTTTGAAATGAATTAAATTAATAGGATTTTATTTTAAAATTTAGAAAGAAATAAAAAACTTATTAATTTATATGAAAGAAAATATTGAAATTTGATGTATCAAAGGTAATTAAAATTTGCAAATTAAATTATATATTGCAATTAATAGTAATAGTGGAAATTGTTGCAAGTATTGAATTTGTCAATGGAATAAAATATTGATTTACGGAAATTGAATATAAACGGAGGTAATAAAGTAATGCAAGAAAATAAATAATGTAATTAGTACAATCCCTTTTATTTGTAAACTATTGTAAGGTGTTAATTAATTGAAATATGAAAATTTGGAAATAGATTCAAAATTTATGTTAGATAAATGAATTGCAATAATTAAAGTTAGTAATTAATAGGTTAAAGGGAATACCAATTTATTCACAAATGAATATAAGTGAATGTAACAAAATAAATAGGAAACGCTAATTATTCATAAGTGATGGTTGATGATATAAACGTTACTAACTATTAATGTAGTAACGTAAGATGTAAATGTATTTTCAATGGAAATGTAACCTTATTTCTAGGTAGAAATTGCAGGTAGATTTATGAAATGGAGTTTATGAGATAAATAGAATTGAATGTTTCGTTAGTATGAGTTTAAGGGAATATGGGGTAAATTGATTAAATCAATAAAAGACAATAAATGCAATGATGATGGGTTAGTAATAAAAGTGAATAGGGAAATGATTGTATAGTAAAATGGAATTCCAGCTTGTTGGAATGGAGTAAATACACTTAGTAATAAATTTAGGATAGGAAAACAAAATGGAAATATTGAATTAGTTAATTCGTATATATATGTAGAATGGCGATTATTGGATTGTAAATAATAAACTTATTAATGGTGATCAAGAGTTGTGACCACAAGTTATTATGAGTGATACATATATATTTAATTCAATTCAATTGATTTGGAAATCATTGCATTAAATATAAATTAAATGTTACGTTGAATAAGTTAAGGTAATAAATGGATAATAACGTAAATTTTCTTCATAGATATGATAATTTGAATCTATTGAAATTTATGGAATTTGAATATAACATTTTACGTTAATTGGAGATAAAGATGGAAATATGTAATAATTGCATTAATTTGTAAGTAGAAATAAATCGTTAATGAGAACAAGTATTTAAGATTTACCACCTATTTAGTATATTAAGTTATAACGGAAAATCAATTGCAATAATTAACAATATATTTATTTCATTAATGATAATGACGTAATATTTGAAATATTAAATAGGATGGAATTCAAATGTATATAACGATAGAAATGTGAAATTTGGGGAATAGATTCAAAGTTATAAATGAGTTGTTAAAATAATACATAATAAGTGCAAATTGAATAAATCAATGGGAGCATAGATTTAAGTTTAGAAAACGATATTTTTGTTTAATTAAGTATTGCAAAATAAATGAAATTAACGTTTAAATATTTCGTTTATAGAGATTAAACTAAAATTCAAGGATATTAAAATAACAGATTTTGAACCCAACATGGAATCCTTCTACTTAAAATTTTTAGATGGAATAAACATTTGATTATTTAATTGAATAGAGAAAAAGATTTATTTAGTATGTAATTTAATGCTTGTTGAAAACTGTAATTTTATAAACATGTTTGCTTGACTATAAATAAGGATTACAATGTTCACGTATTTATTTAATTGATTTCATCAATTAGGGTCTGTTTTGAAGTGGAAGATTAAATTTAATTAGAAATAATTTATTAAAATCTTTCAATTGAAAAAGGAAAAGAAACAAAGTGCAATTAATAAAATTTATGTAAGAATGTTTTCATTATGAATGTACATTATTTGGAATATAAGAATTGATTTAATATTGTATAAGTTGATCATTTTAGAATATAAGAATGTTTACATTATGAATTGCAAGTAACAAATAAGCATTTTAAGGAAAATAAAAGAATGTTGAGGAAATAAAGTGAACGTTTCCATTCTAAATATAAGGAAGTGGAGAAATTAACACTGCAATGGATAGACTTATCAGCTTTTAATTTACATCTAAATTTGTTTAGATCAATTTGGAAATTAATAAAATTGTGGATATATTTTGAAACGTAAACGAAACGTCTAGATTTACATTTGTAAATACGTTTAAAATAAAATGTAAATGATAAGGAATTTATTTATTTCCTAAATCCATAACATGTGTAATTAATATTATTTATCTTTTGGGACCACCTCCGTTTGCACGTTAAAATTCGTGCACACCTATTCTTTTGCGATCTATCTATAAATAGGCGGTGAAACCCAAGCCTCCATCTTCATTCCTCTGTATAGTCTCTTCTTCAACTTCTTCTCTTCTTCAATGGCAACAGACAATTTCTAGATCCAGTTTCAATCCAAATAAAAGTCAAAATTCAAACTCCTCTAAAAATTCCAGAAAAATTATATGTTGGAGTTCTCAGAATACGCAAACTACTGGTGGTGTTCGTTTTCCGTTTTGGGTTCGGTCTGGAAACATTTTCGCGTGCTCCTGTAGCCAAAGCGTGTGGAAGACGATAGTGACGTGGCGAGTATTTAATTAAGGTTTGTTTTGTTTTATAATTTATTTTGATTTTCAAATCGTTTAAATCGCATAACTTTTTCATACGACCTCGGATTCACGCGAAACTTTTTTTGTTAGGTTCGTAATTAAATTCCGGACTGTTGGAACTAGTTTGGACCAATTCGGAGACCGTCGAATTTTTGGGTTTAAATCGGATTTAAATTCGATTTAAATTCAAAAGGTGAGTGTTTTAACCCACTCACAACTTCTAAAAGTTTTTATGTTTGTTAAATTTATTTTAGATATGAGTAGAAATTTATTTATAACTATTTGGCATGTTTTGTTAATCATATTTGCTAAATCGCGTTATTTAATTTAACTGTTAATTTATTTTATTTATTGCATATTAATTGACAGTTAGAATTTATTTATTTGCATAGGAACTGCTAGTAAACAGTTATAAAATTTATTACTAAATATAAACTGTTACTTTAATAGTTGATTAAATTTATTTTAGAATATAACCGCCAGTTATTACCTGATATATATTATCAGATATATATTGATATTGAATTATTATTGGATGATGATTGTGAATTGGATGATGGATGATGTTGATGAATGGATGTTTTATTTTATATCATTAAACTGCAAGTTATCATGCATTTTTCGTTTCATTCGGGATTGTGGTTTGAAATGATATACAACCGCAAAATTTTATTTTTAAATTGCGGATTGAAATGATAAATATCCGTATCACTTGACCATAGGATAGAAAATTATATACAGGCACCGTGGTCTATATATAAATTATTTTAAAGTGATTTCTATGGTTTGGATGGGATACGGTTTATAAAAATTTGATTTTGATATTTTATAAAATATTATTCTTCGATATATATACATATGAAGTTAAAAATTTGAAAATTAAGTTGTGTATAAACCTGTTGAATAAAAATGAAAAATTGAGAAAATGGAATTTGGAAATTTATCTTACATGTTTAAGTTTGGAAATTTTAAGGTATGATATTTATAACAGGATTTTCCAAGATGAATTAAAAATGAAAATTCTAGTATAAAGCAAAATTTGAGAAAATATTTAATTGCTAGAAATTGGAGTTTTATTTATGGAATTTATATGAATATTCCAGACTAAATAATAGAATATTAATTGTTGAAAGAAGAAAATCCAACTTTAGTTTTGAAATATTAATACTCCAAATGGATATATATATATATATATAGAAATTGAAGGGAGTTTTGAAACTTGAAGTGATATTTAAATTATGGTTTAAACTTTAAAAAAAAGAAATATATTTGAAAAGCCATGGAAATTATTTTTCTTTACAAAGTAACTTTAAAGTTAAACCATTTATTTTACATTCGTTGAATATCCAAACCATTCAAGTTTTAGAAGTTATGGTTTTAAAATTTTGAATTTCGAAATATTATGCTTTGAAAGTATATTTCAAATATTTGGTTTCCAGATATTTTAAATTTTAAACCAGCATGATTTTGGAAAAGAATTATATTTGAGATAAAATGATATCATATTGTTTTGGGTTTAAATTGATATCGTATTCATAGTTTTGAAATGGAAAATTTTATTCTGGTTTTAAAGTATAAACTATTTTTAAATGACCGCGGTGTTATAATAACGATGGGTTGGCAAAGAGACCGGGATCGGATATGGACATACTCTCTGTCGATACCGAAAACCACTTTGACTAACCGTGTACGCGGTGGAGATTCCAGAATGAAGTAGGTGGTGGCGACGTTTCCTGTATGGTAAATACGTGGACCCGACTCCCGTGAGTTGGCATAAGGTGGCTAAATAGGAGTGATTCTCGGGCCAATGAGGTCATACTTCTGATCGGACGCTCCTCTACGATACTATACTTTGACTTTGGATTGATTCAGTGGCCACTTCTATTTTTGATTTTGGGGGAGTTTGTTCGAGGTGGGCGGTAACCGCGGCTACGCGTTTCCACCAGCCCGGATAGCAATTGGTATATCTACCCTGGCATTGCCTAGTTGTGCCGTGTCACCTACCATACCGAGCCTTTACCGTAAAACAGATATTTTACTTGTATTACTAGTATCTACTATATTATTTCACTACACCATTTAATTCCGCTGCATTGATAGTATTGGTATGGGTAACTCTGATATTCATTGTACAAGTAAAATAAAATATTTTGTAAAACAGTTTCATGAACTGTATATTTGATTATTATATTTTATCCTTCCGCTGTGAGATTCTGTTTTGTTTTATTTCTTCTCTGTTTTTCTTATTTACCCTATAACAATCCGCCCTTCCGTATGGTTTGAATCGTCATGTGTGTCGGTTTAAAGTGTGCGAAAAGGCTGGATGTTACAGTTGGTATCAGAGCTTTGGTTTAGCGATAAACCTTGGATTTGTTGGGTTTGACTCTTTGTTAATAGGGTAGTAATAACCTATGGGAGTCGCTGAGTGTATATATATGAGAGAGCGTACTTGTTAGTGTTATAAAAAGGTTTTAATATTGTGTTAATCTGTTCCATTTTGTATTTATAAATTCTGGTTGATGCATGGGACGCTGTGACATCAATAGGGGTTTCTAAACACTAAATAGGACAGACCGACATAATATCTGTTTTAATATAGGTGAATGAAATAATTTTTCCTGTTATATTTTCTATATATAAAATAAATTTTTCAATCTATATCTATATTTGGCTGCAATAGATTGGTTGTTAGGTGATAAAGTGTATAATTAATAATATAAGTTAGATTGGAAAATAAGATTGATGAAATTTGGAAATTTAGAACTTAAGTTCCGGGGTTTTGAAATTTCTTTCGAATAAATTTTGGAATATAATAATATTATTTATAAGTATTTTCTGATATAAATATTTCAATATAATTTGGAAAAATTGTTTTAAAGAAGAATTCGGAAAAAATAAGTTTTGTACTTTCCTCCCTGTTGCTGGAAAATAATTTCAGTGATGAGTGCACGCATCATCGACTTTCATTTTCGAGTTTCGAAGTGGGAAGGCCACTGTAGAAATTTACTTCAGAATTGTTTAAGAAATTTTTATCATTTTAATTATAACTGGATATATATATATATATATATATATATGTTAAGAATAGATATCTATCTATTATTTGAAATGATTTAAAAATTAAACCCGGTATTTGGTTCTTAAGTTCCAGTTAACTAATAGTTCAATTAAGTGTAGAAATTGGAACCTTTAATTAAAGTAAAAATTTAATACAATAGGAAGATAAGTAATGTAAATAAACGATTGTAAACTTTATTAAATGAATTAATGAACTTCTTTATTTATAAGAATTGATGTATAAAGTTGCAAATTTAGTGTAGTTAAATTGTTACCATTATTAAATATAATAGAAATGTAAGCATTAAATAAATGAATGAAATTAAAAGTAAGTTGAAATTGTAATTTATAAAACGAATATATATAATTATTGAACCATTAATTAATTAAAGGAATTAAGAAGAAACTTGTATAATTTTCACTTACATTCTTAAAGCATATATATAACTTACTATATAATAAAAGTTGCAATGTTAGTAAGAAAATGTAAGGGGAAATCTTGTAAGTGAAGCTTGAGGTAATAAAGGTATTCTATGAATTTGCTGTTACAAAATGAGAATTAAATGTATAAACTTATGTTAAAATGTAAATTTTAAGTATTATAAATAGATGATTATAAACTTAAGTAAATAAAACGGAATGCAAATATAATGAATATTGTAATAAATGAAAAATGAAAATTGTAAGTAATGAAGGAATCACTCAATAAATGAAAGAAAAGAAATTAAACAACTAAAGCATGAAATAAATGTATAATAAGTTAATTTGGTTGTTGGTTTGAATTGTTATTGTTTGACTTATGGTTGGTTGGGCAAGAGAATTTGAAGTTGTTGGATGAATAAATAATCTATCGTTGTTCCATCTAAGACTGTTGAGTAAAGGATGCACTTGATAGTTATTTTCATTCCATACAATTTCAAGTTTTGAACCCGAACAACTATTTGTTTGTTGGATTAAATGGTTGCTTTGTCATGTGTATGTATGCTGTTTGTAAAATTGATGGTTGTTGTATTGATTGGTTGATTAATGGTTGAAACCGCTTAAATATTTCACTTTATATAAATTGTAACCCTTTGGATTATATAAGAAAATGCAGTATCTTGGAAATATTTTGGAAATGTTTTTCCAAACTTTAATAATTTAAATATAAAGGATTGAATAGTTATAAATAGGATATCTTATTTAAAGTGATTAATTTTTTAATTTAATTGTTTATAAGTTAAATATTTTGGATCAGATGTATTGTATTTAATTTTTCCCTTCTTTTCCTTTTCGAGGACGAAAAGTTTTGAGTGGGGGAGAGTGTAACGAACCGCGTAAATTCGATGTTTGAAATGAATTAAATTAATAGGATTTTATTTTAAAATTTTGAAAGAAATAAAAATCTTATTAATTTATATGAAAGAAAATATTGAAATTTGATGTATCAAAGGTAATTAAAATTTGCAAATTAAATTATATATTGCAATTAATAGTAATAGTGGAAATTGTTGCAAGTATTGAATTTGTCAATGGAATAAAATATTGATTTACGGAAATTGAATATAAACGGAGGTAATAAAGTAATGCAAGAAAATAAATAATGTAATTAGTACAATCCCTTTTATTTGTAAACTATTGTAAGGTGTTAATTAATGGAAATATGAAAATTTGGAAATAGATTCAAAATTTATGTTAGATAAATGAATTGCAATAATTAAAGTTAGTAATTAATAGGTTAAAGGGAATACCAATTTATTCATAAATGAATATAAGTGAATGTAACAAAATAAATAGGAAACGCTAATTATTCATAAGTGATGGTTAATGATATAAACGTTACTAACTATTAATGTAGTAACGTAAGATGTAAATGTATTTTCAACGGAAATGTAACCTTATTTCTAGGTAGAAATTGCAGGTAGATTTATGAAATGGAGTTTATGAGAAAAATAGAATTGAATGTTTCATTAGTATGTGTTTAAGGGAATATGGGGTAAATTGATTAAATCAATAAAAGACAATAAATGCAATGATGATGGGTTAGTAATAAAAGTGAATAGGGAAATGATTGTATTCAACTTGTTGGAATGGAGTAAATACACTTAGTAAAAAATTTAGGATAGGAAAACGAAATGGAAATATTGAATTAGTTAATTCGTATATATATATATATAGAATGGCGATTATTGGATTGTAAATAATAAACTTATTAATGGTGATCAAGAGTTGTGACCACAAGTTATTATAAGTGATACATATATATTTAATTCAATTCAATTGATTTGTAAATCATTGCATTAAATATAAATTAAATGTTATGTAACAACCCGCATATTTAACGATTTTATATTTAGATGTTTAATTTAAATATAGCGTCGTTAGTCGGATTTTGGTCCGAAATGTTACTTTTTGCAAATGGCCGAATTGGAGCTCGAAACTACCTCCATTGGTTCCAAAATGGCGTTTGCGATCTTTTTGAGTATAATCTTTGATATGTTTGGAGTTTGTGAAATTTCGGCTACTTTCTCTATTGGGTTTGGGTTTGGGTTCAGCCCACTAACTATCTAATTAACCCTAACTCAGCCCTCTCCTCTCATTCACTTATTCATTTCTTAAAAACTTAAGCTTAGAACTGAAAATGGTGGAAGGGAAGGAGAAATAGAAATTTGCAAGCCCTATGTAACAACCCGCATATTTATCGATTTTTATATTTAAATATTTTATTTAAATATTTTATCGTTAATCGGATTTTGGTCCGAAGCTACTTTTTGCAAACGGTCAAATTAGGACTCGAGACCACTTCCATTGAGTTCGAAACGTCGTTTGCAATCTTCTAAGTATAAACATTGATATGTTTGGGGTTAGTGGAATTTCACCACTTTTTCACTCGAGCCTTTGGTTTGGACTTTTAGCCCATTAGGCCCAAGTTCCACCCCCCTTCTTCTTCATTGCTTCATTTCATTTCCTAACACTAAAGCTTCAACAAAAATGGTGAATGGAATGAGAAATTAAAACTCCAAAGTCTTTGTTTTATTGCAACTCCAACATTCAACTCCAAATTCAAGAAGAAGACATCGGATTCAAGCTTGTGGTTGCTTCTCCACTTGCTTTCAAGCTTTGTTCTTCATTTTCATTGGGTTTTGGAGCAAAGGTGAGATTTTTATCTCACAATTCTAGTCTATAACTATATTGGACTGTTGGGAATGATTCCCTATCACTTTTGCATGCACATTTGCATTTGGTTTGAATCGAATTGGCGAAAAACTCAAATTTTTAGTGTTTTTGGTGAAATTCTACACTTAGGTCGTTCTGCCTATGCTAGGTCGTTCGCGTGGAAAAGTCTCGGCCTCAAAATAGCTCGTTTCCGACCTTAAAATGGCCTACAACGTTAGGTCGCTCGGCACTCGGAATTAGGTCGTAGGTCGTATGGCTCTTAGGTCGTAGGTCGCGGGCTTTTAGGTCGTTAGGTCGCAAACACTTAGGTCGTTTCTGGCCTTAAATCCTCTATACAGCCTTAGGTCGCTCGCTCTGGCTCCTTAGGTCGTAAGTCGTGGGCCTTTAGGTCATAGGTCGTCAGGCCGTTAGGCCTTAACTCGTGTGGCCTTGGTTCTTTAAGTCGCTCGGCCTTGCCTTCCATTTTTAGGTCGCATGACCTTCTAACCCGCTAGGTCGTTGGACCTATAACCCGTTAGGTCGTTGGGCCTATAACCCTTAGGTCGTTAGGCCGTTAACCCACTAGGTCGCATGACCTATAACCTGTTAGGTCGCTCGACCGTTTACTCCGTTAGGTCGTATGACCTTGTTCCACTAAGTCGCTCGACCCTTAGGTCGTAACACTTTAGGTCGCACGCCTTTCACACCATTAAGTCGCGAGTTTAATTAGGTCGCTCGGCCTTAAAACGTTAGGTCGCTTGACCTGTGCTATTGTTAGGTCGCGAGTTCCTTAGGTCGCTCGCCTCCCTTAGGTCGCTTGACCTGTGCTATTGTTAGGTCGCGAGTTCCTTAGGTCGCTCGTCTCCCTTAGGTCGCTTACCTGGTTGAGTCGCACCTCACCTTAGCTCGGCCATGATTAGGTCGCGAGTTTCCTTAGGGTCGCTTACTCCTTTAGGTCGTGACTCTTTAGGTCGAAACCCTTTAAGTCGCTCGATCCTATCCTTCCTTTGGTCTTCACTAGGTCGTACCGTTTTGGTCGGGGCGCTGCCCCGCACCCCGCCGGGGGCGCTGCCCCCTGGACCCCCGCGACCTGACCGGGCAGGTCGAACCCCGTAAGCAGTGACGTCGCCCCCGCACCCCCACCTTGGGGGGTTGCCACCCCCCCGAACCCCCCCTCCGTAGGGGATCTTATCTGAAAAACATTGAGCTGATTTCTTTGGATTTTATTCACATCTCCGTATGCGATTTTTGTGACTGATTGTTTCTACAATTGCTTCTGTGTTTTGTCACTTTATGATATAAAGGTTTCAATACTAGTAGTAAATATCAAAACTCTTTTAACAAACAATTTCAACTCTATTTTTAATAACAAAGCTCTTTTCTAAAACCGTTTTCCAATCTATTAGTATATACAAGCCTTTACCTCACTCGGATGAGAAATCTAATTAAACGACTTAGTAAAACAAGTGGTATGAAACGCTTGCGTTCACTTCGTCGGTTAATTCTTGGACTTGTTCGATTGAACCTCTTGTGACAATTTTATTAGTGAAGATTTACAGTTTGTTCGTAAATATTTAAGTTAAGCAAGTGGTTATGGGACATGAAGCTAAACTTCTATATTTACTAGCTTAGTGTAATTGACACTTCTCGTTGATCTTGATGATCGCTTTATGAATTAGACTAGCAATTGCGCGATGTCTCTTTCATTACAAGGTTAGACTAGACACCACTTGTGTGATTCCATTCACACATACCTTTCTGCTTTTTGGTTAGTCTTGACCTCAATCTGTGTGATTCCATTCACACATGTGGGGTAGCTCCCCATGGTCTTCGGACCGTCATGTGATAGGCCTCTTTCCCTTTTGATGATTTCTGGATTTCTTGTGTTGATTTCTGGAATTTATCTCTTTGACTTGTCATGAGTACAAGTTTAGGGTATGATGCCCTCTTTGGATCTTTGAGAAGATTCTTGTGATATTGATTTATCTCTTATCGGTTGATCTCCTGTTGATCATTATTTGCATACTTATAGTAGTATGTCAGTATGGATATTTTATGTTTATGCCATATCTTTTATTTTATATCATGTCATCTGATATTTATAGCTAGACTGATCCGTTTATTATTTTTTTATAAATAATACTCGGTTCAGGCCGAGATGTTACAGGTGCTTCTACTTGACTTCTTCCCAGGGATTCATCACTCTGACTTTTGGCTAACTGTTTAGATTAGCAATTTTTGTTGTATACACTTGAGATATAGACTCATAGTTGTATTCTTTTGTATATCACGCGTTGCTATTCTTTTGTATTATCGTGGATCTTTTTAGACCACTACTCTGATGTACACTTTTATGTGATATATATTCATATCTCTTTCCGCCTTTGTGATATGGATATCTGTGATTGATTCGCATGTTATGCTTACTTCTATATTTGTTTCCGAAGATCATTTTATAGCCACCGTGTGATAAGAAATTACATGGATGGTCGCTCCTCAACAGCCTTATTCTCCGCGCTAGTTGACAGCACTACACCGTAGTGTTCTTGGCTAGCGTGGGTATAGAGGTGGGGCGTCACACCCTAGTTTCAACTTCCAACTTGATTTCTTGCTCCAAAAATCAAAGAGAATCCATTGGTAAGTTCATCTCCATCTTCTCCATCTCTTCTCCTCTTCAATTTCAGTAAATTCCTAACCCTAACTTAGGAAATACTTGCTTTGATACTAGATTGAAGCTTGTAGTGTTGAAGTGGAGTGTAGTTGGTTGATTCCTTGCATTTGTGCTTCTTCATCTTCTTTGTTTTGTGTAAAAAGGTGAGTTTTGAACTCACATCTACTTCTCTTAATTTCATGGGTGTTGGGTATGAATTCCTAACAATTATGCATGTGCCATTGTTTTGGATTTGGAAAGGATTTGCATTTCATGAAAAAAAGGCTGGAATTGCAAATTCATCAGGTTCGGCCGACCGAGCCCCTTGGGCCGGTCGACCGACCTGCTGCCCTGAGCCAGAATTGGGTTTCTGCATCTGGGCGGCCGACCGAGCCCTGCAGTCCGGTCGACCGACCTGCTTTGTTTTGCCTGTTTCCCTTATTTTGCATATTTTATTGATTTTTCCGGATTCTATCGATTCAAGTTTCTTTTTAGTGTTTGTTATCGCATCTTCGACTTTGATAACTTACTCTTGACTTCATCCACGGGTTTTTATAAAATGATTTCTCAAATCGCATTTAAAAGCTCGTTTCTCCAATTCATAAATTCCATTTAAACCCACACACACGATTTCGCACTTCGAGCGAAGTGGAAGAAAGATTAAACGGTTGGGTAAAACACGGACCATAAATCCATGCGTTTATCTTTCGGATTAATCCCCGACCTATTCGATTGATCGTTTTGACCCTTATGTCTGGTTTACCGATGAGATGAGGTAAATTTGTACTTCTTTGAGTGTGAAATAAACTAACGGATAGTAAACTGTTTAGTGCGAACGGGTGGTTATGGGACTCACGTTACCACTTTTCGGATTCCTCTCTGGGAGTTTGTGACACATGCTGCCTTTGGTATAGTGTCTTCGGACTGTCTCCTCTGGCTAGTTTCCTTTAAATATCGCTTTTGGAGTTGGTCCTTTGCCCCGACTCGAAAGATATTTGGGGTTGTCGGTTACCTTTAGTATTGCTTTCGGAGTGGTTTCTTCACCACCGCTCAAGAGATATTGGAGTGGTTTCTTCACCACCTCTCAAGAGATATTGGAGTGGTTTCTTCACCACCGCTCAAGGGATAACGGAGTGGTTTACTCACCACCGCTCATGATGTTTCATTTATATGTATATTCCCTAGGTATTGCTTTTCTGTATTGGTTCTTTAGAGCCACACGAAATATAGCGTTTACCTTGTGGAACTTGTATTTATTGGTATTTGTTGTTTGCCTTTATGGCTTGCCTTGGGATATTCTTATCCTTTGTTTCTATATGTTGCCGATGATATGAGGCTTGATCTATATGATTCATCTTTCGTTAGATGATTGTGTTATCTCTTTAGAGATATCTATTATGCTTTGTAACCTTGCAGGTTTATTGTTGTTCAGTTTATCTAACTGATTTGTTATATAGACTGACCCGTGTATTTTTACTCGGGTCAGACCGAGATGTTTCAGGTTAGGTGCTTTTGGACTTAGCCTATTTTACTTCCGCATGGACTACTACGCTAGCTTCTTTTTGTCATAGCTTTTTGTGTAGTCCCCTTTTGTAGTAACTCTGATATATATTCATCTGGAACTCGTCTGTATATTGTGGTTTGCTATACCACTTGACTTGTATTATTTTGTATACTCTGAAATGTATCAGTATATGGGTATATGATGATTTACTGTTCTGTGATGTATATTACATTTGAGTTGTTATATTTTCTTCTGATAGATCCTACAGCCATTGTAGTTTTGCTTTAAATAATTATTGAATAGGTCGAATTTTTAATGTTTCTACTTTTCGACGTATTTAGTGAATAGTTAAGGTAAGATTAAACATGGTCGCTTCCATTATACTCTATTGTCCGCGTTAGCCGACAGTATTATCTATGTAATACTCTTTGTTAACGTGGCTCTCGGAGTGGGGCGTCACATGTTACGTTGAATAAGTTAAGGTAATAAATGGATAATAACGTAAATGTTCTTCATAGATATGATAATTTGAATCTATTGAAATTTATGGAATTTGAATATAACATTTTACGTTGATTGGAGATAAAGATGGAAATAGGTAATAATTGCATTAATTTGTAAGTAGAAATAAATCGTTAATGAGAACAAGTATTTAAGATTTACCACCTATTTAGTATATTAAGTTATAACGGAAAATCAATTGCAATAATTAACAATATATTTATTTCATTAATGATAATGACGTAATATTTGAAATATTAAATAGGATGGAATTCAAATGTATATAATGATAGAAATGTGAAATTTGGGGAATAGATTTAAAGTTATAAATGAGTTGTTAAAATAATACATAATAAGTGCAAATTGAATGAATCAATGGGAGCATAGATTTAAGTTTAGAAAACGATATTTTGGTTTAATTAAGTATTGCAAAATAAATGAAATTAACATTTAAATATTTCGTTTATAGAGATTAAACTAAAATTCAAGGATATTAAAATAATAGATTTTGAACCCAACATGGAATCCTTCTACTTAAAATTTTTAGATGGAATAAACATTTGATTATTTAATTGAATAGAGAAAAAGATTTATTTAGTATGTAATTTAATGCTTGTTGAAAACTGTAATTTTATAAACATGTTTGCTTGACTATAAATAAGGATTACAATGTTCACGTATTTATTTAATTGATTTCATCAATTAGGGTCTATTTTGAAGTGGAAGATTAAAATTAATTGGAAATAAATTTATTAAAATCTTTCAATTTAAAAAGGAAAAGAAACAAAGTGCAATTAATAAAATTTATGTAAGAATGTTTTCATTATGAATGTTCATTATTTGGAAATATAAGAATTGATTTAATATTGTATAAGTTGATCATTTTAGATTATAAGAATGTTTACATTATGAATTGCAAGTAACAAATAAGCATTTTAAGGAAAATAAAAGAATGTTGAGGAAATAAAGTGAACGTTTCCATTCTAAATATAAGGAAGTGGAGAAATTAACACTGTAATGGATAGACTTATCGGCTTTTAATTTACATCTAAATTTGTTTAGATCAATTTGGAAATAAATAAAATAGTAGATATATTTTGAAACGTAAACGAAACGTCTAGATTTACATTTGTAAATACGTTTAAAATAAAATGTAAATGATAAGGAATTTATTTATTTCCTAAAACCATAACGTGTGTAATTAATATTATTTATCTTTTGGGACCACCTCCGTTTGCACGTTAAAATTCGTGCACACCTATTTTTTTGCGATCTATCTATAAATAGACGGTGAAACCCTAGCCTCCATCTTCATTCCTCTGTATAGTCTCTTCTTCAACTTCTTCTCTTCTTCAATGGCAACAGACAATTCTAGATCCAGTTTCAATCCAAATAAAAGTAAAAATTCAAACTCCTCTAAAAATTCCAGAAAAATTATATGTTGGAGTTCTCAGAATACGCAATCTACTGGTGGTGTTCGTTTTCCGTTTTGGGTTCGGTCTGGAAACATATTCGCGTGCTCCTGTAGCCAAAGCGCATGGAAGACGATAGTGACGTGGCGAGTATTTAATTAAGGTTTGTTTTGTTTTATAATTTATTTTGATTTTCAAATCGTTTAAATCGCATAACTTTTTCATACGACCTCGGATTCACGCGAAACTTTTTTTGTTAGGATTGTAATTAAATTCCGGACAGTTTGGAACTAGTTTGGACCAATTCGGAGACCGTCGAATATTTGGGTTTAAATCGGATTTAAATTCGATTTAAATTCAAAAGTTGAGTGTTTTAACCCACTCACAACTTCTAAAAGTTTTTATGTTTGTTAAATTTATTTTAGATATGAGTAGAAATTTATTTATAACTATTTGGCATGTTTTGTTAATCATATTTGCTAAATCGCGTTATTTAATTTAACTGTTAATTTATTTTATTTATTGCATATTAATTGACAGTTAGAATTTATTTATTTGCATAGGAACTGCTAGTAAACAGTTATAAAATTTATTACTAAATATAAACTGTTACTTTAATAGTTGATTAAATTTATTTTAGAATATAACCGCCAGTTATTACCTGATATATATTATCAGATATATATTGATATTGAATTATTATTGGATGATGATTGTGAATTGGATGATGGATGATGTTGATGAATGGATGTTTTATTTTATATCATTAAACTGCAAGTTATCATGCATTTTTCGTTTCATTCGGGATTGTGGTTTGAAATGATATACAACCGCAAAATTTTATTTTTAAATTGCGGATTGAAATGATAAATATCCGTATCACTTGACCATAGGATAGAAAATTATATACAGGCACCGTGGTCTATATATAAATTATTTTAAAGTGATTTCTATGGTTTGGATGGGATACGGTTTATAAAAATTTGATTTTGATATTTTATAAAATATTATTCTTCGATATATATACATATGAAGTTAAAAATTTGAAAATTAAGTTGTGTATAAACCTGTTGAATAAAAATGAAAAATTGAGAAAATGGAATTTGGAAATTTATCTTATATGTTTAAGTTTGGAAATTTTAAGGTATGATATTTATAACTGGATTTTCCAAGATGAATTAAAAATGAAAATTCTAGTATAAAGCAAAATTTGAGAAAATATTTAATTGCTAGAAATTGGAGTTTTATTTATGGAATTTATATGAATATTCCAGACTAAATAATAGAATATTAATTGTTGAAAGAAGAAAATCCAACTTTAGTTTTGAAATATTAATACTCCAAATGGATATATATATATATATATAGAAATTGAAGGGGGTTTTGAAACTTGAAGTGATATTTAAATTATGGTTTAAACTTTAAAAAAAAGAAATATATTTGAAAAGCCATGGAAATTATTTTTCTTTACAAAGTAACTTTAAAGTTAAACCATTTATTTTACATTCGTTGAATATCCAAACCATTCAAGTTTTAGAAGTTATGGTTTTAAAATTTTGAATTTCGAAATATTATGCTTTGAAAGTATATTTCAAATATTTGGTTTCCAGATATTTTAAATTTTAAACCAGCATGATTTTGGAAAAGAATTATATTTGAGATAAAATGATATCATATTGTTTTGGGTTTAAATTGATATCGTATTCATAGTTTTGAAATGGAAAATTTTATTCTGGTTTTAAAGTATAAACTATTTTTAAATGACCGCGGTGTTATAATAACGATGGGTTGGCAAAGAGACCGGGATCGGATATGGACATACTCTCTGTCGATACCGAAAACCACTTTGACTAACCGTGTACGCGGTGGAGATTCCAGAATGAAGTAGGTGGTGGCGACGTTTCCTGTATGGTAAATACGTGGACCCGACTCCCGTGAGTTGGCATAAGGTGGCTAAATATGAGTGATTCTCGGGCCAATGAGGTCATACTTCTGATCGGACGCTCCTCTACGATACTATACTTTGACTTTGGATTGATTCAGTGGCCACTTCTATTTTTGATTTTGGGGGAGTTTGTTCGAGGTGGGCGGTAACTGCGGCTACGCGTTTCCACCAGCCCGGATAGCAATTGGTATATCTACCCTGGCATTGCCTCGTTGTGCCGTGTCACCTACCATACCGAGCCTTTACTACGAGTTTTGTTTTGTACCATACCTATGGAGTGCCCTCTGACGACGCCCATTACGGGGGAGATTACAGTACTGTATAGACTATAGGAATATATTCTGTGTTAAGGGCTATATGGGTAACCCCTTAACGCTATTAAAAGTAAGTTTATTTTATAAATAGACATTATTATAATAGCGCAATATACTACATAGTAAATAGTTTAACGGACCCTTAAGAGATGTAAATCCCGAGCATCTCTTGAGTTACTGTACTCATATTTATTTCTGTAAATTTTACACACATAAGATCTTTTAGTTCTAACTCGAGTGTTTTGTCTTTTCAAATTCGCTCGGGTCAGTCCGAGCGTTTCAGGATTTGAGGATTTAGCTCTGGAGGACTAAGACAAAGATTTGTATTACTAGTATCTACTATATTATTTCACTACACCATTTAATTCCGCTGCATTGATAGTATTGGTATGGGTAACTCTGATATTCATTGTACAAGTAAAATAAAATATTTTGTAAAATAGTTTCATGAACTGTATATTTGATTATTATATTTTATCCTTCTGCTGTAAGATTCTGTTTTGTTTTATTTCTTCTCTGTTTTTCTTATTTGCCCCATAACAATCCGCCCTTCCGTATGGTTTGAATCGTCATGTGTGTCGGTTTAAAGTGTGCGAAAAGGCTGGATGTTACATTTTATATAATCAAAGTATTTATATGCTTACAAATTTAACATGGTCATTTTATCATAGCCTCATAGTTAAATAAACTTCGTTACTATAATATCAAATTTAAAGCTGAAATTCTTAGGTTAACTTAAAAGTACCTTATTAACATTCATTATTATTACAATAAAGAAACTTTATTATTTTAATCATTTAAGATATGCCATTTACATAAATTAAAACTTACATATCCAATGTACATTATCAACTTACATTTTATTATTTCAGTAAGTAATATTTATCATTTTAATCAATTTAAAATACACCATTACATTGATTAAAACTTACATGTCAAATGTACGTTTTAACTTACATTTATTTCAATAAAGAGCATTTATCATTTTAATCAATATTTCACTAATTAAAACTTATATTATCAAATGTACGTTTTAATTTACATTTCTATTATAGTAAAGAGCATTTATTAATTTAATCAATACCACACTAATTAAAACTTTACATGTTTCTTTCATTAATTAGGACTTTACACGCTTCTTTCATTAATTAAAACTTCACATGTTTCCTACATTAATTAAAAACTTTACACGTTTCTTTCATTAATTAAAACTTTACAGGTTTCTCGCATTAATTAAAAACTTTACATGTTCTCTCATTAATTAGGACTTTACCTGTTTCTTTCATAAATTAAAACTTTACACGTTTCTTGCATTAATTAAAAACTTTATATGTTCATTCATTAAATAGGACTATACACGTTTCTTTCACAAATTAAAATTTTACATGTTTCTTACATTAATTAAAAACTTTAAATGTTCTCTCATTAATTAGGACTTTACGCATTTCTTTCATCAATTAGACTTTACATGTTCTTTCATTAATTAGGAATTTACACGTTTCTTTCATAAATTAAAACTTTACATATTTCTTTCGTTTTTGTCATTACAATACAAACATTTATTATATTAATCAATTAAAATATAAATTAAACTTACATATCGCATGTATGTTTAACTTACATTTTTCCATTTTAAAGCCATAGCTATTTATCTTGCAAAACATAACATTTCACAAAAGAATATTTATCATAGTTAATATAACAATCAAATTCTTTACAAATTTATTCATTTAGACATCAATTCAACTATGATTCCAAGTTAAATAAACTTACTGCAAAATGACCCATAAAAATATATTTCATTTTATTTATTCAAAACTAAATTTATTTATTATACAAAATATGTCCATTTCAGGAAATAACCTTTATTAAAATTGCTAGGTTAGATTAAGATTCCAAATTAAATCGAACTTAATTATTAAGTTATTAAGCATGAATAAGACTCTTTAAATTCCATTTAAAACCAATTAACTTATAAAAAAATAAACTTATAGAAAAATAATTTTTCTTTACACTTTAAAGCGTTAAATAAAATTAAGTTAAAAATTTCATATATTTATAATTCCAAAATACTTAATAACTTTCAGAAAATATTTAAAATACTTAATAAATTTTTAGGAAAATATCATTGAAAAGTATAACCATGGGTCTGTATAATATTTTCTAACCTTGGTCAAGTGATACGGATATGTATCATTTCAATCCGTAATTTAAAAAGAAAAATCCGGGTTCTATCATTTCAAACCCGCAATCCCAAGTAAAATAAATACAATAAAAATCATTCGAGGCTATCATTTCAGCCCATAAGGGCTTTTCCTTATTCTAAAGTCCGTTCGGGTATGTATCATTTCAACCCATAGTGATAGGGAACTTGCAGTGGTGATTAACAGAAATAAAATAACAGTATACATATAATATCATAACAAATGATGTAACAAATATATAAACGGCATTTATCATCATGTAATCACAACACAGGCACATATGAATGACATATTAATCTCTACAGATTCACTTGTCATTTTTTCCACAAAAGTATAAGTATATATGTCTAGAGTGATAACAACTCACCTTTTTAAACTAGAATCGACAAATTCAGAAAAAAAACCAAACCCCGTAAAGCACGAAAAAGCACGACAAAGCACAATGCAAACTAGAGTGGATGATGACTCAGATCCAAATCTTGTATGCAAACAAATATTACATACATAAGAATATGATTCAATACAAAGCAATAGATGTTAAAACAATGGAAAAATAAATGAATCAAAGCGACATAACTTGCCTTAATCAATCAGTGGCTTGGCTACACCACATATCGGTTCAACCATCATCTTATATTATGTAACGACCCGGAATTTCGGCAATATATTTTAATAAATATTTAATCTAATTTAAATTAAAATACAAGTTTTTAATTTTATAAACTGATAAGATTTTTGATATTTATCAGTTATATATGTCTTGTAAAGGGAATTTTGATTTTAAAATTTAAAATACAGTGTTTCAAAACTATTTAAATAAAAATCTATCTTATTCAATAAAAATTAAAGATTCTGTATTATTAGCATCAGATAAATGCATATAGGAATATAAATCAAGTCTTTAACAATAATGTTAAAAATAAGTAATCATATCAATATTGAACTTAAGTATAAAACATAATAAAACTATAATGTAAATATAAGATATAAATATAAAATATACAAATACAAGTATATGTTAAAAATCAATACATAAGCTAAATAATTATTTGGAACAACTTTACATAAACTAAACAGAATAACCTATATATATACTTATGAATAATGCAAAGAAACAATGAAACAAATTAAATATATTAACATATATGTTGCTGTAACTTACATATGAATAATACAAGAAGACAAACTATTCATTACATATTCAACAAAATATCTTTGTACCAAAATGTAAATAGCAGTAAACTATAATTAGTTGTAAACAAATATGAAGACACATGCATTAATTAGCACAACTATTTGTCAAGAAAATCTCACAGCCAAAATTTGCAAGTATCATTTCAATTTATTGTAATTGAAAACAAAATCTTGTATGGTCAAACATATAACGCTGTCCAGTTATTACCTATACTGTTCAGAGTTATGTTTCTATTTAAACACATTATATTATTGTGTTCGTTTACAAAACTTAACAAAACCTTTAAAAAAAAAAAGAAAACCTAAGAAGAAAGAAAATAAATATCATCTTGTATTTTTAAACAAGTTCATCAAGGCAAAACAGATTCTCAGGAATTCAAATGTAGCCTTTCAACAAAATCTTTGCTTTCTTTTTCAACGGTGTTTAAGGTGAGTAAACTAATTATTTCAAGATCTAAGTGGAATGAAATCTGTGTGTATGATCCATGATTAACATTTTGTTTTGCTAGAATGTTTATTTTCCAGTTTTAGCTCTGTGAACATCATATGATTGTAAATCTGTTCCTTTTGTTTCTGGTTTTCAGAGTGAAATAAATGGAGAAATTCAATATATCCTCATTCAGTTACTATTAGGCTTACAAATTTTAAACAAAACAAGTTGCTGGAAATAAATCAAGAACTCAAAATTATCTAAAACATGCTGGTGTAATATCACCGCTAAAACCATAGTTTATAGAGCAAAATTTCAAATTCATATTGAATTCGAATGTTTTAAATAGCTACTTCAATTATATAACTTGAATTTTTATTCGAAGATAGGATTTTTAAGATTTAAATGATGATTTTTAAGTGAGTATTTAAGGTGCAGTTCGAAAATGAATCAAAAGTGTATTTTCATCAATTCCTGTTGATTTAACAAGTATTAGACGTTGAAATTTATATCGAAGCTAGCTTAGTGATTTTCGAACTTAGGAAAAATGCTAAAAAAATTATCTATTGTGTAAGTTGTTTGGACGAATCGAATATAGGGTTTGGTTCGAGTATTATCTGGGGTCTGTAAAAATGTAATTTTCGTCGCCGTGATTTGATCGAGCTTCTCGCGGTTTTAGGAGGTGGCAGGGAAGAGTATGGCCATGACGTGGATGAAGTTTTATCGCCTCCATAGGTCGGTGTTGGTCGAACGTGGCGAATTGCTGTCAAGTGTTCGAGCTTTTGGTTCGAGCTACAGGCAAAATTTGATTTTGATTATTTCGCGATGAATTAGGTTTCGATCTCGTATGTAAGGTCGAATTGTGGTTCGTGGGTGGCAGTGAGGGTTGCCGGAGGGGCGGCGAACCACCGTGCACGTGCACGGTGGCGTTTGTGGGGTCTGATTTTGGTGCCGTGATCATGCGAGTTTTGCTCGAGTATTTTTGGGGTTTGCTTCGTGTTCGACCCTGGTATGCGCGTGTGTTCGTATAATACTGCAGCTGTATTTTAACTGAACTTAAGTTAATAAAAAAAAGAAGAAGAAAAGAATCTGTAGAAGAAGAAGAAAGAGTAGAGGGGAAACACAGGGAAACAGGAAAGAAATCTCGGGTTTTACTCGAGGTAACACGTGGGTTGCCTGGTTTCATTTTTGGGGTTAGCCTATACCTTTATGTTTTTTGGTTAACTAAGTTAGTATTAAATAAATAATGTTGACAAGTTTGAGCTAAGACTTGATTTAAAATTCTTAAGCAAGGTTTGCGAATGTAAGATGTAAAGTAAATTTAAAGTGTAAGTTAATTTAAAATGTAAACTAATTTATACTTGTAATAAATAAACAACTTAAGGTTAAATAAAATATAATTAAAGATTGACATTATTAATCTTGTGTTTAATAAATCTTGAACTTAAGATTTTAATTAACTATTTAAGGTTAATTAATAAAGAGAAGTTAACTAATTAAATGATTAATTAATTGGTAATTTAATGATTAATAAATAGATAATTAAGTTTTATTTATTTAATAATTAAGATTATTAATTAATAATTAAGAATCAATTAATTAAGTAAGTAATTAAATAATAATTAATAAAATTTAATAAGTTGATTAATTAGTGATTAATCAAATAGAATAATAATAGTTTATTCTTAAGTAATTAATTAAGTTAAGTTAATCAACTATATTGATATGAACTGATGATTTTTGTTTGTTTGATTATGATATCTGTTTGGTGATATTCTGTGGTATGTCGTGATATATTCTGGATATGTCTGTGATGACTGTGTATGATTTATCTGTGATGATTGTTATGTAAATTCTAAGTATAGATTTAAACTGTTTAAAACTAAGTAGACAACTTGGCCCTTAAAATGGTGGTTGGATTTCGATGTGACCGGGATCGGGTATCAATTCGATATTCCGAAAACCACATCGATCCAAATTAAACGATAGGTCGTGACATATCAAGTGGAGATCGAGATGGTGTTTCAGAATGCATGGGTTATCATCGTTAACTCTGAGGGTGATTCCAAAATGAGTGTAACGAGATAATGCCTTCAGTTTCGTTCGAACCCGGAACGAACTTGTATGGATTGAATGCTTTCAGCACATCGTCAGGCGGACGATGAGCATTCTAAGAGATATGTTCTATAATGGTAATCGTAGCCTCAAGCCTTATCAACCGAGAATGGCTAAAATAGGGGAGATGCAGCAAGGTTAGGTGGGTCATGCCCAAGCAGGACGAGGTATACCCCTATCTACATGTCCCTTTATTTCCGCTGTGTGGGCAGTTGTTGGCCACAACTGTGGGGTTATCTTGTTCGGGACTGTTCGGTAAGGAATGGTTCCAGCCTTGTGTTGTAGGGGGTCGGGAGTGATGCTCGGTATGGTGATCTAGGCCCCATAATGTGACGGGCGGTACCCCAGTAGCCCTGCCATTGACGGAAACCCATTTTCCCTATGAGACCTTATGGTTTTGATTTGTATTACCCACTTTTGTGGCTAGTAGCTGGAATTTAATAGATGTAACAATTTCGGCTATTTTCTATTTACTTGAAAACCCTAGACACTATTATAATATCACTTGATTTCCTATAAAATGTTTTGGTTAGCGTAAGGTAAAAACTTACCCGTGTTTATGTGTGGGGAGTCTTACGTGATACTTTATTTCAAATGGTTTTTAAAGTTAAACAATTTTAACCCGTTTACTCACACCAGACCCATGTCTGAGCCGGGGTTTATATTTTGTTTTTCATAAACTCCTGGGTACTCAAATTTTTATGAGTAGCCAAGTGATAGGTGTTTGGAGTATTGAATTTATGGAGGAGCTCGGAGAAGAAGACCAGACGTATGTATCTACCTATATAGTTCCGCTGTGTAGTTAGTGTATGATGTATTTTGGATGTATGTAAGGACATATATGTATATGATTGTCCCTTTGTATGATATTGTATAACTCTAATGTATGTATAACTATGTAATAGTTATGTAATGTATTATATTTTGTTCCATTCCGCTGTGAGATTCTGATGTTGTTACTCTTTCTTTCTATTCTTTTCTATTTCTATCCCTTTCTTTCTTAATGATGATACGTCTTTCTGGGGTTACAAGGGTGGGTCGTCACAGTTGGTATCAGAGCGCTAGGTTGAGCGAATACCTAGGCTCTTGAGTGATTTCTTTCTTGAGAGAGCGTATTTGTAATTTTGATATATATATATATATATATATATATATATATATATATATATATATATATATATATATTTCTACCTATTTGTTGGATTACCTGTTTGGGCTTTCCAGTATAAGTTATAAAGGTAGATAAGGTGGTGGTGTGTGTAACACGACTACCAATGGTTGGAGTTTGAATGTTTGAGGTTGGAGGTGTATCTATCGAGACTGTAGACCCATTACCGTCTCGAGTGAGCTTTGGGTGGTGTAAGGATTTCATCGATCTCTGAAGGAAACCTGTTAAGGTTCAGAGTTCATCTTTGAAATGTAAGTTTGGCTAAGATAGAGTTTGGACCCGACGGTTGGACGGAAGCAAGTCATGACATTTTGATACCTCAGGATGTAGTAGCTGTGTGATGAGACATAGTGACTTTGGATGTCTCCGAAGATGTTTCTTTGGAACAAGTTAAGGAAGTGTATCTGCTTTTGTGTTGTGGCTAATTTCGGTAGGGTGTTTTTGTTTTGTTCGAAGTCCGAGTTTCTCGAAAAGTTTTGAATAGGAAGTCTTCGGCATCTGGGTCAGCAGTGTAGCTCGAAGTGCTCTGTGTGCCGTCAAGCAGATTTTCTGGTTAGCAGTTTTTCTTGAGGTAATTTCAGGAGCGGTAGAGTGGATCCATTTCTTCGATGGATTGGCTTGATAATTATAGGGCAGTTCTGAATTGTGATAAGAGGACAGTTTCGTTGGAAACTGATTTGGGTAGAATTGCCAGTGTGTCGTGTGATAATTCTGGAATTCACTTGAGTAGTCTTTTACATGGAATTGAGACTTCTCAGGAAGAAGTTGAAGATATCGATGTGGTCCAAGATTTCCCTGATGTATTCAAGGAAGTTAAGTGTCTGCCGCCACATCGAGAGATAGAGTTTTGAATTGATTTGATTCCAGGAGCAGTGCCGGTGATTCAGCTCAGTAGGAGAATTCCTCCTAGGGAGAGAGAGGAGTTAATTATGCAGACTCAGGATCTTTTGGAGAAGGGGTTGATTAGGCCAGTTTTTCTTATTGGGGCTTTGCTGCAGTGTTTGTAACTAAATCGAATGGATCGCTAAGGTTCTGTGTGGATTATAGAGAATTGAACAAAGTGATTATCCGGAATAAATACCCTCTTCCTTGTATCAATGATCTCTTTGACTAGTTGCATGGAGCTTCTATCTTTTCTCAACTAGATTTAGCTTCAAGTTTCCATCAGTTGAGGGTAGTTGAGGACAATATTCCCTTGACTGCATTTAAGGGCCCAAATTGTTTCTATGAGTGGTTGGTTATGCCTTTCGGGTTAACCAACTCTCCTGCCTACATTGTTGACCTTATAAACCGTTTCTTTTGGGATGTGTTGAATAAGTTTGTGTTGGTACTCATTGATGATATTTTTGTCCACTCCAAATCTGAAGAAGAGCACAGGGTGCATTTGAGAATTGTATTGGAGACTCTAACGAGGCATGTGTTGAAGGCAAAGTTCTCGAAGTGCCATTTCTGGAAATCGGAAGTTAAATTTTTAGGGAACATATTTTCTTGTGAAGGTATCTTTGTAGACCCCGCGAAAATTGAAACTTTCTGGAATGGAAACAGCCGGAGACAACGACTGAGGCCCGCAGCTTTCTGGGATTGGCTGGCTACTACAGAAAGTTTATCAAGGATTATTCCAAGATTTCTTCACATCTGACCAAGCTGACAAGGAAAGGAGCTAAATTGAAGTGGACACCCCAGTGTGAAGAAGCTTTACAGGAATTGAAGACAAGGCTAACCAGTGCACCAGTGCTTGCTATTCCGGATGGAAAGAGAAAATTTGTAGTTTATACTGATGCTTGTATAGTTGGTCTGGGTGTAGTTTTGATGCAGAATGGAAGGGTAATTGCATATGCGAGTCGGCAATTGAAGCCACATGAGAAGAACTACACTACGCATGATCTGGAATTAATAGCCATTGTTTTTGCTTTGAAGATTTGGAGACACTATCCTTTGGGAGAAAATTCGAATTACTCACGGATCACAAACCGTTAAATATCTTTTCTCTCAAAAAGATCTTAATCTGAGACAGCAACGGTGGGTCGAATTTCTGGCATCCTATGATTTGGATATTCCGTACACCCCGGGAATAGCGAATGTTGTAGCTGATGCACTTAGCAGGAACGCAGTCCTATCTCTTCTGGAAGTTGTTCCATCTCTTATTGAAAGGATTTCAAGTAAGCAAGCATCCGATAAGATGTTGAGGAGAATTATCCAAAGAGCAAGGAAGGGTCAGCGTCCCAGTTTTGAGATTGATGGCCAAGGAACATTAAGATTTAACGGGAGGATTTGTGTTCCGAATGATAGGGATCTGAGATAGGAGGTGTTGTCAGAGAGTCATTGTTCGAGATTGGATATTCACCTGGGAATCTCGAAGATGTATAAGGAAACGAGGAGAGTTTTCTGGTGGCTGACTATGAAGGAGGATGTAGCTGCTTTTGTTAATAGTTATGCCATCCACCAACAAGTTAAAGGAGATCAGCAGAAGTCAGCCGGATTATTGCAACCTTTGGAAATTCCAGATTGGAAGTGGGAAATGATTTAGATGGATTTCATCGACGGTTTTCCTAGAACCCGAAAAGGAAATGATGGTATATGGGTTATTGTGGATCGTTTAACGAAGAGTGCCCATTTTATACTAGTTAAGGCAACTCGTACTGCAGCTTCTCTTGCGGACATTTTCTTGAGGGAGATAGTCAGATTGCATGGTGTTCCTGTCAGTATAGTAAGTGACCGTGATACTATTTTCACTAGCAAATTCTGGGGAGCTCTGCAATCGCCTATGGGAATAAGATTGAGATTGAGTACAGCCTATCATCCTCAAACAGACGGGCAGACGGAGAGGCTTAATCGAATTCTCAAGAATATGTTACGAGCTTGCGTTTTGGATTTTGGAGGATCGTGGGAAGACCATCTTCATTTAGTGGAATTCTCGTATAATAATAGTTACCAGGCAAGTATTAAGATGGCTCCTTATAAAGCTTTATATGGAAGACCGTGTAGATCCCCATCCTGTTGGATAGAATCGAAAGATCATCTTGTGCTCGGACCTGATCTAATTCGAGAAGCTTCTGCGAAGGTTGAGCTTATCAAGAAAAGGATGAAAGCTGGTCAAGATCGTCAGAAGAAGTATGCGGATAACGGCGAAGACCACTGGAATTTGAGATTAGAGATTTAGTTTTTATCAAAGTTTCCTCGATTAAAGGTGCTATAAGATTCGAAAGACGTGAAAACTTGCTCCGAGATTCATAGGACCATTCCGAATGTTGGAAAGAATTGGAGCTATAGCTTACAGGATTGAATTGCCAAAATGGATGTCTAGGATTCATAATGTATTTCATGTATCCCATCTAAGGAAATTTGTTCATGACCCATCATTGGTTGTAGAACCAATAGTTCAGGAAGATTTGGAAGTAGAATCCAATTTGACTGTGGTCAGGAATCCAGTTCGGATTGTAGATCAAGACGAGAAGCAACTCAGGAACAAAGTAGTGAAACTCGTCAAAGTGTAGTGTAGCGAGGATCCCAGAGATTGTACCTGGGAAACTCTAGATAGTTTTGGGAAAGCTTATCCGGATTTGTGTCTGGATAACTAGTGATGTCTGTTATGGTAGACTGTTTGATTGTTTCTATTGTATGGACGATATGTTTGTTTGGATTGTTAATATAAAAGCTTTTAAATTAACTATTGTTTCAAAATTTCGGGGACGAAATTCTTTTAAGGGGGGAGGAATGTAACGACCCAGAATTTTGGCAATATATTTTAATAAATATTTAATCTAATTTAAATTAAAATACAAGCTTTTAATTTTATAAACTGATAATATTTTTGGATATTTATCAGTTATATATGTCTTGTAAAGGGAATTTTGATTTAAAAATTTAAAATAGACTGTTTCAAAACTATTTAAATCAAAATCTATCTTATTCAATAAAAATTAAAGATTCTGTATTATTAGCATCTGATAAATGCATATAGGAATATAAATCAAGTCTTTACAATAATATTTAAAATAAGTAATCATATCAATATTGAACTTAAGTATAAAACATAAGAAAACTATAATGTAAATATAAGATATAAATATAAAATATAAGATGTAAATGTAAATATAAATATAAAATATACAAATACAAGTATATGTTAAAAATCAATGCATAAGCTAAATAATTATTTGGAACCACTTTACATAAACTAAACGGAATAACCTATATATATACTTATGAACAATGAAAAGAAACAAAGAAACAAATTAAATATATTAACATATATGTTGCTGTAAGTTACATATGAACAATATAAGAAGACAAACTATTCATAACATATTCAACAAAATATCTTTCTACCAAAATGTCAATAGCAGTAAACTATAATTAGTTGTAAACAAATATGAAGAAACATGCATTAATTAGCACATCTATTTGTCAAGAAAATCTCACAGCCGAAATTTGCAAGTATCATTTCAATTTATTGTAATAGAAAACAAAATCTTGCATTGTCAAACATGTAAGGATGTCAAGTTATTACCTATACTGTTCAAAGTTATGTTTCTATTTATACACATCATATTATTGTGTTCGTTTACAAAACTTAACAAAAACTTAAAAAAAAGAAAACCTGAGAAGAAAGAAAATAAATATCATCTTGTATTTTTAAACAAGTTCATCAAGGCAAAACAGATTCTCAGGAATTCAACTGCAGCCTTTCAACAAAACCTTTGCTTTCTGTTTCAACAGTGCTTAAGGTGAGTAAACTAATTATTTCAAGATCTAATTGGAATGAAATCTCTGTGTATGATCCATGATTAACATTTGTTTTTTCTAGAATGTTTGTTTTCCAATTTTAGCTCTGTGTACATCATATGATTGTAAATCTGTTCCTTTTGTTTCTGTTTTCAGAGTGAAATAAATTAACAAATTCAATATATCCTCATTCAATTAGTATTAGGCTTACAAATTTTAAACAAAACAAGTTGCTGGAAAATAAATCAAGAACTCAAAATTGTTTAAAACATGATGGTGTAATATCACAGCTAAAACCTTAGCTTACAGATCAAAATTTCAAATTCATGTTGAATTCGAATGTTTTAAATAGCTACTTCAATTATATAACTTGAATTCTCATTCGAAGATAGGATTTTTAAGATTTAAATGATGATTTTTAAGTGAATATTTATGGTACAGTTCGAAAATCAATCAAAAGTGTATTTTCATCAATTCCTGTTGATTTAACAAGTATTATATGTAACAACCATAGTTTTAGTGATTACCTGTAAATATTAAATTATAACGGTAGTTATAATTTAATATTGTGAATTAAAAATAAATTGGAGAGATAAAAATTTGTTAAAATTGTTTATTTCAAATAAACAATGGATTTGGAATAAATAAAATAGATATAAGATAGTTTGGCTGGTAATAAATTTTGAATAATGGTAATATGTTGGTTTGGGGATTAATTGATGTAAGTAAAGATAAAATAATTTAAATCAACATTATTTGTTTTACATAAATATAAAATGTTGAAATAAAGTTTTAAAAACTTTATTATGTTAGTTTGTAAAAAAAATTTAGCATTATATGGATTTAATTTGATGAAATGCAATAATTTTGGAAATTATAGCCAAGCGTTGAATTTTGTTAATTTTAATTGAACATTTGAATTTAGTATGGATAATAATATAAATAAAAATATGGATTTTGGTTTAAAAAATAAGTTTTAATTATAGAATAATGTTAGGATGATTTATAACATTTTTATATGCAAGAAAATAATTTTTATGAAATTATTGGAGCTAAAAAATGGTGATTTAAGCATTTATTTTGTAAAATTGGTTATTTGTGTAAATTAAGAGTTTTTAATAATAAAAATATTTTTAAAACTAAAATTTATCTTTTTATACATCGGACAATATTTTGTTCAACATGTAAGTGGATTTACATGAATTATTTGTAGAGAAAACTTGTAGAAAATGTGTTGTTTACTTTAATTATATAGTGTTTATACTTGTTTGGTGCTAATTAATTTCTCATAGGCTAAATAATTAAATAACTTTGGGTCCAAAGCCCACTTAGACTAAACGTAAAAATGAAAGGAAGCTTTCTTCTTCCTATACGTACATAACTTATTTTACAGTAAAAGAGAAAGGAAGAACCCAACTCCTCTTCATAATCAAAAACCTAAATCCCCTAATTTAATTCAAATTCTTGATGTGACAATAAAAAATAAAGCCATTAATTCAGGTAATCAATTCAAAACTATGAATTTGTCTTAGGTTCTTTTTTATTTTGTGAAAATTGAATAACCATAGGTTGATTTCTCCTTGCATGTAGCTCAAATGGCTTCTATAGATGCTGAAGCAACAATATGAGCCTCCAAGCCTTTATTTTGATCCGGATTCTAGTTGAAAATTTCTAATATCTTGCTGCCAATCCAAGGTGAGTTAATCACTCACACCGCTCGCTTTAATCTATGAGAATAATTGTTAGTTTCTATTGAATTAATTGAATGAGATGTTGAATTGCCCTCAAGTTGGTTGTTGTGCTTTGCTGAAAATTGTTTGTGGAAAAGAATTGCTGCTGTAAAACAGTAATATCTTAGTTCATATTTACCCAAATTAACTCAATCTTTTTGCATTTGAAAGGACATTCCATTAGCTACAACTTCTCTTTTAATTACTTTTTGAAATTTTATTGTTTATAGGGTCGAAATTTTGTTTGGATCTGATATATACAGTTCTGCTCTGTGCAATTTGTTTTGTTGAAATCTGATCTTCAAATCACCATAACTTTTGAATGATAAATCAAAATTGAGTGATATTTATTTCATTTGGAAGGTATATGTATAAGCAACAAGTTTTGTGTTTTGTTTTTTTATAATTTTGAAGTTATCTATTTCAAATTTGAGTGTTTCTATTGCAATCCCGAGAGAAAAACTATTATTTGCTCTGTTATTGAATCTGAAACTAAATTAAGCATAACTCTTTCGTTTCTTAACCAAATTTAAGAATATTAGACGTTTTGGAAAGCTTAGATCATATACTATCAGTTTCATGTTTTGTGTTTTTCATAATTTTGAAGTTATCTATTTCAAATTAGAGTGTTTCTATTGTAATCCCGAGAGCAAAACTATTATTTGCTCTGTTGTTGAATCTGAAACTAAATTAAGCATAACTTTTTCAATTTTTATCCAAATTCAATAACCTTTAATGATCTGGAAATTTAAGAATTTGTTCTAAAAGTTTAATGTTTTGAGGTTTTGAAATTTTGAAGTTATATTGATCAAAACTGCATTTGGTCGTTGCTATCCCGAGATCAAAATGACAGCAGTGTTGAATTTAGATCTCTGAACTATTTTTATCATAACTTTCTCATTTATTATCCAAATTTAATAATCTTAGATGTTTCGGAAATCTTAAACTTTGTACTAAAAGTTTCTTGTTTTGTGTTTCTTGAAATTTTCAGGTTTGCTTGATCAAAACTGTGTTTGTTTGTCGTTGTTGCGAGAGAAAAACGACAGCAATAACAATTATTGACCCGAGAATTGTATTAGTTTATTATTGCTCTCATTCTTATTCGATTTTGATGTTGTTTTGAGATGTTTTAAGAGCTATGATGCCTATCAATAGGAAATCTATATTTGAAGAATTTTAATTTGAAATTGAAATAGAATTTGAATTGATTTAAGGTTAAATTTGAATTGAATTCGTATTGAACTCAAGTTATCGGTCTTGAGTTATCTTTCTTGTTTTTTTTTTCCGAGCACGGTTTCCACTAACCATTTTTGAAGTGATTTTTTAAATACATGAAAATTTCAAATTATTATTATATAATATTTTCAAATATTATTATATAGTATTTTCAAATTATTTTTCTAATATAAGATCTACTTATTTCCTATAATAACGGAACTTCAAATATTGCTTTTATTAATCTTTTTGGAAAGAAAAAAAAGTTTTAAAAGCTTGTTTTCTCTAGTAAACTATTTTAAATATAAAACACACACTTTTTTACTATTCGAACGTATAAGAAAGGTAATTAAACGATTTAGTAAAACACGTGGTATGGGACACGTGCGTTTACTATTTCGGTTAATTTCGGACTTGTACGATCGAAGCTATTTAAGTTTAATGATTCTAAGATGTTTTGCCATTTTATGGCGTATTTTGAGTTTTATAATTCTTATTTATTGGAATTATTTAAGATGGCCAATATTTGGCAAGTATTATGGTTTGAGATCTCCTGCGTAGGAGTTTGATCGATGAGAACCATCACGATGTTTTATTTACTTGCCAATGACATAAGGCAAGTCTTGAGTTTATTATTTCATATTTTGAGATTTATGGTTTATGAGAAACCATCATGATTTTTTTCACTTGTCGATGTGATGAGACAAGTATGGTATCTCTTTATCACTCGCCAATGAGACTGAGCGAGATATAATTTTCTGAGTTTTATGATGTTTTTAGTGTGACATCAACTAACGGCTAGTAAACCGCTAAGTGAGAATGTGTGGTATGGGACACACGTTAACACTTTTTGGGTTCCTATCCGTGAGTTTGTGAAACATTCACGATGTTTACCTAACAGAACTGCTTTGAGAGGTGTCAGCGACCTTGTCATAAGTACGAATTGCTTTGGAGGTGTTAGCGACCTTGTTAGGGATGACAAAATGGCTTGGAAAGGTGTCAGCGACATTGTCATGAGAACGAACTGCTTTGGAAAGGTGTCAGCGACCTTGTCATGGGGACGAACTGCTTTGGAAGGTGTTAGCGACCTTGTCTAAGGCTTCGGCCGTTTGAGTTTAGCACGTGCAACATTGCTTCGGCATTGTATTCAGGGATATGGCCAATCCGGGTTTTCTGAGCTTTGAATTCGCCGTTTTTGGCACATTAGTGTTAAGATTTTCTGAGTTTGAACATGCATCGAATTCTTTATTGAGTTTGAGATTTTATGAGTTTGAATTCATATCGAGTTCCATGAGTTTTTATGATTGAGATGTATGTGTGAGATTTAGTCGCCTTGGCCTACTTATGAGTTTAAGATCTCACATTCTTATGGAGTTTTCTTGTGTTGCTTTCATGACTTCTATTTGTGATTGAGATGAGTTTTCTCTTTTTTGGAGTAATGGTTCATCGAACCATTTGAGTTTTGCTTGAGTTTTATATGAGTTGATTTGAGTTCATTATGGGTTATCGCTAATGATATGAGGCACTTCTGTTTTATTTGAGTATTGAGTTTGATTTGCCTCTTTCGAGGTATTTAGTCACTTAGGTTGCGTTTGTTACTTAAGTATTGAGCTATGAGTTATCTAATCCTTCTCCTCATTCGAGAAGAAGTATCACTATGTCCATTCTGCTTCATATTATCGATATTGACTGATTTGGGTAGCTAGACTGACCCGTGTATTTATACTCGGGTCAGACCGTGTTGTTTCAGGTATCATCTATTGGACTTAGCTTGAAGTTGGTGTTGGATATCATTTCTTCTTTCGCTTGAGTAGTTTATTTCTTCCGCATACTCTGATGTTTTTACATTTGATTTGATGTATATGGTGTGGTCGAGTACCACCTTTATTGTATTCATATTGTATTGTACTAAACATTTATCGGTGTATATGTATATATATATGATGTCGATTGCTGTTCTGTGATGTGCTTTACATTTAGTTGTTGTATTTTGTTCTGATAGATCCGTCAACCACCTATAGTTTTGGATTAAACATTTACTGTGTATGTCGATCCATTGAGATAGAAAAGAAAATTGTACTGTATTTATCGACGTATTCCGTAGAAGTTTAAGACAAATTATAGATGGTCGCCCTTAACCAGCCCTATTCTCCGCTTTAGTAGACAGAATTACTCGTTATTTTTCTCTACTAAGGTGGGTCTCGAGGTGGGGCGTTACATTTGATGTTGAAATTTATATTGAAGCTAGCTTAGTGATTTTCGAACTCAGGAAAAATGCTAAAAAATTTATCTATTGTGTAAGTTGTTTGGACGAATCGAATATAGGGTTTTGTTCGAGTTTTATCTGGGTATGTAAAAATGTAATTTTCGTCCCCGTGATTTGATCGAGCTTCTCGCGGTTCTTGGATGTGGTAGGGAAGAGTATGGCCATGACAAGGACGAAGTTTCATCGCCTCCATGGGTCGGTGTTGGTCGAACGTGGCGAATTGTAACGACGCGGATTTTTCCCGCTCGAAAATCGACATCCATACTTCAAATCGTATTCGAATGCCATAGATTCGACCGTTCAAATCCGATTCGCCGGAGCTTATAACAACATTAAGTAATTAACACAGCGGAATAAAAGAATAATACATTGATATACAGCTTTGATAAAATATCTGATACAACAGATGATCCAATAGATATCAATATACATCAGAGATATGATACAATAAATAGCAGCGGAAAAGAAAATAGATGACATCTAGCAGCGGAACAATATAACTCTATGATAGTCTTCAAGGAAGAACTCCGAGAACTGCAACTCCATTTCCAAGAATCAATCCAGCAATAGTTCGAACTCCCAATAACGATGCACCAAGATAAGCAAGACTGGTGTGGTCCACAGACTGAACTAACTCCAGATAATCCACTATATCTAACTATCTGTAAAACCCAACTCTAGACTGCTCGTGTAGGAAATATAATGAGTACCCAGAGTTTAGGAAAGAAACGATAAACTCTGGATCAGTCGTGGGACTGGTGTGAGCAACAAAAACAGTTTATCTTTTAAAACATTCAACAAAATATTTTCAAAGTCAATTCGCAATGTTTTTTTTTAAAATGAGACTACCATAAGGCCTCCCGCACACACACACAATGCAAACGCAGAATCGGAGGAAATTTCTCCTTATGATAGTCAAAGATGCTTGATACGCATTAAAAAGAAACATTTAATATTATTACTAGTGCATAGTGTAGGAAAAATTCATTTCGAAAGTAGAATATAAATCTTAGCCAACATACGACCATTATCGTATGCCTACTATAGCTACCATCCAAACAGTGGGGCGCCACCATAAGTGAATGTTAGGTTCTACAACTAATACCGTACAAGATCGTATTGTTTCTTTGGATTTCCAACGAATGATCAGGCCAAGGAACTTCCCATTGCCACATGAGAATGCCTCTGGATGGACATCCCCGAGAACCAAACAGGATCTCTACCAACACAAGGCCGGGTTACCCCTAACTGAGTAACAACTGACCGAATATGCCATCCCCCGGTTGTAAGGACCCGGTGTTTTCAACCATTCGCATCCGCACATGTCGGACTTGAATTGTTCAAAATACCGCGTTGTAAAAATTAATTTGGCAAAACTCATAATATGCAGTAAATAATTAATCACAGAATTACAGACACAGAATCAGAATACTCGCAGCGGAATTTAAAAATACTTAGTGGTTCATGAAGCCACTATAAATAGTCTCAACAAATACAAATTACAAAGTTTTCCATCCCAAATATAGTTTAAATCATCAAATAGAAAATCCAAAAAAACCCAAAGTCTTGATTTCGTAAATAAGATAGCGGACAGAGAGAAGCCAACAACTTGAAAGGATCTACAGAAGTCCTAGCTCCGGGATGATGACTGAACTGCAACTCAGGCTGACCCGAGCGTAAAATAAAACATAAACACTCGAGTCAGGACATACATACTTATATAGTGTAAGCTAATTCAAGTGTACTGTAATATAGAGCAAGTAACTTAAAGGATGCTTGGGACCGCCCATCCTCTAAGGATCCGTTAAACTATTTACTATGTAGTATATTGCGCTATTATAATAGTGTCTAATTGTAAAATAAACTTACTTTTTAATAGCGTTAAGGGGTTACCCATATAGCCCTTAACACAAATAATGCCAATAGTCTATACAGTACCGTAATACCTCCTGATCGGGAAGCTACCAGAGGATACTCCATAGGTACGACACAAATAGAAACTCGTAGGAGGCTCGCTATGGTAGGTGACACGGCACAACTAGGCAATGCCAGGGTAGATATACCAATTGCTATCCGGACCGGTGGAAACGCGTAGCCGCAGTTACCGCCCACCTCGAACAACACTCCCAAATCAAAGGTGCGCACCAAAACAATCACAAGAGTAATAGAATGGCATACGAAGAAGTGCGTTCGATCAGAGGTGCTACCTCATTAATCCGAGAATCGCTCCTGTTTTAGCCACCTTATGCCAACTCACAGGAGTCGGGTCCACGTATTTACCTTAAAGAAACCGTCACCACCATCCTACTTCATTCTGGAATCTCTACCGCGTACACGGTTAGTCAAAGTGGTTTTCGGTATCGACAGAGAGTATGTCCATATCCGATCCCGGTCTCTTTGCCAACCAAACGTTATTATACCCCGTGGTTATAGTTTAAAAATGGTATTTTTACAAATCAAATATATTTCAAATACCTTCAATATCAAATTCTTGATTAAAACATTTCATTTGATAATATACCATTTCAACTTATTCAATTTAATTTGGAATTTATTGCTTTTAACAAACTTTAAAATCAGTTTCTTCCTTTAAAACTATCCAAAGTCCATTTCTTAATTTTTATTAATTACATATTTAAATTCCAAAAATTTAACTTATTCCCAAAATAAATTTCTATAAATTTAAATAAATCAAATTTCAATTTCTGCAGCACCTATGAAATGCTACCTAAAGTTTATGGGTTAAACAGTCCAATTTTAAAAGACAGCATTTAAATGCTGTAATAGGTTATTAACTTATCAATTTAGTTTAAATTCCAAATACAACTTATTATCAATTATTTCTTAACTGAAATCTCATCTTAACAAAAATCCAGCATTTTTCCAAATAAGTTATATTTATTTATTTAAAATCTTAACTCATTCAAAAATCATTTTTAAATCTTTATAAAAATCCTTTAAATACATTAAACCACAATATTATAAACTTCCATTTAAAAATAATTTTAAAATATTTCAGAAAAATATTATAGGAACCATGGGTCTGTATAAAATTTTCTAGCCTAGGTCAAGTGATACGGATTTATGTCATTTCAATCCGCAATTTTACAAACCCCAGGTTCTATCATTTCAAACCCGCAATCCCAAGTTAAAATTTAATAGTTAACTGAATAAATGCATAATAATCATCGTTTTAGGCCTATCATTTCAGCCTTAACGATTTAAATTTATAGGGAACTTGCAGTGATGATTTAAATCAGTAAATAAACATTTAACAATATAACTGCAGAAATATTACAACAGATAAATAACTGATGAGGTGTCAATTTAAATGGAGTTCAACATCCTACGTTATATTACAGACAGATAACAGTTAAATAATAATTTACACATACACTTGCGATAATTCACAGAAATATAGGCATGTTTGTCTGGTGAGAAAAACTCACCTGAAAGCTGTAGAAAATTTGATTCAAGCGAAAATGAAAATCCAGCGAAAAAGAAACGCACAGAGGGTAGCGATCAAATTTCCCCGAATGTCACGCCTAGATTCAAATCTATAACAAGATCCAAATACCGAATACGTGACTTTTAAAATTTATGGTCAAAGCAAATATTTGAAACAATTGGAACGAATATAGTCAAAGAAATTTGGCACGATACGCTCGACCACTACACCACCCTACTTGACGAACAACTCGGCCCAAAAATAAATTTTTTCTCTCTACCTTTTATATATATACTCTATTATTTAATTAAACAAAACGCACAACCACCACATTACTAAACTTCAACTGGAAGTATGCATAAGGTCACGGCCCAAGCCTATATCAACTAAGAATGCACGCTCACTGTAACCCAAAAGAAATGCAAATACTTCACTCCCTTATTTTTTTCCCTTCACGCAAAAACACACTGCCTATTTCCTACTAGATTTGCGTGTACACATGCAAAAGTTTTCACCCAGCCTATACTACGAACTAATGCATGGATAGTTCATTATTTGATCTGCACGTTACTTCCTTCCTCTTTTTTTTTTTTCTTTTTTTTTTTTGCCTTTTATTTTATTTTATTTTTGCCTTCATGCCTTTGCAAAACACGTTCATGCACTCAGTTCCTCTTCCTCCTTGAAATATGCATTCAGGCCTACGCATGCTCTCTCCTTGAAATAAAGACATGGTTGTTCATAACCAAGATTCAAAGGCTACTTAGATTTAAAGAATGAATTGCCCTTGTAACAGCGATGAAGGTGTAAAATGTTATACTGGATAAGATGTCTTCAGCGAGTGCAATATGAAAAAAAAAAATCGGTGCTACATATATGTAGCAGAAGACATGTGAAAATGGTCGCTTGAAAAAAAGTGAAAAATAAATAGTACTATTTTTTTCAATGAACATTGTTGACTTTCTATTTTGTTTAACCCAAAACTAAGTATGATATATACAATGAATAACCCATTTTTCCGTAGTGATAGTACGTATAAACTTTAAGCTAGCATTAAATTAAATCTGGGTCAACTACACCATCTCTTTGCACACACATATTAGATTTCTACAGATGTGATGACTCATAAATTTCCAAAGTTTGTCAACTAGATCGGGTGAAGTAGATGGGTTGGAGTGGCCGAGCATATCAAATGAGATTCACAGAATAGAAGAGAAACAAAAGAAAAGGAAACAGAGAGAAGTTATGATGCCATACCTGGAGCAAGCAACAAACGAAGAAGGCTACGGCAAAACTGAGATTTGTGGAGAAAAAATATGCGTACAAGGCTTTATATAATCAGTGAGATTATGCAAAGATGGTAAGTGTAAATCACAAGGCAGGAAATAAATGAGATCAAGGACTAAATGGATACGAAGGTGTGATTGAAAATAAACAGAGAGGCATGCGAAATTTAAAGGTGAAGAGGCAAGCGAAAAATGGGTGATTACTTTCCAGTTCTCCATGTTTGAACGTTATCTTTTCTTTTGTACACACGGTTAAGGCTTGTGAAATCTAGCAAGATTTTTTTTCTTGAACGTTGCGCGTGATTTATTTCCAGTTATACAAAAATTTGATTAAATGCATGCGTTGATTAAAGTGGATAATCAATAAGCAATTAAAATTTGCTTTGCACTGAATAGGCAACGAAATAATGTTTTACACAATTATGTTTGATCAGTTACTATATTTGTTGCAAGATTTCTTTTTGTTGAATGGATAAGACTGCGTGATTTTGTAGAGAAGAAATGGCAAGAGAGAAAAATTGATGTTGGGCAAAGGAGCAAATCAGATACGAAAAAAACAAGGCAAAATTAACAGAGGATATGCACGTTATTAAAAATGCCAGTTATACAAAATCCAGATTAAGTGCATGCATCGATCTTTCTTTCTTTTAGATGAAAGGCCGAGAGAGATAAGATGGAAGATTATGTACGTGATTAATATTTCCAATATCTTATATGCAATAAATATAGCCTGCGTGATTAAAGGAAGAAACGGCAAGATATACATTTGTCCAATTCTAAATTTAAAAGCTGCGTGATTTAAAACTGCCAATTAATGAAAAGATTTGATTTTATATGCGTGATATTCATTGCCAGTTTATAAATTTTGATTTCAACATTTTTTTTTATTTAATAGTTGCGTGATTGTAGATTGAAGAAACGACATTTGGAAGAACTGATATTAGGCAAGAGATTGATTTTAGGCAAAAGATATTTGGATGAAAAGGTATATACAAAAGTTTAAAACAAATTTTGACAGTTAAAACAAAAGTAACGTTTGTTATAAAAATCACTAACTGATATTTTAATCCATAAAGATATTTAAATATGATTTTTACTTTATATGCGTGATTATAGGAACGAAAAATTTTATCTTGCAAAATAAAGGCAGTGGAAACAGAGAGATATAAATAGGAATGTGAGAATTTGAAAAGATAGGCAAGGTTAAATTTGAATGCATGAGTTGATTTTAGGCAATAAATATATTAGTCCATTTAGGTTGCGTGAATAAATGAATACAGTGACATGCTCAAGAAACAAAAAGGTAAGAGGCAAATGCCAAAAATGTTAAAAGAATAAAATTTTGTGTCACGCGCAAAGGAAGGCAAAATTGATTTTCTTTCAAATGATATATGCGTGATTTAAGAAGAAATATATGGTATGTTTAAATCAAAAAATGGAAGAGTTGATTATTATCATTATATTTTAAAGAACAGTTACAAACAGATTTGAACGTTTCTCTTTTATATATGGAAATTTGATTTCAACATTTGATACTATTTAATAGTGGCGTGATTTTGAATGTAGACCATTGATACGATATTTTAAATACATATAGATGTTGAAATATGATTTTTAAAATACGCCAAACTGACGCAATACAAACACCCAAAAAAATACGTTTTTAATTTATACGTTGATTACGTTACTTGTACCATAAATTTTACACGTCCTTTAAATGCGTAATCCAACAGTTCATAAATACACTAAATTCTTCAAAATTAATACTTAACTAACTTAATTGGTTTTCACATATTATATATATACAAAATTCCTTTTATTAAAATTCAAATGGAGTTGTCTTTTAACAAATTTAACCGTTTCACACTTTAAATTTCCATATTTAGTATTTTAAGGAAATGATTTAAATCAAATTATATATGTATATAAATTGGGAAGTAAATTTTACTGGAAAGAGAAAAATAACGGATTAAAGTTCTATACGTTTTCTTATATATAATCTTATATATATATATATATATTTAGGCGCCCTTTTTAAGGCGTAATTACCCAGTTCATTTATATACTAAAAAAAATTTCGAAATTCTAACCATGCTGAGACTCGAACTTGTGACCTGTCGTGAATAGCCCAGATGTCTTAACCACCTAAGCTATTAATGTTTTCTTAATTAAAACTTGATCTTGCTAGACATTAAGTTATTTACCATCTTCGACAAAACCCTAAATTTCCAAATTAAAGTTAATTCTTAACCATGTCAAAATTTCAGAGATCTTATTATTAAAAATTTGGTCAATTGTTTTTTTTTTAGTCACTTTAAATAAACCCCAAAGTTTTTAAAATACAAGTAAAAAAATACTTGTTAAAAAAAATTGGGCTGTTACACTCTCCCCCACTCAAAACTTTTCGTCCTCGAAAAGGAAGAAAGTAGGGGAATAGAAACAACCTGAAAGAAAATTAAATTGAAACTTAAATTAGAATCATTAATCTAAACAATAAAATTCAATTTTAAATTAATCTTTGATTTCATCTATTTTTACTTAAATAACATTTATTTATTTACATATTTACTTGTATAATGCTAAAAAAAAATCATTTATTTTTTTTTCTCCAAATTTTTCATAAGGTATTATAACATTCTAATTTAAAATGTTTAATTTTAGTCCAAATTTGAAATGATAATTTAACTTAATTAAAGTAAATTTACCATTTCCCAAAATAAGCTAAATTCCCCATTTAGTTTTCTTCTTTATTCAAATTTTTTTTTTCTCAATATTTTTCTCATCTATGTCAAATATTTTTCTCAATATCTAAACTATATAAATTCAATTTAAATTAATATTCAATAATTGATTTAATTCATTTGATTTTTACAGAAGTTAAATCAATCTTAACTATTTCCAAATTAATTATCTTATTATCCAATTATTTTCTAAAATCAGAAATTTGTATAGTCATTTATAATAATCATCTTTTATTCAACAAATTTAATTTTCTTTATTCCAGATTATTATTAAATATATTCTACTTAATATATCTTATCGCACATATTAAGTAGATTATATTTAATATAACTATTCCAATATATTTCTAAATTTCCTTTAACACCATTTGATATTGTATATTATTCAATTATTATTTTATTTCTATTTACCTCTATTTGTCTTGTTGTAACTGAAACTTTAAATGTGTAACATTTATTATAACCACTCACATTTTTATTCATAAAATCCATTTATATTATACATTATCCAATTACATAGTTAATTTCTGAATGATTTAGGTAAGTTATATTGGCATGCAATTATACAAGTAAAATTTTCCAACTATATTATTCAAGTTTAAATATTCATTCCAAATTTGACTTTATTTTATCATTAGAATCACCTTTTAACATAAATTTATGAATTAAATTTCCACTTAACTTCAAACCCTTTAGAGATAAATAAATACATACATATAGCATATGTCAAATCAAATTTAAATCATATATCTATATATATTATAAATTAAGTCATATTTAGAAATTCAAATCAATTAAATTTTTGAAGCAAAACTACAACGTGGTCTCTTTACTTCGATACTCGAAAATGAATGTTGATGATGTTGTAGTCATCACCGAAATTATTTTCCAGCGACAAAGAGAAGAGCACTAATTTTTAAAACTTTAAAAATTCTTTGGAAACAAATTTATATTCGAAAATAATTTAAATAATAATATATCTTTTTAAGACTTTAAACACAAGGTTTGAAACTATCAGAAATTAAATTCTTAAATTCTTGTTTTAAATTCATTTCTGTTTCCAAATAAATTTATAACCATGTTTATATTCAATTATTTATATAAGACAAAACCATAAATGAAATCAAACACTATTATCTCTAAAAAACTAGTTAAATTCTAAAAATTATACTTATATATATAATATTAGATTTTTCCCAAATATAAGAATAATTTTTTTTTTTCAAATCAAGGATAGAGATTCAAATTTGAAGGACTCAAATTAAAGAGAATTCTGATTTAAAGATAAGTTGGAATCAGAAGATCCGATGATTAAATAACAGAATAAGGAACCAGATAAGTTTATATAAATCGCGGGCAACCTTAACCTGGTCAACCGTGACTTAAAGAGTCAGATCGAATGTAGATTTACCATTCGATCCGAAGAGATAGAGTTCGGAATAACCAAAGATACTAGTATCTAAACCGAGGTTAAATATAAATCTCTGGTGAATCCATGCTAATTTGTAAAGGAGTTTCACCCCTTTATTAGAATATTGGCGAGACCGCCAATTCACTATAAAGATCATCCAAAGTGGAGTTATGGGATACTCCAGAATCGAAGGAAAATGAATAGTGAGGGACACGAATGAACTTCAGAACCGCAGGGAACGTTCCAAAATTCGAAAAGGAAGAGATTCAATCTCAAATGAAAGTGATTCTGTAAATCAACTTTACCATACATTCTAAGTTTTGCCTAGAGCCAAAGCTCTGATACCAAATGTAAGGACCCGGTGTTTTCAACCATTCGCATCCGCACATGTCGGACTTGAATTGTTCAAAATACCGCGTTGTAAAAATTAATTTGGCAAAACTCATAATATGCATTAAATAATTAATCACAGAATCACAGACACAAAATCAGAATACTCGCAGCGGAATTTAAAAATACTTAGTGGTTCATGAAGCCACTATAAATAGTCTCAACAAATACAAATTACAAAGTTTTCCATCCCAAATATAGTTTAAATCATCAAATAGAAAATCCAAAAAAATCCCAAAGTCTTGATTTCGTAAATAAGATAGCGGACAGAGAGAAGCCAACAACTTGAAAGGATCTACAGAAGTCCTAGCTCCGGGATGATGACTGAACTGCAACTCAGGCTGACCCGAACGTAAAATAAAACATAAACACTCGAGTCAGGACATACATACTTATATAGTGTAAGCTAATTCAAGTGTACTGTAATATAGAGCAAGTAACTTAAAGGATGCTTGGGACCGCCCATCCTCTAAGGATCCGTTAAACTATTTACTATGTAGTATATTGCGCTATTATAATAGTGTCTAATTGTAAAATAAACTTACTTTTTAATAGCGTTAAGGGGTTACCCATATAGCCCTTAACACAAATAATGCCAATAGTCTATACAGTACCGTAATACCTCCTGATCGGGAAGCTACCAGAGGATACTCCATAGGTACGACACAAATAGAAACTCGTAGGAGGCTCGCTATGGTAGGTGACACGGCACAACTAGGCAATGCCAGGGTAGATATACCAATTGCTATCCGGACCGGTGGAAACGCGTAGCCGCAGTTACCGCCCACCTCGAACAACACTCCCAAATCAAAGGTGCGCACCAAAACAATCACAAGAGTAATAGAATGGCATACGAAGAAGTGCGTTCGATCAGAGGTGCTACCTCATTAATCCGAGAATCGCTCCTGTTTTAGCCACCTTATGCCAACTCACGGGAGTCGGGTCCACGTATTTACCTTAAAGAAACCGTCACCACCATCCTACTTCATTCTGGAATCTCTACCGCGTACACGGTTAGTCAAAGTGGTTTTCGGTATCGACAGAGAGTATGTCCATATCCGATCCCGGTCTCTTTGCCAACCAAACGTTATTATACCCCGTGGTTATAGTTTAAAAATGGTATTTTTACAAATCAAATATATTTCAAATACCTTCAATATCAAATTCTTGATTAAAACATTTCATTTGATAATATACCATTTCAACTTATTCAATTTAATTTGGAATTTATTGCTTTTAACAAACTTTAAAATCAGTTTCTTCCTTTAAAACTATCCAAAGTCCATTTCTTAATTTTTATTAATTACATATTTAAATTCCAAAAATTTAACTTATTCCCAAAATAAATTTCTATAAATTTAAATAAATCAAATTTCAATTTCTGCAGCACCTATGAAATGCTACCTAAAGTTTATGGGTTAAACAGTCCAATTTTAAAAGACAGCATTTAAATGCTGTAATAGGTTATTAACTTATCAATTTAGTTTAAATTCCAAATACAACTTATTATCAATTATTTCTTAACTGAAATCTCATCTTAACAAAAATCCAGAATTTTTCCAAATAAGTTATATTTATTTATTTAAAATCTTAACTCATTCAAAAATCATTTTTAAATCTTTATAAAAATCCTTTAAATACATTAAACCACAATATTATAAACTTCCATTTAAAAATAATTTTAAAATATTTCAGAAAAATATTATAGGAACCACGGGTCTGTATAAAATTTTCTAGCCTAGGTCAAGTGATACGGATTTATGTCATTTCAATCCGCAATTTTACAAACCCCAGGTTCTATCATTTCAAACCCGCAATCCCAAGTTAAAATTTAACAGTTAACTGAATAAATGCATAATAATCATCGTTTTAGGCCTATCATTTCAGCCTTAACGATTTAAATTTATAGGGAACTTGCAGTGATGATTTAAATCAGTAAATAAACATTTAACAATATAACTGCAGAAATATTACAACAGATAAATAACTGATGAGGTGTCAATTTAAATGGAGTTCAACATCCTACGTTATATTACAGACAGATAACAGTTAAATAATAATTTACACATACACTTGCGCTAATTCACAGAAATATAGGCATGTTTGTCTGGTGAGAAAAACTCACCTGAAAGCTGTAGAAAATTTGATTCAAGCGAAAATGAAAATCCAGCGAAAAAGAAACGCACAGAGGGTAGCGATCAAATTTCCCCGAATGTCACGCCTAGATTCAAATCTATAACAAGATCCAAATACCGAATACGTGACTTTTAAAATTTATGGTCAAAGCAAATATTTGAAACAATTGGAACGAATATAGTCAAAGAAATTTGGCACGATACGCTCGACCACTACACCACCCTACTTGACGAACAACTCGGCCCAAAAATAAATTTTTTTTCTCTACCTTTTATATATATACTCTATTATTTAATTAAACAAAACGCACAACCACCACATTACTAAACTTCAACTGGAAGTATGCATAAGGTCACGGCCCAAGCCTATATCAACTAAGAATGCACGCTCACTGTAACCCAAAAGAAATGCAAATACTTCACTCCCTTATTTTTTTCCCTTCACGCAAAAACACACTGCCTATTTCCTACTAGATTTGCGTGTACACATGCAAAAGTTTTCACCCAGCCTATACTACGAACTAATGCATGGATAGTTCATTATTTGATCTGCACGTTACTTCCTTCCTCTTTTTTTTTTTTTTTTTTTTTGCCTTTTTTTTTATTTTATTTTTGCCTTCATGCCTTTGCAAAACACGTTCATGCACTCAGTTCCTCTTCCTCCTTGAAATATGCATTCAGGCCTACGCATGCTCTCTCCTTGAAATAAAGACATGGTTGTTCATAACCAAGATTCAAAGGCTACTTAGATTTAAAGAATGAATTGCCCTTGTAACAGCGATGAAGGTGTAAAATGTTATACTGGATAAAATGTCTTCAGCGAGTGCAATATGAAAAAAAAAATCGGTGCTACATATATGTAGCAGAAGACATGTGAAAATGGTCGCTTGAAAAAAAGTGAAAAATAAATAGTACTATTTTTTTCAATGAACATTGTTGACTTTCTATTTTGTTTAACCCAAAACTAAGTATGATATATACAATGAATAACCCATTTTTCCGTAGTGATAGTACGTATAAACTTTAAGCTAGCATTAAATTAAATCTGGGTCAACTACACCATCTCTTTGCATACACATATTAGATTTCTACAGATGTGATGACTCATAAATTTCCAAAGTTTGTCAACTAGATCGGGTGAAGTAGATGGGTTGGAGTGGCCGAGCATATCAAATGAGATTCACAGAATAGAAGAGAAACAAAAGAAAAGGAAACAGAGAGAAGTTATGATGCCATACCTGGAGCAAGCAACAAACGAAGAAGGCTACGGCAAAACTGAGATTTGTGGAGAAAAAATATGCGTACAAGGCTTTATATAATCAGTGAGATTATGCAAAGATGGTAAGTGTAAATCACAAGGCAGGAAATAAATGAGATCAAGGACTAAATGGATACGAAGGTGTGATTGAAAATAAACAGAGAGGCATGCGAAATTTAAAGGTGAAGAGGCAAGCGAAAAATGGGTGATTACTTTCCAGTTCTCCATGTTTGAACGTTATCTTTTCTTTTGTACACACGGTTAAGGCTTGTGAAATCTAGCAAGATTTTTTTTTCTTGAACGTTGCGCGTGATTTATTTCCAGTTATACAAAAATTTGATTAAATGCATGCGTTGATTAAAGTGGATAATCAATAAGCAATTAAAATTTGCTTTGCACTGAATAGGCAACGAAATAATGTTTTACACAATTATGTTTGATCAGTTACTATATTTGTTGCAAGATTTCTTTTTGTTGAATGGATAAGACTGCGTGATTTTGTAGAGAAGAAATGGCAAGAGAGAAAAATTGATGTTGGGCAAAGGAGCAAATCAGATACGAAAAAAACAAGGCAAAATTAACAGAGGATATGCGCGTTATTAAAAATGCCAGTTATACAAAATCCAGATTAAATGCATGCATCGATCTTTCTTTCTTTTAGATGAAAGGCCGAGAGAGATAAGATGGAAGATTATGTACGTGATTAATATTTCCAATATCTTATATGCAATAAATATAGCCTGCGTGATTAAAGGAAGAAACGGCAAGATATACATTTGTCCAATTCTAAATTTAAAAGCTGCGTGATTTAAAACTGCCAATTAATGAAAAGATTTGATTTTATATGCGTGATATTCATTGCCAGTTTATAAATTTTGATTTCAACATTTTTTTTCATTTAATAGTTGCGTGATTGTAGATTGAAGAAACGGCATTTGGAAGAACTGATATTAGGCAAGAGATTGATTTTAGGCAAAAGATATTTGGATGAAAAGGTATATACAAAAGTTTAAAACAAATTTTGACAGTTAAAACAAAAGTAACGTTTGTTATAAAAATCACTAACTGATATTTTAATCCATAAAGATATTTAAATATGATTTTTACTTTATATGCGTGATTATAGGAACGAAAAATTTTATCTTGCAAAATAAAGGCAGTGGAAACAGAGAGATATAAATAGGAATGTGAGAATTTGAAAAGATAGGCAAGGTTAAATTTGAATGCATGAGTTGATTTTAGGCAATAAATATATTAGTCCATTTAGGTTGCGTGAATAAATGAATACAGTGACATGCTCAAGAAACAAAAAGGTAAGAGGCAAATGCCAAAAATGTTAAAAGAATAAAATTTTGTGTCACGCGCAAAGGAAGGCAAAATTGATTTTCTTTCAAATGATATATGCGTGATTTAAGAAGAAATATATGGTATGTTTAAATCAAAAAATGGAAGAGTTGATTATTATCATTATATTTTAAAGAACAGTTACAAACAGATTTGAACGTTTCTCTTTTATATATGGAAATTTGATTTCAACATTTGATACTATTTAATAGTGGCGTGATTTTGAATGCAGACCATTGATATGATATTTTAAATACATATAGATGTTGAAATATGATTTTTAAAATACGCCAAACTGACGCAATACAAACACCCAAAAAAATACGTTTTTAATTTATACGTTGATTACGTTACTTGTACCATAAATTTTACACGTCCTTTAAATGCGTAATCCAACAGTTCATAAATACACTAAATTCTTCAAAATTAATACTTAACTAACTTAATTGGTTTTCACATATTATATATATACAAAATTCCTTTTATTAAAATTCAAATGGAGTTGTCTTTTAACAAATTTAACCGTTTCACACTTTAAATTTTCATATTTAGTATTTTAAGGAAATGATTTAAATCAAATTATATATGTATATAAATTGGGAAGTAAATTTTACTGGAAAGAGAAAAATAACGGATTAAAGTTCTATACGTTTTCTTATATATAATCTTATATATATATATATATATATATATATATATATATATATATATATATATATATATATTTAGGCGCCCTTTTTAAGGCGTAATTACCCAGTTCATTTATATACTAAAAAAAATTTCGAAATTCTAACCATGCTGAGACTCGAACTTGTGACCTGTCGTGAATAGCCCAGATGTCTTAACCACCTAAGCTATTAATGTTTTCTTAATTAAAACTTGATCTTGCTAGACATTAAGTTATTTACCATCTTCGACAAAACCCCAAATTTCCAAATTAAAGTTAATTCTTAACCATGTCAAAATTTCAGAGATCTTATTATTAAAAATTTGGTCAATTGTTTTTTTTTTTAGTCACTTTAAATAAACCCCAAAGTTTTTAAAATACAAGTAAAAAAATACTTGTTAAAAAAAATTGGGCTGTTACACCGGTCCTTTGGGACCTTTCACCGAGCGCTCGCAATCAATTCACACAATCATAAAGTGTTTTCAACATGAGTAAGTATCTGGGCTCCATACCATGATACCACCCTTTTCCAGAAGGAAATGCACATATCCTAAAGGGCGCTACCCCTCATAACCGTGCCGCATCTTTCCTGTTTTGACCATTCCGGGGTGTGAGGCTCGACGAAGTCACGTCCACAAAAACATACTTTATACAAAAGCCATGCTTTGGGTCAACAAATGATCATAGAAATGATCACAAAGATAGACGATCAAACAAATGATCCAATCACAAATAATCAACACAATGATCATTTCACAGCAACACTCAGCATGTCACATTACCAAATTGGGAATATATCGCTGATAACATTCAACTACATAACCTCTGAGCTCGTATGTCTCAGAGAAGGGTGTTAAGCTAAAAGAATAAATTCTCCGCCACCAACAGAAATATATTTGAAAGAAATCGGCTTTATATCTCAATTTGTAATGTCAGACATACAATCCATACAAGTCTGTTCCGGGCTCGAACAGAACCGAAGGCACTTACAAAGAAGTCCTTGCAATCCGGATATTCACTAATCACGTTCGGACTTCCCATTACATATGGAGTCTCTATACCGGGGCCATTCGATGCAAAGACATTCGACGAGTTGCCCTTACATTTTCGAAAATATCCGGTCTTCACCACCGGTCTTCAAACGCTATCCATAACGACATATCACATATTCGGAATGGGATATATGACACAAAGGTCCTCTCCCGGCTAAACCGAATAGTGAGCGCAATATTTACAAGAAATATATGGATATTGGGATTTCAATTAAGTCACAACTTATTACCCAAAACTTTCTTCCAAATGGTTTAAACCAATTACCATTTCAAATCTTTATATTACAAAAAGATTTATTTCACAAAGATCAATTCATAGATTTTAAAACAATTTCCATTCCAATTGGATTAACTCGTTAAATCTTTAAATCAAAGATTTAACTTATAGCTTTCAAAAATTCGATTAACTTGTTGAATCTTTAAATCAAAGATTCAACTTATAGCTTTCAAATCGTTTTCATAACTTGGAAATTATCTTCATTTTCAAACTTGAAATTCTTTTTAACACAAATGGGACGTTCATTTCTCATGTGAAAGCTTTTATTATTTGAAAACAATTAGTTTTCTTTTCAGAAAAATCCAATTATATTTACACGAGTTAAAGCCCTTGAATTCTATTCACATCCCAAATCAATACTTTTAAAATAATTTAACCCTTATATAACAGGTATAACATTTTTAATCCCTAGTTTTAAATCATAAAATTCAATTTCAAATCTTGAATTTAAGTTCAAATCAAAGTTATTCAACTTCATATTTTATCGAATTATTCAAAATAAATTTCATCTATGAAATTCCATTTCAAAAGCTTTTCACTTTAAACCCAATCCATTTCCAAAACATTTGAATTCAAATATTCAAATTTAAAACTATTTCAAAAATCTGTGATTTAATCGATTTCCTCATGAAATCCATATTGGTGTGTGTATAAGTGTGGTCCAGGGGTTTAACACAATAGTGTAACATCATTCAATCATCACAAATCAAATATAACAATATATCCGATAAGCGATATAAACTATAACGCTTATCTTCATTCACAGATCACAGATATATATACAGATGTATCATCAATAAATGAATAAAATTATAAATAGCACAATCAACAGATCAAAATATCACAGATCAGATAGGACAATCAATCAGGGCATTTCATACAAAATAATCATTCATAAGTAAGGTCAAGCATTTGATAAACATTTATAAGCAGGATTAATTAATTGTTTAATCCTAATCAATTCAATTTATTTTAAATCAAATAAATTACTTATGAATTTATTATTAAATTCAGATTCATTAATTCCAAATCATTTGATATGAATTAATATATCAAACACTTTAATTAATTAAAATTTTCTTAATTAATCATATTAGTTAAATTAACCTCCGAACCCATTTACATAATAAATTAACCCCTTGAGTAATTATCTTAAGAAATTAAACTTTTAATTACTGATCATAAAGTAATTATCTCCTAACAAGAAATCATTAATTTCCAATTTAATCTAATGATTTTCTTAAACTAAATTAATTAACTTTAATAAATTAAAGTATCCAAAATTAATTACAATGAGTGATTAATCCTTAATTACTTTCATTAAGTAATTACATTTAACAATTTATAATTGATAAATCTAATACAAATTGTAAATTATTCATCCTAATTAACTCAATAATTAATGGATTAGAAATCATCAAATCTTCATTAACTTAAGTTTAAACTTATTCTTATTTATGATTTAATCATCACTCACAATACGTTTTAAAAACATTTATTTTCCCAATTTCTTTCTAACTTTCATTTTAAACCCAAGATTTTAAAATTCCAATTTCAAAGCCCAAGTTATAGTTATATCCTCTTAAATACTTAAACACAGTTAGTAGACTATTTAATAATGAAGGCTTAGTTAATTCCCTGATTTAAATATTAGTTCTAAGCTTGCTTTAAAACTTTAAAATTTAATTTAAACTTCAAGTAGGAGCAGATTTTTTTTTTGTTTTAAAACCTAAACAAAAGAAAAACTACCCGAGGCTCTTCTATTTTACTTCGAGTTGCACAGGCCTTCATGCGAGACCCAACCCGATGGAACATCATCCCTTCCCCTGGACTTCTTCTTCCTTTATTTTTTTTCTTTTACTTGGTTAAATTTAAAACTGTGGCACTAGGCTATCCCACACGAGCACATACTCGAGCAAAGCGATCATTTTCCCGAGTCGATCACGAGCATAATCCTGTTGTTCGTCTTCTTCCCCAACCAAAATCATCCGAGCACCAAACGTGCACATGCACGTGTACACCCGACCGAACCATCTCCGACCATCTTCAAGACCTCCGGCATGTCACACTCAACCCATAAACCAACTCCGGCCACCCAGACGATCCCATATGGCAACAAGTCGAAATCGAGTACAACTCGATCAACTCCGAACAGACCTCCAACAAAAGAAACGCCTTGACCCCGCGACTTCAACCACGTGAGGTCACTATCCTCTAGCCACGAACTCGACACACCCTCACCTAACTCCCCCTGGAAGGTCGTGCAGCTCGATGCACGAGAGGAGGCGCGGCGACCCAATGTTCAACCTATCAAAAATTTAGGTTTTCGAAAGAAAATCGAACGCCGCTTTCGCCACCAAGATCGAGGCCACCTCCGGTCATTTTTCCTACCACCACCGTAGGCTCGACCACCTCCTCACACAACCCCGACACCTCCAGTTCATCATATCACCGGCAATTGGCCAAAATACCCATTTTGATCATCTTCGAACTGCTATTGAACCATGCAACTAAAAATCATCAAACCACGCTTAAAAATCATAACTTTTAGTATAGATTCAAGTTATATTCTTGAATTAATGATTCGTGATAGACAAAATTTCCAGAAATTTAAGTTTTTACTGTAAAAACCTGATCTTTCATTTTATATACATATATACTTCATGAAGACATTTTTAAATTGTAATCCATACTTAAATACAACTAATTTGTTTTAAAATCAAAGCTTAATATTGATTAGGAGAGAAGAAATTGAATCTTCTTGGGTTATTCTATGTCCTGACACCAAACAGAGAGATACACTAATACATATGCGTAGATATTCATACACAGAAAAATGGCAACATACACTCAAGTTTAAACAGCTGTAAGCTACTCACAACATACCCAAATATCAATCACTGATATCAAAATATATAAACAAAACCAGAGGGTAGTTAGCTCACCAGGCATGAAGACAAAGCACAGTGAAACTGGAATTTCTTTTCAAATTGAAGCTTTGCTTTCCAGTTAATGTTTGCTTCCATTTTTTTTTCTTTTTCTTTCTGGCTTTCATTTTGTTGAGTTTTTTTGATGGACGAATAGTAATGAAGTTGATGTATATGAGAATGAGTTTACAGATTGGTATATAATATGGTTTTGTACAAGGTGATGTATTTATCTTTTACAAGGCATGGCTGAAGATAGTGTTTGGATGTACTAAAGAATATGGCAAGTACATGAATCATTTCACTTGATTTGTTTATTACTGTAAAGATTATTATTTTTTTCTTTCTTTTCTTCTTGCAGGCTAAGGAGGCTGAGATGAAGGCATTACATGCTTGTTTTACTGCATATTGTCTCGGCTGAGATATATATTTTGTACTTTACTTTCTTTCTAGGTCTACATGTATATTTAACTTGAATATATCTTTATGTTGATATCACTTGCCTTGCTAATTTTCTTTTCCTTTTGGGCCTGCACATCTATATTCCCATTTGTTTGCATTTCGACTCATAGGCTACATGAAATATTTATTTGCCTTGTATTGTTTAAGTGTGCATACATAGATTTATATTTTATACTTTGCTTGTAGTTCATTTTACTTATGTATTGAATTCTAATTTAACTTTAACATTTATTTCTAACCATAAATTTATTTGAAACATTTATTGCTAATACTTATTTTACTTGTTTATATATCTTACTTTGTTTTGTTTCTTATTTATGCATTTGTTTATTTAGTTAGCTTTGTAACCTGCTTTGTATTCTATTTGGTTTCTTTCTTTTTGCAAGCTACATACTTGTATGTATTTTTGTTTTGGAATACTTCATTTATATGTTTACTTGTTTCTTGTCTTGCTTCTTCATTTTATTTGCTCACACATTTTGTTTTAATGTTTAAATATAGCTGGTTTGTTTTGCAAGTTAATTCATATATATGTTTTGTTCCACTGCTTTGTCTTATTACTTTATAGTATGAATAACTTCTATGTTAACATGTTGTTAAATTTTATTTATGAGTTACTATATATATATATTTTTCTTAATTTATTTTATAACTCAAATATTTATTAAACCATTCATCTAAGATTTAAATTCAAATCAAAATATATATATATACACACAAGATTTTATAATTTCAAATTGACTCATATATACCCAAATATACATATATATATATATATATACATTCACATATATACATATATATACAATATTTAAAAATTTAAATGATTTATATAGAATATATTTGAACTCGGGGAAACTCACATCACTAAATCGATTAATTTCACCGTTTTCTTCAAAAATAGATTTTAATTATCATTTTAAATTTATATAAAAATCCGGGGTCGTTACACGAATTACTGTCAAGTGTTCGAGCTTTTGGTTTGATCTATAGGAAAAATTTTGATTTTCATTATTTCACGATGAATTGGGTTTCGATCTCGTATGTAAGGTCGAATTGTGGTTTGTAGGTGGCAGCGAGGGTTGCCGGAGGGGCGGCGAACCACCGTGCATGTGCACGGTGGCGTTTGTGGGGTCTGATTTTGGTGCCGTGATCGCACGAGTGTTGCTCGAGTATTTTTGGGGTTTTCTTTGTGTTCGACCCTGGTACGCGCGTGTGTTCATATAATACGGCAGCTATATTTTAGCTAAACTTAAGTTAATAAAAAAAAGAATCTGTAGAAGAAGAAGAAAGAGTAGAGGGGAAACAGGAAAGAAGTCTCGGGTTTTACTCAAGGCAACACGTGGGTTGCCTCAGTTTCATTTTTGGGGTTAGCCTATACCCTTAAGTTATTTGGTTAACTAAGTTAGTATTAAATAAATAATATTGACAAGTTTAAGCAAAGACTTGATTTAAAATTCTTAAGCAAGGTTTTCAAATGTAAGATGTAAAGTAAATTTAAAGTGAAGTTAATTTAAAATGTGAATTAATTTATACTTGTAATTAAATAAATAACTTAAGGTTAATAAAATATAATTAAAGATTGACATTATTAATCTTGTGTTTAATAAATTTCGAACATAAGATTTTAATTAACTATTTAAGGTTAATTAATAAATAGAAGTTAACTAATTAAATGATTAATTAATTGGTAATTTAATGATTAATAAATAGATAATTAAGTTTTATTTATTTAATAATTAAGATTATTAATTAATAATTAAGAATCAATTAATTAAGTAAGTAATTAAGTAATAATTAATAAAATTTAATAAGTTGATTAATTAGTGATTAATCAAACAGAATAATAATAGTTTATTCTTAAGTAATTAATTAAGTTAACTTAATCAACTATATTGATATGAACTGATGATTTTTGTTTGATTGATTATGATATCCGTTTGGTGATATTTTGTGATATGTAGTGATATATTCTGGATATATCTGTGATGACTGTGTATGATTTATCTGTGATGACTGTTATGTAAATTCTAAGTATAGATTTAAACTGTTTAAAACAAAGTAGAAAACTTGGCCCTTAAAAATGCGTTTGGATTTCGATGAGACCGGGATCGGGTATCAATTCGATATTTCGAAAACCACATCGATCCAAATTAAACGATAGGTCGTGGCATATCAAGTGGAGATCGAGATGGTGTTTCAGAATGCAAGGGTTATCGTTGTTAACTCTAAGGGTGATTCCAAAATGACTGTAACGAGATAATGCCTTCGTTTTCGTTCGAACCCAGAACGAACTTGTATGGATTGAATGCTTTCAGCACATCTCCGGACGATGAGCATTCTAAGAGATATGTTCTCGTAATCGCAGCCTCAAGCCTCATCAATCGGGAATGGCTAAAACAGGTGAGATGCAGCAAGGTTAGGTGGGTCATGACCAAGCAGGACTAGGTATGCCCCTCTCTAAATGTCCCTTTATTTCTGCTGTGTGGGAAGTTGTTGGCCACAACTGCGGGGTTATCATGTTCGGGACTGTTCAGTAAGGAATGGTTTCGGCCTTATGTTGTAGAGGGTCGAGAGTGATCCTTGGTCTGGTGATCTACGCCCCGTACTATGACGGGCGGTACCCCAGTAGCCCTGCCATTGATGGAAACCCATTTTCCCTACAAGACCCTACAGTTTTGATTTGTATTACCCACTTTTGTGGCTAGTAGCTGGAATTTAATAGATGTAACAATTTTGGCAATTTTCTATTTGCTTGAAAATCCTAGACACTATTATAATATCACCGGATTTCCTATAAAATGTTTTAGTTAGCGTAAGGTAAAAACTTACCCGTGTTTATGTGTGGGGAGTCTTACGTGATACCTTTATTTCAAATGGTTTTCAAAGTTAAACAACTTTAACACGTTTCTCACACCAGACCCATGTCTGACCCGGAGTTTATATTTTGTTTTTCATAAACTCTTGGGTACTCATATTTTTATGAGTAGCCAAGTGATAGGTATTTGGAGTATTGAGTTTCCGAAGGAGCTCGAAGAAGAAGACCAGACGTATGTATCCACTTATATAGTTCCGCTGTGTAGTTAGTGTGTGATGTATTTTGGATGTATGTATGGACATATATGTATATGACTGTCCTGTTGTATGATATTGTATAACTCTGATGTATGTATAACTATGTAATAGTTATGTGATGTATTATATTTTATTCCATTCTGCTGTGAGATTCTGATGTTGTTATTCTTTCTTTCTATTCTTTTCTATTTCTATCCCTTTCTTTCTTAATGATGATATGTCTTTCTGGGGTTAGAAGGGTGGGTCATCACATATTACTTGGTCATGATGGTTAGAGGTGTGCTAGAGGCCTAAGCCGAGTATAAGCATGAAGAACAAAGAAGAAAAAAAAAGTGAAAAAGAAAGAAGAGGAAGAGAAGCCAAGGATCTAGAGCTTGAATATAATTTTCTTTCGCGCAAATGATAATGAGAAGTTTTGGGAAGTTTTTATGTGTGATAGGCAAGAGAAATTCATGGCTAGATTAAAGGAATGAACGGCTAAGGTAAGTAATAAAGAGGCTATGCAATAAAAGACAAGATTTTTAATGGTTTGGAAAATAAAATGGCAACAAATACTTGATGTATTTAATAAAAAAATTCTTTCTTTCAAGAGATGAAATGAGGAATGGAATAAAATGAGATATGTTTGAGGAGTTTTGTATGTGAATTATAAAAGGAAATACACAGCTTTATAAGAAAAAAATAGCTAAGGAGTTATGAATACTAGGGAAACGGAAAGGCATAAGTTAAGGAGGAAGAAACATACAATATATTTTATTTTTAATAGCAACTGAAAAAAAATGAGTGATGGAAAATAAATTTTGTGCATGAATTTTCAACTTGATATGCAAGGCTATGAATAGAGTAATTCATGGCTAGGAACGAGGAGGAAATGGCAAGAAAATAATAAAGGCCATGCAAATGAAAAAGCAAAATTTTAAACAATGAAACGTATGCCTCTTAAATTTCTCCAAGCCATTTATTTGCATACATTTCTTCCAGAAATGAAATGTGAAGTAAATGCGTACGTGAATTATGAAGTAGAGTGGATGGAAAGAAAACATTTGAATGGCTAAAGAGGAGTAAATGATAGGAAAACAAAAAGGCTAGAAAAAAAGCAAGAAATAAGGAGGAAGAAACACACACACACACATATACATATATACATATATATATATATATATATATATATATATATATATATATATATTATTAAATGCAATTTAAAAGAGGATATTTTGAGATGTTTGTACATGATTAATAAGAGCAATTCACGGTTATGAATGGTGAATGGTTAGGGTAAGTAATAAAGAGGGTAGTAAATAAAAAGGCAAGCTTTAAAGAAATGTAACGCATGTCTCCTTGATTTCTTCCAAGCCTTTTATGAAAAGATATACACACAAGTAAAATCCAACAAATAAAGTTTAGATAGACAAAATAGAAAAATAAAATAAAACAACATAGAAACTAAAAATATAGAAATGCGCATAGAAAAATAGAAATTGAAATACAGGAAATAACTGCGTGTAAAACGCTGTAATTTATCTAATTTAAAAAGTATAACTCAGAATTTAACGAAACAAAAAGCAAAACAGATACCATAAATATATTCTGCTTCAAAGAAAAAGATTAAAATTTAAAATTCAAATTTTTTTTTAAAAATTTAAACTGAAAATTCAAATTTTGATCAAAATATAAAATTTTCAAAATTGTTTAATTATTTCATTTGGAAAATAAATTCCAAACTTACATTGGAAAAATTCTAAACATTCACTTTTAAATGATTTAAAAATCAAAATCTCGAATAAAAAATTTAATTAAAAATATTCACAAAATTATAGATTGTTACTCTCTACCCCACTCAAAACTTTTCGTCCTCGAAAAGGAACGAGGCATGGAAAATAGAGACAACAGATAGAATGAGACAGAACCAAGACAATATAAAAAAAAGATTGAAATTATACCTGGTAACAGTCGTTATAGGTAAATTCAACAAAATGGAGAGAATCTTTCCAAGATCCTCTGTAATCAAGGACACAAGCACGAAGAAGATTCTTGAAAAGTTTTCCAAAAGACACTGGTAAAGGTATTTTGGGAGGAAGAACTACAGATCGAAATTTAGGAGATAAGATCAATTTGGAATTCAATTCCCTGCTTAGGATGCAGGAGAATAGGAACAACCAAAGGATAAGAGATTGGAAAACAAAATAAGATGACAAATTTTAAAACCAATAAAGTTTCAGCTTAAATTAATAATTGATTTCATCCATTTGATTTTTCCTAATTTAATTAATCTTATCTATTTATAATTTCATTATCTTATCACCCAAGTAAAAATTTCTAAAATAGTGAATTTGAAATCATTTATTATACTCATAATTTTATTCAATAAGTTTCATTCTTCTTTATTTCAGATGGTAATTACATTTATTCCACTTAATATATGTCTAATCACATATAATAAGTATACTTACACTTATTATGACTTACACCAATTTATTGATAAATTCCTTTGACATCACTTTATATTGTATATTATTCAATTAACTTTTTATTCTATTTACCTTTATTAATCCTTTTTTAGTAACTAAAATTTAGGTGTATAACATTTATTATAAACACTCAAATTTTATTTATAAAATCCTTTATATTGTATATTATCCAATTACATAGCAAACTTTTAAATAATTTAGGTAAGTTATAATGGAAATGCAACAGAATATTATACAAATAAAGTTTTCTAATTCAATTATTTCAACTTAAATATTTATTCAAAATTTTTGGTTCATTTTATAATTGAAAACATTCTTTAAGGTAAATTTAAGAATTACATTTCCGATTAACTTCAAACCATTTAGAGGTAAACAAATATATATACAATATATATCAAATCAAATTTGAATCATATATCCATATATATATTATAAATCAAGTCATATTTTGAAATTCAAATCAATTAAATTTTCAAAGAAAAACAATAGCAAAGCTACAGAATGGTCTCTTCACTTCGAAACTCAAAAATGAATGTCGATGATGTTGCAGTCATCACCGAAATTATTTTCCAACGACAAGAGAAGGGCACTGATTTAAACATTAAAAATTCTTTGAAAACAATCTCTATTTGGAAAACACTTTAAATGATATATCTTTTAAAACTTTAAGAACCCAAGTTTGAAACCATCGGAAATTAAATTCTCAAGTTCTTGATTTAGATTCATTTTAATTTCCAAATTAATTTATAGCTATGTTTTATAGTTCAGTTATTTATATAGGAGACAAAAGTCAATGGTTACAAGATACATATAAACTCAAATATTATTTCTTAATAACCTATTCAATTAATTATCAGAATTCAGAAAATCAAACTCACACATAATATAATTATAAATTTTTTATCATTTACTAAATTCTGAAATCAATATGGTGTCAGTTTGTTCTGTTCAAGTGTTTTGGAAATCCTATGATAGCGTTGATCAGACGGATCGATCGAAAACTCAAATCAACAACACAAACAACACAATATAAAAAACATTTTAAATATAGGTTTACAAAGCAAGAATAAGGATTCAAATTTGATTGACTCAAATCAAGAGAATTCTGATTTGAAAATAAGTTAGAAACAAAAGATAAGAAGATTAAATTGACAAAATAAGGAATGGATAAGCTTACATCAATCACGGGCAACCTTAACCGGGTTAACCGTGACTTCAAGAATAGATCAATGTGGAATTCTGAGGTAATTCTACATTCGATCTTAAGAAATAGAATTTGGAATAACAAGAGGACTAGCATCTATATCGAGTATATATATAAATCACCGGTGAATCAATGCTGATTGCAAAGGAGTTTCACCCCTTTACAAGTCATCTGAATGTTGACGAGACCGCAGATTCATTATAAAGATCATTCGAAGTGGAGTTATGGGATACTCCAGAATCAAAAGAAGAAGAATAGCGAGGGACAAGAATGAATTTTGAAACCGCAGGGAACGTTTCGAAACTCAAAAGAAACCCAAGTCAAAAAGGAAGAAATTCAACTCAAATGAAAGTTATTTTGTGAATAAATTTACCATATATGCTTAGTTTGTGTAGAGCCAAAGCTCTGATACCAAATGTAATGACCCGCTATTTCCAACCATTCGCATCCGCACATGTCAGACTTGAATTGCTCAAAACACCGAATTGTAAAATAAATTTGGCAAAACACAGCATAATCAGTAAATAAATAAATCATAGATCACAGACACAAATTAATAAATGCAGCAGAAGAAAAAAGATAGTAGTTCATGAAGCTACTATATAAATACATCATTATACAAGATACAAGCGAAGTTTAATATGATAAATAAGCACAAGCTGAATACATCATCGGAATAAACTGAATAACTGGAATCAATAGAATACTGAAATTGAAATAGATGGCTGGATCTTCAAGCAAGGCTCTAGCTCCAATGTTGAGTCTCTAATGCTGTCTCACTCAATCTGACCCGAGCGTAAAGCAGAACACAAAACACTCGAGTCAGGACATACATACTTATACAATGTAAACCAACTCATGTGAACTGTAATATAAGGTACAAGCAACCTAAAGGATGGTTGGGACCGCCCATCCTCTAAGGATCCGTTAAACTATTTACTATGTAGTAATATTTCTCTATTATATTAATGTCTACAGTAAAATAAACTTACTTTTTAATAGCATTAAGGGGTTACCCATATAGCCCTTAACACGTAATAGTCCCATTAGTCCATCCAGTATCAGCGCATCTCCACATCGGGAGACTACCCTAAATACTCCACGGCCTACAGGAGAAAACCAAACTCGTATAAGGCACGCTATGGTAGGTGACACGGCACAACTAGGCAATGCCAAGGTAGATATACCAATTACGCACACTGGTGGTAATGCGTAGCAGTTACTACCGCCCACCTCGAGCCACACCCTCAAATCAAAAAATTCAAAAGTGGCCACCAAATCAATCCAAAAGTCAGAGTATAATATCGAAGGGATGTGTCCGATCAGAGGAATGACCTCATTGGCCCGAGATCGCTCCTGTTTTAGCCACCTTATGCCATCTCATGGGAGTTGGGTCCACATATATACCTCAAAGGAACGTCGCCACCATCCTACTTCGTTCTGGAATTTCCACCGCATACACGGTTGTTAAAGTGGTTTTCGGAGTTGGTAGAGAGTATGACAACTTCCGATTCTGATCTCTTTAATGACCAAACGTTATTATAACCTATGGATATTTATTTCAAAATCATTTATACTTTCAAAACCAAACTAGCATATCCATTTCAAAATCATATCATTTCTTTCGAACTAGTATATACTTTCAAAACCATATCACAATAGTATCATTACCATTTCAAAACTAATTCAATAATATATCATTTAAACAAAACCCAAATTTCCAAATCATTGAATATTTCCTTCAATTCACTAAACTTGAAATATTCCTTTGAATTATCATAGCACGTTGGAAATGTTACCTTAAGGAATCATAGCATTTTTGGAATGTAATACTTTCCACTTTAACATTTTATATAATCAAAGAATTTATATGCTTACAAATTTAGCATGGTCAATTTATCATAGCATTATAGTTAAATAAACTTTGTTACTGTAATATCAAATTTAAAGCTGAAATTCTTATGTTAACTTAAAAGTACCTTGTTAACTTACATTATTATTACAATAAAGAAACTTTATTATTTTAATCTTTTAAAATATGCCATTTACATAAATTAAAACTTGCATATCCAATGTACATTATCAACTTACATTTTATTATTTCGGTAAGTAACATTTATCATTTTAATCAATTTAAAATACACCATTACATTGGTTAAAACTTACATGTCAAATGTACGTTTTAACTTACATTTATTACAATAAAGAGCATTTGTCATTTTAATCATTATTTCACTAAATAAAACTTATATTATCAAATATACGTTTTAATTTATATATCTATTATAGTAAAGAGCATTTATTAATTTAATCAATACCATACTAATTAAAACTTTACATGTTTCTGTCATTAATTAGGACTTTACAAGCTTCTTTCATTAATTAAAACTTTACATGTTTCTTGCATTAATTAAAAACTTAACACGTTTCTTTCTTTAGTTAAAACTCTGCATGTTTCTTGCATTAATTAAAAACTTTACATGTCCTCTCATTAATTAGGACTTTACATGTTTCTTTCATAAATTAAACTTTACATGTTTCTTGCATTAATTAAAAACTTTACATGTTCTTTCGTTAATTAGGACTTTACATGTTTCGTTCATAAATTAAATTTTTACATGTTTCTTGCATTAATTAAAACTTTGCATGTTCTCTCATTAATTAGGACTTTACACGTTTCTTTCATTAATTAAACTTTACATGTTCTTTCATTAATTATGAATTTACACATTTCTTTCATAAATTAAAACTTTACATATTTCTTTCGTTTTTGTTATTACAATACAAACATTTATTATATTAATTAATTAAAATATAAATTAAACTTATATCTCGCATGTATGTTTAACTTACATTTTTTCATTTTAAAGTCATAGCTATTTATCTTACAAAACATAACATTTCACAAAAGAATATTTATCATAGTTAATATAACAATCAAATTCTTTACAAATTTATTCATTTAGACATCAATTCAACTATGATTCCAAGTTAAATAAACTTATTACAAATTGTCCCATAAAAATATATTCATTTTATTTATTCAAAAATACATTTATTTATTATACAAAATATGTCCATTTCAGGAAATAACCTTTATTAAAATTACTAGGTCGGATTTAAGATTTCAAATTAAATCGAACTTAATTATTAAGTTATTTATCATAAATAAGACTCTTTAAATTCCATTTAAAACCAAATAACTTATAAAAAAATTTAACTTATCGAAAACTAATATTTCTTTACGCTTTAAAGCGTTAAATTAAATTAAGTTAAAAATTTAATATATTTATAATTCCAAAATACTTAATAACTTTCAGAAAATATTTAAAATACTTAATCAATTTTTAGGAAAATGTCATTTAAAAGTATAACCATGGGTCCGTATAATATTTTCTAACCTAGGTCAAGTGATACGGATATGTATCATTTCAATCCGTAATTTAAAAAGAAAAATCCGGGTTCTATCATTTCAAACCCGCAATCCCAAGTAAAATGTGATAACCGGGATTTTTGGAAGCTGTTAATTTGTAATTAACAGAATTTGATTTATTAAAACACTGATTTATTAATTGAACAAATAAATCTGATAATAAATTTATAGGATACGTATATAGGTGAATTAGAACTATAATGAATGATAAATTATAAATATCGGGAAAAATATTCATTAATAGTCTCCTAATATAATTATTAAAAATTTGATGATATTTGTTTAATGATTTTCTTTTATAATCATTCTTTTAGCAGAATTCATTTTTTATTAACAGATATATGCAAAACTTATCATATGATAGCTATTTTATTTTCATACATATATTTATGGTTTATATGTGAAACTTGGATTTAAGAATTCAAAATAACATCTTGAGAATGTGATAATTTATTGACATACAAATTAGTATCAAAATTATGTCCTTAAAAAGTTATATAAGGGCAAATTAAGGAGAAGTATCAGTATAAATTTATAATATATATATGTATGAAAAACATAAAAACACTAATGATAAAACTAAGTACATAGCTTAAGTTTAAGAAGGATTTAAAAAAAAAAAGATTAATAATTTCTTTAAACAAATATACAAGATGTATATGTATAAGGGTATTAGAAAAAATATAATAAATAAGGACATAAATACAATATGTATATATATATATATATAAATTTATACAACATTTACAAGTGTAAACATTTAAAATAGTTATTTGAACATTTGTAAGCTAAAAATTACATGAAAGGACAAGTGGCACTTACCTCTTTAATTTGGAGGAATTTGTTAGAGAAAAAAAAACAACAACAAACTTTCTTCTCACAGCCTGAATTCATTTTTATCAGATAAAAAGAAAAAAAAAATCTCTGTTAATCAAAACCTGAAAATTCTCAAAACACTTATAAACAAGCATGCAATTCACTTTCAACATCCCAGGATTTCAGTTTGATAAGCAAGCTACAACCACTCAGTTTTCAAATTACAGAAGCAAGCATGCAAGATTTTAAATCAAAGAAAACATTTTCCAGCAACTAAATTTTTCGGGTCCTAAAGCTGTTGTCAAAAATCAAAGGCTATCTGTTCTGGGCATATGCAGGTGAGTATCCTCATATTTTATAAGGTTCAAGTAAATCATTATGTTGCATGATCATCTTTGAAGCAAGTAAGTTTATGAATGAATTCATAAGTTTAACTTCGTGAGTAAACTTTTTGCTTAAAACAGTTATCAGCGATAAACTCTAATACATAAAGTTATGATGTTTACTGAAAGGTTAGGATGAGCAGGTATGTACATAAGTATGCGATGTCTGTGAGTTGTTTGAATATATGTATACATAGTCAAGCTCTGTTGTGTGAATATAGGCTTTGATTTCTAAATAATTCCAAGAACTCTCCATACAAACAATATTAGACTCTGGATTGCAAATGGAAGATGATTGAAATCGTGAAATACAACTATTTAAAATAATTCTAGAATTTTATATTAAATATTGACCTTGGGGTTTTATTTCAAAAAGAAAAAAAACAGTGAAAGACCAAATGTAGATAAAAATCAGTCGTTTTTATTCTCTGACTTGATTATCAAATCTGATTAAGGTTAGTGAATAGAAAATTTTAAGGGCAATATCACGATTTATAGTTTGATAATTGTTAAGGAAATTCATGTTGGCCGGAGTTGGTACTTTCTTCATTTGCCGACGATTTCCATGGTATTTTGGGTCTGGATTGATGTCAGGAGTAGATGGAAGGGGTTGTGGTTGATGGAAAAATATTGATGGAAGCTATCAAAAGTTGTGGTGATCTGTGATCGATGAAGTAGGGTTTCGAGTGTCGTACCTTGTCGAGTTGAAGTTGAAGTGATCTCAGCAGAAATGGAGATATGGACTCGATCGCGTGGGTCGTAATAGCGACGTAGTGACGCGAAGTAGCTCTGGTAGGAGTATCATGGGTGTCTGACGTCATGATCGACGACGGTTGGGAATTTGATGATCGTGCTTGGTCCCTGTTTTCGATCGATTGTCGAAATTTCGATTTGTAGGTGATCATGTGAGACTGAGTGGTCGCGTGTGATGTTGAGTTGATGGATGACTTGGGAATGGCCGTGGCGAGTTGCCGGCGTTGATGAACTTGCCGTGCATATGCACGGTGTACCTCTGATATGGGGTGGAAAAAATTGGGATATGGGAAGAAGCTGGATGCTCGGGTAGCTCGCGTGAGTATTTTGTGGTTGACTCGAAGCCGTGTCGAACGCGAGTGCACCCTGTTGTTTGGGAAAGGAGCGAGTTTGTTTTGGTAGCTTGATTTTGCAACTATTTCCTGTTGTAGAAGAAAGAGTTGCCAGGCCTTAATGAAATCAAAAGAAAAGTTTAGTAAAAGAATCAAGTTTATTTTTATTTTATTTTATTTTTAAATTTTGAAAATAATTGTTTCAAAGATGTATGTTAACAAGATTAATATAAGGAGAATAAATGATTAGTTAATTAGTTTGGTTAATTTAAACAATCACTTAAATTATGAATTAGTTAAGTATAATTACTTGGTAGAGTAATTTATGGAAAATTAATAGATGGAATTAATTAGAGGATAAATACCTAATGAAAATAATTAGGGGTTAATTACTTAGTGGAATTAATTTGGTTAATTAATTAATGTGATTAATTAATGAATATGATTAATTTAAGATTAATTACTAAATGTAATTAATTAGAAGTGCGATTAATTAATGAAGTAATTAATTAAGGATTGTTAATTAATGTAATTAATTAATAACTACTTAATAAAGTAATTAAGGATTGATTACTTTGTATTGAAGGAGATTAATTGACAATTAATGTTTATTAATTAATAGTTAAAGAATAATTAATCTATAATTAAAGATGAATTAATTGATTTATAAGGTAACCAAGGGACGAGTTACCTAGTTGAAATTAATGAGACGTTTGGGATTAATTAATTTGTTAATTAAAGATAGCCACTTGATAATTGATTATGTATAATTACTTAATGGGATTGATGAGAGTTAATTACTTAGTGAAGAAACTGATGGATAAATTACTGGATATAATTAACTAAGGAAAATTACTTAACGGAAATTAATTAAAGGTTATTTACTTAAGAGTGTAATTGAGGATTAATTACTTTGTGTAATTAATAAAAGGGTTAATATAATTAATTAAGGATATAATTAATCAAGGTAATTAATTACAGAATGGTTAATTACCGTTATGATTGATTAAGGCTGATTAATGGGAGCAGTTAATTAATGTAATTAATGAAAGAATTTAAAGATTAATTGCCGTAAATGGTTGAGAATAATTAATTTATGTAAATAAATTTAAGGATAATTACTTTATGTAATTGGAAATAATTAATCATGGATGATCAATTAAAATGGATAATAAATGGATGATCAATTAATGGTTTGTAATTAATTATTTTTAAGTAAGCAAGATTAAAATTGATTAAGAAAATTAATTTGATTTAATTAGGAATGTGTAGCTAATTAATCTTGCTTATGAATGATCGATTGATATTTCTGATATGAAATATTTATGATATGATATGTTAGCCATGAACAGTGACTATAGGTTTATCTGTCAATGATGAAGTGATGTGTAAAAAAGTGACATCTTGTGATTTAAGGTTGAATTGGGTTCACCTGAATAGTGTGGGTTAAGATAGTATTGAGTTCGAAGAGACCGGAGTCGGGTATTAGTAAATACCCGAAACCACGTCGATTAGAATTTGTTTCAATTCTTTATATGTGATGTCAATATGTTGAATTAAAATAATATGAACCCTTGAACTAAGTTAGAATACTTGGAGTTTGAATTGTGAAATGAGTGTTTGAGCATAACAAGTAAGGAACTCGTATTGAAGTACGAGTTACCCGGGGTTTCTTTTATGGTTTGAACTTAGTATTTCTAATTATATGAGTTACTCAGGCTGGTTTCCAGCCTGGCCCGGGTGTTTACTTTGATGTAATGCTCGGGTCAGACCGAGTATTACAGATTTCAGGTAAGGACGTTCTGGAGCTCAGGAGGCGAGTTGGATGGCAGGGACGTATGGAGAATTTACACTGTGATTCTGTAGTAACTGGACATCATTGTTTTGTCCAGTGTTTATTTATATGTGTAACAATGATATATAAAAATGTAAATTAACAGATATAGATTTCTTTGTATAACTGCTATTTTATTTGATATTATATTTGATCCGCTGCGAATGTGAGGATTTTGTGACTTGTTTCTGTCTTCTTCTTTCTCTTTTCTTCTTTTCTCTAACTATCTGGAAATTTCGGGATCGAAATTTCCGGGTCGTTACATTTGGTATCAGAGCTAAAGGTTAAGCGAGAACCTTGGCTCTGTTGGGGATTACTCATTAAGGATAGGGTAAGTGGTACCCTATAATGAGTTGAGTGTATAAATACGAGAGAGCGTACTTGTTATTTTCTTATATAAAGGTTTTTAAATGATTTCAAAAGTAAATAAATCTTATATAAGAAATAGATTGTCTATTATATTAAGGAAATTGGTTGTAGTATTAATTAAACTAAAAGTAATAGTAAGAATTAAGTGGTAATAATTACAACCAAATTGAAATTAAATTTAAAGACAAGTTTGAAATGGATTCAAACCAAAATTAAGTCTTGAATTTGGGAAAGGTTTCAGGATAAGGATAATCAATTAATTTATGAAATTAATTAAACTTTATTTAATGAGATTAATTTATTGATAATAATTGGAAATGATAAATTAAAAAGAAGTTACTTAATGAAGTAACTAGAGGTAAGTAATTTAAAGGGCAATTACTTAATGAAGGTAATTAAGAAAATAAGTTAACTACCGAATGTGATTAATTGGAGTTAATTAATGATATAATTAATTTAAAGAAATAATAAATAATATTATTTAATGCAATTGAATGAAATGGTCCTATTTCAAATAAGAGTTGTTTGAAAATTTAAAGGAAATTTGTTTTGAATTAAAAACCAAAGGTGGTTTAAAAAAATTTTAAAATACAACTTGGTATGTAAAAGAAATAAATATGTATATATGCGTGGATATACTTAAATATCAAAGATGGTTTGAGATAAACTCTGAGTGTTGAGTTATAAATTTGGAATAAGATGTAATACCCAAAATGTTAAGTTTTTTAAACTTAATTAGTGGGAAGATTATTTATGAGAAGTTCAAAATTTTAAATGGAAATTCAAATTGGGTAAGGTTGACTAGATTAAGTGAATTGAGTTTAATTTGGGAAAAGTTAAATAGGTTAGGATATTCAATCTGATTTGAAAATTTCAAGATGGAATTGGAATTTAATTTGGGGAGTTAAATGGTTAATTTGAATTAGGGAGTTTGAGTGATCTCAAATTGGGTTTGAGATCTGGAAATTGTAAATTGATGAATGGTTTAAGATGAATTAGATAATATCATCCTATTGTTGTTAAAAATCTTTAAGTTGTGAATTGGATTTGTTTAAATGAATGAGAAATGGAGTATGGTAATCCATTGTTGGGATAAAAAGATAAATTGATTTAAAGGAATTAAATCCACATTTGAAGTATTAACTCGAATTTATATAATTCGAGATAGTTTAAATTTGAAATTTGAAGTTAGTTCAAACTGAATTTGATTTGAAGTAATTAAAAATTGTGATTGAAGATGTATGAGTATAAGATTCAAATGGAAAATTCGAATTGGATTAATTTGTAATGATTTGAAATTAAAGTAGGTTCAATTTGAAATTAGTCCGAATTGATTTGAATAATTTGGAATTGTAATTAAAGTTGAATAATTTTAAATTCAAATGGAATTTGAATTGAATTTTGGAGGAAATCAAGAATAATTCAACTTCATTTGGAAATGGAGTTTAAAATTGGAATTGATTCAAACTGGAGTTGGAATGGATTGGAATTGAAGTGAGTTCAATTGAATGGATATTGGTCCAAAGTGATTGGAATAACTTGGGATTGTAACTAAAGTTGAATATGTTTAAAATCAAATGGAATTTGATTTAAATTTGAAAAGGAATAGAGAATTAATTCAGCTTGAATTGGGAATAAATCAAATTCGATAGAAACTGAAGTTATTTAAATTGGAATTGGGTCAATTTAAATAATAGAGGAAATTTAAATTGAATTGATGAGAAGGGAGATTGGGAAGAATACAGTTTTGACTCTAGACTATTTTTAATATAAATTGTTTTAATATAAACATATCTTTCCTAGCTATTTATTATATATACAACATTTCTTTTAAAAAGCCAAACTATCTTATACTTGTTTTACAATTATTTTTGAAAATGTTTTCCAACTGTTTTATAAACTAATTACTATATTTCAACTATTTTATAAACTAATTACTGTTTTCAACTACTAATTTCTATTTTATAGTATTTTGCAATTATTTAAAATTTCTATGACTATTTAGCTATTTTCAAATTATTTTACAATTACTAAACTATTTTACAGCTATTTTACAAACTAGTAATTATTTTCCAACTACTTATCTATTTATAAACTTTTCAAGCTATTTTCTAAATTTAAACTGGACAGAGTTTAAACTGTTAATGGTTAAATAACCTATCGAGATAAGAATAGAGGTGATAATCCAAATGGATTGAAGTAATTATGAGTAAGTGAATGAAAATCAAAGTGAATGTGAATAGAAATAGAATTGATTTCGCTAATAACCATAAAGATAAATACGTAGGGTGTACATATGTTATTCTATTCGAATAGTGATTTGATCCAGATTCGAGCATAGAATTTCGAGATAGTTATATCGATCCGAGTGGGATTTTTCACTCGATTTTCGACGGTGAACCTAGATACGGATTGTTGATTGATTCTGGGTATTCTTTATCATAGTTAAGCTATGCAAGGAGAAAGACGGTTTCTGATCAAGAAACCAGATCTGTGTCCGCACTAGGAAGTCGGGTGGACGATACTTGTTCGGAAGTGAAATTGTGTGATCGAGTGAGCGATCAGATTAGTATAGCGTACGAATGATATGTGTACATCGTATGGATTTGAATGAAATTGATGTTGAAAGGGTAATCAAATTTGAATATTTGATTTTTTTTTTGAATAAACAAAGTTATATATCTTTGTTATATAAGATAAAACTCCCCTTGTTGAATCTATTGCCAGAAGAAAAGGGTTTTGAAGTATAAAAGGAGTTTTATACAAATTTGGAATGATCCAAAGTTTTGAAAGATTTTATATATATAAAGGATCATATGAGGATTTTGGAAAAAGGTTTTGGGAACCTATGGATTTGGAAAGGCTTTTGATTTTTAGGTAAAATCAATATTGAATTTGGAAAGCCTAGTTTGAGAATTATCGATTTTGGGATAATCGATTTTGTGTAAAGGAGCTTTGTATGATATCATACTAGGTGTATGATTTAAAGATACTATATATATAGTATAAAATGTTTTGATGATGGCTCTGGGCAAAAAGGCGCTCCCTTGGAATGAACTTCTCAGGAGTACCATTGGGTGGTGCTGCCTTGAGCCCCAATGGGGGGTTCTAAAGTTGATCCTGTGAGGAGTCCGGAATAAACTAGTTCCTGGGGATTTTGAGTAGAGTATACCATAGCGAAAGTCGTGTGTGTCGCTGAGAGCCAAGGTCTACGTTTGATTTTATATCGGTAGACCGCGATCTATTGTATAACATAGCGAAAGTCGTGTGTGCCGCTGAGAGCCAACAGTCTGCGTTTGATTTTATATCGGCAGACTGCGAACTATGTAGGAGTGGAGAGGTTTCATTTCGATAGCGAAAATCAGAGGCCGCTGAGAGCCTGCAGTTACATGGACTTTTGCTGCGACGACAACGTAACCCTGGGTGTAACTGTGATCTGTTGTGTGTGGGATCCATGGCGTAATCGAGAGGCCGTTGAGAGCCTGCAGTTACATGGACTTTTGCTGCGACGGCAACGTAACCCTGGGTGTAACTGTGACCATGGATGGGGGTGATGATTTCCAGAGCATTCTCACCAAAGATATATCCTCTATTTTCAAAAACTGTTTTCTATATTTTCAATAAAAATTATTTTCAAAGTATTTTCACTGGATGTTGAAAACGGGACTGCCAAGCACTTGTAGATTTTCAGTCTTATGCCTGATCAACGTATGACCGAATTTCTATGAGAACAAGGATGGACTGGTTGAAACATCGAGTTATAAAAAATATTTTTATAAAACCATTTTATAATACTTTATAGATTTTAAAAGTGTTTTAAAATAATCAAAGAGAAATTTATCTGATTACAAGCATTTTAATAAATCTGGCTTCGTTCCTTTTCGAGGACGAAAAGATTCTAAGGGGGAAGGAATGTGATAACGGGGATTTTTGGAAGCTGTTAATTTGTAATTAACAGAATTTGATTTATTAAAACACTGATATATTAATTGAACAAATAAATCTGATAATAAATTTATAGGATATGTATATAGGTGAATTAGAACTATAATGAATGATAAATTATAAATATCGGGAAAAATATTCATTAATAGTCTCCTAATATAATTATTAAAAATTTGATGATATTTGTTTAATGATTTTCTTTTATAATCATTCATTTTAGCAGAATTCATTTTTTTATTAACAGATATATGCAAAACTTATCATATGATAGCTATTTTATTTTCATACATATATTTATGGTTTATATGTGAAACTTGGATTTAAGAATTCAAAATAACATCTTGAGAATGTGATAATTTATTGACATACAAATTAGTATCAAAATTATGTCCTTAAAAAGTTATATAAGGGCAAATTAAGGAGAAGTATCAGTATAAATTTATAATATATATATATGTATTGAAAACATAAAAACACTAATGATAAAACTAAGTACATAGCTTAAGTTTAAGAAGGATTTAAAAAAAAGATTAATAATTTTTTTAAATAAATATACAAGATGTATATGTATAAGGGTATTAGAAAAATATAATAAATAAGGACATAAATACAATATGTAAATATATATATACAAATTTATACAACATTTACAATTGTAAACATTTAAAATTGTTATTTGAACATTTGTAAGCTAAAAATTACATGAAAGGACAAGTGGCACTTACCTCTTTAATTTGGAGGAATTTGTTAGAGAAAAAAAAAATAACAACAAACTTTCTTCTCAAAGCCTGAATTCATTTTTATCAGATAAAAAGAAAAAAAATCTCTGTTAATCAAAACCTGAAAATTCTCAAAACACTTATAAACAAGCATGCAATTCACTTTCAACATCCCAGGATTTCAGTTTGATAAGCAAGCTACAACCACTCAGTTTTCAAATTACAGAAGCAAGCATGCAAGTTTTTAAATCAAAGAAAACATTTTCCAGCAACTAAATTTTTAGGGTCCTAAAGCTGTTGTCAAAAATCAGAGGCTATCTGTTCTGGGCATATGCAGGTGAGTATCCTCATATTTTATATGGTTCAAGTAAATCATTATGTTGCATGATCATCTTTGAAGCAAGTAAGTTTATGAATGAATTCATAAGTTTAACTTCGTGAGTAAACTTTTTGCTTAAAACAGTTACCAGCGATAAACTCTAATACATAAAGTTATGATGTTTACTGAAAGGTTAGGATGAGCAGGTATGTATATGTGATGTCTGTGAGTTGTTTGAATATGTATACACAGTCAAGCTCTGTTGTGTGAATATAGGCTTTGATTTCTAAATAATTCCAAGAACTCTCCATACAATCAATATTAGACTCTGGATTGCAAATGGAAGATGATTGAAATTGTGAAATACAACTATTTAAAATAATTCTGGAATTTTATATTAAATATTGACCTTGGGGTTTTATTTTAAAAAGAAAAAAAACAGTGAAAGACCAAATGTAGATAAAAATCAGTCGTTTTTATTCTCTGACTTGATTATCAAATCTGATTAAGGTTAGTGAATAGAAAATTTTAAGGGCAATATCACGATTTATAGTTTGATAATGGTTAAGGAAATTCATGTTGGCCGGAATTGGTACTTTCGTCATTTGCCGACGATTTCCATGGTATTTTGGGCCTGGATTGATGTCAGGAGTAGCTGGAAGGGGTTGTGGTTGATGGAAAAATATTGATGGAAGCTATCAAAAGTTGTGGTGATCTGTGATCGATGAAGTAGGGTTTCGAGTGTCGTACCTTGTCGAGTTGAAGTTGAAGTGATCTCAGCAGAAATGGAGATAAGGACTCGATCGCGTGGGTTGTAATAGCGACGTAGTGACGCGAAGTAGCTCTGGTAGGAGTATCATGGGTGTCTGACGTCATGATCGACGACGGTTGGGAATTTGATGATCGTGCTTGGTCCCTGTTTTCGATCGATTGTCGAAATTTCGATTTGTAGGTGATCATGTGAGACTGAGTGGTCGCGTGTGATGTTGAGTTGATGGATGACTTGGGAATGGCCGTGGCGAGTTGCCGGCGTTGATGAACTTGCCGTGCATATGCACGGTGTACCTCTGATATGGGGTGGAAAAAATTGGGATATGGGAAGAAGCTGGATGCTCGGGTAGCTCGCGTGAGTATTTTGTGGTTGACTCGAAGCCGTGTCGAACGCGAGTGCACCCTGTTGTTTGGGAAAGGAGCGAGTTTGTTTTGGTAGCTTGATTTTGCAACTGTTTCCTGTTGTAGAAGAAAGAGTTGCCAGGCCTTAATGAAATCAAAAGCAAAAGTTTAGTAAAAGAATCAAGTTTATTTTTATTTTATTTTATTTTTAAATTTTGAAAATAATTGTTTCAAAGATGTATGTTAACAAGATTAATATAAGGAGAATAAATGATTAGTTAATTAGTTTGGTTAATTTAAACAATCACTTAAATTATGAATTAGTTAAGTATAATTACTTGGTAGAGTAATTTATGGAAAATTAATAGATGGAATTAATTAGAGGATAAATACCTAATGAAAATAATTAGGGGTTAATTACTTAGTGGAATTAATTTGGTTAATTAATTAATGTGATTAATTAATGAATATGATTAATTTAAGATTAATTACTAAATGTAATTAATTAGAAGTGCGATTAATTAATGAAGTAATTAATTAAGGATTGTTAATTAATGTAATTAATTAACAACTACTTAATAAAGTAATTAAGGATTGTTACTTTGTATTGAAGGAGATTAATTGACAATTATTGTTTATTAATTAATAGTTAAAGAATAATTAATCTATAATTAAAGATGAATTAATTGATTTATAAGGTAACCAAGGGACGAGTTACCTAGTTGAAATTAATGAGATGTTTGGGATTAATTAATTTGTTAATTAAAGATAGCCACTTGATAATTGATTATGTATAATTACTTAATGGGATTGATGAGAGTTAATTACTTAATGAAGAAACTGATGGATAAATTACTGGATATAACTAATGTAACAGCCCGCTATTTTGGACCATTCAAATCGACAATAAAACCGTACATGTCCGACTTGAATAATTCAAAATACCGAATTGTTTATAAAATTTGGCAAAACTTAAAATTTACAGTAAATAAATCAATCATAGATCACTTACACAGAGTAATACAATGCAGCGGAATAGATAAAGAATAGTAGTTCATGAAGCTACTATATACCTTAGAGTTAGAAATAAAACACAATCGAATAGTTCAAATGCCATGAAGTCTCCAATGCAACAGATGGCTTCTCTGAACCAGTCAACTGGATGACTGAAGGGATAGATAGCTGGATCTTCAAGCAAAGCTCCAACTTCGAAGATGAGTCTCAAATGCTGTATCTCTCAGTCTGACCCGAGCGTAAAGCAAAACACAAAACACTCGAGTCAGGATTAACATTCTTATATCTATAAATCTAACTCAAGTGAAATATCAACTGAAATATAATTAACTTAGAGGATGTTTGGGATAACCATCCTCTAAGGGTCCATGGAACTATCTAAAAGATAGAAATATACACTATAACACCGTAGTCTTTTCGACTTAATTTATACTTCAAAACCAAATATCATTTTCACTTCAAATATCTCTATACTTCCCAAATAGTATTTTTATATATTAAATAATTTGTACAGTAAAGAAATTTCAATTCCCTCAACTTAACAAATCGTTTAACATCAACCCGACCACCCCATTTAAATCTATTTCAATCTCAATTTATTAATTTAAATTCAACTCAATTTCTAAAATAACCACTTCAAATTTATCGATCCCAAATTCGGATTTGAAATCACAAAATACCCTTTATGTTCAATATATTTCAAAACTTTAACTATTCAACGTTTCAAACTAACTTTTTAATCAATTTAGTTTCTAAATAATAAATTCAACTATACTGATTTCAAATACATATCCGAATCTCAAAATAAACCATTTAAATCCCAATATAGTTCAAAGCTTTAATATTTAATTAAATGTTCAATTTAATAGTTCCATATAGATCTCGATTTAACCTCATTATTATCTAGTCTTAAAATAATCCCTCATTAGATACAATATCATTTAAGTAATCTTAAATTACATTTTACTCAATATTTTCTTTAATTTATTTAAATATTCATTAAATCACTTAAATAAAAATCCAGTTACAAAATCATACCCTTAAATTTCCCATTCAAAAATTTCAAATTAATTTAATTGAATAAATCCTTATTTAAATACCATTTAGATAAACCCACATTTATCTCCCAATCTTAGTAAATTGCAGAATACTTTTGGAATAAAATTTACATAAATATTTAGCATAATTTATGTATTAAATCAAATTTTGACTAAATTAAATATTATTAAATCTATATATCATTACCCTTTATATATAAAAAATTTAAGGATTAACATTTAATAAGACCATATATATCTTTCCAAAACAATGAATTAAATTTCAAAATATTTATATATATGGACCAACGATGTCTGTATATATTTCTTATCATATGGTGAAGTGTTACGGATATTTATCATTTCAATCCGTACACTAAATGTATACGGGTGGACAGTATTTCAACCCGTAATCCCAATTCAATTAAATGAAAATCGCATGGGTTTATCATTTCAACCCATAACGATTTTCTCCTATTCTAAAGTCTGTTCGGGTATGTATCATGTCAACCCATAGTGATTTCTATACTAACAGGGAACTTGCAGAGTGATCACAGATATGTAAATAATAATAACAACAGACATATATCATCAAAATAAATATATAAACAATAGGATATGGTGTCATATCCCATAAGTGAATAGTTACAGATAATAGCATATATAACAATTTAAATAACTACAGCCTCATATTTCAATTGTCGTCTCAATTGAAATCAAAATTAGTAAATAAAAGAATGTTAATCGTGAGTGATTTCTCACCTTTCGAGGCTAGATACATTGGACAAAGAATTGAGCTACGCTGGATCACGATCTAGACATCGAACAAATCCAAACAAAATTTTCAAAGCGAAGCAAGATTGGCACGAATACGATGGACAACTGATAAATAGAGATCGATGAAAATAGATCAGAAACTGCTTTATGTAGACCGAAATGAAATACAAATATTATTCTATTATACTACTCTCTTAACCAATATTAGTTTTGAAACGCATTAAAATTACATATACATACATACGTTTTCAAACAAACGCAAATAATAGAAAACTGCAAAACTATGTTTAAAACCAATATTAACATAAATTTTTTATAATCATATTTAAATCAACATTTAAGTCAACATTCCACATTATTATTGTTAAGACCAATATCGACTTTTCTTAATTTGTTGAAACACTACACACATTATACTTGATATAAATTTACCTTTTGCAAAATATTTATAAGAAGGAGGAGGGCGAGAGCATAGCTCCAACTTAATTTAACAATTTAAATTCCAGTACTTTCTTTAATATTAAAACAGGCTTCAGGCATTTCTTACATGTTAACACTTACATTAAACTTTCTTTATCATCTTAAAAATATCAATGTCAAATTTTAACCCATATAATCACTAGTATAAACTTACATTTTAAAACAACAAATCTTAGATCTTATAAAACTGTATTTGTATAATAATTCATCTTTGGACAGACACACAAACTAACTTAAAATATATTATACTATATATTCTCCCCAAAATTTTATAACTCTACAACTATATTTTAAACAACAGAAGGAAATTTAAACCCATGCAAACTCTACCTATATATCAAACTTATGTTTTATAACTTACTGTATATTAATATGTTTATAAATGTATACTGTCCCACAATATATATATTATAAAATTAACACCTTTTTATAAACAATACAATATAAAATTAACACCTTTCTTCTTTTTTATAAAAATCTTACATGCTGTAACATATATGCAGACTGCTAAAATCTTATATTATATATATAAACAGTATGAAATAACCCAATGTATATTCAAAAGTCATACTAAACAAATTTCAATAAATACTCATATAAAACTAACCATAGAACAAATGCAAATGTTTATAACTTTATATTTAATGTATACTTGCGCTGCACTATATAAACATACTTATAATGCAAAATATATACTTGAAGCATGTTATGCTTAAAATAAAGGAAAAGCAAAAGAAATATAAACAATAAGAAAACAAAAGAAAAGGAGGAAAAAGAAGAAGAAAAAGAAAAGAAATAAGAAGAAAAAAAAATAGTACAGCCATTTACCTACAGAAGAAGCTTCACATGCAAGAGAGGAGATGAAGATCTATTGATATGGAGTAGGGTATGTACGAGTGATTTGTATTTATAAGAGAAGTCTCACATTGATAGAGTGGAAAGAAATTTTGTTTAAAGTGGCAAGAAATAAAGATAGTTACGGCTAGAGGAAATTAGGAATTTATTCCTATAATTTAAGGAGAAAAAAAAAGAAAGTGGAAATGAATTAAAACAAATATATAAAGATTGAATGCTGGTGAACAGAGGAAATAAAATGAAACAAATATGTATATAAACATTGAATGCTGGTGAAAAGAGAAAATAAATTAAAATAAATATGTATAAAGATTGAATGCACATGAATAGAGAAAATGAATTAAAAAAAATATGTATAAAGATTGAGTGTTGGTGAAAAGAGGAAATAAATTAAAACAAATAAGAAGAGAATGGATTGATTTAAAGGAGAGACAATGGATGGTTTAGAAATAAATAAATGTAAAACGTATACATTTTAAATTTCAAAATACAAAGAAATAAATACGGGAATGACAACAGATCTTGCAAGCAGGGAAATAACGTAAAAAGAGGAAGAGAAAGAGGCGTATAAATGAATGGTAAATAAATTTAGATTTCAAATGAAATAAATGGAACAGCAGAGATTAAAGTATGGATGTAAATCCAGGAATAATAAAAAGCAACGGTTATATGTCGATTAAGAAAAATAATTAAAACAATTAATGGCTTAAATGGGGCAGCATGTTTCAAATTTTTGAAATGCAAAAGAAACGTACACTATAAATATAAAGTTTTCAAAAGCAAAAGAAACGTAAAGCTGTCCATTGATTCATCAAAACGTTATTAAGTAATAAATTAAAATGAATATAAAAATAAAAGTAATTGTAATGGTCAATAGTTGATTTAGCTATACACTTAAAGCAATAAATTTTTGTTTGTTTGTACAACACAAAATGAGTTTTGAAAGTCAAGGATATAAAAATGGATAAAAGGAAAGAAATCATGAAATTTTGTGAGCAATAGCTTTCTAAGGAAAGGTAGGCTTACATTATATATACATGCTGAGATGATTAGGCACGTTCAAAAATTTTGAAGCAAATGAAGGAATTGGAAATAAATATAAAATGAAAGAAATTTGAAAAGTCCGTAGCTATGATTTAGCCAAAATTATTAAAGCCATTTACTTGGAAGGTTGGAACCGAAATAATAGGGAAAGGAAGGCACATTAAATTTGATGACAAAGTTGTATTCAGATCTATAAGCAAGTTGTTTATATATTATAGGCCTTATGAAAGCGAGGGAAGGAACGGATGCTACTAGCTTGATGATTTGAGATTCTTTCGAGCGTTAAAAACAAAAATAAAGGGAGACCATAATAAACGCACCACCATAAATATAAATATACGCTTCAATTGCAAAAGAAACATATAGAGAAAATTATGGGTAGTGGGAAAAGTAAAGTCAGTGCACGAAACTGCAAGGAATAATAAAAGCAAGGTCGATGATCTCAAATTTATTAATGGTTACGAATGGAAAAGTCTACCTGAATTGGAAAAGTATTAAGGAATAGAAATCTTTAATGGTAGTAAAAAGAAACCGTTACGCACTGATTCAGAAATCAATTAAAGCAATTAATAGCTTGAATTGGACAGCACGTTTTCTCAATTAAATAAACTTCCATAAAATTATTTGAAAATTTACAATCTGCTATATTTAAATATACGTATTCTAAATATATAAGCATTTTATTCAAAAATTCAATTATTATAAGATTTCACAAATACTCAATTAAATACGTTATAGAAACAATTAAAAATTGTTAAAATTTTCCGGGTCGTTACACTCTCCCCCATTCAAAACTTTTCGTCCCCGAAAAGGAAGGAGGTAGGAAAATAAAACAACCAAAAAAAATAGATTGAAAGCCAAGATAAACAATAAATTTTAAAACTATATAAATTTTATTTAAAGTATTTATTTGAAAATTTCATTTGAAATTAAATTTTCTTTAATATTTAATACTTCTTAAACTCCTTTGCAAACAATTATTTACATTATTACTTCTATTTACAAAGACTATTGAAAATATTAAATCCAAAATTTATGAAAATTTTAATTTATCTCAAGATACCTTTCAAATATTATCAATAAATTAATAATCATTTTCTTTAAAGATGTTTTATTTAATTTATAACTTCAAAAATATTTATAACACTAAAATTTTATATAAAACAATGTAGTATACAAATAAGTAATATTTAAAAGATTTATTCAAAAAGGAAAGGAAGGTAGATTCCGAAAACGGAATATAGGTGAAAAATGAAGCTGAGCAGATGAGGTAGATTCAAAAGAATAGAATCGGGCACGAATAATTTATTTCAAACCATGAGAATTTTAATTTCAAATATTAATACAAAATTTCTTTGTTGGGAAAAATACTTTTATAATAAATACCTTTATAATAATACGTTTATATCGAAATAAATCTTTCTTTCGAAAATATTTTTATAACTCGATGTTTTAACAAGTTTATCCTCGTTCTTGCAGACTCTGGCCATGCGTTGATCAGGCGCAAAGCTGGAGATCTTCAAGTACTTAGTAGACCTGTTTCAACACCCAGTGAAAATATTTGAAAAACCTTTTAAAAACAGATATGGAAAGTACAATCCAAACAAATCAACCAAACCAAAACCTTTGTCCGATCATGGTTCACAGATACACAATGGTTACGCCTGGGTCCCCCAGGAAACAATCCATATCCGTAAGCTTTCTCAGCCCTGCGAGTTACGCCATGATGACTAGTAGAGTGCAGGATACACAATGGTTACGCCTGGATCCCCCAGGAAACAATCCGTACCCCTAGGCCAGACTCAGCCAGGCACTTGCGCTACTATTCGTGACCTACACAGATTGCAGGATACACAATGGTTACGCCTGGATCCCCTAGGAAACAATCCGTACCCCTAGGCAAGACTCAGCCAGGCAATTGCGCTATGCATTCACGAGAGGAAAAAAACCATGGGTTACGCCACGGTGGGAACACTCGAGTATTACATCCGGAAAACCAAAAATCAGAGAGAATAATATCGATAGAATGAATCCACGATGTGGCCACAAAGCGGATATCAAGCAGAAGGCACTTTCCATATCTTTACTTCGAAAATATATATCATATAGTACCTTTTCAAATCACTTTCAAATATCGTACTTATATAAAGTCCATATATGTAGGATTTCATTTTTCCCAAATCGAATACTTTCCAAATCAATAGTAGATCAAATCATACTTATATAGACTTCGATTATATAAAATCTCTTTCCAAATTGAGTACCTTTCAAATCAATAGATTTCAAATCAACTTCATACTTATACAATCCATTTTATATAGGTTCGACCACTCCCAAATCAAGTGCTTAATAATATAAGGTTCTCAAATTTCAAATCATTTCAATATCAGTTTCAAAATCATATATGATTTCACCAAATTTTCTTCCAAATTAAATATCTCAATTTCAAAGTTCCCATAATAATATGTTCAGAAAATAATCCCAGTTTCCAAATTAAAATAATTCAATTCAAACAAATTCATTTCCAAAATCACCATATAAGTACTGGTTTTAATTTCAATTAAATTTCAAAACCAAATATTTTCTCAAAATCAATTATATTAAAAATAGTTTCCAAATTTATAAGTATCCCTTTAAAACTTTTAAACTATCTATTTCTATTTGAAATATCCAATTTACCTTTCTGAAAACCATTATTCAAAACCATATTTTTTTTCAAAACATTTCAAAACTAAATTTATATTCTTTATCAAACATTTTATACTCCTCGAAATTTCTTAGCTTTGAAAATTTAATCTCGATTTGGAAGTGTTCGAACATTCAAAATTGTTAGGGAAATCAAATTTTCAATTCAACGGTTGAAAATCAACAATAAATCAATAAACCAATTATTAAATCCGAAACTCGAGGACTGAACACCGGTCTCATTTTAAATTGTTTCAAATATATACTTATATGTTTCTAAAATATCAAATTATACTTCGGAATTTGAAATCAAAAACGGTTTTACAGAATCACTTGCATAGCGAAGCTATTAAAGTGGCCACTCCCCCACTCTGAAACTCGAAAATCAATGTCGATGATGCGTGCACTCATCACCGAAATTATTTTCCAGCGACATAAGTAAGTTCTGGATTTCTATTTTCTTGAAAACTTCTTTGAAATTTCTTCAAAATTATTGGAATTCATTTGAACTCATTTGAAACATTTCTTATTCGGAAAAATACTTTTAAATCATATTATTTTTATATATTTTCCAAAATCTTAAAACCAATTTCAAAATACCGGAATTCAATTCTCGAATTTCAAATTTAACCCTTCAGTTATAAATCATTTTTATATGAATCACTTTCTTATAAATTTTCGAAATTTCCAATCCTTTCAAAACTTTTATATATAGAATAACATTTCTCTTATTCGTTTTATATATAGGTATATAATCCTTATCGAAAACATTTTCACTTTTTATATAGAATAAAATCATAATTATCAAAATAATAATTTCGAAATGTAAAACAATTTCAAAAATGCAAATATACTCGATTTTCAAAGAATAATTTTAAGAATGGATTTCAAAACAAAGATAGAGATTTGAATTAGAGGAACTCCAATCAATAGAATTCTGATTCGAAGATAGACTCGATCAAAGATGAGATAATTAAATTACAAAATAGAAGATGGATATACTTCTATAAATCGCGGGCGACCATAACCGGGTCAACCGTGACTTCAGGGATATGATCGATGCGGAATTATAAAACAAATCGACATTCGATTGCCAGAGATGGAATTCGGCATATCAAGATATAGCAGCATCGTAAACCAAGGATACAAAAATCTTCGGTGAATAGGTGCCAATTGTAAAGGTGTTTTCACCCCCTTTACAAAACATTTGGTGGAGTTATGGGATACTCCAGAATCAAACGAATATAAATAGGAAGAGACAAGAATGAATTTCGAAACCGAGGGACATTCCAAAACTCAAAGGAAATTGAGTCAAAAAGGAAGGGATTCAACTCGAACGAAAGTGATTCTGTAAATAAATTTACCATATATGCTAAGTTTTGCCTAGAGCCAAAGCTCTGATACCAACTGTAACAGCCCGCTATTTTGGACCATTCAAATCGACAATAAAACCGTACATGTCCGACTTGAATAATTCAAAATACCGAATTGTTAATAAAATTTGGCAAAACTTAAAATATACAGTAAATAAATCAATCATAGATCACTTACACAGATTAATAAAATGCAGCGGAATAGATAAAGAATAGTAGTTCATGAAGCTACTATATACCTTAGAGTTAGAAATAAGACACAATCGAATAGTTCAAATGCCATGAAGTCTCCAATGCAACAGATGGCTTCTCTGAACCAATCAACTGGATGACTGAAGGGATAGATAGCTGGATCTTCAAGCAAAGCTCCAACTTCGAAGATGAGTCTCAAATGTTGTATCTCTCAGTCTGACCCGAGCGTAAAGCAAAACACAAAACACTCGAGTCAGGATTAACATTCTTATATCTATAAATCTAACTCAAATGAAATATCAACTGAAATATAATTAACTTAGAGGATGTTTGGGATAACCATCCTCTAAGGGTCCATGGAACTATCTAAAAGATAGAAATATACACTATAACACCGTAGTCTTTTCGACTTAATTTATACTTCAAAACCAAATATCATTTTCACTTCAAATATCTCTATACTTCCCAAATAGTATTTTTATATATTAAATAATTTGTACAGTAAAGAAATTTCAATTCCCTTAACTTAACAAATCGTTTAACATCAACCCGACTACCCCATTTAAATCTATTTCAATCTCAATTTATTAATTTAAATTCAACTCAATTTCTAAAATAACCACTTCAATTTTATCGATCCCAAATTCGGATTTGAAATCACAAAATACCCTTTATGTTCAATATATTTCAAAACTTTAAGTATTCAACGTTTCAAACTAACTTTTTAATCAATTTAGTTTCTAAATAATAAATTCAACTACACTGATTTCAAATACATATCCGAATCTCAAAATAAACCATTTAAATCCCAATATAGTTCAAAGCTTTAATATTTAATTAAATGTTCAATTTAATAGTTCCATACAGATCTCGATTTAACCTCATTATTATCTAGTCTTAAAATAATCCCTCATTAGATACAATATCATTTAAGTAATCTTAAATTACATTTTACTCAATATTTTCTTTAATTTATTTAAACATGAAATATTCATTAAATCACTTAAATAAAAATCCAGTTACAAAATCATACCCTTAAATTTCCCATTCAAAAATTTCAAATTGATTTAATTGAATAAATCCTTATTTAAATACCATTTAGATAAACCCACATTTATCTCCCAATCTTAGTAAATTGCAGAATACTTTTGGAATAAAATTTACATAAATATTTAGCATAATTTATGTATTAAATCAAATTTTGACTAAATTAAATATTATTAAATCTATATATCATTACCCTTTATATATAAAAAATTTAAGGATTAACATTTAATAAGACCATATATTTCTTTCCAAAACAATGAATTAAATTTCAAAATATTTAAATATATGGACCAACGATGTCTGTATATATTTCTTATCATATGGTCAAGTGTTACGGATATTTATCATTTCAATCCGTACACTAAATGTATACGGGTGGATAGCATTTCAACCCGTAATCCCAATTCAATTAAATGAAAATCGCTTGGGTTTATCATTTCAACCCATAACGATTTTCTCCTATTCTAAAGTCTGTTCGGGTATGTATCATTTCAACCCATAGTGATTTCTATACTAACAGGGAACTTGCAGAGTGATCACAGATATGTAAATAATAATAACAACAGGCATATATCATCAAAATAAATATATAAACAATAGGATATGGTGTCATATCGCGTAAGTGAATAGTTACAGATAATAGCATATATAACAATTTAAATAACTACAGCCTCATATTTCAATTGTCGTCTCAATTGAAATCAAATTTAGTAAATAAAAGAATGTTAATCGTCAGTGATTTCTCACCTTTTGAGGCTAGATAGATTGGACAAAGAATTGAGCTACGCTGGATCACGATCTAGACATCGAACAAATCCAAACAAAATTTTCATAGCGAAGCAAGATTGGCACGAATACGATGGACAACTGATAAATAGAGATCGATGAAAATAGATCAGTAACTGCTTTATGTAGACCGAAATGAAATACAAATATTATTCTATTATACTACTCTCTTAACCAATATTAGTTTTGAAACGCATTAAAATTACATATACATACATACGTTTTCAAACAAACGCAAATAATAGAAAACTGCAAAACTATGTTTAAAACCAATATTAACATAAATTTTTTATAATCATATTTAAATCAGCATTTAAGTCAACATTCCACATTATTATTGTTAAGACCAATATCGACTTTTCTTAATTTGTTGAAACACTACACACCTTATACTTGATATAAATTTACCTTTTGCAAAATATTTATAAGAAAGAGAAGGGCGAGAGCATAGCTCCAACTTAATTTAAAAATTTAAATTCCAGTACTTTCTTTACTATTAAAACAGGCTTCAGGCATTTCTTACATGTTAACACTTACATTAAACTTTCTTTATCATCTTAAAAATATCAATGTCAAATTTTAACCCATATAATCACTAGTATAAACTTACATTTTAAAACAACTAATCTTAGATCTTATAAAACTCTATTTGTATAATAATTCATCTCTGGACAGACATACAAACTAACTTAAAATATATTATACTATATATTCTCCCCAAAATTTTATAACTCTACAACTATATTTTAAACAATAGAAGGAAATTTAAACTCATGCAAACTCTACCTATATATCAAACTTATGTTTTATAACTTACTATATATTAATATGTTTATAAATGTATAATGTCCCACAATATATATATTATAAAATTAACACCTTTTTATAAACAATACAATATAAAATTAACACCTTTCTTTTTTTTTATAAAAATCTTACATGCTGTAACATATATGCAGACTGCTAAAAATCTTATATTATATATATAAACAGTATGAAATAACCCAATGTATATTCAAAAGTCATACTAAACAAATTTCAATAAATACTCATATAAAACTAACCATAGAACAAATGCAAATGTTTATAACTTTATATTTAATGTATACTTGCGCTGCACTATATAAACAACTTATAATGTAAAATATATACTTGAAGCATGTTATGCTTAAAATGAAGGAAAAGCAAAAGCAATATAAACAATAAGAAAACAAAAGAAAAGGAGGAAAAAGAAGAAGAAAAAGAAAAGAAATAAGAAGAAAAAAAAATAGTGCAGCCATTTACCTACAGAAGAAGCTTCACACGCAAGACAGGAGATGAAGATCTATTGATATGGAGTAGGGTATGTACGAGTGATTTGTATTTGTAAGAGAAGCCTCACACTGATAGAGTGGAAAGAAATTTTGTTTAAAGTGGCAAGAAATAAAGAAAGTAATGGCTAGAGGAAATTTAGGAATTTATTCCTATAATTTAAGGAGAAAAAAAAAGAAAGAGGAAATAAATTAAAACAAATATATAAAGATTAAATGCTGGTGAACAGAGGAAATAAAATGAAACAAATATGTATATAAGCATTGAATGCTGGTGAAAAGAGAAAATAAATTAAAACAAATATGTATAAAGATTGAATGCACATGAATAGAGAAAATGAATTAAAACAAATATATATAAAGATTGAGTGTTGGTGAAAAGAGGAAATAAATTAAAACAAATAAGAAGAGAATGGATTGATTTAAAGGAAAGGCAATGGATGGTTTAGAAATAAATAAATGTAAAACGTATACGTTTTAAATTTCAAAAAGGAAAGAAATAAATACGGGAATGGCAACAGATCTTGCAAGCAGGGAAATAACGTAAAAAGAGGAAGAGAAAGAGGCGTATAAATGAATGGTAAATAAATTTAGATTTCACATGAAATAAATGGAACAGCAGAGATTAAAGTATGGATGTAAATCCAGGAATAATAAAAAGCAACGGTTATATGTCGATTAAGAAAAATAATTAAAACAATTAATGGCTTAAATGGGGTAGCATGTTTCAAATTTTTGAAATGCAAAAGAAACGTACACTGTAAATATAAAGTTTTCAAAAGCAAAAGAAACGTAAAGCTGTTCATTGATTAGTCAAAACGTTATTAAGTAATAAATTGAAATGAATATAAAAATAAAAGTAATTGTAATGGTCAATAGTTGATTTAGCTATACACTTAAAGCAATAAATTTTTGTTTGTTTGTACAACACAAAATGAGTTTTGAAAGTCAAGGATATAAAAATGGATAAAAGGAAAGAAATCAAGAAATTTTGTGAGCAATAGCTTTCTATGGAAAGGTAGGCTTACATTATATATACATGCTGAGATGATTAGGCACGTTCAAAACTTTTGAAGCAAATGAAGGAATTGGAAATAAATATAAAATGAAAGAAATTTGAAAAGTCCGTAGCTATGATTTAGCCAAAATTTATTAAAGCCATTTACTAGGAAGGTTGGAACCGAAATAATAGGGAGAGGAAGGCACATTAAATTTGATGGCAAAGTTGTATTCAGATCTATAAGCAAGTTGTTTATATATTATAGGCCTTATGAAAGCGAGGGAAGGAACGGATGCTACTAGCTTGATGATTTGAGATTCTTTCGAGCGTTAAAAACAAAAATAAAGGGAGACCAGAATAAACGCACCACCATAAATATAAATATACGCTTCAATTGATAAAAAAAACGTATAGAGAAAATTATGGGTAGTGGGAAAAGTAAAGTCAGTGCACGAAACTACAAGGAATAATAAAAGCAAGGTCGATGATCTCAAATTCATTAATGGTTACGAATGGAAAAGTCTACCTGAATTGGAAAAGTATTAAGCAATAGAAATCTTTAATGGTAGTAAAAAGAAACCGTTACGCACTGATTCAGAAATCAATTAAAGCAATTAATAGCTTGAATTGGACAGCACGTTTTCTCAATTAAATAAACTTCCATAAAATTATTTGAAAATTTACAATCTGCTATATTTAAATATACGTATTCTAAATATATAAACATTTTATTTAAAAATTCAATTATTATAAGATTTCACAAATATTCAATTAAATACGTTATAGAATCAATTAAAAATTGTTAAAATTTTCTGGGTCGTTACAATTAATCTAAGGAAAATTACTTAACGGAAATTAATTAAAGGTTATTTACTTAAGAGTGTAATTGAGGATTAATTACTTTGTGTAATTAATAAAAGGGTTAATATAATTAATTAAGGATATAATTAATCAAGGTAATTAATTACAGAATGGTTAATTACCGTTATGATTGATTAAGGCTGATTAATGGGAGCAATTAATTAATGTAATTAATGAAAGAATTTAAAGATTAATTGCCGTAAATGGTTGAGAATAATTAATTTATGTAAATAAATTTAAGGATAATTACTTTATGTAATTGGAAATAATTAATCATGGATGATCAATTAAAATGGATAATAAATGGATGATCAATTAATGGTTTGTAATTAATTATTTTTAAGTAAGCAAGATTAAAATTGATTTAATTAGGAATGTGTAACTAATTAATCTTGCTTATGAATGATCGATTGATATTTCTGATATGAAATATTTATGATATGATATGTTAGCCTTGAACAACAACTATAGGTTTATCTGTCAATGATGAAGTGATGTGCAAAAAAGTGACATCTTGTGATTTAAGGTTGAATTGGGTTCACCTGAATAGTGTGGGTTAAGATAGTATTGAATTCGAAGAGACCGGAGTCGGGTATTAGTAAATACCCGAAACCACGTCGATTAGAATTTGTTTCAATTCTTTATATGTGATGTCAATATGTTGAATTAAAATAATATGAACCCTTGAACTAAGTTAGAATAATTAGAGTTTGAATTGTGAAATAAGTGTTTGAGCATAACAAGTAAGGAACTCGTATTGAAGTACGAGTTACCCGGGGTTTCTTTTATGGTTTGAACTTAGTATTTCTAATTATATGAGTTACTCACGCTGGTTTCCAGCCTGACCCGGGTGTTACTTTGATGTAATGCTCGGGTCAGACCGAGTATTACAGATTTCAGGTAAGGACGTTTTGGAGCTCAGGAGGCGAGTTGGATGGCAGGGACGTATGGAGAATTTACACTGTGATTCTGTAGTAACTGGACATGATTGTTTTGTCCAATGTTTATGTATATGTGTAACAATGATGTATAAAAATGTAAATTAACAGATATAGAGTTCTTTGTATAACTGCTATTTTATTTGATATTATATTTGATCCGCTGCGAATGTGAGGATTCTGTGACTTGTTTCTGTCTTCTTCTTCTTTCTCTTTTCTTCTTTTCTCTAACTATCTGGAAATTTCGGGATCGAAATTTCCGGGTCGTTACATAAAATAAATACAATAAAAACCACTCGAGCCTATAATTTCATCGCATAATGATTTTTCCTTATTCTAAAGTCCATTCGGGTATGTATCATTTCAACCCATAGTGATAGGGAACTTGCAGTGGTGATTAACAGAAATAAAATAACAGTACGCATATAATATCATAACAAATGATGTAACAAATATATAAACGGCATTTATCATCATGTAATCACAACATAGGCATATATGAATGACATATCAATGTCCACAGATTCACTTGTCATTTTTTCCACAAAATATAAATATATATGTCTAGAGTGATAAAAACTCACCTTTTCAAACTAGAATTGACAAATTCAGAAAAAAATCCAACCCCGCAAAGCACGAAAAAGCATAACAAAGCACAATGCAAAATTGAGTGGATGAAGAGTCGGATCCAAATCTTGTATGCAAACAAATATTATATACATAAGAATATGATTCAATACAAAACAATAGATGTTAAAACAATGGAAAAATAAATGAATCAAAGTGACATAACTTGCCTTAATCAATCAATGGCTTGGCTACACCACATATGGGTTCAACCATCATCTTATATTGCTTGGTCATGATGGTTAGAGGTGTGCTAGAGGCCAGAGACCGAATATAAGCATTAAGAACAAAGAAGAAACAAAAAGAGAAAAAGAAAGAAGAGAAAGTGAAGCCATGGATCTAGAGCTTGAATATAATTTTCTTTCACGCAAATGATAATGAGAAGTTTTGGTAAGTTTTTATGTATGACAGGCAAGAGAAATTCATGGCTAGATTAAAGGAATGAACGGCTAAGGTAAGTAATTGTAATGACCTGAAATTTTCAACCCCAAAAATTCCAGATAGTTAAGGAAAAGAATAAAAGAGAAAGAAGAAGAACAGAAACAATAAAGCACAATCTCACATTCGTAGCAGATAAAATATAATATCAAATAAGATCATTTCCAAAGAAAGCTGTATCAGTAAATTTACAATTTAATACATCAGAGTTTTCAATATTTACACAAACACTGGACAAATACAACCATGTCCCAGACAAATTACAACACATATCACAGCGGATTGCACTTCATACGTTCCTGCCATGCAGCTCGCTCCCGAGCTCCAGAACGTCCTTACTTGAAAATCTGTAATACTCTGTCTGACCCGAGCATTACATCCAAGTAACACCCGGGTCAGGCTGGAAACCAGCGTGAGTAAACCCATCTAACATGAATTACAAAGTCATACAACTTATGTATATATAACCCAGGGTAACTTGTATCAATTGCAAATTCACAAATTGTTATAGACATCATTTTTTCACTCACCAATTACTAAGTTACAAAACTTAGATTAAATAGTTCTATTCACTTGAATCATTCCATCCCATCTTATTGATTTCACATATCAATCTATAAGGAATCGAAGTGTTTTCGGGTATTTACTAATACCCGACTCCGGCCTCTTTGAGTCCAATGTCATCTTAACCCAAGTTATTCAAGTGAAATACAATTCAACTTTAAAAACAGGATGTCATTTTTTCCATAGCAATTCATCATCAATAGATAACCACATTATCACTGTCCACTCAAACATATCATATCATAAAACATTCCATATCAGTGCTATCAACCATTTCAAGCATTTAACATTATTCAATCATTCATATGCAAGATTGATCACTTCCAAAATTAATTTAATTTATCTCTAATTACATTAATTACTAGCCTTAATCACTTAGATTACTTTACTTAATATTAATCAATTACAAACCAATTAATTAATTCTACCTTAATTATCCATCTTAATAAATCACCCTATACTAATTGTTCTTCAATTAAAATAAGTAATTAACTCTCAATTAATTACACAATTTAATTAATATTTACCCATCCATATTAATTACGTTGATTTTTAATTAATTTCTCAGATTAATCATCCTATAATCACTTACATTGACTAATTATCCTTTAATTAATCACATATATCAATTAACTAATCCCTAATTAATTTCTTTTATTAATTAATCCTTTAATTAGTTACACTAAGTAATTAATCTTTAATTACTTCCCCAAAGTAATCAATCTTGAATTACTTTCATCAAGTAATTATCCCATTGCTAATTATCCTTAATTGGTTAAACTTTGATTATTAATTAATTAATTAATTTATCCTTAATTACTAATTAATTTAATTAACTCCAAATTACTTAAGTCCTTAATTAACCTAAGATAAACCATTATCTTAATTATTTACTTAATTGTCATTTAGATTTAATTAAATGTTTGAAATTAATTTGTATGAAATCATCTTTTTGATTAGTTACAAGCTTAACCTTTATCTTGTTAACCAACTTAAGGAATTAATTTAATTTATCACCTTGATATATTATTATTTCCCATCAGCAATATAAATTCAACAACAGTTTGACTTTATAATTTAATTTCATGAAACTGGTTTGAGAACTTTGCCTTGAATACTTGTTTCCTATTTTTTTTTCTATCTTCACCTTTATTTCTTTTACATATCTCATAAAATTTTCGTTCAGGCCCAAACCTGGCTCACTTTCCCCTCTCCTTCTCTTCATACTAAAACTTAGCTAAATTCTGGTGATATGACCCGAGCCAATATCGAACAAATCTCCGATGTGAACCCCAGTCTAACCATCTCCCTCTCGAACCAGATACCTACCTCCACTATAACGCTATGACCCAACGTATCTGAACTTCGTGCACATGCACACATGGTCGGAGGTGCTTCAGCCTTCGCCGCCACAGCCACCTAGTTGTTCACGACCCCATCTATCGCCACGGCTACCCAGTTCCACCAAAAATGCTCGAGTTTAAAAATTCGACATTTTTCGGCACCACCAGAAAGGATACCCGACCCACAACACACTCGCCACGATCAACCACGACACTATCCATCACAAACTTCCACTCCAAACTTCGCCACGAATGACTCTTCTCTCTCCACTGGGTGCGCAGCCCTTCTCGATGCCTTGTCGTCGATAATCATGCCAGACCGAATTCCCTCAAATATCCTACAGCTAACCCTACTTCAACCCTGAATGACCACCACGACCATCTAAGAATTTCTATGCTATTTTTCCCCCAATCCCCAGTCAGTGACCCACCTCTGGCTACAATTCCGAAGCCACCATTTCACGTGTTCGCCAGAACTTGACAAAAGAACCCATTCCGTTCATCTCACTTTTTCTCACAAATGCCAAGCTTTAAAATTTTGATTTCATTGCCAAAAGTCATTATTTGAAAAAGCAAAACTGTTTATAAAATCAAACAAGAAAATTTAAACATTTCATTTTCTGTTCTGACCTGATTTCCACTATATACTTCATTTTTCTAACTATTAAATTAATAAATTCTTTTGAAAATATTTTTAAATTAGTATTTCATTCATGTAAACAACTTTTCTTTTCTAATCATAACCAATAGTGGTATAGATGGAGAGATGTGAATTTCTTTAGATGATTTTGAGCCTGTAAAGTAAGAATCAGAGGCATGCACATCTAAATTCAAACATACCTATTTATACACAACAAATCCACCTTTATGCCAGACAAAACCCATTTATTCATCCATATAAAGCATTTTTAAAATTATTTCTATGATTACTTGTTGTATGCATAACTAAAAAATTAATCTAGCATCGGCAGTGTAAAGTTTACTCACCTATAGAATAACAGAGGTCAGCCCTTTGAAAAATTTGAAATTTGTTCTTTGAATTTAAAACTGAAACTTGATTTACTTTTGGTTGCATACATCTTGAATCTTCCTGCTTTTCTCTGAACTTGATTGTATTTCAGTTTCTTTGATTTTGACGCAGATTTATTTCTAGTTTGATAACTTGAGACGGTTTGCGTTGTTGCTTTGATACTGAAATGGTTTTCAAGTTTCAGATGAATTCTGGTTTATTTTTTTCCTGATCTTTAACTTTAACTTGCTGTTATAGATTTTGAATAAAAGAAAAAAAATGTGAAGAGGAGAAGATGTAGTATCATATAGTTTTGTATTTTATTCTTATTAATTTCTCAAAATAAATGACACTTGTTAAAATTTATGCTAGAATTATTACACTTGTTATTTCCCATGATTTAAACACTTACATTTGCAATTTGTATTTTTTATGCCTAAACCCCTAGTTAACTTTTATCTATTTGTGAATTATGGTTTAAATCTTTCTTTAAATCTTATTAAAGCTTTTTTTTATTTATCCTTGTCTTTTATATTATATTTCCCATTTTAGATAAATACATTTCTTTTAAATCAATTTATTTTTTACTTTTTATATTCGTACATCTTCTAGTATTTATACATATAAAATTTAAAAGAAAATTGATTTTTAATGTGACGACTCGGATTTTGCCCGCTCGAAAATCGACATCCATACTTCAAATCGTATTCGAATGCCATAGATTCGACCGTTCAAATCCGATTCGCCGGAGCTTATAGCAACATTAAGTAAATAACACAGCGGAATAAAAGAATAATGCATTGATATACAGCTTTGATACAATATCTGATACAACAGATGATTCAATAGATATCAATATACATCAGAGATATGATACAATAAAATAGCAGCGGAAAAGAAAATAGATGACAACATCTAGCAGCGGAACAATATAACTTTAAGATAGTCTTCAAAAGAGAACTCCGAGAACTGCAACTCCATTTTCCAAGAATCAATCCAGCATTAGCTCGAACCCCCAATAACGATGCCCCTAGCATAAGCAAGTCTGGTCCGATCCAAAGACTGAACTAACTCCAGATAATCTACTAAACCTGACTATCTGAAAAACCCAACTCTAGACTGCTCGTGTAGAAAATAATGAGCACCCAGAGTTTAGGAAAGAAACAATAAACTCCGGATCAGTCGTGGGACTGGTGTGAGCAACAAAAAAGTTTATCTTTAAAAACATTCAACAAAAGATTTTCAAAGTCAATTCGCAATGCTTTTTAAAAATGAGACTACCATAAGGCCTCCCGCACACACACACAATGCAAACGCAGAATCGGAGGAGATTTCTCCTTATTATAGTCAAAGATGCTTGATACGCATTAAAAAGAAACATTTGATATTATTACTAGTGCATAGTGTAAGAAAAATTCATTTCGAAAGTAGAATATAAATCTTAGCCAACAGACGACCATTATCGTATGCCTACTATAGCTAACTATGTTCAGTAGCAGGTTACCGCCACATTCCATAGCAGGTTATACAACTAAAACCGTACAAGTCTCGTATTGTTTGTTTGGATTTCCAATGAATGATCAGGCCAAGGAACTTCCCATTGCCACATGAGAACGCCTCTGGATGGACGTCCCCGAGAACCAAACCGGATCTCTGCCAACACAAGGCCAGGTTACCCCTAACTGAGTAACAACTGACCGAATATGCCATCCCCCGGTCCTTTGGGACCTTTCACCGAGCGCTCGTAATCAATTCACACAATCATAAAGTGTTTTCAACATGAGTAAGTATCTGGGCTCCATACCATGATACCACCCTTTTCCAGAAGGAAATGCACATACCCTAAAGGGCGCTACCCCTCATAACCTTGCCGCATCTTTCCTGTTTTGACTATTTCCGGGATGTGAGGTTCGACGAAGTCACGTCCACAAAAACATACTTTATACAAAAGCCATGCTTTGGGTCAACAAATGATCATAGAAATGATCACCAAGATAGACGATCAAATAAATGATCCTATCACAAATAACCAACACAATGATCATTTCACAGCAACACTCAGTACGTCACATTACCAAATTGGGAATATATCGCTGATAACCATCAACTATATGACCTCTGAGCTCGTACGTCTCAGAGAAGGGTGTTAAGCTAAGAGAATAAATTCTCCGCCACCAACAAAAATATATTTGAAAGAAATTAGCTTTATATCTCAATTTGTATTGTCAGACATACAATCCATACAAGTCTGTTCCGGGATCGAACTGAACCGAAGGCACTTACAAAGAAGTCCTTGCAATCCGGATATTCACAATCCCAATCGGATTTCCCATCACTTAGGGAGTCTCTATACTGGCGCGACTCGGTGCAGAAACAATCGATAGGTCATCCTATCGCTTTCACAAATACCCGGTCTTCATCACCGGTCTTCAAATGCTATCCATAACGTCGAGTCACATATTCGGAATGGGTTATACGACACAAAGGTCCTTTCCCGGCTAAACCGAATAGTGAGCGAAAATATTTTAAAAATATATGGATATTGGGATTTCAATTAAGTCACAACTTGTTACCCAAACTTCTCTTTTCAAATAGTTTAACAAATTACCATTTCCAAATCATTAAACAAAAAGATTCGTTTTACCAACCTACAGCGGTTTAAACAATTTCCACATTTTTATCTTTTAAACAAAAGATTCATTCACAGATTTTCCAAATCAATTTCCATTTCAATTTAACTCGTTAAATCTTCAAATCAAAGATTTAACTTATAGCTTTCAAAACAATTTCATTTCGAATGGTTTAAATAAATCATCATTTTAAATCTGTTAAAAATAAGCAGATTTAATTCATAGCTTTCAGAAAGAATTCATTCATAACTTGGAAAACCATTTTTCAACTCAATCTTGAAATTCCTTTAATTAACTGGAATTTCATTTCTTATCTGAAAGCTTTTTATTCTTTTTAAAACAAACAGTTTTCATTTTGAAAATTTGGTTCATCTATACGAGTTAAATTTCTTTGGTTAAATCCAAATTCTCAAAATTATACTTTTAAAATGGTTTAACTTCATATAAACACGTTTATAACATTTTTAACCGTAATTTCCAAACATGGAATTCAATTTCCAAATTATTTTTGAATTCAAATTCAAATGAAAGTATTTAAATTGGAGATTTTTACCGAGTTATTCAAAATAGCTTTTATCTGTGAAAACCTTTTTCAAAAGCTTTAACGTTCAACCCAAATCCATTTTCAAAATCAATTTGAAATTAAAACTTTAATTTCAAAAACATTAAGTTTAAATTATCTGTGACTTAACCGATTTCCTCGTGAAATCCATATTTGTGTATGGTGTGGTCCAGAAGTTATACACAGTAGTGCAACATCATACAATTATCACAAATTAAAACATAGGAATATAGTCGATAAGCGGTATTAACTATCACGCTTATCGTTCATATACAGATCACAGATATATATCACCGATAAGTAAATTACAGATCACAACATAAATCAGGATGTATCACAAAGCATCATATATCAGGGATATCAAACAATTCGCATTCAGTAAAATCCAAACATTCATAAATAAGGTCGGTTAATTGTCTGATAAATTCAAATCAGATAAGTCATCAATAGTAGTTAATTAACATAAATTAATTTCAAATCATTTGATATAAATTAATTTATCAAATACTTCAAATAAATTGAATTATTCTTAATTAATAAATTAATTAGATTAACCTTAAAGTTGATTTCCTAATCTTTTAACCTTAATTTCAATTTCATTTAAGAAATTAAACCTTTAATCAGTTTCATTAGTTAATTAACCTTTGACTTATATTGGTTAATCTCAAATTAATTACTTAATTAATTTATTACATTTTCCTTGAATTAATTATTTCTTAATCACTTGATTAAATCAACTTTAACCGTATTTTATAAAAATTTACTAACTATAAATAATCCATTAATTAATCCTATCTAATTAATGATTTCTTGATTAAAATTAATTAATTCTTGATTTATTCACTTAAACCTTTAATTTATCAAATTAAACCCTTACTTTCTTAATTAATTAAATCCAAATAATTACTTAATTTAGCTTAACATTTTAATGAACTATCTTTGAGATAAAATCATAATTTTTATAATTGATTCAATTATCATTTCTCAAACACTTTTGAAAACATTTTGTTTCAAATTCACTTTTAAATTCCATTTCAAACTATTTGAATCTAAAACAACTACAAATTTAACTTTGCAATTTTAATCTATTTTAAATTCAAATTTTTCTCATACATTCAATTGCTTTTAAATTAACTTTTTTTTTAACTATGTAAATTCAAATTTTTAAAATAGATAAATTATTTAACTTGTAAATTCAAGTTTTAAACATTTGATAACTTGTTTTAAAACCTTGTTTCAAATTCTAAATTTTATTTTTCAATTTTAAGATTCAAAAGTTTCATCTCAAATTTTACTTTAACTTTGAATTTAAATGCTGTTTAAAACCTAGATCAAATTCTGAATTTAAATTTCAAAACACTATTTACATCCTGCTTTAAAAATTAAACTGAGTTTTAAAACCTGAAACAGTCAGGTTTGCAAAAACCTGAAATGTTCCATTGTCTCGAGCCAACACAAACTAGCTTCGAGTCCAACTCTCAACTACTTCGAGTGAATACCCGAGTTGCTCGAGACAAATCTCGAGTCTTTTCCCTGCTTCATCCCCATTACCCCAAACTTCCCAAACTCACTGATACGAACGCGCCACGTGCACGTGTACAACGCCGCTGGCGATCTTCTGGCACCGCCACTACGTCGAACAAGTCGACGCTTTCCCACGTGCAGATCTCCGACCATCAAAACCTCCATCTTAATCGCGTATTCGAATTCAAGTGTCAAGTCAAACCTGGAACCCATGAATTGGAACCACCACCAATCCCTGGAAAACTCTCGTCCCCGCCGCCTCGTCCACCAGTGGCCATGAATTTCCAACCACGGCTTCACTTGACACCCCTCTATCGACCACCAACGTCCGGTTGCACTCGGTCGACCACAAAGGTCGAGCGAATTAAATCAAGTCCCCACGTCCAAATTAGGTTTAGAAACTTTGAACCACGGCCATCGCCACCACCGTCATCACTGACGCCACCACCCATTTTTCCCAGCACCTCCATAAGCTCCCGCGTCTCCAGCCCAAATCCTGACCTCTCCCATCATCGTGACCGACCACGGTGACTCGAAATGCCCAAACAGATAAACACAAATTGCCCTTAATCCCAATCACTAAAAATATGATTACTGCTTCAAAATTCATATTAATGTGTGTGAATTCGACTTAGATACCTGAATTCATGGAACCAGAGATTTATATTTTGACAAATTTTGAGTTTGCCCAGTTTCTTCTTGGTTTCCAGAAGCACTTCAAAATTTCTTCAACTTAATTAAATTTGTACCTTAAGTATATGTTATACTAACAATGTTTGTTTTAATGCTAAGCCCAACCATTGAGTAAATCAAATGCAATTGAGTTTTGAAACAAAAATCTGATGCTTTCAAAAACTAAGACAGAGGACAAAATGACCATCAGGTCGCACCCATTATTTAAACTTATTCAGAGAATTACGTGTATATATACACACATTTCACAGCTATAAGTACCCCTGATTTTACCATACAACTTAATTGAAGCTTAAAATATTATATATGAAGTTACTCACTTGTATTTTTGGAAGAAGAACAGAGAAGACTCAGGCTTGAAACTGGAAATGCTGCAGGTCTGAATTATTGGAAACTTTGCTTGATGTTTTGAGTTTGAGTGATGTTACTTCTGATTTTTCTTTCTTTTTTTGATTGAAGACATATTTTCCTTTAAGCTTTGCACTGGCTTTGATTTTGAACGAAATGGTGAAGTAGATGTATAAAAAGATAGTGTGCAGGTGATATTTTATTTGTACAATGTGATATTATTTTCCTTCCTTCTGTACAAACTAGGTAGAGATTTGATAGTGAGTATGGAGGCTGATGATTTCAGTTATGCGCTAGAGATATAATATTATGTACTAAGGTATGTTGCATTTATTGCATGTGTTCCCTACTTAGCTTACATGCATATCTTATTTGCTTTTACTTATCATGTTTTGAAAAATATATGTTGTCTTGCATTACCACTTTTGCAAGCCTACTTATCACTTTACATATTTATATTTTTACTTTGCTTTGGTTTTGTTTCACTTTCACACTGTACATTCTTATGTCCTTCAGCCTTGCATATCTACATGCTTACCATTTCTTTACTTTATTTTGTACTTGTTGATTCTTTTGCATACTTATGTATTTGTTTGTTATTTTGTTTACAACTAATACCTATTGTCTTGTTTGTTTGGTTCCATACTTAACTTTTATTTATCTCTATTTATAACTCAAATATTTATTTTACTTCTATTTTTAGTTTAAATATTTATCATGAATTTTACTTTAATAATTATTGTTTTATTTTTCTATATACACATACATATATAACTCAAATTATCATCATTTATAAATTTTTAAATCAATTTATTTATTTATTTTTCAAAATCATTTATTTAAGATTTATTTAAAATCCAATATATATATATATATATATATATATATTCACATATATACAAAATTTCAAATCCATATGACTTTATATATTTTCTATTTGAATCGAGGAAACTCGCTTCCATTTATAATTAATTTTATAAATTTTTATTCAAAATTTCATTTAATTATCAATTTAAATTAAATTAAAATCTAGGGTCGTTACAAACTTCCCCTCTTAAAAGAATTTCGTCCTCGAAATTCGCAGGCACGAAAACAACACAGAGATAGCTAGATAGAGAAATATCTTTTCAAATCAAGCTGGATATCAATTCTGCATTTGGCTCACCAAATTAGAATATCAACAATAGATATAAGAAATTATAATAAAATTTCAAATTTTGGTTTTAAACAAAATCATTTTATCGATACAATTCTAATCATTCTTCATATTCTATTAATCAAGTTAACTCAATTTAAAATTTCTAATTCCAAATTCATTAAGGTTTAAATCAAAATGCTGATAAGAAACCGATGAAGATACGAAGTAAGAATTTCCTACAACGATTCGTAGAGCATCACCACACCAAAACTTCTTCTTGTAGCTGGTACGAAGCAATCAAAAGAATTTGGAAACGAATCAAAGGAATTTGATAAGAAAGTTATTTCCACTGTTGTTACAGAGTATTGACCAATTATAGTCGCATTCCCCTGTCCTCTATCTCGTTCTCTTCTTGCACTCATACTTACTATCAGTGGATAGCAAGAGAATTTACTGAGGCATTCGAACAGATATCTTAGGTATACACTCATTCTAGGGTATACTTCACCCTGTCTCTAATGAGTTTCTTAATGTGTTATACTCCTGAGCTAAAGTTCAACCCTTAGCTCTGATACCACATGTGACGACTTACCATCAGCGGTCACAACCGGTAGGCTTTTCAACCATCCCAGCCCCACCGTGGCTTACACTAATATCCCAAACTTGCTTTTACGGCCACCCTTTCGAATGTCACGGCTTCGCCTAACCAACCCCGTAAAGATGACGTGTGGGGGTAAGAGTCTCCCGTTCGCCACCAAACCGCGAAGCGAGAACCCCCCATCACATATCACCTAGCATAAGCAAGACTGGTGTGAGCAACAAAAACAGTTTATCTTTAAAAACATTCAACAAAAGATTTTCAAAGTCAATTCGCAATGCTTTTTAAAAATGAGACTACCATAAGGCCTCTCGCACACACACATAATGCAAACGCAGAATCGGAGGAGATTTCTCCTTATGATAGTCAAAGATGCTTGATATGCATTAAAAAGAAACATTTGATATTATTACTAGTGCATAGTGTAAGAAAAATTCATTTCAAAAGTAGAATATAAATCTTAGCCAACATACGACCATTAACTATGTTCAATAGCAGGTTACCGCCACATTCCATAGCAGGTTATACAACTAAAACCGTACAAGTCTCGTATTGTTTCTTTGGATTTCCAACGAATGATCAGCCTAAGGAACTTCCCATTGCCACATGAGAACGCCTCTGGATGGACGTCCCCGAGAACCAAACCGGATCTCTGCCAACACAAGGCCGGGTTACCCCTAACTGAGTAACAACTGACCGAATATGCCATCCCCCGGTCCTTTGGGACCTTTCACCGAGCGCTCGTAATCAATTCACACAATCATAAAGTGTTTTCAACATGAGTAAGTATCTGGGCTCCATACCATGATACCACCCTTTTCCAGAAGGAAATGCACATACCCTAAAGAGTGCTACCCCTCATAACCTTGCCGCATCTTTCCTGTTTTGACCATTTCCGGGATGTGAGGTTCGACGAAGTCACGTCCACAAAAACATACTTTATACAAAAGCCATGCTTTGGGTCAACAAATGATCATAGAGATGATCACCAAGATAGACGATCAAATAAATGATCCTATCACAAATAATCAACACAATGATCGTTTCACAGCAACACTCAGTACGTCACATTACCAAATTGGGAATATATCGCTGATAACCATCAACTATATAACCTCTGAGCTCGTACGTCTCAGAGAAGGGTGTTAAGCTAAGAGAATAAATTCTCCGCCACCAACAGAAATATATTTGAAAGAAATCAGCTTTATATCTCAATTTGTAATGTCAGACATACAATCCATACAAGTCTGTTCCGGGATCGAACAGAACCGAAGGCACTTACAAAGAAGTCTTTGCAATCCGGATATTCACAATCCCGATCGGATTTCCCATCACTTAGGGAGTCTCTATACCAGCGCGACTCGGTGCAGAAACAATCGATAGGTCATCCTATCGCTTTCGCAAATACCCAGTCTTCATCACCGGTCTTCAAATGCTATCCATAACGTCGAATCACATATTCGGAATGGGTTATATGACACAAAGGTCCTTTCTCGGCTAAACCGAATAGTGAGCGAAAATATTTTAAAAATATATGGATATTGGGATTTCAATTAAGTCACAACTTGTTATCCAAACTTCTCATTTCAAATAGTTTAACAAATTACCATTTCCAAATCTTTAAACAAAAAGATTCGTTTTACCAACCTACACCGATTTAAACAATTTCCACATTTTTATCTTTTAAACAAAAGATTCATTCACAGATTTTCCAAATCAATTTCCATTTCAATTTAACTCGTTAAATCTTCAAATCAAAGATTTAACTTATAGCTTTCAAAACAATTTCATTTCGAATGGTTTAAATAAATCATCATTTTAAATCTGTTAAAAATAAGCAGATTTAATTCATAGCTTTCAAAAAGAATTCATCCATAACTTGGAAAACCATTTTTCAACTCAATCTTGAAATTCCTTTAATTAACTGGAATTTCATTTCTTATCTGAAAGCTTTTTATTCTTTTTAAAACAAACAGTTTTCATTTTGAAAATTTGGTTCATCTATACGAGTTAAAGTTCTTTGGTTAAATCCAAATTCTCAAAATTATACTTTTAAAATGGTTTAACTTCGTATAAACACTTTTATAACATTTTTAACCGTAATTTCCAAACATGGAATTCAATTTCCAAATTATTTTTGAATTCAAATTCAAATGAAAGTATTTAAATTGGAGATTTTTACCGAGTTATTCAAAATAGCTTTTATCTGTGAAAACCTTTTTCAAAAGCTTTAACGTTCAACCCAAATCCATTTTCAAAATCAATTTGAAATTAAAACTTTAATTTCAAAAACATTAAATTTAAATTATCTGTGACTTAACCGATTTCCTCGTGAAATCCATATTTGTGTGTGTATGGTGTGGTCCAGGGGTTATACACAGTAGTGCAACATCATACAATTATCACAGATTAAAACATAGGAATATAGTCGATAAGCGGTATTAACTATCACGCTTATCGTTCATATACAGATCACAGATATATATCACAGATAAGTAAATTACAGATCACAACATAAATCAGGATGTATCACAAAGCATCATATATCAGGGATATCAAACAATTCGCATTCAGTAAAATCCAAACATTCATAAATAAGGTCGGTTAATTGTCTGATAAATTCAAATCTGATAAGTCATCAATCGTAGTTAATTAACATAAATTAATTTCAAATCATTTGATATAAATTAATTTATCAAATACTTCAAATAAATTGAATTATTCTTAATTAATAAATTAATTAGATTAACCTTAAAGTTGATTTCCTAATCTTTTAACCTTAATTTCAATTTCATTTAAGAAATTAAACCTTTAATCATTTTCATTAGTTAATTAACCTTTGACATATATTGGTTCATCTCAAATTAATTACTTAATTAATTTATTACATTTTCCTTGAATTAATTATTGCTTAATCACTTGATTAAATCAACTTTAACCGTATTTTGTAAAAATTTACTAACTATAAATAATCCGTTAATTAATCCTATCTAATTAATGATTTCTTGATTAAAATTAATTAATTCTTGATTTATTCACTTAAACCTTTAATTTATCAAATTAAACCCTTACTTTCTTAATTAATTAAATCCAAATCATTAATTAATTTAGCTTAACATTTTAATGAACTATCTTTGAGATAAAATCATAATTTTTATAATTGATTCAATTATCATTTCTCAAACACTTTTGAAAACATTTTGTTTCAAATTCACTTTTAAATTCCATTTCAAACTATTTGAATTTAAAACAACTACAAATTTAACTTTGCAATTTTAATCTATTTTAAATTCAAATTTTTCTCATACATTCAATTGCTTTTAAATTAACTTTTTTTTTAACTATGTAAATTCAGTTTTTTAAAATAGATAAATTATTTAACTTGTAAATTCAAGTTTTAAACATTTGATAACTTGTTTTAAAACCTTGTTTCAAATTCCAAATTTTATTTTTCAATTTTAAGATTCAAAAGTTTCATCTCAAATTTTACTTTAACTTTGAATTCAAATGCTGTTTAAAACCTAGATCAAATTCTGAATTTAAATTTCAAAACACTGTTTACATCCTGCTTTAAAAATTTGAACTGAGTTTTAAAACCTGAAACAGTCAGGTTTGCAAAAACCTGAAATGTTCCATTGTCTCGAGCCAACACAAACTAGCTTCGAGTCTAACTCTCAACTACTTCGATTGAATACCCGAGTTGCTCGAGACAAATCTCGAGTCTTTTCCCTGCTTCATCCCCATTACCCCAGACTTCCCAAACTCACTGATACGAACGCGCCACGTGCACGTGTACAACGCCGCTGGCGATCTTTCGGCACCGCCACTACGTCGAACAAGTCGACGCTTTCCCACGTGCAGATCTCTGACCATCAGAACCTCCATCTTCATCGCGTATTCGAATTCAAGTGTCAAGTCAAACCTGGAACCCATGAACTGGAACAACCACCAATCCCTGGAAAACTCTCGTCCCCGCCGCCTCGTCCACCAGTGGCCATGAATTTCCAACCACGGCTTCACTTGACACCCCTCTATCGACCACCAACGTCCGGTTGCACTCGGTCGACCATAAAGGTCGAGCGAATTAAATCAAGTCCCCACGTCCAAATTAGGTTTAGAAACTTTGAACCACGGCCATTGCCACCACCGTCATCACTGACGCCACCGCCCATTTTTCCCAGCACCTCCATAAGCTCCCGCGTCTCCAGCCCAAATCCTGACCTCTCCCATCATCGTGACCTACCACGGCGACTCGAAATGCCCAAACAGATGAACACAAATTGCCCTTAATCCCAATCACTAAAAATCTGAATTACTGCTTTAAAATTCATATTAATGTGTGTGAATTCGACTTACATACCTGAATTCATGGAACCAGAGATTTATATTTTGACAAATTTTGAGTTTGCCCAGTTTCTTCTTGGTTTCCAGAAGCACTTCAAAATTTCTTCAACTTAATTAAATTTGTACCTTAAGTATATGTTATACTAACAATGTTTGTTTTAATGCTAAGCCCAACCATTGAGTAAATCAAATGCAATTGAGTTTTGAAACAAAAATCTGATGCTTTCAAAAACTAAGACAGAGGACAAAATGAACATCAGGTCGCACCCATTATTTAAACTTATTCAGAGAATTACGTGTATATATACACACATTTCACAGCTATAAGTACCCCAGATTTTACCATACAACTAAACTGAAGCTTAAAATATTATATATGAAGTTACTCACTTGTATTTTTGGAAGAAGAACAGAGAAGACTCAGGCTTGAAACTAGAAATGCTTCAGGTCTGAATTATTGGAAACTTTGCTTGATGTTTTGAGTTTGAGTGATGTTACTTCTGATTTTTCTTTCTTTTTTTGATTGAAGACATATTTTCCTTTAAGCTTTCCACTGGCTTTGATTTTGAACGAAATGGTGAAGTAGATGTATAAAAAGATAGTGTGCAGGTGATATTTTATTTGTACAATGTGATATTATTTTTCTTCCTTCCGTACAAACTAGGTAGAGATTTGATAGTGAGTATGGAGGCTGATGATTTCAGTCATGGGCTAGAGATATAATATTATGTACTAAGGTATGTTGCATTTATTGCTTGTGTTCCCTACTTAGCTTACATGCATATCTTATTTGCTTTTACTTATCATGTTTTGAAAAATATATGTTGTCTTGCATTACCACTTTTGCAAGCCTACTGATCACTTTACATATTTATATTTTTACTTTGCTTTGGTTTTGTTTCACTTTCACACTGTACATTCTTATGTCCTTCAGCCTTGCATATCTACATGCTTACCATTTCTTTACTTTATTTTGTACTTGTTGATTCTTTTGCATACTTATGTATTTGTTTGTTATTTTGTTTACAACTAATACCCGTTGTCTTGTTTGTTTGGTTCCATACTTAACTTTTATTTATCTCTATTTATAACTCAAATATTTATTTTACTTCTATTTTTAGTTTAAATATTTATCATGAATTTTACTTTAATAATTATTGTTTATTTTTCTATATACACATACATATATAACTCAAATTATCATCATTTATAAATTTTTAAATCAATTTATTTATTTATTTTTCAAAATCATTTATTTAAGATTTTATTTAAAATCCAATATATATATATATATATATATATATATATTCACATATATTCAAATTTCAAATCCATATGACTTTATATATTTTCTATTTGAATCGAGGAAACTCGCTTCCATTTATAATTAATTTTATAAATTTTTATTCAACATTTCATTTAATTATCAATTTAAATTAAATTAAAATCTAGGGTCGTTACATTTAAAGTCTAAATCCCATACTAATAATAATCATTTTTTTTATTTTTTTTTGTCTTTTTGGATTCCAAATCACAAATTCAAATTCAGTTTAAATTAACTCATATATATATATATTAAACAAACACAAATTCAATTTATAATTAATAATTCTATAGAATTTTGTTTAAATCTATATATAAACAATCATTACTATTTGTTTTAAAAGAAAATTTTGTCAAATTTAAGTGATTATATTACGATATGATCAAATAAATATTTATCCAGATATAAATATTTGTTATCAAATCCATTATTTGAATCTATAATTCAGTATTTCTATTAATTAACCCTATTAATTATCAATTACAGATACTTCCAAAATTATGGTTATAATATTCCTCCCCCCTTGAATCTTTTCGTCCTTAAAAAGGAACGAAACCAGAATTATTAAAATGCTTAAAATCAGATAAATCATTCTTTGATCATTTTTAAAACACTTTAAAACCTATATAGTATTACAGAAATAGTTTTATAAAAATACTTTTATAACTCGATGTCTCAACATGTCCATCCTCGTTCTTACAGAAATTCGGTCATACGTTGATCAGGCGTAGGACTTAAAATCTATAAGTACTTAGCAGACCCATTTCAACACCCAATGAAAATACTTGGAAAATAATTTTATTGAAAATATTGAAAATATTTTTGAAAATAGAGGAAATATTTTTGGTGAGAATGCTCTGGAAATCATCACCCCCATCCATGGTCGCAGTTACATCCTGGGTTGCGTTGCCATCGCAGCAAAAGTCCATGTAACTGTAGGCACTCTGTGCCTGTCGATTACGCCATGGAACCCACAACAGATCGCAGTTACATTCCAGGGTTACGTTGCCATCACAGCAAAAGTCCATGTAACTATAGGCATCAGCGCCCTCAATTTTCGCTGTCAAAATGAAACTTCTCCACTCCCACATAAGTCGCAGACTACCGATGTAAAATCAAACGCAGACTGTTGGCTCTAAGCAGCACACACGACTTTCGCTATGTCACTGTAGGTCGTAGTCTACTGATGTAAAATCAAACACAGACTGTTGGCTCTCAACGGCCCACACGACTTTCGCTATGGTCTAAAGTAGATCGCAGTGACATCGAGTTGCACTGTCATCATAGCATAACCCAAATGCCTCTGTAGGCCTCGGCGCCCTCGAATTTTGCTACATACGACACAAAATCCACAGGAACTAATTTTGTCCAGACTCCTCACAGGATCAACTTTATAACCTTCCCCTTTGAGGCTCAAGGGAGTACCAACCTATGGTACTCCTGAGAAGTTCATTTCAAGGGAGCACCTTTTTCCCAGAGCCATTTTCAAAACACTTTATACTATACACATATAGTATCTTCCAAATCATACACCTATTATGATTCTCATATAAAGCTCCTTTACACAAAATCGATTATCCTAAAATCGATAATTCTCAAACTAGGCATTCCAAATTCCAGTATTGGTTTTACCCAAAAATCAAAAGCCTTTCCAAATCCTAAGGTTCCCAAAACCTTTTTCCAAAATCCTCATAAGATCCTTTATATATATAGATATATATAATCCTTGATAAAACTCTTTGGATCATTTCAAACTTGTATAAAACCCTTTTATACTTCAAATACATTCAAAAATCATTTCCTTCTGGCTATAGATTCAATAAGGGGAGTTTTATCTTATATAACAAAGATATATAGCTTTGTTTATTCTAATTTAAATATTCAAATTCGATTTCTCATTTCTTTTCTTTATAAAGTGAACCTTTAATCATAGAAATATCCAACTTTCACTTTTATTCATTGTATATTTCACAAAATATACTTTCATTCAAAATCATTTCACACTTCTTATTCACAAATTTCAATATCAATTTCATTCAAACTCGTACGATGTAAACATATCATCCGTACGCTATACCAATCTGATCGCTCACTCGATCACATAATTCCACTTCCGAACTAGTATCGTCCACCCGACTTACTAGTGCGGACTCAAATCTGGTTTCTTGATCTGAAACCGTCATTCTCCTTGCATAGCCATAGCTATGATAGAGAATATCCTGAACCAATCAATAATCCATTTCTAGGTTCGCCGTCGTAAATCGAGTGAAAAATCCCAACTCGGATCGATATACTTATCTCGAAATTCTGTGCACGAATCTGGATCAAATCACTATGTGAATAGAATAATACACGTACATCATACATATCTATCTTTTGATTATTGGCCAAATCAATTCTCCTTTCTATTCACATTCACTTTAATTTTCATTCACTTATTCACAATTGCTTCAATCCCATTTGGATTATCACCTCTATTCTTATCTCAATTGGGTATTCAATTATAAATAGTTTAAACTCTGTCCATCTTAAATTTTAAAAATAGCTTGAAAAGTTTAAAAATAGATAAGTATTTGAAAAACAATTTATAGTTTGTGAATTAGCTGTAAAATAGTTCAGTAATTGTAAAATAATTGGAAAATAGTTAAATAGTTATAGAAATTTTAAATAATTGCAAAATAGCTATAAAATAGTAATTAGTAGTTGAAAATAGTAATTAGTTTATAAAATAGTTGAAAAATTGTTAAATAGTTCCAAAAATAATTTAAAACAAGTATAAGATAGTTTTAGGTTTAAAAAGAAAAGTTGTATAGTAAATAGTTTGGAAAACTAGATTTATATTAAAACAATTTATTTTGCAAATAGTCCAGAGTCAAAACTATTGAATTCCCAACCTCCATTTCCAATCAATTCAACTTAAATTTCCACTTCCATTTAAATTAACTCAATTTCAATTTAAATAACTTCAATTTCCATTGAAAACGATTTAATCCCAATTCAAGTTGAATTAACCTCAATTTCTTTCCAAATTCAAATCAAATTCTATTTTAATTTACTTATTCAACTTTAATCACAATTTCAATTAATTCAAATAAATTTCAAATTTAACAATTTCAATTCATATCAATTCCAGTTCGAATTAATCCCAATTCCCATTTGGATAAAAACTCAATCAACTTCAATTTCATTTCAAATTAATCCAATTCAAATTTTCCATTTGAATTTTTAAACTTATCCATCTCAAATCACAATTCTAATTTATTCAAATCAAATTCAATTTGAACTAATTCAATTCAAATTTCAAATTTAAACCATCCCGATATATATAAATTTGAGTTAATTTTTTTTTAAATGTTGATTTAATCCTTTAAATCAAATCAACCTATATCTTTAAACCATTTAATTCTGAATCCAAATCCCATTTTATCTTAATCATGGATATATTACCACCCCCCATTTCTTCATTCATTTAAACAAATCCACTTTCAGCTTAAAGATTATTAATAACAATAGGATGGTATCATTCAAATTATTTTAAAACATCCATCCATTCCCAATTTCCAGATCTCAAACCTATTTTGTGATCACACAAACTCCCAATTCAAATTAACCAATTAACTTTCCAAGTTAAATCCAAATTTCATCTTCAAATTTCCAAATCAAATTGTTCATTCAAACTTATTTAACTTCCTCCGAGTTAAATTCAATTAATCCCGTTAACCTTACTCAAATTTGAATTCTCCATTTCAAAATTCAAAATTCTCTCCCACTTATAAGTTCAAAAGCATATCACTTTTGGGTATAACATCTCATTCCAAATTTAAAACTCAACATTTAGAGTTTTATTTCGAACTATCTTTTACATTATGTATATTCCTCATATATACATATTATTTCCTTTGCACACCAAGTTATCCTTAAGTTTTAAACCACGCTTGTTTTTAATTCAAAACAAGTTCCTTTAAATTTTCAAACAACTCTTGTTTGAAACAGGACTCTTTATTCAAATACGTTATTTATTATTTCTTTATCATTTTGAAACAATTTTCAAATTCTGGTCCCAGATTTAAAATTTCACAATTCAGATCATCTCTTCAACTCCAATTTATAAGTCATACTTACCTAAATGTTTTTCTTCCTTAAAACATTAAATACAACAACCATTTATGATAATAACCAAGTTTATCATATCTTATTCTGAAACTCTTCCCCCATATTCAAGATTTTAATTTCAGTTTGCATTCGTTTCAAACTTATCTTTATTTAATTTCAATTTGGTTGTATTTCTATTACCACTTAATTTAATTCCAATAATTGAACAACAAAATTTCTTTATATACAATAATTGGAAAAAGATTTTCTTTTATATCAAAACATAAGCTTGTATAACAATCATTCAGTAAAATCATTTTTAAAACTTCTATATAAGAAAATAACAAGTACGCTCTCGTATATATATACACTCAACTCATCTTAGGGTACCTCTGACCCTATACTTGATGAGTAAACCTACCAGAGCCAAGGTTCTCGCTTAACCTTCTGCTCTGATACCAAATGTAACGACCCAAAATTTTCAACCCCAAAAATTCCAAATAGTGGAAAAGAAGAAGAACAGAAACACCAAAGCACAATCTCACATTCACAGCGGATAAAATATAATATCAAATAATATCATTTACAAAGAAAGCTGTATCGGTAGAATTACATTTTAATACATCAGAGTTTTCAACATTTACACAAACATTGGACCGATACAACCATGTCCCAGACAAATTACAACACATATCATAGCGGAATGCACTCCATACGTTCCTGCCATCCAGCTCTCCCCCTGAGCTCCAGAACGTCCTTACCTGAAAATCTGTAATACTCGGTCTGACCTGAGCATTACATCAAAGTAACACCCAGGTCAGGCTGGAAACCAGCGTGAGTAAACTCATCTAACATGAATTACAAAGTCATACAACTTATGTATATATAACCGAGGGTAACTTGTATCAATTACAAATTCACAAATTGTTATAGACATCACTTATTGCACTCACCAATTTCTAAGTTTCGAAACTTAGATTAAATAGTTCTATTCACTTGAATCATTCCATCCCAGCTTATTGATTTCACATATCAATCTATAAAGAATCGAAGTGGTTTCGGGTATTTACTAATAACCGACTCCGGTCTCTTCGAGTCCAATGTCATCTTAACCCAAATTATTCAAGTGAAATACAATTCAACTTTAAAATCAGGATGTCATTTTTTCCCACAGCAGTTCATCATCGATAGATAACCACATTATCACTGTCCACTCAAACATACAATATCATAAAACATTGCATATCAGTGATATCAACCATTTCAAGGCATTTAACATTATTCAATCATTCATAAGCAAGATTGATCACTTCCAAAATTAATTTAATTTATCTCTAATTACATTAATTACTAGCCCTAATCACTTTGATTACCTTTACTTAATATTAATTAATTATAAACCAATTAATTAATTCTACCTTAATTATCCATCTTAATAAATCACCCTATACTAATTATTCTTCAATTACATTATGTAATTAACTCTCAATTAATTACACAATTTAATTAATCTTTACCCATCTATATTAATTATGTTGATTCTTAATTAATGTCTCAGATTAATTATCCTATAATCACTTACATTGACTAATTATCCTTTAATTAATCACATATATCAATTAAATAAACCCTAATTAATTTATTTGATTAATTAATCCTTTAATTAATTACACTAAGTAATTAATCTTTAATTACTTCCCTAAAGTAATCAATCTTGAATTACTTTCATCAAGTAATTATCCCATTGTTAATTATCCTTAATTAATTAAACTTTGATTATTAATTAATTAATTTATCCTTTAAGTACTAATTAATTTAATTAACTCCTAATTACTTAAGTCCTTAATTAACCTAAGATAAACCATTATCTTAATTATTTACTTAATTGTCATTTAGATTTATTTAAATGTTTGAAATTAATTTGTATGAAATCATCTTTTTGATTGATTACAAGCTTAACCTTTATCTTCTTAACCAACTTAAGGAATTAATTTAATTAATCACCTTGATGTATTATTATTTCCCATTAGCAATATAAATTCAACAACATTTTGACCTTATAATTTAATTTCATGAAACTGGTTTGAGAACTTTGCTCTGAATACTTGTTTCCTATTTTTTTTTTCTATCTTCACCTTTATTTCTTTTACATATCTTATAAAATTTTCGTTCAGGCCCAAACCCGGCACACTTTCCCCTCTCCTTCTCTTCATACTAAAACTTAGCTAAGTTCTGGTGATATGACCTGAGCCAATCTCGAACAAATCTCCGATGTGAACCCGAGTCTAACCATCTCCCTCTCGAACCAGGTCCCTACCTCCACTATAACGCTACGACCCAACGTATCTGAACTTCGTGCACATGCACATATGGTCGGAGGTGCTTTAGACTTCGCCTCCATAGCCACCTAGTTGTTCACGACCCCATCTATCGCCATGGCTACCCAGTTCCACCAAAAATGCTCGAGTTCAAAAATTCGACCTTTTTCGGCACCACCAGAAAGGATACCCGACCCACAACCCTCTCGCCACGATCAACCATGAAACTATCCATCACAAATTTCCACTCTTCGCCATGAACGACTCTTCACTCTCCACTGGGTGCGCAGCCCTTCTCGATGCCATGTCGTCGATAATCATGCCAGACCGAATTCCCCCAAATATCCTATAGCTAAACCTACTTAAACCCTGAATGACCACCATGACCATCTAAGAATTTCTATGCTATTTTTCCCCCAATCCCCAGCCAGTGACCCACCTCTGGCTATAATTCCGAAGCCACCATTTCACGTGTTGGCCAGAACTTGACAAAAGAACCCATTCCATTCATCTCACTTTTTCTCACAAATGCCAAGCTTTAAAATTTTGATTTCATTACCAAAATTCATTATTTCAAAAAGAAAAACTGTTTATAAAATCAAACAAGAAAATTTAAACATTTCATTTTCTGTCTTGACCTGATTTCCACTATATCCTTCATTTTTCTGACTATTAACTTAACAAATTCTTTTAAAAATATTTTTAAATGTAGTATTTCATTCATGTAAACAACTTTTCTTTTCTGATCATAACCAATAGTTGTCTAGATGGAGAGATGTGAATTTCTTTAGATGATTTTGAGCCTGTAAAGTAAGAATCAAAGGCATGCACAACTAAATTCAAACACACCTATTTATACACAACAAATCCACCTTTATTCTAGACAAAACCCATTTATTCATCCATATAAAGCATTTTTGAAATTATTTCTATGATTACTTGTTGTATGCATAACTAGAAAAATAATCTAGCTTCAGCAGTGTAAAGTTTACTCACTTGTAGAATAACAGAAGTCAGCCCTTTGAAAAATTTGAAATCTGTTCTTTGAATTTAAAACTGAAACTTGATTTACTTTGGGTTGCATACATCTTGAATCCTCCTGCTTTGCTCTGAACTTGATTGTAGTTGAGTTTCTTTGATTTTGAAGCGGATTTCTTTATGGTTTGATAACTTGAGACAGTTTGCTTTGTTGCTTTGATATTGAAATGGTTTTCAAGTTTTAGATGAATTCTGGTTTATTTTTTCCTGATCTTTAACTTTAACTTGCTGAGATAGGTTTTGAATAAAAGAAAAAAAATGTGAAGAGGAGAAGATGTAGTATCATATAGTTTTGAATTCTATTCTTATTAATTTCACAAAATAATGACACTTGTTAAAATTTATGCTAGAATTATTAAACTTGTTATTTCCCACGATTTAAACATTTACATTTGTAATTTGTATTTTTTTATGCCTAAACCCCTAGTTAACTTTTATTTATTTATGAATTATGGTTTAACTCTTTCTTTAAATCTTATTAAAGCTTTTTTTATTTATCCTTGTCTTTTATGTTATATTTCCCATTTTAGATAAATACATTTCTTTTAAATCAATTTATGTTTTACTATTTATATTCATACATCTTCTAGTATTTATACATATAAAATTTAAAAGAAAATTGATTTTTAAAATCTTAATCCCATACTAATAATAATCATACTATTTTTTCTTTTTGGATTCCAAATCACAAGTTCAAATTCAATTTAAATTAACTCATATATATATATATATATATTAAACAAACACAAATTCAAATTATAATTAATAATTATATTTAAAATTTATTTAAATCCATATATAAACAATCATTATTTTTTTTAAAGAAATATTTATCAAATTTAAGTGATTATATTAAGATATGATCAAATAAATATTTATCCAGATATAAATATTTGTTATCAAATTCGTTATTTCAATCTATAATTCAGTATTTCTGTTAATTAACCCAATTAATTATCAATTACAGATACTTCCAAAATTCTGGTTATCATAGTAATAAAGAGGCTATGTAATAATAGACAAGATTTTGAATGGTTTGAAAAATAAAATGGCAACAAATACTTGATGTATTTAATAAAAAAAATTCTTTCTTTCAAGAGATGAAATGAGAAACGGAATGAAATGAGATATGTTTGAGGAGTTTTGTACGTGAATGATAAAAGGAAATACACAGCTTTATAAGACAAAAAAACAGCTAAGGAGTTATGAATACTAGGGAAACGGAAAGGCATAAGTTAAGGAGGAAGAAACATACAATATATTTTATTTTTAAATGCAAATGAAAAAAAAATGAGAGATGGAAAATAAATTTTTGTACATTAATTTTCAACTTGATATGCAAGGCTATGAGTAGAGTAATTCATGGCTAAGAATGAGGAGGAAACGGCAAGAAAATAATAAAGGCCATGCAAATGAAAAAGGCAAGAGTTTAAACAATGAAACGTATGCCTTTTAAATTTCTCCAAGCCATTTATTTGCATACATTTCTTTCTAGAAATGAAATGTGAAGTAAATGTGTACGTGAATTATGAAGTGGAGTGGATGGAAAGAAAAGATTTGAATGGCTAACGAAGAGTAAATGATAGGAAAAAAAAAGGCTAGAAAAAAAAGGCAAGAAATAAGGAGAAAGAAACACACACACACACACACACACACACACACACACATATATAAATATATTATTAAATGCAATTGAAAAGATGATATTTTGAGATGTTTGTACGTGATTAGTAAGAGCAATTCACGGCTATGAATGGTGAATGGTTAGGGTAGGTAATAAAGAGGGTGTAAATAAAAAGGCAAGCGTTAAAGAAATATAACGCATGTCTCCATGGTTTCTTCCTAGCCTTTTATGAAAAGGTATGCACACAAGTAAAATCCAACAAATAAAGTTTAGATAAAAAAATAGAAAAATAAAATAAAATAACATAGAAAATAAAAATACAGAAATGCGCACAGAAAAATAGAAATTGAAACACAGGAAATAACTGCGTGTAAAACGCTGTAATTTATCTAATTTAAAAAGTATAACTCAGAATTTAACGAAACGAAAAGCAGAACAGATACCATAAATATATTCTGCTTTAAAGAAAAAGATTAAAATTTAAAATTCAAATTCTTTTTTAAAATTTAAACTGAAAATTCAAATTTTGACCAAAATATAAAATTTTCAAAATCGTTTATTTATTTAATTTGGAAAATAAATTACAAACAAATTCCAAATTTACATTGGAAAAATTCTAAAAATTCACTTTTAAATGATTTAAAAATCAAAATCTCAAATAAAAATTTAATTAAAAATATTCACAATATTATGGGTTGTTACACTAACCTTTTCAAATTTAAATCAAACGGAATATCTCATTTTCGAAGTAGCGAAATTACGGGTCGTTACATTCCCCCCTACTTAAAAGAATTAGTCCTCAAAATTTCCCAAACGAAAGTTTGCCAAAGACATTTATCTTCAAACTTAATTCCATATAATGTACAAAAATCATCCATATGAAATATCTTATTCGATTTCCTATCCGAACACACAACTTTATTTCCGAACTAGTATCGATCCCCCGATTTTCTAGTGCAGACTTTAATCAGGAGCTTTGCTCAGAAACCTTTGCTTTCCTTGCATAGCTCTCAACTATGATAGAAAATTCAAGTACCCAACCATAAACCGTAATCAATGTTCGTCGTCCAGAATCGGGTGATAAATCCTTTGTTGGATTGGTGTAAACACCTCAAAGTTCTATACTCAAATCATAGATCAAAATGTGTGTGACGAAATGATCTACATATATGTATTTATTAACTCTCAAAACTTTCATAAACTCTTATCTTAAGCTCAAAATTTTTATAAAGGTGCTTCTTTATATAATCCCTTTAATTATTTATTTCCAAATATTTTTATTAAAGGTAAATATCCTAAAGAAACTATTTTTTATTCAAAAGATATTTTATCTTTATAAAAAAAGTTTTCCCACGATCTTTTAACTCAGAATATTTCCTTTAACACTAATATTATTTATGAATCATTCGTAAAACTATTATTTAAGTTTATTACATCTTATAAGTTATGCAAATCAATCACTTTTAAAGACTTAAGTCCAATTCTTAATTAATGCTGGAATTCATTAATAAAATATTTTCTAGGTTATAATTTCCATTTTTTTGTTTATAATCACATTTATAAATTATACTTATCCAATTTTGTTCACTCCGAATATTTCACAATCTTTTACCAAAAGTTTTCACAAATTTCTTAGCATTGAGTTGCGTATGATTCGAAAATTTTCGACTATCCTAAATCGTAGAGAATCCCGCTTTATCTTATCAATTAGTTACCCCAATTTATCTTTGGTTTAAACACTTTTACAAAGATTACTAATCAACGATTCACGTTACTTCTTTAACATGAAAATTATATAGGTCGAGTAGCTTCGAAACAATCCAAGGAACTGGATATTACCAATAGTATTATATATCCACTTAAAAAGAAGAGTAATACTTAAGAGAAGTGTTTACCATCCGAACACATCACTTGCCCATTTTTATTTTATTTTCAAGCCAATCAAATTAGTTTTCGTAAAATATCTCCTTTTATATTTGAAATAATACCATTTTCAAAATCCTTTAGAGATTACTTTGTAAAACCTATCTTATAAATTCATTTTATCTTATATTAATTAACTTCATTTAAATTACCATAATTGTTTTAATCGAGCTTAAATTCTCATTCCTTTTATATATAAATTTTACAAAATCATTTTCTATTATTTAAATATATTTTCATCTTATATGTTCATTCCTTAAACAAATCTTATTATCAAATACCTTATAGTCAAATCGTGGAACTTAATTCACAAGGTATTTATACTTAAACTTTTAAATCAAACAATTGATCAATTTATGATAGTAACTTAACATTATTATTTCTTAATTTATTATTTAGGAATAGGTATTAAAGATCTTAATTTCCTCATCAGATTTCTTACTTATCCTTTATCTTTATGAAAACATCTTATCGTCAAACTATGAAATTCTAATCACAGGATGTTCACATTTAAATTTCGCTAATTCCAATTTCTAACTATACAACTTTTCAAAATATATACTTTATATTCAAATTATAATCCAAGGTAAAATTATTTCATTTACCAATCTTTTCAAAACCAGTGTGTCGGTTCGCCTTGTTTAAATTTTTAGGAACCCTCATCGATAACGATGATCAACCGCATTGATCAGAATCGATAAATCACTTAATAGATAAATTAACACAAAACATTTTTATTAGTCACTATAATACACTCAAACTCATTCTAGGGTGTTACTAACCCTATCTCTAATGAGTTACTCATCCTAGGATATTACTAACCCCATCTTTGATGAGTCTTTACCCAACCAAAGCCAAGTTTCTCGCTTAACCTTCAGCTCTGATACCAAATGTAATGGCCCGTTTTTCCATACCGTTTGAATCGTCAATAAACTGCAAATATCCAACTGTAATTGCACGAATAAGCGAATCACTTAGGGTAGAAAGAAAATAAAGACAGAACAGAATCTCACACGAATGGAATAACATATATTATCTCAATAATAATCTTAACAGCAGAAAATTTTAAATACAATATCAGAGTCTAACCTAAATTCATCTTAGACGGCTATAAACACCTGTCTACACAATTACTGACAAACATCAAACAAATTACACTAAGTACAACGGATAATAGAATACGTCCATACGATGATGAAGATCTCTAGCTCTCCTCTGGAAACTCCAACCGTCTTCAACTCAACCTGAAACTTCTCGGATCTGACCCGAGTATTGAAAATACCCAGATCAGGCTTGATAATCTAGCGTGAGATACTCAAAATTTAAAATGACTATGATATCAAAACCTTTGAAAAGAAGGGTATCTCATAGGACCACGCCCACACATAAATACAGACGGATTTTTACCTTATGATAACCAAAACACTTCATACCAAAATTCACTTGATATTATTTTTAATGACATTCTTTCGAAAACACTTTTCAAATAAACTTATTCAAATAAGGTACCAATATCTGGAATAAGTCTAATGGAATATATCCGGATGGTGTCAACAGAATATACCGAACAGAATATATGATACCAAAATGGAGTAGCTGAAATGTTTGCAAGTCATTACAGCTATTTTGGGAATACAATCAAAACCGTAAATATCGTATTGGGTTTGGATTTCCAAAATGATAGGAAAATAGTGACCTTTTCTCTGATCCACGCACAACAAACATAGTTCCCACGGTGCCTTAATCGCTTTTCTCAAACTAGTCACTTGGAACTATATTTGCTACACTACAACAGATAACCGGTAGTTCCCTTCTTTTCTCACGCTAACCACTTTATCCACATGGGGCATTAAATGCCTTGAGGCCCAGACGTATCTGGTACCTAGGGCTCAGAACATCTGATAACCTAAATCACTAATATCCGAAATGCGAGCATACATTTGACCACATAGAATCCCATCATAACCGAGGTGTGAGGCTCGTGAGGCTACGCTCAATTTATTCAAAGCCACTCTTTTCATACAAAACCACGCTTTGATCATAGCAGGTTCCACTTTGAATGCCACATTGTCATCCCACGTCACCCGACTAATTTCTAGAAAAGTATAACTTTCTGAGCTCGTATACTCGGGAAAGGGTGTTGAGCTAAGAGTAGTTGCCTTCTCCTCCACCAACTGATATACGTTTATAGAAACCACTCAAATGTGATTTAGAATACAATGTCAGACAAACACCCATACAAGTTCGTTCTGGGACTGAACGAAATCGAAGGCACTTTTCTCGGCCATTACTAGGCGAGAAGCCCTTGCAATCCGAAAAATCTCCAATACGAGGACACCACTGCTATAAATAAATCTATAATGGTGGCCAACCAGAGCATGTTCAGCAAGCAGTCTTCACGCTATGAAGATCCACGGTCTTCAATAATCATCATCTTCAACATGTCTTTACTTTCGAATGTATACATTGGTTCGAAGTGGTTTTTGGATAGGGATCATCCAAATTCGACTCCGGTTCCTTCGAAACCAATCATCGCTTTTAAAAGATGTTAGGTTCATATGTGGATATCAATCATCAATCAATTACTTCATCTTTTATCCAATAAAATATCTTCCTTAGATATATTCTTTTCAAGTAATTCCATTTTCTTTTCAAATGTATATGGAATCATTAAGCCTCATTTATCAAATCATTTGGTTTATTTAAACCTTTCTTAAATCCTGAAATAATTCAAAATCATTTTCTCTTTTACTTAGGAAAACCTTTCCAAACCATTCATTAAATCTAAATCAAAGATTTTCTTATATTAAAGTTAAAACATTTAACTTAGGGAAAATATTCCCAAATCATTTATTAAATCTAAATCAAATATTTTCTTTCTTAACTTCAAATCATATTCTTTTAAATCGAAGATTTTCATAATAGAGCACTACTGCCACTTTAAATATGGTAAATTTCTCCTCTAGGGACTAACGACAAGTTTCACCTCCAAGGACTAATGGCAAGTTTCACCTCCAGAGACTAATGGCAATTTTCACCTCCAGAGACTAATGGCAAGTAATCCTACATCATGAATATCTTTGTCTTTTAACTTGGAAAAACTTAAAAACGATCTTTTTAGAGCATTCGGGCTTTCCTTTCGATCTATTCCACCCCTCGCATAAAAAGAGAATACATAGGCCAGGTAAGTTCATGGCACTGGTTGCTCACAGGCGGGGCGGGGCAAATGTACTAGTCGTTTCCACATACTCGGTTAAACACCTTGTTTACCTTTTTAGGTCTCACAGGCGGGGAAAATGTACTAGTCGTTTCCACATACTCAGTTTGTTATTACATTCAATATTCTTCACTTTTTATTTAAGTGGTATAAACAATTTATTCAAACTCTTATTAAAACTTCCGAATCATCTTTACATTACTTAATTATTCCTTTAAAGTCATTCACAAAAGATTTAGGAAATAATTGTTAAGTTTAAACTCATATTCAAAAGGTTATAGAATTTGGAGCATAAAAGTGCTACGGAAAGTGCTACGTAAGCTTACTTGATTTAAACAACTTTTTTAATATTTGAAAATTCATATTTTCCATTCCAAATCTCTTTTAAACAATTTTAATATATTTATCAAATTTATTTCATATTTTTAATCATTTAAAAATATCATTTATAAAGAAATCTCCTTTTGGATTCCGAACTGCAAAACCGCGATGTTTTTAGAAAATTGTTTTGGACATATTTCAAAATCTACTTAATGACATCTTGAGTTGGAAAACTATGGATATAATAGACCAGAAAATTCTTATCTCGAAGAATTCTGAGTTATATTTCAATTTGTACACACATTTAACTTTTATTGCGCGAAATCGCGAGCTACCGTTACGCGACGGGCATAGTTTTGACTCGTTTTTCAATTTCTTTTCAAACTTCTTGGAAAGACATTTAAATGTTTATAAAATGTTTCTAAATCTTTTTAAACTCGTTTTAAACAACATTACCATCATATCAAATTCATTTTTCGTTTCATTTCATATTATAATATTATATTAATATAATATCATTTTCAATCTTTTTTGATATTTTGAAATCATTAAGAAGCTAAATAATTTCCATTCACACATTTTTATGAATTTAATTCTCATTTAATTAACTATGGTTAATTGCTAATCGTTTCTCTTATCTATCATCCATATCATAAACGTATAATCAACAAAAATATCAACCAAGTTATCAAACATTTAATCATCCAACATATTTAAACTTTCAAATCATTATACTTGAAATAATTTATGGATTTATTAGAAAATAAGAGTACTTAACTTTTAACTTAACCAATTCTTCCTACAAACACTTATATGCGACAACACTTCGCTTAAATCCTCTTATCTTCATCAAATCTTTTCCGTAGACTTTCCTTTTGATTCCAGCAGCCTTCCTTCTCTTTTTCTTACTCTGGAGCTTTCCAACTTGCTTCCTTTCTCCAAATAGTTCAGCCTCCTCCCGATCCTCGCCTTCCTCCATCATTTCTTTACTTCTTAGATGCTAAACCATGTTCTAATGGTATTCTAAGGTCTTCGTCAAAGTTTGGTGGTGTTTGGAGTTGATTTGATATGGTTTTGAAAAAGTTAGTAAGCATTTGGAAGAGAAGATGAAGCCATTAAAGAGATAGAGAAAAGCTTGGAAAAGGAAGAAGAAGAATAATGAAAAGTGTGAAAGAAAGTGGAAGAATTGTGGTCTTATTTATAGAAAAGTTTTGGATTAAAATAATATTTTGTAAAAAGAGCACAATACCCTTACTTACTTATAAAGTAATTATTTTTTTTCAACACTTAACATCACATTTCAAATCACTACATTATGTCATTTTCACTTAGATATTAAGTAATGGAGGTAATAATTATGTTTCTTTGATTTGATGTTTTACTTTTTGCTTTGAAATGACATTTTTGTCTTTTTGTACTTACTTTTTCTTAATTGTTTTCTAGAAGTTTCTAACTTTGTTTAGTAAAAGTGAATTTGATTAGTGAATTAACTAATACTTACAATATTTGAATATATGTTCCTACATAACAAAATAAAGGTGCGACGACGTTGCAACAACTTTTAATTGACAAAACGTCGTTTTTCGACAAAAAGTTTTACTATCATATTTTGACGTTTTAGTTAAACTATTTATTTATTTTTACCAAATTTAAAAATGAACTTTTTACTTCTTTAAATAAATTAAAACATGTCTCTTTATATTTTAAAATCATATTTAAATAATTTCAAAATCTCTAATTTCACAGTGTATGTAAATCTGACAAAATGCGACAAAATTTGGTTATTTTTGTAAAATGATTGTTATCCTACTTATAAATATTTTAATATACTTTTATTATCTTTATTAGATGTTTTCAATAAGATTTATCTTTTTAAATAAATATTCAAACCTATCTATTTAAGCATTTATTTTATTTTTAACAAAACTTAACTTTTGTTGATTTGTTCTAAAATCCAAATTTATACTTTTAAAATTACCAACTATAAGAATAAATAATTTCTCTATTATTATCTTTTATATATAACTTATTTATTTAACTTTTAAACTTTTTTTAATTTAAAACAAATGGAATATCTCATTTTCGAAGTAGCGAAATTACGGGTCGTTACAGTATCTTCGAGACTACTCCCCATCTAACCCAACCTGACACAGAACTGATGCCGTGCATGTGCACAAACCATCAACGACGCCGCTACCTCCGGCGACACCATGCACGCGTCGACGAAGGACCATACGTTCAAATCCAGCCCTCAATCAAACTTCGTGAAGCAAAAAGAAAATTCGATACTTCCAGCCGAAACTGGAAACCCACAACCTCACCAGAAACCACCTCGTCAAAGCAATCCCGACCTCCAGAATCACCGTGCCTTCGCCAGCACCTGCATCCACATCTCAGGTACGTCTCCTCCATACCTGGCCAAGCTTGATGCATTGACGAACGTGAACAAACCCAAAATCCAAATACCTATCTCGTAACCCCTTAAACCCTAATTCACTCTACGGCCGATGCCACGGCGATTAAATGCCACCATCACCATTTTTCCTGACACGCTAGACGACAACACAGCTTCGACAAAAATCCCAAGGCCGAATGATCTTCAAGTCGCCGTAATTTGACCAATCTCCCATTTCTGATCATCTCAGAAATGCAATCCCAAAACTCAACTAAAATTAAACATTTTTGCATTAAAAATCATATTTTGTAAAGGGTATTCAAATTATATAAATGAATTTACAAATCAATGTATTTGATTTTTAACATAAACAAATGTTCCTCTGTTCTTTTACTTTTTCTAGACAATATTTCTATTTGTTAAACTTAAAAATATTTATAAATCTTAATTTAATCTTACACAAATATATTTTGTTTAAATACCATAGCCTAACAAAGATTAGAATAAAAGGAATTGAAATTTTATTTAAATTTGTAGTCTGTACTTTTAAACAGAAATGAATAAACACAATCCAACATGCACAGATTCAAACATTCATGTATACAGAAGTTCACACGCACTCACATATATACACACACATGCAGGCTAAAATTTTATCACTGAAATCACATTCAGCAGATTAAATTTCCAAAACCTTTTTAATATATATGGTTACTCACCTAACTGTTTGAAGAGATGCTAAAACTGGAGGGTTTTGAGAAAAAAACTTCAACTTTGTTGTAACTGAAATGCCTGATTTGATTTAGTTGTTCAATGATTTGATTTTGCTTTGGTGCTTTGTTGAAATGATCAGGTTCCTTAAAAAGCAACTGAAATGCTGAAGCTTTTGAAATCAGAGAAAAATGCTTGTTTGATAACAGGCTTTGAAATTGTTTGCAGATTTAGAATTTTTGAAATGAACTTGATTCTATGTTTTAATTTTTGGTTGAAAAGGTGGAAGTTGATAAAATTTCAGGTTTGTAAACTAGTGGCATATTTCGTTTTCTTTTAGAAAATGAGATAGGAAAAAAAATGAATGAAGAAGAATAAGTAAGGCTATATAGATTTAATTTTTTATTTATTGAAATTAAAGAAAATAAAATAAAAAATGTGACACTTGTATAATCAATTAACACTTGTCACTAAACTTACTTAATTAGTTAACACATGTTAATAGAGAGATTCACAAGTTAACACATATGATTTTAATTTTCATGCAAAATTTGATTTTTAAATGTTTTAAAAAGCTTTTATAATTGATTTCCTAATTTATAAATACTTATTTTAATTTAAATAAACAAATCTCTTTAAAAAAAATTAAAACAATTTTATGTTCTAAATAAAATCATGAAAATACATTTTGAAACCAAAGTATGATTTAAGATATAAATAACTATCTTTTGAATTTTAATTTAAATATCCAAATTCAAATTAAATTTCAAATTCAATTTAATAATCAATTTGATGTATACATATAATTTTAACAAACCTAAATTCCATAAAAATCTATATATATACAACAAAATTATTATTACTGATTAAAATAACAATTTATCAAACTTAATTAATTTATTAAAAGAGATTATCACATTTAAATTTGGTTTGGAATTTCTAGATATCACACCTTTATACTCGTTTATGAAATTGAGCACTGCTTGCCATCCACAGACCGTCGGGTCAAGCGAAAAGGGTCAGATTCTAAAGGATTGTTTTCGTGCTTGAGTTCTTGATTCTAGAGGATCTTGGAAAGATCATCTCCACTTTGTTAAGCTTACCTATAACAACAGTTATCAAGTATAATTTCAATCTTTTTATCATCTTGTCTTAATCCTATTTCATTCTATCTTTTTCTGTGTTTTCCCGTATCTCATTCCTTTTCGGGGACGAAAAGTTTTGAGTGGGAGAGAGTGTAACAACCCTGTAGTTTGTAATTATTTTAGATGGAAATTCCCGATGTAAAACTATATTTTATTTATGAAAATAAATAATTTTATTATTTTAAATATAAATTTTGATTTTTATGTAAATTATAATTTCAAACAAGAATAAATAGAATATTTTCCAAAAATGTGAATTTTTGTCAATATGGTCAAACTTTGACTTTTAAACTTAAAATTTAAAAATTTGAATTTTTGATTTTATCTTTTATTATGAAAATAAATAAAATTTTAAATATACTACTTTTCGTTTCGTTGAAATCCAATTAATATTGTGAAAGTTATGCTTTTAAACCATTGTTTGTAAATTGTTATTTAACAAAATTATTTATTTTAATTTATACAAATAATATTTTGTTTGTCATATCATGTTCTAATTTGTGTATATATGTGTAACATGACATGTTTTGTATATATTTTGTTTTCAAAACATTTTAAAAGTGTAGTTGAAATTTTCGAATATTCATTGTATTTTGTTTACAATTTTTAATTCTAGTTTCAATACAATAAACTATTTTCTTTATTTACTTTTTATTTTTCCTAAGGATAATTTTTTATTTTCTTTTTCACCTTATTTTTCTTTTTCTTTTATTTTTATTTACTGATTTTATTTTGTTTATTTTGATCAAAAGAAATTAGAAATTCAAAGAGTCAAAACATTTTCATTTACTTGTCACCTTTCATTGTCTTTGCCTTTTCACGTGCTTGCCTTTTCATTTCTTTCTTTGGCCGTACATGTGACGCCCCTCCTCTATGCTCACAATAGCAAAGGTTATTATAAGGAATAACGTTTGCTATTACGAATAATAAGGCTTGTTAGAAGCAACCATCCTTAAGTTATGCCTTAGACGAGTATTGATTACATCGATAGGAGTTGTGAAAATTACTCCAAAAGATATAAATTCAATCCAAATCTAAAACGAAACTACAGTGGCTAAAGAAAAATCCAGAACAACTCATAATAACAACAACACTGATAGTATAATCACATCTGTATAGAAATATCAGATACATCGCGGAACATAAGTATGAATACATGCTACAACAATCTATAGTTCCCATGAACCAAATACACATATACATGGATAACTACATACATAAGATGGGAGTCAAATAACCAAAAGAACTCCTCGAAGGCTAAACAAAAGATGATGCGAAATCCCAAAAGATGAAGCTGCTACAGAATCAGAGATAGCGATTACCCTGAAATAACTCGGTCTGACCCGAGTATTATTTAAAAGAAAATAATAAACGGAGCAGTCTGATATATTCTTAGAAGTGAATGCATCGTAAACAACATCAAAGCAAAATAATAAAAATCTCGAATGAGACTATTCAACATAAGAAATCAACATAATTAAACGAAGAAATCGCATCAAAATCCATCAAAATAAAGTTTCAAATTCACAATTGAATTCAAAACAACAATTCACAAAATCTAGAAATCAAAGATAGATAACTAGAAAATCAACATAAAAGCGGATCGATCCCATCATATGTCGAGTCTAAGCTACGCCGCACATGCATCAACATATGGCCGAAGCCTACCAAGTACAGTCATCATAATTTTTGGCGCCCAACAAATGACCCAATGGTCCAACATATGACCCGAAGGTCTAGTACTGGTATTTGACCCGACGGTCCATCATATGACCCGATGGTCCAACATAGTGGCTCGAAAGCCCATCAAAATCATCAAATATTTCAATTAACGAGTCCGGAATTTACCGAAATAGTAAAAGTGTGGTTCCACACTCCGCACTTTTGCTAAATCATTTAAATCACTTCATCGTTTCTTGAAAGTGCAAAATTGTATTTTAAATAATTAACATTTTACATTATCAAACGGACAAGTCCGAAATTAAACGAATCAGTAAAAGTAAGGGTTCATAGTCCTTAATTTTGCTGAAGCGCTTAAATCGCTTCCTCATTTTTTTGAAAGCACAAACTGTAAAATTTTGGAAACGATTTTTACTTTAAAGCAATTTTTAAAACACGTGATTAAAACAGCAATAACTATGGCAATTTCGACGAGGAAATTGCACTTCACAAAACACCGTAAAAAAACGGGTATCGAATCAGCGTTGCAGAATAACTGCTTAAAAATTCACTTTAAATTGACGGTTACAGAAGTCAAAATAACTGTGATTTTTATTCGTCATAAATAACATCAAAACGTCACGCATTCCAAAATATAGCACCAGAGTAAAAATTCCGTTATAAATATAACGGCGCAAAATGCGTTTTGAAACGTTACATCAGTTCAACGTAATTCAAATAGTAGACTGCGCTACTATATTTTTTTTCCTCCAAATGTAGCACTGCTAGAAACTTGATTTCTGAATAATGCAACTCGCACCATATACTTGTTTACAGTAATCAAGTAAAAAAATTTAAACAAACTTGGCCAATATGCTTTCACCCACCATACTAGACTACAAATATTTAGCCTGGACTTGGTTTCCATTTTAAAGGTCGGGATATAATTAAGTATGCACTAACGTAAGTGAAACTTTGCACCCAAAAATCTAAACTTCGACACATTCTTAGTACGCAACTAAAAAAAACTTACGCATGAAGAAAACTTTTCACCCCAAACTCACGGTTTGAAACACGAGCATACAACAAAGAATCTTGGACCAAAACTTTCTTTCACTCTACAAATACCTAGCATGCCACACGTATGCCACTTTTAAAAAAAAATTACTCACACATGCAACCTAAAAAATGAAGCCTGAGCTATGCAAAACACGCGTATGTAGATAAAAATGCAATGCAACCTTGACAATATGTGAACAAGTTACAGCCGAAATGAACCCAACTCCCGCATACAACTCACATATGTCCACTTTTCAAGTTGCCGCCGAAACAAAATATGTGAACAACCCTGACAATACAATGTAAACCATGCATACACATAGCTCAATACCCATACAACATGTAAATATGTTCATGCTTTAAAGTCTTGCATAACTGTGTCAATACGCATGCACAGGAGAATAGATCAGAACAAGTGATGCCTAAGTCCTTTCGGGTCATAGAATTTGAACTTCGTAATGAACGAGCCAATCCATACCCAATATCATATCAAAACCAAGATGATGCATAACATGCAGACTCGCATGAAAGGAAAAATCACAAAGAATAATCTCAACATCAACACACAATAAGCCAAGAGTAGCGGATCCACCAATAGGATTTACGATCCTTGAAGGGTCATGAAGAGTAATAACATCCAAATGAATAATATCGACAAGCTCCTTCGACACGAATGAATGTGATGCACCCGTATCGAAAGGAACTCAAATAGAACGGCCATGAAATAAAATAAAACCTTCCAAAACAGAAGGAGTATTACCTTTGGGCTGAGAAGAAACACCAAAAGCTTTAGCAACATTAAGCTTCTCAGATTTGAAACCTTTAGGAGCAATAGGACAATCAGATACCCAATGACCTTCTTTCTTCCAATAACGACAAATGCGAGGCTTAGTATAATTGAGAAGAAGATAATCCAAAGAACCACAATTGTAGCACGCCCTCTGAATAGAAGATGCACTACTAGGCTGAGAACTAGAGGTAACTTGCTTCTTCTTCTTCTGGTTGGAAGAATTAGACTTACGAAATGGAAACCTTGTCTTGTTGGGGTTCTTAGAAACCTCAACATCCTCACCACTATCACGTTCCTTTTCAACAACTTCAAGACAAAGAGCCAAATCAACTAGCTCCTCAAAAGAGAGCTTAAGCTGTAGCAAAAGAACTTTCTTCAAATACTTCTTCAAACCATCCACAAAACGAAGATTCTTCTTACGCGGAGTGTTAATAAACTCAACTCCATATTTGGACAAGGCCTCGAAAGATGCAACATAATCAGAAACAGAGGACTTTCCTTGCTTCAACTCAAGGAAACTACAAGCAAGATTAGCCTTTTTCGATTCATGAACGAACCTAAGTTTGAATCGTTCCTTAAACCGAATCCATGAGAGAGGGACTCATCAACTTCCGAAATAAATAACTCATACCAATAAAGTGCATGCTCTTGCAACATACTAGATGCCACAAGAACGCGATGATGATCCGAAAGATCCATCCGAGAAAATATGCGCTCACAAGTGCACAACCAAGTCTGAACCTCCATAATAGTTTTTGATCCCTTGAAAGGCTGACCTTCACGGTGGGCATAGTCACTACACATGCGAGCGAAGGCAGACTTCTGAGCAGGAGTTGCAGGAGTAGCAACAGGAGGCTGAGCACCCCGAAATAGCTCTATAAACTGATCAACTGACATATATGCACCGTCCGAATGAGAACCACTATACGGGCCTGTAGAAGAACGCTTCCCTCTACCTCTTCCAGCCATGGGCTGAGAGATAAGAGAAGGTAAAGATTAGTTAAAACAATACACAATTGAGAATAAGTTTAACAAATGGAATGCTATGGAATGTATAATTTATTCCTAGACGTACTCCACATGTTAAAGTGGAAAGAATAGATTTGAAAGGTACGAATAAAACCCCTGAATAGTTGTAACACATGCTCCATTCTGTTTCTGTTCTGTGTTTATTACAATTTGTTCTGAATTTCAGCTCAGATACCAAGCTCTGACGCCCCACCTCTATGCTCAAAATAACAAAGGTTATAATAAGGAATAACGTCTGCTATTGCGAAGAATAAGGCTTGTTAGAAGCGACCATCTATAAGTTATGCCTTAGATGAGTATTGATTAAGTCGATAGGAGTTGTGAAAATTACTCCCAAAGATATAAATTCAATCCAAATATAAAATGAAACTACAGTGGCTAAAGAAAAATCCAAAACAACTCATAATAACAACAACAGTGATGGTATAATCACATGAGTACAGAAATATCAGATACATAGCGGAAGATAAGTCTGGAATACATGATACAACAATCTATAGTTCCCATGAACCAAATACACATATACATGGATAACTACATACATAAGATGGGAGTCAAATAACAAAAAGAACTCTTCGAAGGCTAGACAAAAGATGATGTGAAATCCCAAAAGCTGAAGCCGCTACAGAATCAGATATAGCGATTACCCTGAAATAACTTGGTCTGACCCGAGTATTATTTAAAAGAAAATAATAAACGGATCAGTCTAATATATTCGTCGAAGTGAATGCATCGCAAACAACATCAAAGCAAAATAATAATAATCTCGAATGAGACTATTCAACATAAGAAATCAACATAATTAAATGAAGAAATCACATCAAACTCCATCAAAATCAATTTTCAAATTCACAATTGAATTCAAAACAACAATTCACAAAATCTAGAAATCAAAAATAGATAACTAGAAAATCAACATAAAAGTGGATCGATCTCATCATATGGCGAGTCTGAGCTACGCCGCACGTGCGTCAACATATGGCCGAAGCCTATCGAGTATTGTCATCATAATTTTTGGCACCCAACAAATGACCCGAAGGTCCAACATATGACCCGATGGTCTAGTACTGGTATTTGACCCGAAGGTCCATCATATGACCCGAAGTTCCAATATAGTGGCTCGAAAGCCCATCAAAATCATCAAAATCATCAAATATTTCAATTAACGAGTCCGGAATTAACCGAAATAGTAAAAGTGTGGATGCGTACTACGCACTTTTGCTAAATCGTTTAAATCACTTCATCGTTTCCTTGAAAGTGCAAAATTGTGTATTTTAGATAACTAACATTTTACGTTCTCAAACGGACAAGTCCGGAATTAAACGAATTAGTAAAAGTAAGGGTTCATAGTCCTTAATTTTGCTGAAGCGTTTAAATCACTTCCTCATTCTTTTGAAAGCGGAAACTATAAAAAATTTGGAAATGATTTGTACTTTAAAGCAATTTTTAAAACACGTGATTAAAACAGCAACAACTATGGCAATTTCGACGAGGAAATTGCACTTCACAAAACACCATAAAAAACGGGTTTCAAATTAGCGTTGCTGGATAACCACTTAAAAATTCATTTTAAATTGAAGGTTACTGAAGTCAAAATACCAGTGGCTTTTATTCGTCAGAAATAACATAAAAACATCATGCGTTCCAAAATATAGCACCGGAGTAAAAATTCCGTTATAAATATAACGGCGCAAAATAAGTTTTGAAACATTACACCGTTTCAACGTAATTTAAATAGTAGATTGCGCTACTATATATTTTTTTTCCAAATGTTGCACTGCTAGAAACTTGATTTCTAAACAATGCAACTCGCACCATATACTTGTTTACAGTAATCAAGTAAATTTTTTTAAACAAATTTGGCCAATATGCTTTCACCCACCATACTAGACTAGAAATATTTAGCATGGACTTGGTTTCCATTTTAAAGGTCGGGATATAATTAAATATGCACTAACGTAAGTGAAACTTTGCACCCAAAAATCTAAACTTGGACACATTCTTAGTAGGCAACTAAAAAAAACATACGCATGAAGAAAACTTTTCACCCCAAACTCACGGTTTGAAACACGAGCATACAACAAAGAATCTTGGACCAAATTTTTTTTTCACTCTACAACTACCCAACATGCCACATGTATGCCACTTTAAAAAAAAAAATTACTCACGCATGCAACCTCAAAAATGAAGACTGAGCTGTGAAAAACACACGTATATAGATAAAAATGCAATACAACCTTGGCAATATGTGAACAAGTTACAGCCGAAATGAACCCAACTCCCGTACACAACTCACGTATGTCCACTTTTTCAAGTTGCGGCCGAAACAAAATATGTGAACAACCCTGACAATACAATGTAAACCATGCATACACGTAGCTCAATACCCATACAACATGTAAATATGTTCACGCTTTAAAGTCTTGCGCAACTGTGTCAGTATGCATGCGTAGGAGAATAGATCAGAACAAGTGATGCCTAAGCTTTCACGCAGACCCATACAGGTGAAATATCAAATCTATATTAGCAACATGAGTTCAAAAACTCACCTATATTTTCTCTACAACATCTAGCAACCCAATTCAAAAGGGAGCAGAAGTTTAAACTATATCATCCATTAATGCTTCGCTTGAGAAGCTGAAAGAAGTGGAATAAAGGATGATGAAATGGTATATTTCTTTTTTTTTCTTAACTTAAGTCAAAGAAATGAGTGTTGAGAAGTGTTTTTGGTACCATTTCATTAAATGCAAACGTGCATTTGCCAATAAGGTACACGGTTACACATGTGGCAGAGTAAAGCAAAGTTTCAATTTGCTTTTAAAAATAATATGCTCACCTTTTGCCTTACCTCTCTGATTATTCAATTCTAGCATGTCTCAACAATACAAAACGTGACTACACACTTGATTTTAAAAACTGGTGGTGATAGTATTTGTGACATGCGTTCATACTCATTTCATTAAATCTTTGTTGCAGCTGAGTAAAATATGTTCTTACTTGCATTAATTTCTCACGTGAAGGCAAAAGGTGCTTTACCTATCAACGTGCAACCGTTAGCAAGAAGGGACTGACTTGGCGACACATTAATTTTTTTTAAATTGTTAATTTTAAATTTCTATTTAAATTATTTACTCCAACCATAACTCAAAAATCACGGTCATTTCAGATTTTTAAAATATTTATTAGGACGGTAATAAAACCACGGTCGTTACAGTTCACTTCTTTGCATAGCCGTGTATTTCTCATTTCTAACTCATGTGAGAAACTTCTCCTCTCTACAAAACTCGCGGCAATGCATTTCTTAAAATATTTTATAAGTTTCTAATTGCTTTCTTTTCTACCTTTACTTCTTATTTTTCATTTATTTTGCCTTCCTCTTCTTTAAGTTTGCTCGGCCTAACCCCTTCACCATCTCCACCGACAACCACCACCACCATACACGACAGACATCACCACCTTTCCCCTTGTCCAGATCTGGCCATGACCACCATGTGATGCTAGCACCTCAAATTTGCAAACACTCCTTGAAAAATGCCTAGCCGAGCCACAGTTTCACCATTCCCCTTCATATATCACTTCGGCCACCACCGTAGCCACCACCACCAGTAAGTACACCACTTCTGCCCGCAGCTTCAGCCATCACCAGACCTGCACCTGACATGGCGGTCATCAAACAGTGACAAGGCCGAGCCTAGCTGTGACGCCCCACCTCCATACCCACGCTAGCCAAGAACACTACTATGAATGCTGTCAACTAGCACGGAGAATAAGGCTGTTGAGGAGCGACCATCCATGTAATTGCTTTGTGCAAGCATCAATATGTCAGATAGTATAACATGCAATTCTTTTCAAGTGGAAATCCGACATGCCGACACAAACTCAAAACTACTACACAGTGGCTATAATATCTTCGGAAACAAATATAGAAATGAACATAACATAAATCAGTCACAGACAATTCATATCACAAAGGCGGAAATAGATATGAACATTACACATAAAAGTGTATATTAGAGTAGTGGTCAAAAGATCCCCGATAATACAAAAGAATAGCAACACGTTCTATACAAAAGAATACAACTATGAGTCTATATCTCAAGTGTATACAACAAAATAAAATACTAATCTAAGTAGTTTGCCAAAAGTCAGAGTAATGATCCAGGATGAGAAGTCAAGCAGAAGCACCTGTAACATCTCGGTCTGACCCGAGTATTATTTAAGAAGAAAATAATAAAAGGATCAGTCTAGCTATAAATATCAGAAGAAATGATATAGAATAGGAGATATGACATAAACATATAATAATCACAATGCCAAGCTATGATAAATAAGTAATTGAAAATCAACAAGAGATTAATCAATATCACAATAATCTACTCAAGATAAAAAGGAATGTCATACTCGTGATTTCATTCACCAAGCCACAACAAATGACATATATATATCCATGCCAATCGTAAAAGTTGGTGAAACACAAATTCCAGAAATCAACATACGAAATCCAGAAATCACAATAAAAAGGATGGCCAATCCCAGAAAAATGAGCAGGAGCTCCTCCAGACAGGGTATAGTCCCCCATTGCGGAAATTGAGCCGAAGCTCCTCCTGGTGAGTCAAAAACTCCTCCTGACAGGGTGTAGTCCCCCATTGCGGACATTGAGCCGAAGCTCCTCCTGGTGAGCCGAAGCCCCACAAAAATAATGAAGTATCGTCCTCGACATGGACAAAGAGACATCGCACATTGCTAGTCTAAATCACAAAGATGATCGTCATGATCAATGAGAAGTGTCAATTACAATAAGCTAGTAAATATATGAGCTTAGCTACATGTCCCATAACCACTAGCTTAACTTAAATATTTACGAACAAATTGTAGATCTCCACTAGAAAATTGTCACAAGAGATTCAATCGAACAAGTCCAAGAATTAACCGACGAAACAAACGCAAGCGTTTCATACCACTTGTTTTACTAAGCCGTTTAATTAGATTTCTCATACGGGTGAGGTAAAGGTTTGTATATACTAGTAGATTGGAAAACGGTTTGGGAAAAACGAGCTTTGTAAATAAAATAGTGTTGGAATCGTTTTGATGAAAGAGTTTTGATATTTAATACGAGTATTAAAATCTTTATATTTTTAAAGTGACAAATCACCAAAAATGATTGTAGAACAATCAATCACTAAAATTCACATTCGAAGACGTGAATAAAATCCAAAGAAATCGATACCAAATCCATAGAAATGGATATTTCCAAAAAGATCCATAAAAAGAAGTCATCAAAGTCGACAATAAGTGATAACGATTAATAGGATCGCTAAAATCGATAAACAATGGAAATTCACACAAAACAGCCTGAATAGGCAAAAATAAACATCTCCAGACGTCTGATTTGGAATCCAGACGTCTGGATTTGTTCTCTGGAAATAACCCAGAGAATACTCAGACGTCTGAAACCTCAAGCCAGACGTCTGAGACCTATCCAGACGTCTGGTTTGATGGTTCAGACGTCTGAAAATAGTCTCTGGCTTTTTTTAATAATATGCGTGCATACATATTTACTTTCCAGGTCCAAACCAGACGTCTGGACTTGGTCACTAGACGTTTGGTCACCTGGTCTAGGCAACAATTTGCCTAGGCCAAAGTGGCCAAAACGTATCGGGAGCGATCGGACGAGCAACGACGACTAAGGATTTATGCCTAGCGACAACCCGGTCTTATAGGCTCTCCGAAACACCTCTTAAAGCATGATCAAACATCAAAGTTATGATTTTTAGAGAATTGGCTTCAAACACCAAAAATGGAAATATTCACAAAACCAATCCAAATCAAAAGCAATTGCACATGAATAAATGTTAGGGATTCATACCTAACAACAAAGATAGATATAGACATAGATGTGAGATAAAAATCTCACCTTTGAACTAAATTTATGAAGATGAAGCTTGAAAGCAAAGGGGAATCAACCACTCTTCAAAACCAACTCTAGAAGCTTGAATCTAAGCTTAAAAGAAGAACATTCCCTAAGTTAGGTTTAGGAAATTTCTGAAATTGAATGGAGAAAGAGTTGGAGAAGAAGAAGAGAAGCTTACCAATGGGTTCTTCTTGAGTTTGGAGCTAAAGCTTGGATTTACAAAGGAAGTTAGGGCTTGGAGTTTTAATTTCCTCTTCCACCCTCCATTAACATAAAAGCTTGAGTATTAGAAAAATAGAAGAGAAGTGAATGAAGAGGAGAGGGTTGGAACTGAGTTAAGTGGGGTTAATGGGCTCAGCCCAAACCAAAGCCCTAAGTAAAAAGTGGCAAAAATCAACTTTCTCCAAACATATCGAAGCTTATACTCAAAAAGGTCGCAAACGGCATTTTAAACTCAATGGAGGTGGTTTCGAGTCCCAATTCGACAGTTTGCAAAAAGTAGATTTTCGGACCAAAATCCGATGAACGGTGAAATATTTAAAAAAAATATTTAAATATATAATCGATAAATATGCGGGTTGTTACAGACTCCCCTCCTTAAAGAAATTGCGTCCTCGCAATAATTAAGAAGGAAATATAAGAATAACAACCATAGAAGCATATTAACACAAAAGAAAATTTGAATCAAGAAGTTCACCATAAAGAGCACGAAGGAGTAAATCCGAAAGTTTTCGTTCGATGAATTCTCAAGATTTCACATGAGCAATCCTTAGGATTTGAGAACCATTGAACCTCTATCAAAAAGAATATCTTTATATCGAAGGCGCTCAACCTCCGAAGCAATGATGCGAATAGAATGGTGCTCAAAAGTCAAATTTGGTGAAACTTCAATCTCCACAATATCACCGGGCTCAAGAATGAAAATCGAAATCCCTAAGGCATTCCGTAGGTAAAAGACGTGGGGAACGTCAAGAATAGCAGAAAATTGAGCCGGTGCAACGACGTAGTACAAAAACGGTAAGCCCGAGGGACTAGAAACTCGAATAATTTGGAACAACGACGTAGTACAAAGGCGGTACGTCCAATGAACCAAAAAGCCAAGTCATTGATGTAGTGCAAACGGTACATCCAATGAATCAAAAAGCGAAGACATTGATGTAGTGCAAACGGTACATCCAATGTATCAAACATCAGTCATTGATGTAGTACAAACGGTACATCCAATGAATCAAAGACACTGATGTAGTACAAACGGTACATCCAATGAATCCAAAAGGAAAAGACATTGATGTAGTACAGACGGTACATCCAATGAATCAAAAGCAAAGACATTGATGTAGTACAAACGGTACATCCAATGAATCAAAGATACTGATGTAGTACAAACGGTACATCCAATGAATCCAAAAAGAAAATACACTGATGTAGTACAGACGGTACATCCAATGAATCAAAAGCAAAGACATTGATGTAGTACAAACGGTACATCCAATGAATCAAAGACACCGATGTAGTACAAACGGTACATCCAATGAATCCAAAAAGAAAAGACATTGATGTAGTACAAACGGTACATCCAATGAATCAAAAGCAAAGACATTGGTGTAGTACAAACGGTACATCCAATGAATCAAAGACACTGATGTAGTACAAATGGTACATACAATGAATCCAAAAAGAAAAGACATTGATGTAGTACAAACGGTACATCCAATGAATCAAAAGCAAAGAGATTGATGTAGTACAAACGGTACATCCAATGAATCAAAGACACTCATGTAGTACAAACGGTACATCCAATGAATCAAAACCCAAATAATTCGGAACACTGACGCAGTACAAAAACGGTACGTCCAATGAACCGAACACAATAAAAGAACATCGGACGCAAGTTCATAAAAGCAATGAGATGAAACTCAATAAAACGAAGTACATCAAAACGCCCGATGAACTTGATAAAAAGATAATTTCATTTAGTCATCAACAAAGAAACAACCCCTTGTTGCTTACGACTAAACGCATTGGCAACACGATTTCCCATTCGGGAATAAAAAGAATATCAAGATCATAAGAAGCTAGGAACTCGAGTCATCATGCAGTTCCTTAAGAGAACATAAATATTCCAAAGATTTATGATCGAGATAGAGAACAAATTCCTCATCCAAATATGATGATGCCAAATTCCAAAAGCAAAAACAATAGCCACGAACACTAGATCGTGAGTGGCATATCTAGTCTCGATAAGCTATAATGATTTAGAAGCATAAGTGATAGCACGTTCTCCTTTGCAATAGAATGGCATTCCAAACCAATACGACTAGTATCGGTACAAATAGCAAAGTCTTGGTTCCCCTTCAGGAGTCACAAGAATAAGAGTATCGAAAGGACGGGTTCTTTTAAATAATCCTCTTTCCTGAAAAGCTAAAACTTTCAAAAATCAAAATTATTTCGATGTAAAAATATTTCTAGAAGAATTTACATTTTACAAGTCAATATATCGTGTCTGATTGTCACATTAAAGCGTTTAGGAAATTCCTATCGATAACGTTGATCAAGCGCATCGACCAGAATTCTTAAAGCACTCAACGGGCAATACAATCACAAAATCATCTTTTATAGGATAAATAAATCTCTTAAAAAGTTTTAAGAATATTCTTTGTTCGTTTCAGGAACAAAAATCCAGTTTTACTTATAAATAAATCTTATGAAAAAGATTTGCAAAATTTTAAATTACTATTTTCATCCAAAATCAATAAATACAAGAATGGTCTCATCGAAATATTCATAGAATATTCGATTTATAAAATGGATGAAATAAGATGGACAAATTGAATGACAAAATAAGTCATTCATAAGAATCATAACGAGTGCGGAATGCGGTAAGTGGTGCTAACTTCCGCAACTCGTAGCAAACGAAAACCGGTGGTATAGTCAAACTGAAAAGACTTAGTATCACACAAAAGATTACTTAGGTGATAATCCTAAGACAAGCTCAAAAATACCGAAAAATTTCTCTAACTACATGAATGAGAGAAATAACACTTTCCTTATAAGTGGGCTTAAGGAATAAAATGATGCCATCAAGTTGGAATCAAAATCATAAAGGAAAAATAGAAATCTGCTTAACAGATTGAAAATGTCAAAGATGAATAGTCCACACGGGACAAAGGATATGGCCTCATAAAAATTAAGCCAATCCTTACAAAAGTAAATTCCGAAGCCTAAGTAAAAATATCGGCTCGTAAAGAAAAATCTCATAAAATAATTTCGACATTAATAAAAAGAAAATTGAGTGTTGCGGATCTACCATCCGGATTCACAATCCTCAAAGAAGTAATCAAGCCCAAAATATTCAAAGAAAAAGAATCAACAGGTTCTTTTGATATAAAATAGTGAGATGGAAACTATATCAAAAAGAACACGAATAAGATAATCACAAAGCAAATGTCATCAAGGATTGAATGAAAAATACCTTGACCTAGAGAAGAATTGTTAGGAGCTTGCAGCTTTCCTTCTCTCTTGCCTGGAAGCTTAGGACACGAAGATAAAAGATGACCCGAACCTTTGCAATAACGACAAAAGAGGGGTTTCGGGCACTCCCTTGCATAGTGGTCTGTGGAACCACAATTGTAGCATTGTCCACGACTAGAGGTAGGAGTCTTTGCTACCGGAATTTGTTGCTTCCCTTTCTTATTAGAATTGGAGCCTTTGAATTTGATAGGCCTCTTCAAGTTATTGTCGAAGTTCTGTTGGGCACGCACAACTTCAACATCACCTTCATTATCGGCCTCTTCAAGATGAAGAGCGATATCAATAAGCTGATCCAATGAAACCTCAAGTTTTAGAAGTAATGGCTTCTTAAGATTCTTATTCAAGCCATAGACAAATCTCTGATTTTTCTTCAATGGGGTGTTGATGTATTCAACCCCGTACTTAGAAAGAGATTCAAAAGATGCGACATAGTCTGTCACAGAAGATTCACCTTGAACAAGGTCACTAAAACGCCGGGCCAAAGTTACTTTTTCAGCCTCCGGCACGAATTTCAATAACGAATCTTTCCCGGAATTGCTCCCAAGTGAGATCCGCCTCAACGATTTCAGAAATTAAAAGCTCATACCAATCTAATGCTCTTTCTTGGAGCATGCTAGAAGCCACTTGGACTCGATGTAGATCAATAAGGTTCATGCGAGAAAAGATGCGATCGCATGATTTGAGCCAAGCTTGAATTTCTATAACACTCTCGGATCCTTTGAATGGCCTTCCACCCAAATCGGTATAGTCTCTGCAGAAGCGTGCAAAACCGGATCTAGGATGAGTAGGCTCTGGATTGGGACCGGCTGCTTGAGCGTTCTTAACAAGATCTAGAAGCTGCTGGGCAGACATAAATACTCCATCCTGGGGTGTAGCACTAGATTGACCGGCGCTGGGACGGCCAGGTCTAACCATTTCTCTTCTTTAAGAAAGAAAGAAAGAAGAGGAAAAAGTTATTCTCAGAATAAATTTCAATCAAACTTGATTGATAAAACAAGGAATCATAAAGAAAGTAGGATGAATCGGTAGGAAGACACGAATTAAATCCTAAAGCACGACTCCTAAGATGGACTTAGGATGATGATCCTTGTTATAATATTCCATATTGTTCCGAAGTTTGGCTCCGATGCCAAGCTGTGACGCCCCACCTCTATACCCACGCTAGCCAAGAACACTACTGTGAATGCTGTCAACTAGCACGGAGAATAAGGCTGTTGAGGAGCGACCATCCATGTAATTGCTTTGTGCGAGCATCGATATGTCAGATAGTATAACATGCAATTCTTTTCAATTGGAAATCCGACATGCCGACACAAACTCAAAACTACTACACAGTGGCTATAATATCTTCGGAAACAAATATAGAAATAAGCATAACATAAATCAGTCACAGACAATTCATATCACAAAGGCGGAAATAGATATGAACATTACACATAAAAGTGTATATCAGAGTAGTGGTCAAAAGATCCCCGATAATACAAAAGAATAGCAACATGTGCTATACAAAAGAATACAACTATGAGTCTATATCTCAAGTGTATACAACAAAATAAACTACTAATCTATGTAGTTTGCCAAAAGTCAGAGTAATGATCCAGGATGAGAAGTCAAGCAGAAGCACCTGTAACATCTCGGTCTGACCCGAGTATTATTTAGGAAGAAAATAATAAACGGATCAGTCTAGCTATACATATCAGAAGAAATGATATAGAATAGGAGATATGACATAAACATATAATAATCACAATGCCAAGCTGTGATAAATAAGTAATTGAAAATCAACAAGAGATTAATCAATATCACAATAATCTACTCAAGATAAAAAGGAATGTCATACTCCTGATTTCTTTCACCAAGCCACAATAAATGACATATATATATATATATCCATGCCAATCGTAAAAGTTGGTGAAACACAAATTCCAGAAATCAACAGACGAAATGCAGAAATCACAATAAAAAGGATGGCCAATCCCAGAAAAATGAGCCGGAGCTCCTCCAGACAGGGTATAGTCCCCCATTGGGGACACTGAGCCGAAGCTCCTCCTGGTGAGTCAAAAACTCCTCCTGACAGGGTGTAGTCCTCCATTGCGGACATTGAGCTGAAGCTCCTCCTGGTGAGCCGAAGCCCCACAAAAATAATGAAGTATCGTCCTCGACATGGACAAAGAGACATCGCACATTGCTAGTCTAAATCACAAAGATGATCGTCATGATCAATGAGAAGTGTTAATTACAATAAGCTAGTAAATATATGAGCTTAGCTTCATGTCCCATAATCACTAGCTTAACTTAAATATTTACGAACAAATTGTAGATCTCCACTAGAAAATTGTCACAAGAGATTCAATCGAACAAGTCCAAGAATTAACCGACGAAACAAACGCAAGCGTTTCATACCAATTGTTTTACTAAGCCGTTTAATTAGATTTCTCATACGAGTGAGGTAATGGTTTGTATATAATAGTAGATTGGAAAACGGTTTGAGAAAAACGAGCTTTGTAAATAAAATAGTGTTGGAATCGTTTTGATGAAAGAGTTTTGATATTTAATACTAGTATTAAAACCTTTATATTTTTAAAGTGACAAATCACCAAAAATGATTGTAGAACAATCAACCACTAAAATTCACATTCGAAGACGTGAATAAAATCCAAAGAAATCGATACCAAATCCATAGAAATGGATATTTCCAAAAAGATCCATAAAAAGAAGTCATCAAAGTCGACAATAAGTGATAACGATTAATAGGATCGCTAAAATCGATAAACAATGGAAATTCACACAAAACAGCCTGAATAGGCAAAAATAAACATCTCCAAATGTCTGATTTGGAATCCAGACGTCTGGATTTGTTCTCTGGAAATAACCCAGAGAACACTCAGACGTTTGAAACCTCAAGTCAAACGTCTGAGACCTATCCAGACGTCTAGTTTGATAGTTCAGACGTCTGAAAATAGTCTCTGGCTTTTTTCTATAATATGCGTGCATACATATTTACTTTCCAGGTCCAAACCAGACGTCTGGACTTGGTCACCAGACGTCTGGTCACCTGGTCTAGGCAACAATTTGCCTAGGCCAAAGTGGCCAAAACGTATCGGGAGCGATCGGACGAGCAACGACGACTAAGGATTTATGCCTAGCAACAACCCGGTCTTATAGGCTCTCCGAAACACCTCTTAGAGCATGATCAAACATCAAAGTTATGATTTTTAGAGAATTGGCTTCAAACACCAAAAATGGAAATATTCACAAAACCAATCCAAATCAAAAGCAATTGCACATGAATAAATGTTAGGGATTCATACCTAACAACAAACATAGATATAGACATAGATGTGAGATAAAAATCTCACCTTTGAACTAAATTTATGAAGATGAAGCTTGAAAGCAAAGGGGAATCAACCACTCTTCAAAACCAACTCTAGAAGCTTGAATCTAAGCTTAAAAGAAGAACATTCCCTAAGTCAGGTTTAGGAAATTTCTGAAATTGAATGGAGAAAGAGTTGGAGAAGAAGAAGAGAAGCTTATCAATGGGTTCTTCTTGAGTTTGGAGCTAAAGTTTGGATTTGCAAAGGAAGTTAGGGCTTGGAGTTTTAATTTCCTCTTCCACCCTCCATTAACATAAAAGCTTGAGTATTAGAAAAATAGAAGAGAAGTGAATGAAGAGGAGAGGGTTGGAACTGAGTTAAGTGGGGTTAATGGGCTCAGCCCAAACCAAAGCCCTAAGTAAAAAGTGGCAAAAATCAACTTTCTCCAAACATATCGAAGCTTATACTCAAAAAGGTCGCAAAAGGCATTTTGAACTCAATGGAGGTGGTCTCGAGTCCTAATTCGACAGTTTGCAAAAAGTAGGTTTTCGGACCAAAATCCGATGAACGGTGAAATATTTAAATAAAATATTTAAATATATAATCGATAAATATGCGGGTTGTTACACTAGTGGTGCACCAAACTTCACCTTTTGGCCTTGTCCCTTTGTATCCTTCATGTTGTAACCCCTACCCTTCACATTCCTTGCTAGTCGTGCCTATATGACCCATACCCGAGCCTTACCACCAAAACATCATTATGGCCGAGCCCAAATGATGTCATGGCCTAGCACTTTGTAGCTTTTTATTTAAAATCGTTTCAATTTAAATTTTGTGTTGAATATATATGTTTATATTGTCTTGTTTTATTTATTGTTAACAAGATTATCATCTTGGCTCTCCACTCACTTGAATCAAAAGTCATGCTGTATCGTGCTTGTCGTGCCTTTGAAATTGTTCTTGTGTGTCTAGTGATCTCTAGCTTTGATAAATGTGAGTCCTTCTCACTCTAACATTTTTACTTATGAAATGGTAAATTGATGACAAGTGATTAGTATTTAAAAATGTTATGCATGTTAATGATAATTATATGATATGTCATTTCATGTTATTACCATGTTAACTTTACTAATTATCACCTGACATATGATATATGATAGTATGTTGTGACATTAACATGTTAGTGTATTTATTTATATTGTTTATGTATATGAACACATCGCAAGTCCCCTGTTAGAATAGAATCACTATGGGTTGAAATGATACATACCCATACGGACATTAGAATAGGGAAAAATCATTATGAGATGAAATGATGGGGTCAAGTATTTTTTTATTGTATTTTATTTGACTTGGGATTGCGGGCCTGAAATGATAGAACCCGGGTTTTCTTTTTATATTGCCGATTGAAATTATACGTATCTGTATCACTTAACCAAAGTTAGAAAATTATATACTCACCCCGTGGTTTATTTTTAAGTGATTTTTCTTAAGATATGTATTTTTAAAAGTATGAAATTTTGATTTAAAAATATATATTTTTGGTTTTAAGCAGGCTAAATATTAAGTTTTGAATTTGTGAATTAAAGTATGTAAATTTGAAGTAATTGTGATTTTGACTTTAAATTTTTACTTTAAAAATGTAAGTAAATAATGGAAATTAAATTTAAAGTTTTGAAATGATATTTGAAGTAAATATTAAGTTTTAGTAAATTTATAAGTTAATAAGCAGTGAAATTTTGACTTAACAAATGAATTGAGTTTAAATCGGATATTTGATTTAAAAATTTTGTTGTGATAAATCATATGTTAAAATTATTTAAATGTGAAATTTTGAAGTCTAGAAATATGACTTATAAGTTTAAAATAACAAAAATTTAGAGCGTTGATGTTTCTGAAGTTATAATAAAATTCTAAATTTTATTAATAACATTTTCAAAAATGCTGTGGTTTTATGACAGCATTTTTAAGTGCTATTGTTTTTGAATTTAACTATGTTTGAAATAACTAAATATCTATTACGGCATTTTATAAATGCCATTATTCTTGAACTAAACTATTTTGGAAAATATAAGCTACGATAGCACTTTATAAATGCTGTCGTTATTATAATTTGACAATGTTTTGAAATATTATAGTTTTTAACACTATTTGAGTTATATTTTAAAGTGTTAAATGATTTAACTTTTGGAATTTATTATTTGTGAAATTTAAGGAGTTTTGAATAAATATTTTAATATTTAAATTTGAATTTTTAAGGAAATTAAATTGAATTTGAATTTAAATAAGGTTTACTTGGTTATGTGTTAAATGAAATGAGATAAATTAATTTTTGAGTGAAATTTTGAAATGTGTTTTGTAATGATATTTGAAATAATAATATACGAATGACATAATTGATTTTAAAAAGGTATTTAAATTTGAATATTTGATTTTGAATGATAATGAATTGGTAAAGGATTTGAAAGGAAATGATTTTGAGAAAGAATGTGAATTTGGAATGATATTTGACTTTTGATCTATTCGATGAATGAATATTTGAAGTTTACATTAGTATGAAGGATATTTGGTTTACTTGTAATTCTGGTTTATTTAAATGATATTGGATTTATGAAATGAGTATCTTAAAACTAAGTAATAATGAAGTTAAATTAGAGATATATGCAATTATCAAATTTAGTTTTGAAATATGGTATATTAAAGTTTTGAAATATATTAAAAATTGAATAGTTTATTTTGTGGACCAAATTTATATTTGAAATTGATAAGATTTGAAATGGTTTGGTAGGAAACTGAATTGAATTGAAACTGATGGTTTGAATTGAATTAAATTGGAAATTTTAAATTTAGGTTTAATTGAATAAATTTGTAAAATGTAAAGAATTAAAGGAAGGTGCCATGATTTCAAATATATGATTTTGAAATGTTATGATTACCAAAGTGTAATGATTTCAAATATTTTGGTTTCGAAAGAGTTATAACTTTGAAAGTATTATGATTTTTGAAAGGTGAATATATGTTTTGGAATAAAAATGGTTTTGGTTTCGAAGTATAGACTATTATGATTTGAATATAGTTTTGAAACAAAAATGGTTTTGGTTTCGAAGTATAAACTATTTTGAAAGGAATATAGTTTTGAAATGAAAGGATTTTATTTTTGAAGTATGAATTATTTTGAAATGACCACGGCGTTATAATAACGTTTGGTTGTTAAAGAGACCGGGATCCGAAGTTATCTTACTCTCTGCCAACTCCGAAAACCACTTTAACAACTGTGTACGCGGTGGTGATTCAGAACGAAGTAGGATGGAAGCGACGTTCTTGTGGTAAATTACGTGGACCCGACTCCCGTGAGTTGGCTTAAGGTGGCTAAAACAGGAGCGATCTCGGGCCAGAAGGGGTAGCTCCTCTGGTCGGACACACTTCTTCGAAACTATACACTTACTTGTGGTTGATTTGATGACCATCCTCCTATTTTGATTAGGATTCCGAGGTGGGCGTTGTAGCTGCTACATTACGGCCAGCCCGTGTGCATAATTGGTATATCTACACTGGCATTGCCTTGAATGCCGTGTCACCTACCATAGAGAGCTTTACTACAAGTTTGTTTTTATCCCGTAGCCTATGGAGTATTTAGGGTAGCCTCCCATTCTGGAGGTATGCTGATATTGGATGGACTACTGGGACTATTATGTGTTAAGGGCAATATGGGTAACCCCTTAACGCTATTTTAAAGTAAGTTTATTTTACTGTAGATATTATTATAATAGCGAATGTTACTACATAGTAAATATTTTAACAGATCCTTAAAGGATGGGCGATCCCAAGCATCCTTTAAGTTACTGATGCATTTTTGTTACTGTTCACTTGAGTTGATTTACAGTTCATAAGTATTTATGTCCGAACTCGAGTATTTTGTGTTTTGCTTTACGTTCGAGTCAGATTGAGTGATTCAGTATTCAAGACTCACCTTTGGAGTTGTAGCTTTGCTTGAAGATCCAGCCAACTATTTTGCTTTCAGTATCTAGTGATTTCAGTGATCTATTCTGATTTGTACCTAATGTATCTTGTTACTCTTTTGTTGTATCTTGTTTAACCCTAATGTATCTTATATATATATATGATGAACTACTATCTCTTTTACTTTCACTACATTATTATTTACTCTGTGTCTGTGATCTGTGATTTATTTATTTACTGTATATCTTGAGATTTGCCAAATTTTATTTACAACGTGGTATTTTGAGCAATTCAAGTCCGACACTTGCGGATGCGAATGGTTGAAAATATCGGGTCGTTACAAATCACTTCATGAATGGTTATGATAGTTGGTACTCTATAAATAGCCTTCTCAAACGAATTTTTGATATACAGTTCTCATATTTTCTTCACTTCTTCTTCTCCATAAATCCATGTTCTATAACTATCACATTTGTAAGATCGTGTCAAAATTATGCCAAATTCTCAAGTGAATCAAATTACAATTTCATTCTTGTTTGATTCCCTGTTCTATTTCAAAGATCAAAGTGATATTCAGAGTTATAGGATAAATTTGTAACCATAAATTTGTAACCAAAAGTTTATCGAGTCTTTCTGTGAGGTGTGGTTGTGCCTGGAAATCAATTGGGTAATCTTGTGGCCCGTAAATCGAGAGAGTTTGCCCCGGACTTATAAGATAGGAGGGTACCTTATGGCCTTTATAAATAGAGGAATCTAATCTCGACACTGGTTTAATAAAATTCTATATGAGGTGGTTTGCGTTGGTACAGGACTGGATGTAGGGTAACTCTGAAGCAGTATAAAATCCAGTGTGTTCTACCCCTTTATTGCTTTTTATTTACTTTCTGTATCTGTGTTTGATTTTGTGATCATTTGGTGTTTAAGTTCTGCATTTTTTTCTATCATAATTTCAATTTAGTTCATATAAGTCTTAGAATTCATTAAATACTATTCGCCCCCCTCTAGTGTTAAATTAGCCTTAAGATCCTTAATTCGCTGTCCCTTTGAAAATGACCTCACTTGGCCCAGCATGGCTCCTGTTTTAGCCGCATCGAGCCGACTCATGGGAATCAGGGTTATGTAAGTAGCATAAAGAACCATCACCAAACCATCCTACTTCATTTTGGAGTCCCCACCATGTACACAATTGTCAAAGTTGTTTTCGGTATTGTTAGAGAGTATGACAACATCCGATCCCGGTCTCTTTAACCACCAAACGTTATCATAACACCATTGTCATTTAAAAATAGTTTATACTTCAAAACCAAAATATCATTTTCCATTTCAAAATCATATCAATACGATATCAATTCCATTTCAAATATATCCAATTCTAAAAATCATTTCACTTTCAAAGTTATAATACTTTCGAAACAAAAACACTTTGAATAATACTTTGGAAACCATAACTTTGAAATCATAACTTCCACCACTTTAATAGTTTAGGTATTAATAATAATATGTAATAAAACAGTTTTATAACATATAATAGTTTATATAAAAATAGTTATAAGTTAAAATAGTTTATATTAAAAATATTTATAAAGTGAAATATGATTTTAAAAAATTACTCTATATAATAAAATAGTTTCCTCAAATTTCACAAATCGATTCAAATCAACTCAAATTCCAAAATTCCAATTTAGTTCAATCTCAATTCTTCAACTTCAAATCAATTCACTTTCTCAATAAATCATTTCAAACCATATCGATTTCAAATACAGATTTGAAGCACAAAATAAACAACTTCAATTTCAATATATTTCAAAGCATAAATATCCAAAAAAAATTCAAAACTAAATTTGAAATTTACCCATATATCAAAATTTATCTTCATTATTATTTAGTTTTAAAATATTCGCTTAATAAATCCAGTATCATTTAAATAAACTTTAAATTACATTTGAAATAAACTGGATATTCCTTCAATGTATTTAAACTAGAAATATTCAATTTATCACATTAAATCAAATCAAGTTATAGAATCGTATCTTTAATCTCAAATTCAATAAGTTTCAAATCGATTTAACTAAATAAAATTCTTAACTAAATATAATTTCAAATAAATTCAAATTTATCTTCCCAACCTTACTTATAAAAATCATTATAAATCTATCTTAAATATAATTTCAAAACTAACTTATAACCTTAAATATTTTCGAACATATAAATTTATAAATCTAAATTTCAAACCCTTATAAAATAGCATATATATATATATATATATATAATATCTTAAAATCAATATTTATTATGTAACGACCCGAAAATTTCGATCCCGAAATTTCCAGATACTCAAGAAAAGAAGAAAAAGAAAGAAGAAAGAGATAGAAGAAGAACGGAAAAGAATCACACAATCTCACATTCGCAGCGGATAAAATATAATATCACATAAATAATAGTTGTACAAGAAGAACTATATCATTACACTTATATCTTTATACATCAGAGTTACATCATTTCACAAATACTAGACAGTTAAAAATTAACTTGTTCCAGAAAAATACAGCGAAACACCTCATACGTTTCTGCCATCTAGCTCGCCTCCTGAGCTCCAGATCGTCCTTACCTGAAAATCTGTAATACTCGGTCTGACCCGAGCATTACATCAAAGTAACACCCGGGTCAGGCTGCAAACCAGCGTGAGTAAACCCATCTAACATGGAATACAAGCATACAACTCATATAAACCCGGGGTACGTATATAAATTTACAACTTCACAAGTTGCTATAGAAATCACTTATTTCACAAAGCAATTAAGTGCCAGAACTTAGATTATATGATTCAATTCGTTTAAATCTTTTCATATCAGCCTATTGATTTCATATATCAAATCTATATAGAATCGAAGTGGTTTCGGGTATTTACTAATACCCGACTCCGGTCTCTTCGAGTCCAATATAATCTTATTCCAAGATATTCAATTAAATTCCATGCAACTTTAATTACTGGATAACATTTTCCCACAGCAAATTTATAAATGATAGATAATCACACCATTATTATTCACCCAAAAATATCATATCACAAAGCAATTCCTATCAGAGTTATCAACCAATTCAAGGCATTTATCATCATTCAACCATTCATAAGCAAGATTGATCATTTTCATTAATACATTAATCAATGATCATCTAATCACTTCCATTGGTTAATTATTTTTAAAATTTCCTTTAATAATTAACCTTTAACTTAATTACATTCATTATTAAATCTTGATTAATCACAATCACTAATTAACTCTCCTTATTTACTTCATCAATTATTAATTAATTCTTTAATTGCACTAAATAATCATCACTTAATTTCTTCCACAAAGTAATTATCCTTTAATTGCTTCTCAAGTTAGTAATTGTCACTTTTTACAAATTACATCCAGCAATTATCCCTAAATTACTTTACTAAGTAATTAAACCTCATTAATTACCTTAAGTAATTAGACTTAATCTTTAATTAATTACTTATTCTGTAATTAATTACTCTTAATTAATTACATCGCTTAATTAGCTTTCATAACTTTATTAGTCAATTCTTAAATTAATTACACTGAGTAATTAATTATTAATTATTTCTACTAAGTAATTTTTCTTCATATTAATTACACAGGTAATTAATCCAAAACTACTTCCAATTCTTCAATTAATTACATCTTGTAGTTACTAATTACTTCACTAAGTAATTACACTTTATAAACCTCATTAAATAATTATACTAAATCCCATCATCAAGTGATTATTTAGATTTGTTAATCTAATTAATTATCTTAAACCAACCATATTAATTAATTACATAAAGTAATTAATCCCTTTAATTAATTACACTGAGTAATTAACCCTTAGTTACTCCACTTAAGGAGATTTACCTTTTATTATTTTCATCATGTAATGATCTCAATGGTTAATTATCCTCAATTTATTACCTTTGATCATTAATTTATTCGACCTTAAATTACCACATATATACATTAGCCTTAATCATTCCCATACACTAATTAATTTCCTTAATAAATTCTTTATCTAAATAAATTCTTAATTACATCATTAACTTACTAAAGATCATTTGTAATTAATTACACAATTAATTGCTTTAAAATCAAAACTTAAATAATCATTACTTAATTATTTATATATTTGGAAGTTTAAAACATTTTTCCCAAAACTTATTTATTTAATTTAAAATATACTTTAGATCCTTGAATTTTTTTTCAAAACCGGGTTACAAAAATTCATTCGAAAACCAATTAACCTGGAAACTCAAAATTAACTTCACAGAAGAAAAAAAACCCGAGCTTGCTTTGGTTTCGCTGCTATAAATGATCAAATCTTGTCTCAAGTACTTTCATCTTCTTTCCCTTTAAACTTGGTTCTAAAATCAAACAGCAATAATCACATTCTCGAACTCGAGAATCACCCCGAGACTAACCATACCTTTTCCCAAGCTCCCACCGTGACAAACTTCCACGCTCCCACACCCCAATCTCCAGTGTACACGGAATCTGGTACACGTGCACCGGCCTACGGCGGCGCTCCGGCGACTTAGGCCTCCGTCAACAAGTCATCGACCATCACCCTATTCAATCCAAAACACCCAAATTTCATCTTAGGCTCGAAATCGAAATTGAGCCTACCATTCCAAACTGAAAAAAATTCTCAATCCTTAAATGATTCGCGACGATGAACCACCACGCCAACAACCACCAGTTGTCAACTCGAACTTCCGCTATCCTTCCTTCACCATCTCCCCCAAGACCGATCACTTCTTTTCCCCTGTGCCACTCGACATTTCCCTCAAACCAACATCCCTCCACCGGCACTCAAAAACCCTAATTTGACCAGCCACCGCTGCCATGGTGAAAATTAAATTCACCTGACATTTTTTTTCAGATCTCCGATCCTTTAACTAGCTTTAGTAAAAATCCCGATCCTTCACATCGCTGAGATCATCCAAAAATGCTCAAACCTTCTTTACTGATCAACCCCAAAATACAAATCCAATTCTAATCTAAAAATTGTGATGCATATCTTAAAATTCATGGATTTTCATGATGATTAAGATCATATAAGTGAAACATATAATTATGGTTCTTGAATTTTAACAGATCTTCAATTCTACTGTAAATTCGTTGATTTACAGTAATAAAACTTGTTTTACTTAAATAATAATTTTTTTTATTTAATCCTAATTCATGTTCAAACAATCCTATTCTGCTTGAAAATCAAAGACTTTCATAATCGGTTAAAGAGAAATGTGAATTTATTTACTTGCTCTAAAATTCTATAATCCTGGAATAGAATAACTCAAACAAAACAGACATGCACCACTTATATCTGCATGTTTTAAACATGCAGGCTAGAATTTCATCCATGCAACCAATTTTCCACATAACCTAACTAAATACATTCATCTTGAGCAGCAAATTAATCAAGAGTTAGATTTTTCTACTCACCTTTATACAGTTTGAACAGAAAAACAAAGAGCTCTGATCTGAATTATCTCTCTGCAAAACTAAAACTTATATGATTTGCTTGATGTTGTTCTTCCAGGTTGCATGCTTGAGGGAATTACAGTTTGATATTGGAAAGGTTACAGTTTTGAAAAGATTCGCAGAGCTTTAGCTTTTGTTTGAGGAAGTGACAACAGAATTGCTTGCAAATCTCAGGTTTAAAACTGTTTTACAGGGTTGAATTGTTTGAGGGGTTTTCATGTTTATCAAACTTTGATTTAAGAATGGTTTCAGATTTGATTTTGGCTTTGGAAGAATGGTTTAACAAAGTGGAGTTCTCTCATATTTTTTTATAAGTTGAGAAAGAAAAAAATGGAAAAGTGAAGGAGATAGTTTATATAGATGTGCATTGGAATTTATTTAGAATTAAGAAAAGCAAAAATAATTTAACATTTGTCTCAATTTCTAACACTTTTCACTTAAATGCCTTAGTTAACTTACACATAGGCCATTTATTTTACATTTGTCTTAACATACATTGAAAAGTTTACAAGTGTTTTTTAATGTTTAATTAATAATTTACAAATGTTATTTTCTTATTTACAAATTTATTTAAGCTATGAATAAGTAATTATGTAATATTCACATGAATATATTGTGTATTTATTTTATATAAGTAAGCTTTAGATTTTTGTAAATTTACATATGAATTTATATAAACATTTATTTATACATAACTTATGTTTTTGATCAAATCAATATAACATATATTTAAGATATATTATTATTATTATTATTAACTCTATTTATCTTAAAATAACACATAAATATTATTGGTTTGAAAATTAACAATTTTGTCTAATTTAAATAATTTACTTATATAAACAATCATCATTACTTATTATTATTATTTTTTAAAAGAATACTTTGTCAATTTTAACTGATTATATTAAGATATGATCAAATAAGTATTTATCCAAACATAATATTTACGATTAGATTCATTTGTTAAATTTATAATTCAGTATTTCTATTAATTAACCCAATTATTATCAATTAATAGATACTCCAAAATACGGGTTATTACATTCCTTCCCCCTTTGAATCTTTTCGTCCTCGAAAAGGAATGAAACCAGAGTTTATTAAAATGCTTACTTTTTAGAAAAATTATTCTTTGAAACACTTTTAAAATACTTTTAAAATCTACATAATACTATAAAATGGTTTTATAAAAATACTTTTTATAACTCGATGTCTCAACCAGTCTATCCTTGTTCTCCTAGAAATTCGGTCTTACGTTGATCAGGCGTAGGACTGAAAATCTACAAGTACTTGGTAAACTCGTTTTTAATACCCAGTGAAAATGCTTGGAAAATACCTTTACTGAAAATATAGAAAACGTTTTTGAAAATAGAGGATAATCTTTGGTGAGATTGCTCTGGAAATCATTACCCCCATCCATGGTCACAGTTACATCCAGGGTTACGTTGCCGTCGCAGCAAAAGTCCATGTAACTGCAGGCTCTCAGCGGCCTCTCGATTACACCATGGATCCCACACAACAGATCACAGTTACACCCAGGGTTACGTTGCCGTCGCAGCAAAAGTCCATGTACCTACAGGCTCTCAGCGGCCTCTGATTTTCGCTATCGAAATAAAACTTCTCCACTCCTACATAGGTCGCAGTCTGCCGATAAAAATCAAACGCAGACTATTGGCTCTCAGCGGCACACACGACTTTCGCTATGTTATACCATAGGTCGTAGTCTACCGATATAAAATCAAACGTAGACCATGGCTCTCAGCGACACACACGACTTTCGCTATGGTAACCTCTACTCAAGGTCCCCAGGAACTAGTTTTGTCCGGACTCCTCACAGGATCAACTTTAGAACCTCCCATTGGGGATCAAGGCAGCACCACCCGGTGGTACGCCTGAGAAGTTCATTTCAAGGGAGCGCCTTTTTCCCCAGAGCCATCATCAAAACATTTTATACTATACATATATAGTATCTTCAAATCATACACCTAGTATGATATCATACAAAGCTCCTTTACACAAAATCGATTATTCCAAAATCGATAATTCTCAAACTAGGCTTTCCAAATTCAATCTTGATTTTACCCAAAAATCAAAAGCCTTTCCAAATCCAAATCCAAATCCAAAGGTTCCCAAAACCTTTTCCAAAATCCTCATAAGATCCTTTATATATATATATATATATATATATATATATATATATATATACACAGATATATATAATTTTTAAAACTTTGGATCATTTCAAACCTGTATAAAACTACTTTTATACTTCAAACACTTTCAAAAACCCTTTTTCTTTTGGCAAAAAAATTCAATAAGCGGAGTTTCATTTTATAAAGCAGAGATATTTAACTTTGCTTACTCACAATAAAATATTCAAATATGATTACTCTTCTCAATATCATATTCATTCAAATCCGTACGATGTACACATATCATTCGTACGCCATACCAATCTGATCGCTCACTCGATCACACAATTTCACTTCCGAACTAGTATCGTCCACCCAACTTCCTAGTACGGACACAGATCTGGTTTCTTGATCAGAAACCGTCATTCTCCTTGCATAGTCATAACTGTGATAGAGAATATCCAGAACCAATCAACAATCCCTGTCCAGGTTCGCTGTCGAAAATAGAGTGAAAAACTCCACTCGGATCGATAAAACTATCTCGAAATTTTGTGCTCGAATCTGGATCAAATCACTATGCGAATAGAATAACATACGTACACCCTACGTATTTTTCTTTTTTGGTTATTAGCCAAATAAATTCCATTTCTATTCACATTCACTTAAATTTTCATTCACTAACTCATAATTGCTTCAATCCATTTGGATTATCACCTCTATTCTTATCTCGATTGGGTATTTAACTAATAACAGTTTAAAACTCTGTCCAGTTTATTTAGAAAATAGGTTGAAAATTTTAAAAATAGATGAGTAGTTGGAAAATAATTACTAGTTTGTAAAATAGGTGTAAAATAGTTCAGTAATTGTAAAATAATTGGAGGATAGTTAAATAGTCATAGAAATTTTAAATAATTTCAAAATAACAGTAAAAGAGTAATTAGTTTATAAAACAGTTGGAAAATTGCTAAACAGTTTCAAAAATAATTGTAAAACAAGTATAAGTTAATTTGGCTTTTAAAAGAAAAGTTCTATATATGATAAATAGCTTAGAAAATAGGTTTAAAACAATTTATATTAAAAATAGTCCAGAGTCAAAACTGCTCACTTCCCAATCTCCATTCTCAAACAACTCAATTTAAATTTCCTTTACTATTTAAATTGACCCAATTCAATTTAAATAACTTCAATTTCCATTGAAATCGATTTAACCCAATTCAAGTTGAATTCCTCAGTTCTTTCCAAATTTAACTTTATTCAACCTTCATCTCAAATTTTACTAATTCAAATAAATTTCAATTGGACTTGTTCAAATTTTAATTCATTTCAACTCCATTTTGAATTAATCCCAATTTCAAATTCCATTTCCTAATCAAGTTGAATTATTCTTGATTTCCTTCCAAATTTAATCCAAATTCCATTTGAATTTAAAATTATTCAACTTTAATTACAATTCCAAATTATTCAAATAAATTTGGACTAATTTCAAATTAAATCCATTTCAATTTCAAATCATTTCCAATTCAAATTTTCCATTTGAATCTTATACTCATACATCTTCAATCACAATTTCAATTAATTCAAATCAAATTCAATTTGATCTAATTCAAATTCAAATTTAAACCATCTCTCATTCATTTAAACATTTCCAATTCACAACTTAAATTTTTTTAACAACAATAGGATGATATTATCTAATTTATTTTAAAACATCCATTCATTTTAAATTTCTAGATTTCAAACCCAATTTGAGATCACTCAAACTCTCAGTTACAATCAACCATTTAACTTCCCAAGTTAAATCTTAATTTCATCTTAAAATTTTCAAATCAGGTTGAACATCCCAACATATTTAACTTTTCCCAAGTGAAACTCAATTCACTTAATCCAGTCAACTTTACCCAGTTTGAACTTTTCATAAATAATCTTCCCACTTATTAAGTTTAAAAACTTAGCACTTCGGGTATCACATCTTATTCCACATTCAAAACTCAACATTTAGAGTTTATTTCAAACCATATTTGATATTACGTATATCCATATATATACATATTAACTTCTTTTACATTCCAATTTATACTTTAAAATTTTAGACCATCTTGGTTTTTTTTTTATTCAAAACAATTTTCTTTAAATTTTCAAACAACTCTTGTTTGAAATAGGACCATTTCATTCAAATGCATTAAATAATATTATTTATTATTCCTCTAAATTAATTACATCATTAATTTATTCCAATTAATCACATTCGGTAATTAACTTATTTCTTAATTACCTTCATTAAGTAACTGTCCTTTAAATTACTTTCCTCTAGTTACTTCATTAAGTAACTTCCTCTTAATTTATCATTTCCAATTATTATCCATTAATTAATCTAATTAAATAAAGTTTAATTAATTACAAAAATTAATTGATTATCCTTATCCTGAAACCTTTCCCAATTTCAAGATTTAATTTCAGTTTGAATCCCTTTCAAACTTTTCTTTAATTAAATTTCAATTTGGTTGTAATTCTATTACCACTTAATTCTTACTATTACTTTTAGTTTAATTAATACTACAAACAATTTCCTTAATATAATAGATAATCTATTTCTTATATAATATTCATTTACTTTTGAAATCATTTAAAAACCTTTATATAAGAAAATAACAAGTATGCTCTCTCCTATATATATATATATATATATATATATATATATATATATATATATACACACACACACACTCAACTCATCCTAGGATACCACTTACCCTATCCTTAATGAGAAATTCCACTAGAGCCAAGGTTCTCGCTTAACCTTCGGCTCTGATACCAAATGTAACGACCCAAAAAATTCGATTCCGAAATTTCCAGATAGTCAAGAAAAGAAGAAAAAGAAACAAGAAAGAGATAGAAGAAGAACATAAAAGAATCACACAATCTCACATTCGCAACAGATAAAATATAATATCACATAAATAATAGTTGTACAAGAACAACTATATCATTGCACTTATATCTTTATACATCAGAGTTACATCATTTCACAAATACCAGACAGTTAAAAATTAACTTGTTCCAGAAAAATACAGCGAAACACCTCATACGTTTCTGCCATCTAGCTTGCCTCCTGAGCTCCAGATCGTCCTTACCTGAAAATCTGTAATACTCGGTCTGACCCGAGCATTACATCAAAGTAACACCCCGGTCAGGCTGGAAACCAGCGTGAGTAAACCCACCTAACATGGAATACAAGCATACAACTCATATAAACCTGGGGTACGTATATAAATTTACAACTTCACAAGTTGCTATAGAAATCACTTATTTCACAAAGCAATTAAGTGCCAGAACTTAGATTATATGATTCGATTCGTTTAAATCTTTTCATATCAGCCTATTGATTTCATATATCAAATCTATATAGAATCGAAGTGGTTTCGGGTATTTACTAATACCCGACTCCGGTCTCTTCGAGTCCAATATAATCTTATTCCAAGATATTCAATTAAATTCCATGCAACTTTAATTATTGGATAACATTTTCTCACAGCAAATTATAAATGATAGATAATCACACCATTATTATTCACCCAAAAATATCATATCTCAAAGGAATTCCTATCAGGGATATCAACCAATTCAAGGCACTTATCATCATTCAACCATTCATAAGCAAGATTGATCATTTTCATTAATACATTAATCAATGATAATCTAATCATTTCCATTGGTTAATTATTTTTAAAATTTCCTTTAATAATTAACCTTTAACTTAATTACATTCATTATTAAATCTTGATTAATCACAATCACTAATTAACTCTCCTTATTTACTTCATCAATTATTAATTAATTCTTTAATTACACTAAATAATCATCATTTAATTTCTTCCACAAAGTAATTATCCTTTAATTGCTTCTCAAGTTAGTAATTGTCACTTTTTACAAATTACATCCAGCAATTATCCCTAAATTACTTTACTAAGTAATTATACCTCATTAATTACCTTAAGCAATTAGACTTAAACTTTAATTAATTACTTATTCTGTAATTAATTACTCTTAATTAATTACATCGCTTAAGTAGCTTTCATAACTTTATTAGTCAATTCTTATATTAATTACACTGAGTAATTAATTATTAATTATTTCTACTAAGTAATTTTTCTTCATATTAATTACACAGGTAATTAATCCAAAACTACTTCCAATTCTTCAATTAATTACATCTTGTAGTTACTAATTACTTCACTAAGTAATTACACTTTATAAACCTCATTAAATAATTATACTAAATCCCATCATCAAGTGATTATTTAGATTTGTTAATCTAATTAATTAACTTAAACCAACCATATTAATTAATTACATAAAGTAATTAATCCCTTTAATTAATTACACTGAGTAATTAACCCTTAGTTACTCCACTTAAGAAGATTTACCTTTTATTATTTTCATCAAGTAATGATCTCAATGGTTAATTATCCTCAATTAATTACCTTTGATCATTAATTTATTCGACCTTAAATTACCACATATATACATTAGCCTTAACCATTCCCATTGCTTAATTACACTAATTAATTTCCTTAATAAATTCTTTATCTAAATAAATTCTTAATTACATCATTAACTTATTAAAGATCATTTGTAATTAATTACACAATTAATTACTTTAAAATCAAAACTTAAATAATCATTACTTAATTATTTATATATTTGGAAGTTTAAAACATTTTTCCCAAAACTTATTTATTTAATTTAAAATATACTTTAGATCCTTGAATTTTCTTTTCAAAACCGGGTTACAAAAATTCATTTGAAAACCAATTAACCTGGAAACTCAAAATTAACTTCACAGAAGAAGAAAAAACCCCAGCTTGCACTGGTTTCGCCGCTATAAATGCTCAAATCTTGTCTCGAGTACTTTCATCTTCTTCCCCTTTAAACTTGGTTCTAAAATCAAACAGCAATAATCACATTCTCGAACTCGAGAATCACCCCGAGACCAACCATACCTTTTCCCGAGCTCCCACCGTGACAAACTTCCACGCTCCCACACCCCAATCTCCAGTGTACACGGAATCTAGTACACGTGCACCGGCCTACAGCGGCGCTCCGGCGACTTAGCCCTCCATCAACAAGTCATCGACCATCACCCTATTCAATCCAAAACAAACAAATTTCATCTTAGGCTCGAAATCGAAATTGAGCCTACCATTCCAAACTGAAAAAAATTCTCAAGCCTTAAATGATTCGCGACGACGAACCACCACGCCAACAACCACCAGTTGTCAACTCGAGCTTTCCCTATCCTTCATTCACCATCTCCCCCAGGACCGATCACTTCTTTTCCCCTATGCCACTCGACATTTCCCTCAAACCAACGTCCCTCCACCGGCACTCAAAAACCCTAATTTGACCAGCCACCCTGCCATGGTGAAAAATAAATTCACCTGACATTTTTTTCAGATCTCCGATCCTTTAACTAGCTTTAGTAAAAATCCCAATCCTTCACATCGCTGAGATCATCCAAAAATGCTCAAACTTTCTTTACTGATCAACCCCAAAATACAAACCCAATTCTAATCTAAAAATTGTGATGCATATCTTAAAATTCATGGATTTTCATGATGATTAAGATCATATAAGTGAAACATATAATTATGGTTCTTGAATTTTAACAGATCTTCAATTCTACTGTAAATTCCTTGATTTACAGTAATAAAACTTGTTTTACTTAAATAATAATTTTTTTATATAATCCTAATTCATGTTCAAACAATCCTATTCTGCTTGAAAATCAAAGACTTTCATAATCAGTTAAAGAGAAATGTGAATTTATTTACTTGCTCTAAAATTCTGTAATCCTGGAACAGAATAACTCAAACAAAACAGACATGCACCACTTATATCTGCATGTTTTAAACATGCGGGCTAGAATTTCATCCATGCAACCAATTTTCCACATCACCTAACTAAATACATTCATCTTGAGCAACAAATTAATTAAGAGTTAGATTTTCCTACTCACCTTTATACAGTTTAAAAAGAAAAACAAAGAGCTCTGATCTGAATTATCTCTGTGCAAAACTGAAACTTATATGATTTGCTTGATGTTGTTCTTCCAGGTAGCATGCTTGAGGGAGTTACAGTTTGATATTGGAAAGGTTATAGTTTTGAAAAGATTAGCAGAGCTTTAGCTTTTGTTTAAGGAAGTGACAACAGAATTGCTTGCAAATCTTAGGTTTAAAACTGTTTTACAGGGTTGAATTATTTGAGGGGTTTTCATGTTTATCAAACTTTGATTTAAGAATGGTTTCAGATTTGATTTTGGCTTTGGAAGAATGGTTTAACAATGTGGAGTTCTCTCTCTTTTTTTTAGAAGTTGAGAAGAAAAAAATGGAAAAGTGAAGGAGATGGTTTATATAGATGTGAATTGGAATTTATTTAGAATTAATAAAAACAAAAATAATTTAACATTTATCTCAATTTCCAACACTTGTCACCTAAATGCCTTAGTTAGCTTACACATAAGCCATTTATTTTACATTTGTCTTAACATACATTTAAAAGTTTACAAGTGTTTTTGAATGTTTAATTAATAATTTACAAATGTTATATTCTTATTTACAAATTTATTTAAGCTATGAATAAGTAATTATGTAATATTCACATGAATATATTGTGTATTTATTTTATATAAGTAAGCTTTAGATTTTTGTAAATTTACATATGAGTTTATATAAACATTTATTTATACATAACTTATGTTTTTGATCAAATTAATATAATATATATTTAAGATATATTATTATTATTATTATTATTATTATTATTATTATTAACTCTATTTATCTTAAAATAACACATAAATATTATTAGTTTGAAAATTAACAATTTTTTCTAATTTAAATAATTTACTTATATAAACAATCATCATTACTTATTATTATTATTTTTTAAAGAATACTTTATAAATTTTAAGTGATTATATTAAGATATGATCAAATAAATATTTATCCAAACATAAATATTTACGATTAGATTCATTTGTTAAATTTATAATTCAGTATTTCTATTAATTAACCCAATTATTATCAATTAATAGATACTCCAAAATACGGGTTATTGCATTCCTCCCCCCTTTGAATCTTTTCCTCCTCGAAAAGGAATGAAACCAGAGTTTATTAAAATGCTTACTATTTATAAAAATTATTCTTTGAAACACTTTTAAAATACTTTTAAAATCTACATAATACTATAAAATGGTTTTATAAAAATACTTTTTATAACTCGATATCTCAACCAGTCTATCCTTGTTCTCCTAGAAATTCGGTCATACGTTGATCAGGCGTAGGACTGAAAATCTACAAGTACTTGGTAAACCCGTTTTTAACACCCAGTGAAAATGCTTGGAAAATACCTTTACTGAAAATATAGAAAACGTTTTTGAAAATAGAGGATAATCTTCGGTGAGATTGCTCTGGAAATCATCACCCCCATCCATGGTCACAGTTACATCCAAGGTTACGTTGCCGTCGCAACAAAAGTCCATGTAACTGCAGGCTCTCAGCGGCCTCTCGATTACGCCATGGATCTCACACAACAGATCACAGTTACACCCAAGGTTACGTTGCCGTCGCAGCAAAAGTCCATGTAACTGCAGGCTCTCAGCGGCCTCTGATTTTCGCTGTCGAAATGAAACTTCTCCACTCCTACATAGGTCGCAGTCTGCCAATAAAAATCAAACGCAGACTGTTGGCTCTCAGTGGCACACACGACTTTCGCTATGTTATACCATACGTCGCAGTCTACCGATATAAAATCAAACGTAGACCTTGGCTCTCAGCGACACACACGACTTTCGCTATGGTAACCTCCACTCAAGATCGCCAGGAACTAGTTTTGTCCGGACTCCTCACAGGATCAACTTTAGAACCCCCCATTGGGGCTCAAGGCAGCACCACCCGGTGGTACTCCTGAGAAGTTCATTTCAAGGGAGCGCCTTTCTCCCTAGAGCCATGATCAAAACATTTTATACTATACATATATAGTATCTTCAAATCATGCACCTAGTATGATATCATACAAAGCTCCTTTACCCAAAATCGATTATTCCAAAATCGATAATTCTCAAATTAGGCTTTCCAAATTCAATCTTGATTTTACCCAAAAATTAAAAGCCTTTCCAAATCCAAATCCAAATCCAAAGGTTCCAAAACCTTTTCCAAAATCCTCATAAGATCCTTTATATATATATATATATACACACAGATATATATAATTTTTAAAACTTTGGATCATTTCAAACCTGTATAAAACTCCTTTTATACTTCAAACACATTCAAAAACCATATTTCTTTTGGCCAAAAAAATTCAATATGGGGAGTTTCATTTTATAAAGCAGAGATATTTAACTTTGCTTACTCACAATCAAATATTCAAATTTGATTACTCTTCTCAATATCATATTCATTCAAATCCGTACGATGTACACATATCATTCGTACGCCATACCAATCTGATCGCTCACTCGATTACACAATTTCACTTCCGAACTAGTATCGTCCACCCAACTTCCTAGTACGGACACAGATCTGGTTTCTTGATAAGAAACCGTCATTCTCCTTGCATAGTCATAACTATGATAGAGAATATCCAGAATCAATCAACAATCCCTATCCAGGTTCGCTGTCAAAAATCGAGTGAAAAACTCCACTCGGATCGATAAAACTATCTCGAAATTCTGTGCTGAATCTGGATCAAATCACTATGCGAACAGAATAACATACGTACACCCTACGTATTTATCTTTTTTGGTTATTAGCCAAATCAATTCCATTTCTATTCACATTCACTTAAATTTTCATTCACTAACTCATAATTTCTTCAATCCATTTGGATTATCACCTCTATTCTTATCTCGATTGGGTATTTAACTAATAACAGTTTAAAACTCTGTCCAGTTTATTCAGAAAATAGGTTGAAAATTTTAAAAATAGATAAGTAGTTGGAAAATAATTACTAGTTTGTAAAATAGGTGTAAAATACTTCAGTAATTGTAAAATAATTGGAGAATAGTTAAATAGTCATAGAAATTTTAAATAATTTCAAAATAACAGTAAAAGAGTAATTAGTTTATAAAACAGTTAGGAAATTGCTAAACAGTTTCAAAAATAATTGTAAAACAAGTATAAGTTAATTTGGCTTTTAAAAGAAAAGTTCTATATATAATAAATAGCTTAGAAAATAGGTTTAAAACAATTTATATTAAAAATAGTACAGAGTCAAAACTGCTCACTTCCCAATCTCCATTCTCAAACAACTCAATTTAAATTTCCTCTACTATTTAAATTGACCCAATTCAATTTAAATAACTTCAATTTCCATTGCAATCTATTTAACCCAATTCAAGTTGAATTCCTCAGTTCTTTCCAAATTTAACTTTATTCAACCTTCATCTCAAATTTTACTAATTCAAATAAATTTCAATTGGACTTGTTCAAATTTTAATTCATTTCAACGCCAGTTTGAATTAATCCCAATTTCAAATTCCATTTCCTAATCAAGTTGAATTATTCTTGATTTCCTTCCAAATTTAATTCAAATTCCATTTGAATTTAAAATTATTCAACTTTAATTACAATTACAAATTATTCAAATTAATTTGGACTAATTTCAAATTAAATCCACTTCAATTTCAAATCACCCAATTCAAATTTTCCATTTGAATCTTATACTCATACATCTTCAATCACAATTTCAATTAATTCAAATCAAATTCAATTTGATCACATAAAAATTTAAACCATCTCTCATTCATTTAAACAATTCCAATTCACAACTTAAAAATGTTTAACAACCATAGGATGATATTATAATTTTTTTTAAAACATCCATTCATTTTAAATTTCTAGATTTCAAACCCAATTTGAGATCACTCAAACTCTCAGTTACAATCAACCATTTAACTTCCCAAGTTAAATCTTAATTTCATCATAAAATTTTCAAATCTGGTTGAACATCCCAACATATTTAACTTTTCCCAAGTGACACTCAATTCACTTAATCCAGTCAACTTTACCCAGTTTGAACTTTTCATAAATAATCTTCCCACTTATTAAGTTTAAAAACTTAGCACTTCGGGTATCACATCTTATTCCACATTCAAAACTCAACATTTAGAGTTTATTTCAAACCATATTTGATATTACGTATATCCACATATATACATATTAACTTCTTTTACATTCCAATTTATACTTTAAAAATGTTAGGCCATCTTGGTTTTTTTTTTTATTCAAAACAAATTTCTTTAAATTTTCAAACAACTCTTGTTTGAAATAGGACCATTTCATTCAAATGAATTAAATAATATTATTTATTATTTCTCTAAATTAATTACATCATTAATTTATTCCAATTAATCACATTCGGTAATTAGCTTATTTCTTAATTACCTTCATTAAGTAACTGTCCTTTAAATTACTTTCCTCTAGTTACTTCATTAAGTAACTTCCTCTTAATTTATCATTTCCAATTATTATCCATTAATTAATCTCATTAAATAAAGTTTAATTAATTACAAAAATTAATTGATTATCCTTATCCTGAATCCCAATTTCAAGATTTAATTTCAGTTTGAATCCCTTTCAAACTTATCTTTAATTTAGTTTCAATTTGGTTGTAATTCTATTACCACTTAATTCTTACTATTACTTTTAGTTTAATTAATACTACAAACAATTTCCTTAATATAATAGATAATCTATTTCTTATATAATATTCATTTACTTTTGAAATCATTTAAAAACCTTTATATAAGAAAATAACAAGTACGCTCTCTCATATATATATATATAAATATATATATATATATATATATATAGACACACATACACACACACACTCAACTCATCCTAGGGTACCACTTACCCTATCCTTAATGAGAAATTCCACCAGAGCCAAGGTTCTAGCTTAACCTTCGGCTCTGATACCAAATGTAACGACCCGAAAATTTTGATTCCGAAATTTCCAGATAGTCAAGAAAAGAAGAAAAAGAAACAAGAAAGAGATAGAAGAAGAACATTAAAGAATAACACAATCTCACATTCGCAGCGGATAAAATATAATATCACATAAATAATAGTTGTACAAGAAGAACTATATCATTACACTTATATCTCTATACATCAGAGTTACATCATTTCACAAATACCAGACAGTTAAAAATTAACTTGTTCTAGAAAAATACAGCGAAACACCTCATACGTTTATGCCATCTAGCTCGCCTCCTGAGCTCCAGATCGTCATTACCTGAAAATCTGTAATACTCGGTCTGACCCGAGCATTACATCAAAGTAACACCCGGGTCAGGCTGGAAACCAGCGTGAGTAAACCCATCTAACATGGAATACAAGCATACAACTCATATAAACCCGGGGTACATATATAAATTTACAACTACACAAGTTGCTATAGAAATCACTTATTTCACAAAGTAATTAAGTGCCAGAACTTAGATTATATGATTCAATTCATTTAAATCTTTTCATATCATCCTATTGATTTCATATATCAAATCTATATAGAATCGAAGTGGTTTCGGGTATTTACTAATACCCGACTCAGGTCTCTTCGAGTCCAATATAATCTTATTCCAAGATATTTAATTAAATTCCATGCAACTTTAATTATTGGATAACATTTTCTCACAGAAAATTTATAAATGATAGATAATCACACCATTATTATTCACCCAAAAATATCATATCACAAAGCAATTCCTATCAAAGATATCAACCAATTCAAGGCACTTATCATCATTCAACTATTCATAAGCAAGATTGATCATTTTCATTAATACATTAATCAATGATCATCTAATCACTTCCATTGGTTAATTATTTTTAAAATTTCCTTTAATAATTAACCTTTAACTTAATTACATTCATTATTAAATCTTGATTAATCATAATCACTAATTAACTCTCCTTATTTGCTTCATCAATTATTAATTAATTCTTTAATTACACTAAATAATCATCACTTAATTTCTTCCACAAAGTAATTATCCTTTAATTGCTTCTCAAGTTAGTAATTGTCACTTTTTACAAATTACATCCAGCAATTATCCCTAAATTACTTTACTAAGTAATTATACCTCATTAATTACCTTAAGTAATTAGACTTAATCTTTAATTAATTACTTATTCTGTAATTAATTACTCTTAATTAATTACATCGCTTAATTAGCTTTCATAACTTTATTAGTCAATTCTTAAATTAATTACAATGAGTAATTAATTATTAACTATTTCTACTAAGTAATTTTTCTTCATATTAATTACATAGGTAATTAATCCAAAACTACTTCCAATTCTTCAATTAATTACATCTTGTAGTTACTAATTACTTCACTAAGTAATTACACTTTATAAACCTCATTAAATAATTATACTAAATCCCATCATCAAGTGATTATTTAGATTTGTTAATCTAATTAATTAACTTAAACCAACCATATTAATTAATTACATAAAGTAATTAATCCCTTTAATTAATTACACTGAGTGATTAACCCTTAGTTACTCCAATTAAGAAGATTTACTTTTATTATTTTCATCAAGTAATGATCTCAATGGTTAATTATCCTCAATTAATTACCTTTGATCATTAATTTATTCGACCTTAAATTACCACATATATACATTAGCCTTAACCATTCCCATTGCTTAATTACACTAATTAATTTCCTTAATAAATTCTTTATCTAAATAAATTCTTAATTACATCATTAACTTATTAAAGATCATTTGTAATTAATTACACAATTAATTACTTTAAAATCAAAACTTAAATTATCATTAGTTAATTATTTATATATTTGGAAGTTTAAAACATTTTTCCCAAAACTTATTTATTTAATTTAAAATATACTTTAGATGCTTGATTTTTTTTTCAAAACCGGGTTACAAAAATTCATTTGAAAACCAATTAACCTGGAAACTCAAAATTAACCTCACTGAAGAAAAAAAAACCCGAGCTTGCTTTGGTTTCGCCGCTATAAATGCTCGAATCTTGTCTCTAGTACTTTCATCTTCTTCCCCTTTAAACTTGGTTCTAAAATCAAACAACAATAATCTCATTCTCGAACCCCAGAATCACCCCGAGACCAACCATACCTTTTCCCGAGCTCCCACCGTGACAAACTTCCACTCTCCCACACCCCAATCTCCAGTGTACACGGAATCGGGTACACGTGCACCGGCCTACGGCGGCGCTCCGGCGACTTAGCCCTCCATCAACAAGTCATCGGCCATCACCCTATTCAATCCAAAACACCCAAATTTCATCTTAGGCTTGAAATCGAAATTGAGCCTACCATTCCAAGCTGAAAAAAAATCTCAATCCTTAAATGATTCGCGACGACGAACCACCACGCCAACAACCACAGGTGTCAACTCGAACTTCCCCTATCCTTCCTTCACCATCTCCCCCAGGACCGATCACTTGTTTTCCCCAGTGCCACTCGACATTTCCCTCAAACCAACGTCCCTCCACCGGCACTCAAAAACCCTAATTTGACCAGCCACCGCTGCCATGGTGAAAAATAAATTCACCTGACATTTTTTTTCAGATCTCTGATCCTTTAACTATCTTTAGTAAAAATCCCGATCCTTCACATCGCTGAGATCATCCAAAAATGCTCAAACTTTCTTTACTGATCAACCCCAAAATACAAACCCAACTCTAATCTAAAAATTGTGATGCATATCTTAAAATTCATGGATTTTCTTGATGATTAAGATCATATAAGTGAAACATATAATTATGGTTCTTGAATTTTAACAGATCTTCAATTCTACTGTAAATTCCTTGATTTACAGTAATAAAACTTGTTTAACTTAAATAATAATTTTTTTAATTTAATCCTCATTCATGTTCAAACAATCCTATTCTGCTTGAAAATCAAAGACTTTAAGAATCAGTTAAAGAGAAATGTGAATTTATTTACTTGCTCTAAAATTCTGTAATCCTGGAACAGAATAACTCAAACAAAATAGACATGCACCACTTATATCTGCATGTTTTAAACATGCAGGCTAGAATTTCATCCATGCAACCAATTTTCCACATCACCTAACTAAATACATTCATCTTGAGCAGCAAATTAATCAAGAGTTAGATTTTCCTACTCACCTTTATACAGTTTGAACAGAAAAACAAAGAGCTCTGATCTGAATTATCTCTGTTCAAAACTGAAACTTATATGATTTTCTTGATGTTGTTCTTCCAGGTTGCATGCTTGAGGGAATTACAGTTTGATATTGGAAAGGTTACAGTTTTGAAAAGATTCACAGAGCTTTAGCTTTTGTTTGAGGAAGTGACAACAGAATTGCTTGCAAATCTCAGGTTTAAAACTGTTTTACAGGGTTGAATTGTTTGAGGGGTTTTCATGTTTATTAAACTTTGATTTAAGAATGGTTTCAGATTTGATTTTGGCTTTGGAAGAATGGTTTAACAAGGTGGAGTTCTCTCATTTTTTTTAGAAGTTGAGAAGAAAATAAAGGAAAAGTGAAGGAGATAGTTTATATAGATGTGAATTGGAATTTATTTAGAATTAAGAAAAACAAAAATAATTTAACATTTGTCTCAATTTCTAACACTTGTCACTTAAATGCCTTAGTTAACTTACACATAAGCCATTTATTTTACATTTGTCTTAACATACATTGAAAAGTTTACAAGTGTTTTTAATGTTTAATTAATAATTTACAAATGTTATTTTCTTATTTAAAAATTTATTTAAGCTATGAATAAGTAATTATGTAATATTCACATGACTGTATTGTGTATTTATTTTATATAAGTAAGCTTTAGATTTTTGTAAATTTACATATGAATTTATATAAACATTTATTTATACATAACTTATGTTTTTGATCAAATCAATATACAATATATTTAAGATATATTATTATTACTATTTTTAACTCTATTGATCTTAAAATAACACATAAATTTTATTGGTTTGAAAATTAACAATTTTGTCTAATTTAAATAATTTACTTATATAAACAATCATCATTACTTTATTTTTAAAGAATACTTTGTCAATTTTAAGTGATTATATTAAGATATGATCAAATAAATATTTATCCAAACATAAATATTTACGATTAGATTCATTTGTAAAATTTATAATTCAGTATTTCTATTAATTATCCCAATTATTATCAATTAATGGATACTCCAAAATATGGGTTATTACATATTATAACCAAAATATTCATCTCGAACCTTGGAAATCAACTTAATATATATATATATATATAGACTAACGGTGTCCATTTATAAAATTTTCTATCCTACGGTCAAGGGATATGGATATTTATCGTTTCAATCCACAATTTAAAAATATATACGAGTATAAATCATTTCAACCCGCAAAAATCGCTTGGGTATATCATTTCAACCCATACCGATTTTTTCCTATTCTACAGATCGTTCAGATATATATCATTTCAACCCATAGAGGATTTCTATACTAACAGGGTACTTAAAGAGTGATAATAGATATATAATAATATAACAAGCATATATCATCAATATAAATAACAAGTAATGGTGTCAGATGTCACACGTGAATAGATACAGATAATCGCATATATATATAGCAATTTAAATAATTAATAGCACCATACTTCAATTGTCGTTTCAATTGAAATCAAATTTAACAAATATAAGAACATTAATTGTGAGTGATTGGTCACCTTTCAAGGCTAGAGAGATGAATAGGAATGGTAGCAAATTGTGGATCCAAACACGAATTTCAAAGCAATAAGATTGGCACGAAATTGACGAACAAAGCTGATAAATAGAAATCGATGAGAATAATCAAATTGGCTTGATATAAACTGAAACTGATATCTATAATACATACATATGTTTTGAGCTGAAGGAAATGTGTGCTGGTTAATAATGTGTAAATGTAGACTAATAATATATATACATATGTTGACACACTATAACTACAACTATGTACCATTATCTTATATATAAAAACTTACTTTATCACTATATATATGAACAACAGCTTTGGTATAACTTACTAGTATAGACTTACACAATATAAACCCTATATATATTATATGTAATATCAAAACAAGCTTCAGGCAAAGTATATTTCCTTTGATATTAAAACACATTTCAGGCAAAAATATATATACAAAACAAGGTATGAGACAATGAGGGGATTCGATTGTACAAATCAGTCTTGCAAACATTACTAAAATATTTAACATTTGTAATAAACTTTTACATAATCTTAAAATCAATATCAAATTTTAACCCATATATAGAATAATATCTTTATATAAAATTTAAAATCAGTAACCGTATATTGTTTTTTTTAAAACGTGTACTATAATCATATGCATATAAACATCCAATGCACAGTTATATGCCGATTATAAAAGCTTATATGTATTACCTGCATTATATATATAAAGTATAAATTTGATTTAACAGCTGCGGGAAGAAAGTATGTATACAGATTAACTTAATATACATATAAACTAAGAATCGAAAGATATGTACAAGTTAAATATATATATTCTCTGTAAAACAGATTAGTCAAATAGTATATACAAACTTAGCTAGATTTTTATTTATATAAGCAGATTATATATAAACATATATATATATATATATATATATATATGGAGAATCATACTAGGAACAACTTTTGTGCAGCTTGTATAATGATGTATGCAGACTGAACGACACACATATATATACCGATCCTGCTATATATAAATGAACAAGTTACTTATATAGCTTATATATTTAAAAGGGCTGGTTATACATACAAACAAATACACATATAAACATTACAGATAAGAGTAAAAAAACAAGTATATATAGTTCAGTTTGTATAAATATTATATAAACGCTATGCAATTAAATTTGAATGTGTATATATATACACCTACACGTAACATATCCATTTATATCTATCGGAAAAAACATGGAAGTAGAGGAAAAGGTCAAGATGGTGCACTTCAATGCTGCGGGAAGAAGGTATGAAACATTAATAAAACTTTCCTGAAGGAGTTTTGAATGTAATTGAAAAATATATAATAATAAATAAGATATCCAAATGAATTTTGTTAGGAAATTTATGAATAAAAAATTCATGTGATTATAATAAATGTTTTACACTTAACTTACATTGCAAGGTACGTTAGTGAAGTAAATTGAATAATAAAAGGAAAAACACTATTTAAGTAAATAAATATGGACTTAAGAATGGTGGAAACTGAATTTTAGTGAAATCAACTTAACTGAAGATGAGTGAGGTTGAATTGATATAATAAGTAAGTAAATAAAATAAATTTTGATCTGAATGAAAATTTTCTAACAAATGTTAGTAACATGAAATCAGATATATTTATTGAATTTATTAAATTGAATCAACGAATTATGTTTATAATGAATAGTTGTTGATTGAAAAAAATGGGTTGAACCCAAATTTGTTAAATAAAAATCGAATTAAAATTGAATAAAATTTAAATGGGTTTAAACTAATTGTTGTATTTTGTATTTCAATCTATCTTTTCTTATTGGTTGTTTCTATTCTCCTATCTCGTTCCTTTTCGAGGACTAAAAGTGTTGAGTAGGGGAGAGTGTAATGACCCGTAAATTTTAATGGTTTTATAACGTAATTAACTGAAATTTTTATTTGAAATTAAATAATAAAATTTAGCAATGAAAATTTGATATTTGAGATATGTCCATTAAAACATAGCAAATGGCAAATTTTCGCTGGGAAGTATGAAAATTTACTTTGTTGTGTAATTTTGATTTCAATTTAAATCAGTTAAATTTGATGGAAGTAAATATTTTTGAAACCTGAATACTTTTATACAAGAAAATTTTAAATTGTTTATGAGTGAGACATCAAAATTCATTCCGTCAAATTTAGACTTTTCTAGCCCTATTTATCTTATTTTCGTCAAATTAGCAGCACTTTTGGCAGCAAATATTGACTTTTGATAGGATGGTCATATAGCATATATCTATGTACCATTTTGTTCGCCTTGTCACGACCCAAATTTCAACGCTCGAAAATCGATATCCATACTTCAAGCTTATTCAGATGCCGCAGATTCAAACATGAAATTTGATTTGCGCCAGAGCTTATAACACATTAAGTACAACAACACAGCGGAAGAAAAAAGAATAACTTTATTGATACACAATAGATACAACATCTAATATAAAAAATATCAATATATATCAGATATAGGTGCAACATCGAAAAAATGAACAGCGATAGCGGCAGAACAACATCTTCAAGGCCAAGCTTCAAAACTCCAATCCAAGAAGCTCGAACCACCATCGAGTTATATTAAGCAAGGTCAGTTCCGAATGTTGAAGAGAAGCACAATACTATAGCCAAAACCCAAGAAAGAATCCAAAGATTTGTCAGATCAAAGACTTCTAGATCCATGTCTACTATCTAATTATCTGAAAATCTAACTCTAGGCTGCCCGTGTGGAAAATTGTGGGCACTCATAGTTTAGAAAGGGAACAATAAACTCTAGGTCAGTCATGGGACTGGTGTGAGCAAAAAAAAAACAGTTTATCTTGAACAAAAGAAAACAAAGAAATTAAAAAGAAATCCGCAATGCTTTTTGGAAAATGAAACTACCATAAGGCCTCTCGACATACACACACAATGCAATCGCAAATTTTGGGAAGATTCCTCCTTATGATAGTCAAACATGCTTGATACGCAAAATCCTTTTGATATTATTATTAGTGCATAGTGTAGAAAATATTTGCAAGTACAATATTAATCTTAGCCAGGATACGTACCATTATAGTATGTCTACTATAGCTGCCATGTTAAATGGCAGGTTCTACAACTAAAACCGTACAGGGCGCGTATTGTTGATTGAATTTCCAACAAATGGTCAGGCCAAGGAACTTCCTGGGCCACATGAGTATGCCTATGGAGGGACACCCCGAGAACTTAACCAGCTCTATGCCAACACAAGGGCGGCTTACCTCTGTAACTAGGTAACTAACGTCACGAATATGCCATCCACCGATCGTAACCGACCCTTATCCGAGGCGCCTCTCAACCAACAACCACAACGTAATAGATTTGCAGCAACCACGTAAGTTAAGTATTTGGGCTCCATACCATGATACCACTTCTATCCAGAAGGAAATGGACAAACCCTAAGGGCGCTACCCCCAATAACCTTGCCACATCCTTCCTGTTTCGACCATTTTCCGGATTATGAGGTCCGACGAGGTCACGTCCACAAAGCTACGCTTTTCACGAAAGCCATGCTTTGATCAAAAAATTATCAGCAACAATCTACATGCCACGTTAAAAAAAGGGGAATGTATCACTAGTAACCACCAACTACACAACCTCTGAGCTCGTACATCTCAGAGAATGGTGTTATGCTAAGAGAATAAATTCTCCGCCACCAAACATGAATGTATTTGATAAAAACCAGTTTTACATCTTAAAGTGTAATGTTAGACACACATCCATACATGTCTGTTCCGGGTTCGAACAGAACTGAAGGAACTTCAACGAAGCCCTTGCAATCTGGGTATTCACAATCCCGATCGTACTCCCTATCACATATGGAGAACTCTAAACTGGCGCGACTCAGTGTAGAGACATTCGACGGGTAATCCTTTCGTTCTCGAAAATACCCGGTCTTTACCACCGGTCTTCAAATACTATGTAATTCGTCATATCATTATTCGGAATGGGTTATATGACATAAAGTCCTCTCCCGACCAAACCGAATAATGAGTGCTTAATTTTAAAACCATATGGATATTTGGATCTTAGTTAAGTCACAACTTTTTACTCCCCAAAACCATTCCTTTCAATGGTTTAAACAAATTTCTACTTTAATCCTTTTAAACAAAAGATTCCCCTTTTCCAATCCACTTTAATTTGAAACCAAGGTTAACCAATCTTTCACAAAGATTAACTCATAGCTTTCAAAACTATTTCAAATCACACAACTTGAAATCCTTTCAAAAAAAACTGGAAATTCTTTCGTTATATGAAAGCACTTATCGTTGGAAAACAATGAGTTTTCGTTATGGAAAAACTCGATCAAATATGCACAAGTTATAATCTTTAAAGTATAAACTTGGGTTAAATTTAAATTCCCAAAATAATACTTTTAAAATATTTCAAATATGGTTTAAAATCCATATATATACATTATATAACTTGTATAACCTTTTTAAACCATAATTTCCAAACACACACACACAAATATATATATATATATATATATATATATATATATATCTTGAATTCAAATTCAAATCAAACTATTCAAATTTCAAAACTTTATCAAGTTATTAAAAATAATTTTTATCTTCAAAACTCCCTTCCAAAAGCTTTCCATAATTAACCCAATTCCATTTCCAAAATATTTTGTATTAAAAGTTCAACTGTTTTTAAAAATCATTTTGAATAAAATAGTATTAAACTCAAACATCTGTGACTTAACCAATTCCCCATGGAATCCATATTTGTGTGTGTATGGTGTAGTCTAGGGGTTTTACACAATAGTGCAACATCATTAATCATCACAATCCAAACACAACAATATTGATAAGCGGTATAATCCTATACCGCTTATCTTCATTCGCAGATTCACAGAAAAATAATATAATTCATCACAGATAAATAAAGTACATTCATCACATCTCAAATCAAATCACAGCACATCACACATCAAGGATATCATACAATTCAAAGCATTCAATACAATCCAAACATCCATAAGTAAGATCAATTAACCATTTGATTAATTTAAATCAGATTAATTTCTTATAAATAAATTACTAATCTTGGTTAATTAATATTAATTAGTAACAAACCTTAATCATTAATTAATGTTTAATCATTTATTAATTAACCATTAATGATAAATTATTTAACTTTTAATCATTAATCAATATTAATTAATAACCATTAATCATTAAATAATTAACCCCTAATTATTTAATTATTCTTTAATTATTTATACTTAATTAATTAATTAACCCTTAATTAATTACCAATTAATTATCCTTAATTAATTAAAATAAGTTATTATCCCTAATCAATTACATTAATTATTTAACCTTTAATTATTTATTTTCAAATTAATTACCTTAATTAATTAGTTACATTAATTAATTACTCTTTAATTACCTTCATTAATTAATTAACTTTTAATTAATTAACTTAGTTAATAAACTATTTAATTAATTATATTCATCATTCTTTAATTAATAATTAATTAGCCTCAATTACTTTCATTAATGGGGTAATCCTTAATTAGTCAAAGATAAACCATATGCCTTAATTAATTTCACAAAAGTAGTCATCCCTTAATTACATTAAGTAATAATCTTTTATTGATTACATTAAGTAATTATAAATTTCCATTAATTGATTATACTTAATTGATTTCATTAAGTAATTATCCTTACTTAATTACTTACTCATATCCTTTAAATCTTATTAGATTAAAATAAATACTTGAAATTATTAATACACATAATCATTTAAAATCTTTTTGATCCATGAAGGATTAATACGCTTTCTTAATTTACTTTTTCATCACAACATTATATTTTCTTGAAAACGCTTGTTAATTTATTTAATAAACTAACTAATATATAACTGTTAAATATTAAAACAATTTCGATATATTTTAACTTTTAATTTAAATCATTGAAATCTTGTTTAAAACTTGTTAAAAAAATTAATTTGAAATTTGGTTCATTTTCCTTTGGAAACTTATTTATTTTAAATATACTTTAAAACTTTGCTTGAACAAATATTTACTTTGTAACTTAAAAAAGCTTTTGTATTTTAAAACCTGAAATATAATTTTCTTTTAACTCCAAAATCTGGTTAATTTATACAAAATGGTATCCCGATCATTTTTAGATTTTTATCGAGCAAAGCACCGAGACACTCGCGAACATCAGTTTTCTTCGAGGCAAACCCTCATCAGCTTCGAGATCAAACCCGAGCATCCCACTTTCTTCCCAAATGCCTCAATGTTCACCTGATACAGGTAAAAATTCACGCACGTGCACGATCACCAGAATGGCTGTCGGCCATCGCCGAGACGTCCAACCAGTCACTGATCATCCCTTAGTCGTCACGAACCACCCAGATTTATGATACAACGACGAACTTGAAATCGAGCAAGTTGACTCCTCCACGAACCCAACCCAGTCCCAGCAAATCTCCTTGTGCCACCGATTTCGGTCACCAGAATCCTCATCCTCGTGCCCAGAGCCTCGCTTCACTCCCACGTGTCGATCCCACAACATGCGATCGACTCTGGAGTCACTATGTCGCCGTCATCCCTCGAAAAACACCCTTTACAAAACATAAGCCTAAACCCTAAATCCACTCCTCCCCGATACCCCGATGTCCTAAAAATCAACCTACCATTTTTCCTAGGACCACCTTCACCTAATCCTCTTTCGACCAAAACCCAGACGCCTGAAAGCCAAGTCACCACCTGAATTCGATGATTTTCCATTTCCTGTTCATCTTGAAAATTCTCAACAGCCAAACTTTTAAAAATCATGATATTTACATCAAAAATCATGTTTTCCAAACACTAATCTAAATTTACAATCAAAACTTAAGAATTTATCAATCGAGTTTTCGATTTGAATTTATTTTGCTCTGTATATTTTTATTCTAGGCATATTGGCTTAATTTAATCACTTCAAACTATTTTTAAAAATAAAATCACATCCATACCATCACTTTTATTTTAATGATCATGATCGGTTAAGCATTGGAGTTAGAGAAATTGATTTTTGAACTGGTTTAAACCTGTTGAAATAAACAGGGGCAAATCTACAGACATGCACGGTATCATCTTCATATATATGGACAAACAAGCATATTTATTCATTTATGCGGACAACTTATAAACTACTTCATTCATTTAGAATATAACCATATCAAGGTTGAAAAGAAGTGATGGTTTGCTCACCTGTCAATGAAGAACAAAGGACCTGGAACTTGATTTTTGATGTTGAAAACTGTTCTAGATTTTAATACTGCTTGATCTTTGTTTTTGATTAAACCTGCACTTGATTTGCACTACAACTTGAGTTTGAACCTGGTCTTGGTACTGCTCTGGAATCAAGTTGAAGTTTTTGAAGTTATTGTTGTTTAAGATGCTTTAGTTTTGAAATTCGGATGAGCTTCTTTCTCTTTGATCTTGAAATGATTGTATTTGATCTTGTTTTTGGTTTTCTTTTGGTCTATTTTGATTTCCAGGTTTTTACTTTTGAGATAAATGAAAGAACAAAAATGCAGCCTTGTTTCTATTTTCTTAAGTATCATGTATACACAATTTAATTAAAGAAATTCACTGCCACTTGTTAAATTATGTTTACACTTGTAAATTAAATGAACACTTGTTCACATTCAGTTATCGTACTTACACTTGTTAAAAATATTTAAATTTATGTTTAAGCCCTTTTCTCTAATTTATTTATAAATTATGTTATAAAACTTTTTTTTAATTTGTGAATCATATTTTATGTTTTATACATTAATTTATGAATTATATCTTCATATGTTTATATTTACATATGTGTTATGTATTTTAAATCTTCTTATCAAATTCAAGCTTAAGCAACTATATTTAATGTTTAACTTCAAATTTTCAACTTGCATATATATATATATATATATATAATATTTATTAAAGATTCTTACTCATTTTTGAAATTAATTTGAAATATAAATATATACTTATAAATAATCTTATTTTTATTAAAAATATTTGTCTATATAAATTTACTTTTATAATTATTTATATAACTTCTAAATCATTTTACATATACATTATAACAAATTTTAGAATATAACGTTTTCAAATCCAATACAATTTTTAAAATAGATATTTATTTATTTTTATCCATCTTTATTTATTTTCATATTTATATATATATAAGTCTTTTAAATGTAAAATTTAACTTTTCAAATAGCTTTTGAAAATTTCTATATTAAATTCAAAACATAATTTTCAAACTACACATGCATACATACATACATACATACATGCATACATACATATATATATATATATATTAAAATTTAGAAAACAAAATTTTAAATATAGAGTACTAAATTCAATTTATTCATAATATTTTTTTATTGAATTTCAAATCCAAATCTATTTATAAGATATTTATTTTTGAATTTCAAACCAAAATTCTATTTCAATCATATTTATATACTTTTATATTAATAAACAAACAAATACCTTATTTTATTTGGAAAAATTCAAATTAACTCATCATTAAATTAACCATTTAATTCAAAATTTTATTTAAATTACCAATTTAAATTTGACTCAAAAAGGGATCATTACAGATTCCCCTCGTAAGAAAATTCGTCCTCGAAATTTGCTGGATAGCGAGGCAACAAAGAATAGGTGGAGAATGTTATACCAGATCAAACTGAATATCCATTCTGCATTTGGCTTACCAAATCAGAATATTATCAATGAGAACGAACTTATTCCACACTTCACAAAATATACTCGGGTCACTCGGTCTACGAAATATGCATGGGCATTGGTTAGTTCGAAAGGATAACTAACCATTCGTAGAATATGTCAGGACCCCAAAGAATAGACAAATGGATACTATTTAATTCACCTTCATATTTTATTTACCAATTCATTTGAAATAATGTTTAAAAAATTTTGAAGTTTAAAATGAAAAGCTGATAGAAAACTGAGGAAGAGAATACGAATTAGGAATTTAGAACCTTTTCTACAATGATTCGCAGGGCCACCAACATACCGAAGCTTCTTCTTGTAGCTGCCACGAAGTAATCAAAGAATTTGAAATTGGACGATCAACAAAGGTGATTAATAGAGAAAGTTGTTTCTTTGTTGTTGCAGGGTATCGACCATTTGTAATGGTACTTCCCTGTCCCCTATCTCATCCTCTTCTTGCACCCATACTCACTATCAATGGATAGTAAGAGAACTTATTGAGGCATACGGACGGATATCTTAGGGATATACTCATTCTAGGGCATTTACAACACCATCTCTAATGAGTCACCTAATGTGTGATACTCCTGAGCTAAAGTTCTTACTCAACCTTCAGCTCTGATACCAAAAATGCCATGACCCAAATTTAAACGCTCGAAATCGACATCCATACTTCACTCATATTCAAGTGCCAATGATTCAAACGTGAAATTTGATTCGCGTAGGAGCTTATAACACATTAAGTACAACAACATAGGGGAAGAAAAATGAATAACTTTATTGATACACAATATATACAACTTCTAATACAATGAATATCAATATATATCAGACATAGATACAACAGCTGAAAAATGAACAGCGATAATGGCGGAACAACATCTTCAAGGCCAAGCTCCAAAACTCCAATCCAAGAAGCTCGAACCACCATAGAGTTGTATTAAGAAAGGTCAGTTTCGAATGTTGAAGAGAAGCACAATATGATAGCCAAAACCCAAGAAAGACTCCAAAGATTTGCCAAACCAAAGAATTCTACATCCATGTCTACTATCTGATTATGTGAAAATCTTACTCTATGCTGCCCGTGTGGAAAATTGTGGGCACCCATAGTTTAGAAAGGGAACAATAAACTTCAGGTCAGTCATGGGGCTAGTGTGAGCAAACAAAAACAGTTTATCTTGAACAAAAGAAAACAAAGAAATTAAAAAGAAATCTGCAATGCTTTTTGAAAAATGAAACTACCATAAGGCCTCCCGGCACACATACAATGCAATCGCACACTTGGGGGAGATTTCACCTTATGATAATCAAACATGCTTGATATGTAAAATCATTTTGAAATTATTATTAGTGCATAGTGCAGAATCATTTGCAAGTACAATATTAATCTTAGCCAGCATACGTACCATTATAGTATGCCTACTGCAGCTACCATGTTAAATGGCAGGTTCTACAACAAAAACCGTACAAGGTGCGTATTGGTGATTGGATTTCCAACAAATGGTCAGGCTAAGGAACATCCTGGGCCACATGGGTACGCCTCTAGAGGGACGCCCCGAGAACTTAACTAGTTCTGTGCCAACATAAGGCTGGGTTATCTCTGCAACTAGGTAACTAACTGTCACGAGTATGCCATCCTCCGGTTGTAACCGACCTTTATCCGAGGCGCCTCTCAACCAACAACCACTAAGCAATAGATTTGCAGCAACCACATAAGTTAAGTATCTGGGCTCCATACCATGATACCACTTCTATCCAGAAGGAAATGGACATACTTCAATCACAAATGAGGTCACGTCCACAAAGCTACGCTTTTCACTAAAGCCATGCTTCAATCAAAAAATGATCAACAGCACTCAACATGCCACATTACCAAATTGGGAATGTATCACTGGTAACCACCAACTACATAACCTCTAAGCTCGTACGTCTCAGAGAAGGGTGCTAAGCTAAGAGAATAAATTCTCCGCCAATAAAAAAATATGTATTTGATAGAAACCAGTTTTACATCTCAATGTGTAATGTCAGACACACATCCGTATGAGTCTGTTTCGGGTTCGAACAGAACCGAAGGCACTTCAAAAAAGCTCTTGCAATCTGGGTATTTACAATCCCGATCGGACTCCCCATTACATATGGAGATCTCCATGTCGGCGCGACTCAATGCAGAGACATTCGACGGGTAATCCTTTCGTTCTCGAAAATACCTAATCTTCACCACCGGTCTTCAAATGCTATTCATTTCGTCGTATCATTATTCAAAATGGGTTATATGACAAAGTTCTCCCCCGGCCAAACCGAATAATGAGCGTTTTATTTTAAAAACGTATGGACATGGGGATCTTAGTTAAGTTAAAACTTTTATTCCCCCCAAAACCATTCTTTTAAATGGTTTAAACAAATTTCCACTTTAATCCTTTAAAAAAAAGATTCACCTTTTCAAATCCACTTTAATTTGAAATCAAGGTTCACCAATCTTTTACAGAGATTAATTCATAGCTTTCAAAACTATTTCAAATCACACAACTTGAAATCCTTTTAACAAAAACTGGAAATTCTTTCGTTATATGAAAGCCCTTATCATTTGTAAACAAAGAGTTTTGGTTTTGGAAAAATCCGATCAAATTTTCACAAGTTATAATCTTTAAAGTATAAACTTGGGTTCAATTTAAATTCCCAAAATAATACTTTTAAAATTTTTCGAAAATGGTTTAAAATCCATATATATATATGTACATTAAATAACTTGTAAAACCTTTTTGAACCATAATTTCCAAACATATATATCTTGAATTCAAATTCAAATCAAACTATTTAAATTTCAAAATTTTATCAAGTTATTCAAAATTATTTTTTTCTGCAAAACTCCCTTTCAAAAGCTTTTCATATTTAATCCAATTCCATTTCCAAACTATTTTGGATTCAAAACTCAACTATTTTTAAAAATCATTTTGAATAAAATATTATTAAATTCAAACATCTGTGACTTAACCAATTCCTTGTGGAATCCATATTTGTGTGTGTATAGTGTAGTCGAGGGGTTTAGTGTAAACATCATCAATCATCACAATCCAAACACAGCAATATTGATAAGCGGTATAATCCTAAAACGCTTATCTTCACTTACAGATTCACAGATAAATAATATAATTCATCACAGATAAGTAAATTAGATTCATCACAGCTCAAATCAAATCATAGCACATCACACATCAGGGATATCAAAAAATTCAAAGCATTCAATACAATCCAAACATCCATAAGTAAGATCAATTAACCATCTGATTAATTTAAATCAGATTAATTTCTTATGAATAAATTACTAATCCTGGTTAATTAATATTATGTAATAACAAACCTTAATCATTAATTAACCTTTAATCATTTATTAATTATCCTTTAATGATAAATTAATTAACTTTTAATCACTAAACAATATTAATTAATAACCTTTAATCATTAAATAATTAACCCCTAATTATTTAATTATTCTTTAATTAATTATCCTTAATTATTTAATTAACCCTTAATTAATTATCATTTACTTAATTATCCTTAATTAATTACAATAAGTTATTATCCCTAATCAATTACATTAATTAACCTTTAATTAATTATCCTCAAATTAATTACCTTAATTAGTCATATTAATTAACTATTCTTTAATTACCTTCATTAATTAATTAACTTTTAATTAATTGACTTACTAAATAAATTCTTTAATTGGTTATATTAATTATTATTTAATTAGTAATTAATTAGCCTCAATTACTTTCATTAACGGGGTAATCCTTAATTAATCAAAGATAAACCATATGCCTTAATTAATTTCACAAAGTAATTATCCCTTAATTGCATTAAGTAATAATCCTTTATTAATTACATTAGTAATTATAAATTTCCATTAATTAATTATAATTAATTTATTTCATTATGTAATTATCCTTACTTAATTACTTACTCATATCTTTAAATCTTATTAGATTAAAATAAATACTTGAAATTATTAATACACAAAATCATTTAAAATCTTCTTTATTTCTGAAGGATTAATACACTTTCTTGATTTACCTTTTCAGCACAACATTATATTGTCTTCAAAACACTTGTTAATTTATTTAATAAATTAACTAATATATAATTATTAAATATCAAAACAATTTTGAAAATATTTTAACTTTCAATTTACATCTTTGAAACCTTGTTTAAAACTTGTTAAAAAAAATTAATTTGAAACTTCGTTCATTTTCCTTTAGAAACGTGTTTATTTTAAATATACTTTAAAACTTTGCTTGAATAAAAATTTACTTTGTAACTTAAAAAAACTGTTGCATTTTAAAACCTGAAATATAATTTCCTTTGAATTTCAAAATCTGGTTAATTTATACAAAATGGAAACCCGAGCTTTTTTACATTTTTCTCGAGCAAAGCACCGAGACACTCGGTAACATCAGTTTGCTTCGAGGCAAATGATCATCAGCTTTGATGTCAAACCCAAGCATCCCCCTTTCTTCCTAAATGCCTCAATGTTCACCTGATACAGGTGAAAATTCGTGCACGTGCACAATCACCAGAATGGCTGTCGCCATCGCCGAGACCTCCACCAGTCACTGATCATCCCTGAGTTGTCACGAACCACCCAGATTTACGATACAACGATAAACTCGAAATCGAGCAAGTTGACTACTCCACGAATCCAACCCAGTCGCAGAAAATCTCCTCGCGCCACCGATTCCGGTCAGCGGAATTCTCATCCTCGTGCCCAGAGCCTCGCTTCACTCCCACGTGTCGATCCCACAACATGTGAAAGACTCCGTAGTCACTGTGTCGCCGTCATCCCTCGACAAAACACCCCGTGCGAAACATACACTAGTACAAAAATGGTCATTTGTGTCGGTTGTGTAACCCCTGTCGAGTCGGTTTTACAACCGACTCGAACACAAAAGACATTTTTCTGTTGTGTCGGTTGTACGACCAACACAAATATCAATCATTTGTGTCGGTTGTTAATAAAGAACCGACACAAAACTATGAACAGTTGTGTCGGTCTTTGGCGCAGCGGATAATAACAAAACAATATAGATCGATCAAAGTGGCAATCGGTGGATTGAAGATACTGAAATGCCCAAATTCGTTGATCACAAAGATACCGAATTCGAGCTATCTTCGACACGTTGATCGTGCACGATACCGTGAAAGATGATCTACAATTCTTCAAACGTTGATCAAGCGCACTTGATACCGTGAATTGGCTTCAACAATCGTTGAATCGAGCGCACTCGATTAACCGAAAGTGGAGATAGGAGACCACACTCAACTACCAATTTAGATGAAAGCACACAGCAATCAAAACGAAATTTTATTCAACAATCCACCTTTCAAAAGTTACAACACACTCCCTATTTATAGCATTTTTGACCCAGACCCTTAAGTCGTTGCCGACCTAGTTCCCCACGACTCACGACTCATCCTTAGGTCATACGCGACCTAATACATCACACACATACACGACTCAAAACAATTACATCATAACAATTCATCTCTCTGAATTCTTCCAATACCGGTTTTACATCCTATGGAACTTTTATAGATTCAGTAGCTTCACGCCCAATCAACAAAAACACCTCTGAACTCTCTTCTACTTCTTCAATAAATTCCTTCAAAGTCAATAAAGTCTTCAGCTCCTCAATTTCTTCTGACTTGCTTTCTTCTTGTTGTCTCTTCTTTGGAACCAAAATGATCTTAACACCTTCAAACAAAAAGCCGTAACTATTAGTCCGACCGCCATGTTGTACTTCTCGATCATACTGCCTTGGTCTTCCCAAAAGTAGGTGACAAACATCCATCTCAACCACATCACACCAAATCTCGTCTTTATATTTCTTCCCAATAGAAAATGGAACTCGAACTCGCTCATCCACCTTCACCTCTCCTCCTTTTCTCAGCCACGCAAACTTGTAAGGATTAGGATGTTTCTCAGTCTACAACTTCAGCTTTCTCACAGCTTCAGTAGAAATAATATTGTCACAACTTCCAGCATCAATCACAAATTTACAAACCTTTCCCAGAATAGTGCATGTTAACTGAAAGATATTACTCCTCAACCAACTAGCTTCTTCTTCTTGCTTCGGTATTAAACAAGACCTCCTCATCATTAGATTACATCTGTAAAGGCCCGCAAATCCGTACCCCTTTGAACTAACCAAATTCACCACAGTTCAATCCAAAGAGGCACAAAAATACGAGTCTTCGGGTAAAAGAAGAAGGAGGTAGAAGAAGAAGAACTGAAAACAAACATCAGAATCTCACATCGCAGCGGAATAAAATATAATATATAGAATACAGTTTAAATACAAGAAATCTGTACTGTATACATATACATATATACCATCATCAGAGTACATCAATCAGTCATACATGTTCATACACAGCGGAAATAATAGACAAATACGGGAATACACTCTGTCATCCAGCTCGTCTCCTGAGCTCCAGCATATAACCTGAACCTGTTTAACTCGGTCTGACCCGAGCATCATATAAAACAACACCCGAGTCAGTCTGGAATACCAGCGTGAGAAAATCACACTCAATTGGATTATTAAAGTTTCAAAATTACTTTGAAAACAAAAGCATCTCGTAAGACCACGCCACAAATAAACATGTCGGGTTTTTACCTTACGATAGCTAAAACAATTTTTATTAAAGTTCTCTGATATTATTATAGTGTCTATAGAAAGTAAAATAGAATCTAGCTGAAATGCTTACATCTCACGTTTCAGCAATAGTTGGTCACAATCAAAACCGTACAGGCGCTTATTGGAGTTTGGATCCCATACAATGGCAGGGCTACTGGGGTACCGCCCGTCACAGTACGGGGCCTAGATCACCGTACCGAGGATTACTCCCTTCATCCCCTGCAACACAAGGCCGGAACCATTCCTTACTGAACAGTCCCGAACAAGATAAACCCCGTGGTTGGCGCGACCAACCACCCACTAAGCCGAATAAAAAGGGACATCTAGACAGGGGAAATATCTTGTCCTGCTTGGGCATGACCCACCTAACCTTGCTGCACCTCCCCTGTTTTAGCCATTCCCGGTTGATGAGGCTTGAGGTTAAACGTTACCTTTTAAGAACGCGTTACTTAGAATGCTCATCGTCCACCTGACGATGTTATGAAAGCATTCCATCCATACAAGTTGCCCTGGGTCTGGACAAACCGAATCACCGTCTTCAACTCTTCACGGTCTTCATTCGTAAACGTACAAACCGGATCGAAGTGGTTTTCGAGAAATAAATCTCGATCCCGGCTCTTCGAAACGATCAGCGCATTTGTCCAATATTGATAGTCGGTTATTTAACTATCAATTAATCACACACAAGCAACCACCAAATAATTCCCACAATTATTTACCTCAAATATCACCCAGATATTATTTCCATTTTATAATTCATTTGAAATAAATTCAAAGTCCTTTATTTCCATGAAATCACTTATCTGATTTCTTATACTTACTTACAATTGATTTACCCTTTGAAAATATCCTTTATTTTCTTATTCCTTTCTCAAAAATCAATTCACATTTTTCTTAAAATTTCTGAAATTCACTTTCTCCTCTTAATAAGATTTCCCCTAAATCTTATCTCATTTAAATTAATTCGCTTGCCATCACAAGAGGATTTTAATTGGATTTTTTAAAAATATTTTGAAAACATATAGATTTATAAAATAAGAAGTAATATTAAATTTTTAAATTTATATCTAGTTATTTGTAAGATTCAAAGCTGGTTTTAGAAAAACTTAGAGTTTATAATAAATAATAGCTAAACCTTCAAAATAACTGATTCGAAAATATTTTACATTCAAATAATAGTTTATAAAAAGATTTATGTAGTATAGTAATTTAAAATATTCTTTTTAAAATAAATTAAAATTTTTAGAAAATCCAATATCCATTTATATATACCTCTTGTCCACATTCATCTTTGGAAATATACTGTTATTTCCATTCAACCAATTTCATATCTCATTTATAAATTCCATTCATGAATTTATAAAAATCTCCTTGGGTTTTATTTATTATCAGATAGTTTGATTTGAAAATCTCATCTTTATAATTTATTTCTGTCTATAAAGTTCCATATTGTCTCATTTAATAAATTTCATTCATTATTAAATAAGATTTCCTTTTTGGCTCTTAACAGAATTTCTTATTCATAATTCTTAATAGAATTTCCTCATTTCCTAATAAATTTCTTCTCTTTTCTTATTAATATTTCTTTTTATTTCCTTAATAGATTGCCATTTCCATTTCTTATATAATTCCATTTTCTTTACTTTACTTATCGATTTCAATATTCCTTCAAGTATAAATTTATAATTTAAATTCTCCAAAACTCAACTTTATCACATTAAAGTTTAACTTAAATAGAAAATATACTTTTATTTCTTTTCTTCATTCTCAATTAAAGTAGATTTAAATTTCAAATAAATATTTTCTATTTGAGTTTTATTTAACTTCTTCAAAATTAATTTATCAACAGTAATAGAAATTTCAAATTTTCAACTTCTTTGTTATTCAACAGTTGATAATTCAATTATCTATAAAACTACCCAAATCAATATATTATCCTGTCACAGAACAGCATATATACGAAATAAAATAAATAGTTTTGAGGAATCCTGTTGGATCCCTCCAACCTGTTTTCCCTGCATCCACAGATGTTAGCACAATAAAATAACAATTTCACTTCAATGTGAAATATCGCAGTATATGGGTTTAATATTCTAACATCCGCTATTTCACGGCGTATAGGACCTATTTAATTATTCACTAATTCAACCATCATTCAAGCAATTCAACCAATAAATTTAAATTCAACAATTTAAATTTAAATCTAACTGAGTGAGATTAACTCACCTCTCTTGATTAGCATCCATTTCCAATCTAGCTTGTTTCCTTTCAATTTCAGACCTTGAATAAATAATTATATGAATTTTATTAATATTAGAACTAATCAACGATAAATTTATCGTTTAATATCTTAATTTGTAATTCATTTAAATTATTCATTTTTCAATTTCAAACCTTATAATCCTATAAATTTTATTAGTATTCGAAATAATCGATCAACCAAATTTCCATTTTAAAATTCAATTTTAAACTGAAAATCTCCTTTTAGAAATCTCTTAGTAATTAAAATAGTTAAATAAGTTTATTAATGTTCGAACAATTAAATTCTGTTTTAAATTTATTCTCTAACTTTAATAATTTAATTTAACTCGCGATTTCCTTCAACAAATAAATAAACTAATTCTCCTTATAAAAATCTCTTAGTGCCTAAAATAATTAAATAAGCTAATTAAACAAGTTAATCACCTAAGTAAATTATTATTTTAAACGAACTAGCAATACTTAATGTAGAGATGCATTTTTATTTTAGTATCTTCTTTGTAGCTACTTATACCAAAATGACTTATATCTATTTTAAAAATCTAAACTTTATAATAATTTTTTTTATTAAAGTCCTATATATATATAAATTTCTGTTTGCTAAATATACATTTAAAGAAAATAAATTTATCTTCATAACCTATATTTTAAATTTAAAAACTGAAAAGATTTTTAACTGTACTATAAAATTACTTCCTTCATATATATATAAAAAAAATAGATCTTTAAACTTTTCCTCACTGTAAAAATATTTATAAGAATCTGCATATGTGTATACTTATATATAATTTTAAAAGCCTTAAACTTTACTGTAGTTCCCAAAAAATTCCAGTTCGCATATATATAAAGATTAAATCCAAAAATTTGTATATATACTTACGAAAATAAATTTCCTAACTGCACAGCTTCTTTCCCTTTATTATTATTTTTTTATATAAATCAATTTCAATCTGGAAGCAACTTAATTCATATGCATTTTAACAAAATTTGAATCTGGAATCGTACCTCACTACAAATTGAAGTCATCCTCCTGAGTCGCGCACGTCTCCACCAAGCATCACGCGTGACTCCACTTCACTGAACGCGAGACAAGCACGCCTCTCCCCTCAGCCTCGACACCGCAGTCGCGCCCCAAACACTCGCCGCCGCCACTCGCGACGAGCTCCAGATCGCATCGTGTGCGCCAACTCGCGAACGACGCCGTCCTCCCTGTCTCTCAAGCGCGCACCCTCCTATTTGAATCGCGAGCAGCTCGAACGCGATATAATTCGCGTTAGGGTTTTTTTTTTTTTTAATTGCCGGTGAATCGGCTGGAGGAAGGGGAAAGAAGACGAAGTAAGTTTCGATTTTAAAAAAAAAAAATTGGAATATGGAAGGAAGAAACGTGATTTAGGGATATAAAGGCTTCGGCCATGAATATATGATTTTTGTTTCTGAACGAAGGTTTCAACAAGAAGCATCGTGAATTTAAGCGATAAAGGAAGCGTCTTTGAGAAGCTGAAAGGAAATACGGCTATGATTTGATGTAGGATATTTTTAATTTTTAAACGATTAACTATATTCGAAGCGTTTACCTTTCGTACGATCACACGATCACTCCAAACTTAACGAAATTTGAAATCCGACAATAATTTAATATTGCGGATCCAACGGAATAGGTTTCGCTGAATTCCGAGACTGTGCCTCGGAAGGCTATTTTCAATTGTCAATTTAAACAATGTAAATTTAAAATTGAGCAATTGGTAGTTAAGTTCAATTCTAATCCATCAATTATTCTCAGTATTATTAATATAAATTTTATAAGCCGTTAAAATACTTCTAACAAACTCACAATTCCAAATTTAAATAATTTACCCAATTGTCAATTACAATTTAATTTATTCAATTAATTGTTATACTTAAACCCTGAATCACTTTTATATAAAATAAAACCAAACTGTTCATATTAAAATCAAATTAAAGTTCAAATTAGCTATTTAAATTCGATTTAAATATTATAAATTAGCCGTCAAAAAATCCGGGTCGTTACAACATCCTTCATCTCCTGACACAATATCCTGTTCATCCTCCTCAACTGGACTAGAATAACCTTCCCCAACATCCTCACCTTCAACTTCAGCGATCATAGTTCGTTTCTTCGGCTTTGGACATTCATTACTCTTGTGACCCACTTCTTAGCAATTGTAACACTTGAAACTGTTGTTGACCTTCGCCTTCGCAACTTCATTCTCAACTGGTTTATTGATAGATTTAGGAACATTAGAGCTTCCACTAACACCCTTCACTTGATTGTTGGAATTAGTAAACACACCACCTCCACGCCTTCCCTGCTTCTCCCAAGCCAACGCTTTCTGATGTGCTTCTACTACAGATCTAGGATCAAACATATTCACCATATCTTGAATCTGTATCCTCAACCCTCCAACAAATCTAGCAGTCAGCTGTTCCTCTGTCTCCATAATGTCATTTCGAGCAATCAGTTGATAAAATTCATCAGTATAATCATTAACAGTCTTCGTCCCCTGCCTTAGATTCTGCAACCTCTGGTACATGAGTGATTGATAGTTATAAGATAAAAATGTAGCTTTCATCAACTTCTTCATCTTCTCCCATGATTGAATCTTCGACTTTCCCATTCTCTCCCATGTAAGTTTAGTTTGCTGCCACCATGCTAAAGCTCTACCTCTCAAACGAGTAGCAACCAACTTAACTCTTCGATTCTCCGGGACTTCTTTGAAATCAAAGATCTCTTCAACATTAGACAACCAATCTAAGAATTCTTCAGCTACCATTCCACCCTTGAACTCTGGAATTTCCATCTTCATACCCGATTCCCAACGTCGATCATCTTCAACATCCCGATATGCATTACGTACTTGGTCTCGATCTCGATAATGAACACTGCATCTATCACCATCTTCGTCATAATCAAATGTATGTCTATATCGATCTCGACCATCAACATCCCTTCGATCACGCATGTCTCTTCTACTAGGTCTCTCTTCATCTCTATATGGCTCATTTTCAAACTCTCATGGAGTTCTCCTCTCTTCGTGACCATAGTCATGGTGATCTCTTCTTGACGAAATTGACGTTTCTCTTCTTTCTCTAAAAGATTGCGGTGATACCCTTCTCGCTTCCGTAACCGATGGCGAAACTTTGTTTCTTCCATGGTTCGAGATTGGTGATCTCCTCCTTTGATTTTGATTCAAATCATTCATCAATTTCTCTAACTTTCCAATGCCTTCATCAAATTTCTCATTAATGCGTTGTTCCTTTTGCTCGGCTTCTTCTCTTCTATACAACGCTTCAACATTCTGATGACGGTTAGCTCTCCTTGTTGGCATGGTTGAACTTCACAATACTTCAACAAATACTTCAAAAATCTTCAACACAAGTCAAACAAGCACGGCTCCAACTCAACTTGGCTCGGCCTCAACACTTCAACACAAATCAAATTCAAACAACTTCCAAACTTTGATCCAAAATAGAATGGATCGAAAGTTCTCCTCTTGTTGCAACTTCAAGATGAACACGATGAACACCAAACTTCAAACTCCTTGGCTCCAAGACTCGTCTTAGCTATGATTAGCTAAGTCAAGCTCCGATACCAAACCTGGCACAGCGGATAATAACAAAACGATATAGATCAATGAATGTAGCAATCGGTGGATTGAAGATACTGAAATGCCCAAATTCGTTGATCACAAAGATACCGAATTCTAGCTATCTTCGACACATTGATCGCGCATGATACTGTGAAAGAAGATCTACAATTCTTCAAACGTTGATCAAGCGCACTTGATACCGTGAATTGGCTTCAACAATCGTTGAATCGAGCGCACTCGATTAACCGAAAGTGGAGATAGGAGATCACACTCAACTACCAATTTAGATGAAAGCACACAGCAATCGAAACGAAATTTTATTCAACAATCCACCTAAAAAAAATTACAACACACTCCCTATTATAGCATTTTTGACCCAGACACTTAAGTCGTTGCCGACCTAGTTCCCCACGACTCACGACTCATCCTTAGGTCGTACGCGACCTAATACATCAGACACATACACGACTCAAAACAATTACATCACAACAGCCTTCGGCCGACTCAACACTTGAACGACTTAAGGAAACACACAAATATACAACACCTAGGTCGTATTCGACCTAACGACTTACGACTCAAAGAAAAACAAATTACAACACACGACTCAAAGCTTAAGTCGTAAACGACTTAAACACACGGCTTAAAGAAATACAGACTCATCACAACACTTAGGTCGTATACGACCTAGCGACTCATCATATGTCGGTCATGACTCAACGTACACGACTCAACACTTATTACATCACGTCCACATAAATGACCGACTTAACGATTCTTGAAGGAGCGGCACATTCCAATGACCCAACTAAGTTAAATCGTAACCTGTTAGAGTTAGGTCGTTAACTCGGCACAACTTCCCCTCTGGTCTCCAGTTAGGTCGGAAACGACTTAACTTTTCTTCATTAACTCGCATCTCTCCCCCACGTGATTCCTTAGGTCGGGAACGACCTATATCTTCCTTCTTAAGTCGTGGACGACTTAACACCTCCTTAAGTCGTGTACGACTTATCTCTTCTCTTCTAACTTGAGCTGCATCATCCTCCCCTGCTTTAGAGAAATTCTTCCTCGAATTTATAAATTCTTTCTCATAAGATTGTCCATCTCCATAATATGGTACAAGATGCTTAACATTGAACACGTCAGAAGTGTACACATCCTCCGACAGCTTCAATTTATAAGCATTTTCATTAATCCGTTTCACAACTTTTACAGGACCAATTTTCCTGGCTTTCAACTTGTTATAAGCGCCCACTGGAAAACGATCCTTGGTTAACATAGCATAAACCAAATCACCTTCGTTAAATTCAACACTTCGTCGCTTCAAATCCGCAGTTCGCTTATACTTCTCATTTGCTTTGTCCAATCGCTCCTGAACAATTTTATGACATTCAGTCAACTCATCAACAAAGTCTACAGCTCTTTTAATCGTCCCCTTCGTTTGTGGTACTACCGTTAAGTCCAACGGTCCCCTTGGTAAATTTGAATATACAATCTGAAATGGACTAAATCCCGTACTACGATTCATTGCATGATTATGAGCAAACTCTGCTTGGCATAATTTCATGTCCCAGCTCTTCAGATTGTCCTTCACAAGACATCGCAATAAATTTCCCAACGATCTGTTAACAACTTCTGTCTGTCCATATGTTTACGGATGATAAGCGCTGCTAAAGTTCAACTTCGTTCCCACCATCTTCCACAAACTTAACCAAAAGTGACTCAAGAAACGAGTATCCCTATCCGACACAATAGATTCTGGCAATCCATGAAGTCGATAGATCTCCTTGAAAAACAACTGAGCGACATGAACAGCATCCGCCGTCTTCTTACACGCAATAAAATGTACCATCTTCGAGAAACGATCCACCACAACATATATAGAGTCATTTCCCCTTTGAGTTCTCGGCAATCCCAACACGAAATCCATGCTAATGTCTACCCATGGTTTTGTTGGAACAGGTAATGGCATATACAATCCTGCATTTATAGCTGTCCCTTTTGAAACCTGACAAACATGACGTCTACGCACGAACCTTTCAACTTCACTTCTCATCGACGGCCAATAATATGATTGAGAAATCAACTGCAATGTTCGATCTCTACCCACATGGCCTTCTTCATGTAGCTCCTTTATAATCTTCATTCTCAAACTACAATCCAGTACACACAATTGATTCCCCTTAAATAAGAAACCATCAATCAACACAAATTCATCAGAACTTCCCTCCTTGACTTTCTCAACAAATTTCATAAAGTAAGGATCTTCTTTAAGCAATTCTGGCAATAGTTCAAACCCTGTCTCTTCAACTTTCATTGTCATCAACAAATGATTTCTCCTGCTCAATGCATCAGCAACACGATTCGTCACCCCTGATTTGTGTTTAACAACAAAAGTAAACTGTTGAAAATACGTAATCCACGATGCATGTCTCACTGAAATCTTATCCTGTCCTTGCAAATGCTTCAAAGCCTCATGATCAGTGTAAAGAACAAACTCTTTCTGAAATAGATAATGTCTCCAGTGCTTCACAGCTTGAACAATTGCATAAAATTCAACATCATAAGTACTATATCTCAACTTAGCTCCTGATAACTTCTCACTGAAATAAGCAACCGGTTTTCCACTCTGACTCAATACTCCACCAATCCTAACTTTAGATGCATCAGTATGTATCTCAAATAACAACTGAAAGTTCGGTAAAACTAGAATCGGTGTCGTCGTCAACAGTGTCTTGATCTTCTCAAAAGCAACCCCTGCTTCCTTTGATCATGAAAACTTCTTCTCCTTCATACAATCAGTAACTGGTGCCATCACGCTACTAAAATGTGGAATGAATCTTCGATAGAAAGATACCAATCCATGAAAACTCCTCACTTCATTAATCGTCTTGGGCCGTGGCCAACTCCTGACAGCTTCTACCTTACTTTCATCCACTTGAATTCCTTCTTTCGATAGAACATATCCCAGAAATAAAACACTGTCCCTCATAAACACACACTTCTTTGTTGCAGCATAAAATTTCTCCTGTCGTAGAATCAACAGTACTTCACGCAAATGCTGGACATGCTTTTCCCTACTCCCACTGTAGATCAAAATATCATCAAAATAAACAACCACGAACTTCCCAATGAATGGTCTGAAAATCTGGTTCATCACTCTCATAAAAGTACTTGGTGCATTCGATAAACCAGACGGCATAACCAACCATTCGTATAAACCTTCCTTGGTTTTGAAAGCAGTCTTCCATTCATCACCCGGCCTAATACGAATCTGATGGTATCCACTCTTCAAGTCAATCTTTGAAAACACAACAGCTCCATTCAACCGATCTATCAAATCATCCAACCTCGGCATAGAAAATCTATATCTTACAGTGATCTTGTTCAGAGCCCGACTATCCGTACACATTCTCCACGAACCATCCTTCTTTGGCACCAATAAGGCTGGCACTGCACAAGGACTCAAGCTCTCCTGAACACGCCCCTGTTCTAACAACTCCTCCACCTGCCTTCTCAGTTCCTCATGCTCCATAGGACTCATCCTATAATGTGGCCTGTGTGGTAATACTGCCCTTGGCACAAGATCAATCTGATGTTGAATATCCCGCAACTGTGGTAACTCCGTTGGCAACTCTTCAGGAAACACATCTCTGAATTCTTCCAATACCGGTTTTACATCCTCTGGAACTTTTATAGATTCAGTAGCTTCACGCCCAATCAACAAAAACACCTCTGAACTCTCTTCTACTTCTTCAATAAATTCCTTCAAAGTCAATAAAGTCTTCAGCTCCTCAATTTCTTCTGACTTGCTTTCTTCTTGTTGTCTCTTCTTTGGAACCAAAATGATCATAACACCTTCAAACATAAAGCTGTAACTATTGGTCCGACCGTCATGTTGTACTTCTCGATCATACTGCCATGGTCTTCCCAAAAGTAGGTGACAAACATCCATCTCAACCACATCACACCAAATCTCGTCTTTATATTTCTTCCCAATAGAAAATGGAACTCGAACTCGCTCATCCACCTTCACCTCTCCTCCTTTTCTCAGCCACGCAAACTTGTAAGGATTAGGATGTTTCTCCGTCTACAACTTTAGCTTTCTCACAGCTTCAGTAGAAATAATATTGTCACAACTTCCAGCATCAATCACAAATTTACAAACCTTTCCCAGAATAGTGCATGTTGACTGAAAGATGTTACTCCTCAACCAACTAGCTTCTTCTTCTTGCTTCGGTATTAAACAAGACCTCCTCATCATTAGATTACATCCTTCATCTCCTGACACAATATCATGTTCATCCTCCTCAACTGGACTAGAATAACCTTCCCTAACATCCTCACCTTCAACTTCAGCGATCATAGTTCGTTTCTTCGGCTTCGGACATTCATTACTCTTGTGACCCACTTCCTAGCAATTGTAACACTTGAAACTGTTGTTGACCTTCGCCTTCGCAACTTCATTCTCAACTGGTTTATTGATAGATTTAGGAACATTAGAGCTTCCACTAACACCCTTCACTTGATTGTTGGAATTAGTAAACACACCACCTCCACGCCTTCCCTGCTTCTCCCAAGCCAACGCTTTCTGATGTGCTTCTACTACAGATCTAGGATCAAACATATTCACCATATCTTGAATCTGTATCCTCAACCCTCCAACAAATCTAGCAGTCAGCTGTTCCTCTGTCTACATAATGTCATTTCGAGCAATCGGTTGATAAAATTCATCAGCATAATCATTAACAGTCTTCGTCCCCTGCCTTAGATTCTGCAACCTCTGGTACATGAGTGATTGTTAGTTATAAGATAAAAATGTAGCTTTCATCAACTTCTTCATCTTCTCCCATGATTCAATCTTCGACTTTTCCATTCTCTCCCATGTAAGTTTAGTTTGCTGCCACCATGCTAAAGCTCTACCTCTCAAACGAGTAGCAACCAACTTAACTCTTCGATTCTCCGGGACTTCTTTGAAATCAAAGATCTCTTCAACATTAGACAACCAATCTAAGAATTCTTCAGCTACCATTCCACCCTTGAACTCTGGAATTTCCATCTTCATACCCGATTCCCAACGTCGATCATCTTCAACATCCCGATATGCATTACGTACTTGGTCTCGATCTCGATAATGAACACTACATCTATCACCATCTTCATCATAATCAAATGTATGTCTATATCGATCTCGACCATCAACATCCCTTCGATCACGCATGTCTCTTCTACTAGGTCTCTCTTCATCTCTATATGGCTCATTTTCAAACTCTCATGGAGTTCTCCTCTCTTCGTGACCATAGTCATGGTGATCTCTTCTTGACGAAATTGACGTTTCTCTTCTTTCTCTAAAAGATTGCGGTGATACCCTTCTCGCTTCCATAACCGATGGCGAAACTTTGTTTCTTCCATGGTTCGAGATTGGTGATCTCCTCCTTTGATTTTGATTCAAATCATTCATCAATTTCTCTAACTTTCCAATGCCTTCATCAAATTTCTCATTAATGCGTTGTTCCATTTGCTCGGCTTCTTGTCTTCTATACAACGCTTCAACATTCTAATGACGGTTAGCTCTCCTTGGTGGCATGGTTGAACTTCACAATACTTCAACAAATACTTCAAAAATCTTCAACACAAGTCAAACAAGCACGGCTCCAACTCAACTTGGCTCGGCCTCAACACTTCAACACAAATCAAATTCAAACAACTTCCAAACTTTGATCCAAAATAGAATGGATCGAAAGTTCTCCTCTTGTTGCAACTTCAAGATGAACACGATGAACACCAAACTTCAAACTCCTTGGCTCCAAGACTCGTCTTAGCTATGATTAGCTAAGTCAAGCTCCGATACCAAACCTGGCACAGCGGATAATAACAAAACGATATAGATCAATGAATGTAGCAATCGGTGGATTGAAGATACTGAAATGCCCAAATTCGTTGATCACAAAGATACCGAATTCTAGCTATCTTCGACACATTGATCGCGCATGATACTGTGAAAGAAGATCTACAATTCTTCAAACGTTGATCAAGCGCACTTGATACCGTGAATTGGCTTCAACAATCGTTGAATCGAGCGCACTCGATTAACCGAAAGTGGAGATAGGAGATCACACTCAACTACCAATTTAGATGAAAGCACACAGCAATCGAAACGAAATTTTATTCAACAATCCACCTAAAAAAAATTACAACACACTCCCTATTTATAGCATTTTTGACCCAGACCCTTAAGTCGTTGCCGACCTAGTTCCCCACGACTCACGACTCATCCTTAGGTCGTACGCGACCTAATACATCACACACATACACGACTCAAAACAATTACATCACAACAGCCTTCGGCCGACTCAACACTTGAACGACTTAAGGAAACACACAAATATACAACACCTAGGTCGTATTCGACCTAACGACTTACGACTCAAAGAAAAACAAATTACAACACACGACTCAAAGCTTAAGTCGTAGACGACTTAAACACACGGCTTAAAGAAATACAGACTCATCACAACACTTAGGTCGTATACGACCTAGCGACTCATCATATGTCGCTCATGACTCAACGTACACGACTCAACACTTATTACATCACCTCCACATACATGACCGACTTAACGATTCTTGAAGGAGCGGCACATTCCAATGAACCAACTAAGTTAAGTCATAACCTGTTAGAGTTAGGTCGTTAACTCGGCACAACTTCCCCTCTGGTCTCCAGTTAGGTCGGAAATGACTTAACTCTTCTTCATTAACTCGCATCTCTCCCGCACGTGATTCCTTAGGTCGGGAACGACCTATATCTTCCTTCTTAAGTCAAGGACGACTTAACTCCTCCTTAAGTCGTGTACGACTTATCTCTTCTCTTCTAACTTGAGCTGCATCAGTCTTTCGAATAGGACCGACACAAATCAGCTTGTATGGTGAAGCAAACCGTCGTTTATTGTGTCGGTCCTTTTAGAAAAACCGACACAACTGTTGCTTGTTTTGTGTCGGTTCTTTATTGACAACCGACACAAATGATTGATATTTGTGTTGGTTATGTTTGTTTTTTCAACCGACATAATTGATATACAGTTGTATCGGTTCCCTTTGAAGTAACAACCGACACAAGTTATGTCTGAAGCCAAAAAAACTATTATTACCGTTTAAGATTATAAAAACAGTATGAAATTGAATTTTAATTTTTTATAAACGAACGTTACTATAAACTGGTTGAACAAAAAATATAATTATATTATCCATCAACATAATTCATGTTTACAGACCAAAATAGAATATAATCTATCACAAACATAACGTACATAAAAAAATACCAATGTACGTTACAAAAGATCAGCGTACACAAAAAAAACAACTACATCCAATTATACATGATATAACTAGCTAAATTCTCTCAAACCTCGTCTATCACTTGTTGGTTATAAGAATCGTATCGTACAAAGTCCTGCAATTAAGAGAATTGTTATACAAAAGACAATAATTAAGTCAGGAATACTCTGCATAAAAGAATATGAGAGGAATGTAATTCAAACACAGGTTGAACCATAAGCTGAATATTGGAAACGGTAATTGGGGACTTGTGTTATTCACCGTGTAACATGATCATATTATCTGTATTAGAGGTGATTTTTTACTTGCCTGTGCAATATGTAATAATGTTTGTTGTTTTCACAATTAAATGCTGTGTAGTTAACAGTCTCAATGGTTAGGTAGAAAGAAAGATTTGAATTATGGTCATGGTTAATTTGAAAACAATGCAACAGCCGTAGCATGTATATATTATACACAAATCAGGTTTATCCCCTTACAGAAACATCAAGTAATTCACTAATCTTTGTTTAATGGTATGCTTGGTGGCTAGTAACTAACAATATCCAACTGTCGTACCTATGTCAATAATATGAATATGGAAATAACTGGAAAATTACGTTGCTGTAATATGGACAAAATCACTGGAAATCCCTATAAAGTAAATAGCTTATGAAATAGAGCATTTCCTTAAATAAAACTCATGAAATATTGGATCAAGAATCTATGAAGCAAAATTAATTGTCAATTTGGACCTTACCATTGTGTATAAATTAATTAGAAAGGAAACAGGGTAGTTGGTTCTAATAACCAAAACAATTCAATTATTCAAATAAAAATGAATCCAATCTTATACCAAACTGATTGAAATCAAGCTTCTCCGTATCTTCACATATTCGGAGGAAATAGTTGAAGCCAACAAACGGCATCCCTTCACATATTATTTTACAGATTCTAAAAACTAAAATAACAGTAGTATTAAATTGACACATACATTTATGTGAAGCTTACATTTTCAAAACTTGACACATATGTCAAAATATTCTAGTCTTTGCAAAATATGTCTGCTCATGAAGTTATACACTTGAAACGGTTCTAACGTTTAAGAATTTATGAATTTTATATATATCCAGAGATCACTGACGTATACATTCAATATGTGCTCAAAATTCAATACCTAAAAATACACATATTAAAATACATATATCTAGAAGTGTCTGTTTTTAATAAGCTGTACACATACCTGTATTTCTTCAAAAATCCGAACACATATTCATAGCTTATTTGTATTTGTAAATTGATAAGCGTATATCGAAACCTTAAATATTTTCAAAACTAATCGTACGTACAATTTTGCGTGCTTAAGTTCATATATGTGTGTGCGCATGCGTGTGTGCACGCGTCTACTCGAAATTATTGATTCTTACGACACCAAACATAATTGGAGTGTACACAGGTAATCATAACATACCTAGATTTTAATATTTTTGAACAACTTGAGACCCTTGTATTTTTGTAGCTTGGTCACAATCCATTCTTTGATATAAAAAATTGCGTGAACTTAAAATTATGTATATTTGTCAATATCACTGTGCATGAGGCCTTGATGGAAGTATTTCCAAACAAATATACTATTAGACATGTGAAATTTTATGTATGAACAGATGTTTAGTTTCAAACAGTAGTGCAATCTTAAGCACATATTTTGCAGAAGAATACATATATAGTATGGTATACATATGTTCAGGTTTAAATATATTTTGGATTTCAGACGATACAATTCTTTAAATACAGCGAGCTTTCGGGAGATGAAATTTCTAATACGAATAGGACTTTGAATGAGTTAAGACTCTATTTTTTTGTCTAATTTCCAATCTGCTTGGTGCATCACTACACATTTTCTCGGTTTATTTTCTTCTTCAAATACATGAACTGAACAGTAAATAAAGACTTGGCATTTGATTTCTTCTAACTAGCATTGCAGCAATGATTTGATCGAAATATACCTATAATGTAGCTAATGTATAATATGAAGGAAAAATAAAACTAAAGTAGTACCTTTTGTAAATCGATGCTTTGATTGTGGTTTTTCACTATGTCATGCATATACCTCATCACATAATATACACAGTCAGTTGCTCCTAATTGTTGAGGACACTACAACAATATTACAAGATAACTTAATAGTTTGTTTAAAATGAATTCATATGCCAAACAATATATAGTATTTATTTTATTTTATTTTTTATTTGAAAATCAAATCACCTTAACATGCTTCCATTTCAAGGTACTTCCTCGAGACTTGCCACCGAATGCCTTGTAAATTTTGAAGGCCCTACACATGCAAGAAAATGTTAAATAATAAGTACTCCGACACCTGCATTTACATACACTAATTTCATGTATAAATTTTTAATTTTACCACATATACTAACTTCATATAAGAGAGCAAATATATACAACTTACGTGCTCACTTGCGGTTTAATTTCAAGTTTATGTTTGCGTTCGGCCTGAGGATCAAAAACATAATCTCATTCATTTCTACACGGAAAACAAGCAGTATACAATGTTTCCTGCGTTACAAGATTTATAGCAAGTTAAAATTGGCATCAAATTTGTAAACTAGTTACTAAAAGTTTAATGTTCATACCCTTCTTACTGTGGGGCTAAAAGTAAGGTTTTAGATTGCAATGCTTTCCATGTGTTCGACAAATATGTATTTGTCGCATCTGGATGTTTTCGCACTTAGGAAAGCTTTTTGGGACACATAAACCCAATGGTCTCCACTTTGAGATCATTGCACATATGATTTAACCACTTAAACAAATTTAAACATATATTATTAGTTTTTTAAAAATTGACTATTCATCAAAAAACAAGATGGTTATATATAAAAAAATTGCTAAGGAAAAAATTACTCACATGATGTAAAGTTGCAACCATGATGCATTCAACCATGTCATACTAAGGAATTGGATAATGTCGTCCATCGTGATATGAATTTCAAAGTCCTCATCGTATGTGAATAAATCCTTATTCACTTGAATTGCATTGATGGCACTATCATTGGATAACATTTGAAGTATTAGGTCAAGGAAATATCTGCACTCGCTCGTTAAAGTTTTGAGAATCTCTTCATCCACGATTGATTTGCGTTTTGCAGACTCATTTGACATTGTATTCACGACCTTGTCATTACTATTTTCAAACAAATCCTTGTTTAGTTGATATGTAGGCACCTAATTCAAAATTTTAAGTAGATGTTTGAAATGATGTTGTTAAAAGAATAGACGAATGCTAAGAATTCAACTTCATATGTTAACTACTTTCCGATAAGTTTATAAATAGCTAAATTATCTATAATAAATTCTAGTATGAAGAAATTTTACTTCTTTAATATGTTCTAATATGAAATAGAGGATTTTAGCAAGCAAAATTAAGGAAGAAAAATTCATTCATTACTGTATCATTATCTCTTAAAAGCACAAGGCTTTTAGGCCATTGAACAAAACTCCCGACTGCTTCACCTATCGTGTTGTGATGTTTAGTTGGAACAGGAAGTGAGGTTCCTTCATGACTAGACTCCACTGCATCAATTCCAACTTTTACATGATCGACAAAGATTTTTTGATTATGACATTGATCTCCGGACCTTGATGTGGGATGTACCATGCCATGAACCACTACAACAATTTTGGAGTCCACATTCACGGCCAAACGACATTTAATCGGTTTCTAGAATGGCAAGTACAAAACCAACATTTTTCACTTAGCACTTGTCAAATACATAAAATCGTATACGTTTATAAATTCAACTATGAATTGTTTACCTACAAGTCTGCAAAGGGATCCGTCTCTTGAGTTTTGTTTGCATATTGTAATTTGCACGGGTGCATTGATTGACAACTACTACGATGATCAATTAATGGTATGTTGATCTCCACCTCCTTGGGCAAATTCATCGTGTTCAAAATGTTTGCAATCTACTCTTGAACTATTGTACTCATCTCTTGTCTCAATTTTTGGCTCACTTTAGCCTCTATTTCCTGAGTGATAACATGTAGCACATTAGCTGATATTACACCACTTCGACCTTTCCTTTTCTCTACATCCCCAAATACGTTTTTTATACCAACCGCCCCACCAATCCCTCTAACTCGACCTGGATGCTCTTTTTTTTTAAGACCACGACTCAAGACATCAACATACCTATCTGGAACCCATGACCCTTCAACGGCTTTTCCTCTCCAATCATTCTGTCAACAAAAAAAAGCTAAAACATAAGGTGGCATGCTTTTCACTATCGTATGAAGATTAAAAAATTAAAATAGTGCTATAGTATCATGCTTTTTACTGAAATGTTAGCACCACACGTTTGCTGAAATTATATCATATAACGTGTCATATTTTATCTAATAAAGAATGCTGGGTTGTGTGTATTTTCAGTTTAAAACATGTAAAGCGATAAAACACATGGAAACTAGTCGTACCATTTTATCTACAACCATCTTAGTTTTCTCATTAGGGATGGCATAATTTCCATCGGCACCTTTTTTTTATCATGCCAAAATCCAATCAATACTCCGATCTAAAACAGGTCCACCTGGCAATATGGTCGAGGAACCATGGCCTTCAATTATCCATTTAGCCTTCTTCCCTGCATATCCAGCTTGTCCTGAATATGAGGATGCTCGTTGCATGCCTGACTCTTCCTAGCCTTCTCACTTATTTGATGTTTTATGACATTGCAAAAATTAGCAAAACAGAATAGCACAAGCCACAGAATAGTTGCAATTTGCACAAATGTTTGTACTATTTCTCTATGCATGAGTAGTATGCATTTAGTATGCAATGATAGAAGAAGAAAGAAAATTATGCAAGCCAAGACAACCTAAATTTTCGAAAATTTGCAAAGTAGAAAGCATGGCTGTGTCCATATTTCAAAGCAAAGGACAATGAGGTGCCTCATTTCTTAAAGAAACAATGAAACATATTGAGATGTCCTGATGTATTAAATAAAATTATGCATATATATACAAGACATCATACAATTCTCATTTCTTTTTAAAATGGTGTTGTTAACGCTAAAATGTGAACGCTAACACCCCGGTGTGTGAAGTGTAGTTGTGAAAGCACCACCCGATAGATCGGGAAAGAATTACAAGCAAGTCATAGCAGAAAAGCAGTAAACAACAAAATTTTTATAGTGGTTCGGCTTAAGGGTATAGCCTACGTCCACTCTAAGTACTTTTATTAATAATCTCGTTACAAGCTGATACAATTCTTCTCAAGTACAATATACTTCAAGCTACAAGTGATTTGGAACAAGTCTTAAGCTTCAATGTCGATTAAAGTCCTTAAATTCATGTTGAAGATGTGTGGTTTCTTCGTGAAGCTCTTTGATGTATTCCTCTAATCTTGAAAGCTCTAAGTGTTGATGAAGTTCTCAATGCAGTAAGGTAACGGTGTCTGAAGAGAATGTGCCAAAAGTCCTTTGAATGTTGGAGGTGGTTGCCTATTTATAGAGAGTTCTGATTCTGAAATTTTTGCCAAGTCCTAAACCGTGGCCGACTCAAGTTAAGCCGCAGCCGACTTAAGGTGAGTCGTGACCGGTCTAAGGTCGCCTCCGAGTCAACACCACCTCTCCTCAGTAACATGGCATCGGGCTTATATTAGGTCGTGGACGAGTTAACTTGGTAGGTCGCAAGTCACGGTCCAAATGATAAGTCCTGGATCGTGAACGAGATAACTGGGGAGCTGGATCGGTTGTGACTTGGGTCGGCAACTATTCTAGGTCGCCAGCTTGGTAGGGCATTAGATTGGTAACTCGGTCAAGTCACTGAGTCGGTATCTTCTGAGTCTTAGGCCAGTACCCACGTTAGGTCGGCAACTGTTTTAGCCTTAACTCGGTATTTCTCAAGTCGGTATGCCTCTCAATCCTACTAGGTCGGTAACCCTTTGAATCTTAAGTCGGTCTCCCTTGAGTCGCTGTCCCTTCTGAGTCATTAAGTCGGTAACCATTGAGTCGCCATTCATTTTAGGTCGGCAATGAGCTAAGGCTGTTGGGTCGGTATTTATGTTGAGTCGGTAGCCTCGTTGAAGTGTTAAGTCGGCATAACCCTTAGGCCTTAGGTCGGCAACCCCTGTTGAGCCTTAGGTCGGCACCCCCTGTTGAGCTTTAAGTCGACATGCTTCTAACTGTTAGGTCGGAACCTCTTGATGCACTAGATCGGTGAGTCATGGTCAAAGCGGAGTTAACATTTGCCCCTCGAAGTATACGCCTAAATGTTAGGTCGTGTGCTTCGATAGCCCTTAACCCGTCCCCTCTTAGGTCGGTAGGTCGTATGCGACCTAACAGTTAGACCATGTGTGTTGCTCCAAATTTTCCACTGCAGGGTATAAGTTAACTTTCTTCCTCTTTCTTCGTCACTTACTCTCTTGCCTGATTCCGCCATTAAAGTGTTCTCAAATTCCTAGAAGCAATTTCCTTCCAACTAATCACCGATAATCTCTACCATCCATTGCGTTAGTGATTCTATTTCTCTTTCGATCGTAGATTACTTGTCGATTCATGAATCCTGTCGCTCAAACACGAATCGCCTCTTTGTGTGATGCTCCATCAAGAATACCATCGTTTTCGTAATTGGTGAAGTTTAGGTTGCTTGAGATGATTGTTGATACAATGAAGGGGTTTATCGCCTCAGGCTCGATGGTCTTAAATGGCAGGACATCAGATCCGTGACAATTTCAAATTATTTTATTGGGTTATTGGATTATGTGAATGAAGGCGGCTGCTGATGGAATGGTTATTGGGTTAACAGGTTGAATGTAGTGAGATGTTAGCTCGGAAGCGACTCAGTGAATTTGGGTAGCTTAACATTTGGCCGACCTTACCCGTAGATCGTAGCCAAATTAATTCTTGGGGAAAACTGCCGATTTAACCTTCTACTGATTTAACCTTGAACCGCAGCCAAGTTAATCCCTAAGTCGTGGCCGAGTTAAACCCTTAAACCGTGACCGAGTTGGCTCTTAAACCGCTGCCGAGTTAACACTTAAGCTTTGGGCATGCTGACTTTTTGAGAGCATAGATCCACTTTGAGTTTCTAACTTGAACTGCCAAACTAAGTTGCCTAAATTTTGAACTGCCCCAACTTTAAATTTGCTTGAATCTCATTGTATTATTTCACAGATCGCATTAACTTATAAGCTGCTAACCTGCTGAACATAACAAACAAAGAAAACCAAGGCGAAAATACTGCCATTGACTGCCCATGTCAGATGACAGATTAGTCAAGACAAGACAAGCAACTTAATTATATTGCATGAAATGTTTGTGAATCAATCAATTAGAGTTAATCATTAATGCAAAGTATCAATAATCTGAACTGATTTATCTGCATCAACATCTTACTTGCATATTTAGGCTTAAAACAATAGTCCCTGAATTTCATAACTAACAAATGCTTGCTAGTTTTCATTCCAGTTATATTTGTTCACTGCTTGATTGATTTTACACAACACTTCACACACTTTAGGAAACGTGCACCTTCATGTTTGAATACCCAGTTGTTTATGTAGAATGACTTCCCACCGAGAAGAAGAAGTGGTAACTCAAGAGGAAGAAACTTTTCCGATAGCTGTTCCCATAGAGAATCCTCCGGAGAGAACCTCGACTATTCTAACTTCGAGAGCGTTTATCCAGCTGCGCACTCAATTTGGCTTTGCTGAAAGTGATGTTCTTCTCCCTGGGCCAAGTGATACTGCTGACAATCCTCCCTATGGTTTTGTTGCAGTCAATCGCCAAATGTGCTTAAGTGGGGCGATTCCTCCTTTTAACGACTTCCTTCGAACTCTTCTCCTTCGGTTGACAATCTCTCCGTTTCAACTTCATCCCAATGGCTATGCCATCTTGACGGGGTTATGTGTTTTGTTTAGAAGAACTCTTGATCGCCTACCGAGTTTTGAAGAAATTCGTTATCTGTGCTCGTTTGCAAAGAGTAAAGATCATCCTTCCCTCATTATTGTGAGAAGTGCTAGAAACCGCAAGCTCATTTCCGATCTTACTGAAAGCGTTCATGGATTTTTGAACCAGTTTTTCTTTGCCCGCTGTCCCCCAGGGTTTTATGCCATCTAGAGAGTAGGAAGTAAGATTAGTGTTTCTATTTTTTCCGTTGTGAAACTTTTTCGAGATCCGAACTTTCAATTGCTAATTTCATTCTTTGTTCCTTTCAGCACTTCCTCTCCCTTCTAGAGACCCAATTCATAAGCAAGTTTTTGAGAGGTTGAGTGCCGTGGCCACAGAAGAGAGGAGCATAAAATTTCTGTTGAGGGATGAATTTTTACATCAACATGGGCTTCTACACACTTCTCGCTCTATGCATGCTCATGAAGTTCCAACGGAAGTCCCCGATTCTTCGATAAAGACTCCTGAATCTTCGCTGGTGAAGTGCTCCACTTCTGTTGATGTTGCGGGGCCATCTGATAAACTTGCCCCGGTTATCGAGGAAGAAGAGCCTCAGGGATCCTCTCACCATTCACAAGAATCTGGTGAAAAGGCTAAGAAATCCAGTCCTGTCAAGCAAAGCAGGGACGATACCTTCGAAGGATTGAGCGACCTCTTCGCTACTTCACAAGAGATCTTCAAAGATGACCCTACTACTGCCGGGATTTCTTCTTCAGTAGTTGAAGCTACTTCTATTTTGCAACAGTCGTCGTCGACTCAAGAGTTGACGTTAACTATTACACCCACAACCACTCCCCAAATAAAGAGTGGTTCGTAGATTAATGCGCGTAGTTTGCACATCACACACACTTAGAATTTCTCATCACTTCTATGCACTTATCTTCTTGTACTTTAAAGATTTCTAAAGCTTATTATTTTAATTCCAGATTCTCCTATGGGGCGCAGCGGCTCGTACTATGGTGATTTCCAACGCTACGGGAGGCGTAGCCAGTATGATTACAGGCGTTACCTTCCTTCTTACAGAGAGTCGGATTAAGAGAGGGCCGTCAGGAAAGCCGACGAGAGACGAGCATATGAAGAACTTCGCCGAAGGGAACAAGAAAGACATGATCTTCCCCACAGAGATGATGACACCCAAAAGAGAAAAGCTCATGATGAGAGAGGAAAGAGTCACATAGACGATTCTTCTAGCAAGCGGGCTAGACTTACTGAAGAAACAACTCCTTCAGCTTCTGAACATGTCCCTGCTCAATCTCCTGCTCCCGCTCGCTCCGACATTCAAGCAATCATCAACCGGCCCGCATACCAAGTCGGGCAAGGTCCTCCCACTCTTCAAAGTCGATTTCCTCAGTGGTGCCTGAGAGGGGTTCGATTTGATCTCGACTTGGTTCCCCTCGACAAACCGGCTATGCTGCGAAATCTTGATGCTGTCAGGACCGATATCGAAAGAGTGTCGAACTGGCAAAAACTCGTCGACGAACTTCAGAGGGTTAACCGAGCCAATCTCGAGGCCATGCTAACAATGGAGAATGATAAGGCTGAGTGGCAGAAGACTCTTGAACAGCATAACGCCGAAATGAGAAGTATTGCTTCCTACAATGAAAAGCTGGAAGCGGAAGTAGAAAAACTTAAGGAAGAATTAGCTACTTCATCTACTTTCCATTCACAAAAGGAGAGCATGCTTCAGCAACAAGTACGAGGTGCGCATGCCAGTCAAAGAGCAGTCGAAGATAAGCTTGCACACAAGGAAAAGGTCATAGAAGAATATCGTGCTGAAACTGTACAACTGCGAGAACAGACCGGCTCTCAAAGCTTGGAGATAGAGTTGTTAAAAACTCGACTTGCTATGGCCGAAAAGGAGCGCGACGAGGCTGTTGCTGGTAAACTTGTGGCTGAAGAGGCTCATCAAGCAACCAAAGCTGACATTAGCTCCACATTATTCGATTTTTATCTGCACAGCATTTTGGGACGTGGCAGCCTTGCCTTTCTAGGCCCCAAGTATGAAATCACACTGGCTGAAGTTTGGGAGGCAGCACTTGATATGCTCGGTGGTAAAGGTGCTGGATATGCTAAGTCATCCCTTGAAGAGCATTATCTTGATGATGAGGCCCGTGCCGCTCTTGCCAAGGGAAAGGAGCAGCTTGCCAGAGTGCGGGCCGGGATGGCGGAAGAGGAGCGTTCTGAAAAAGAAGTACCGCCTACTACCTCTGAACGTCCTCTAGTTTCTCCCGAGGTGGACATTACAGGCTCTAGTGCTCATTCGCCGCCTCCTACAAAAACCGGGGTAATTACCCCTACTGATGAAGAGGCTTTGGAGGACATTGGGGCTCAGAATTATGAGATTGAACTGACGAAGCCAATATCTTCAGGTAATTTCGACATTGGTCCGATTCAGGTGGATTGCCTGCTTATTCCTCAAAAATTTGATGAGCTTCTCGATTACCTCTTGAATCTCGATGAACACATATCTCCCTTCTTTCGGGAAGATACTAACATTTTCAATTTTTCCTCTTCTGCAGTTGAAACAACAAGTGCCGTGCAGACTTCGCCTTCTCTGGTTATTCCTCCTCCATCTCTTCAGGTGACTCCTCCTTCTGCTTCACAACCTGGGTCACAAGAGGAGAAAATTGAGGCTCTTCATGGTTTGGATGACCCTGTTGCCTCGCAGGAGCAAAAAGATGAGGGACTCGAAGGAGGTGAGATCTCTCCGGAGCGGACTCCTTCTGACGACGTAGTTTTGTCCGCTCTCGTTACTCCGGGGAGTGAGTCTTCTTCGCAGAGAAGAAAGAAGCATGGGACATCGAAGAGGAGGGGGAAGAAAATTATCACCACTGAAGAGGAACCGGAAATTGCGCCAGTTGCACCTCCCTCCCCTTCTTCCCTTATGCCTTCAGACCAACCTGAAAGACCCGAAAAGCTAACCACTCGGCCGGGTAAAGGGTCTAAAGGCGGCAAGAAGAAATGAAGAGTTGAGCTTTTTGATTCCTTTTTTTGTGTAATGGTCGGATGTTGTGCAGGCACCGGCCCCTGCTTTTTATTTTGAAACCTGTATCTGCAATATCTGCAATTGAATAAAATGATTCTTTATTTGTACAGACTTTTGTTTGAATTTGAGAATGCATTTATTATTCATTTTTGCACAAGTTTATTTATACGATGTTGCGGTGAGCTTGTGGTATGTTGTTTGAGCGTACTTTACCGACATAGTTATACCGCTTTGTATGTAACTATACCATGTTGCCCCTATACCATGAGCCTACTGCAATATCGTATACTTTGAGGGGACTTGCACTCTCGTTTTTCTAAAGAATAATTACTTCATTCTCGAAGAGAATTTTCGTAGAGTGCAACTTCCTTCATATAAGCTTCTACGCTTTGTCCTTCGAAGAAATCACTTTTTTCTTTTGCGTATGTATATATTTTGCCAAGTGAATTCTTCTATGTGGTAAAGCGGACCTCTGAACGTACTTTAACTTTCTTTCCCCTTTTCTTTTTTTTTTTTTTTAGAATAGGTAAAGTCATCAAGTACGCTCTTGATGAGGATTTTTCTTTTTTCTTTTAGTAAAAATTTGTGCCTCTGAGGAGAGATTTTTTCACGTTTCAACACTTGGAAGTTTTATTTCAATCTTGGTGAAACGTGTTCCTCCAAAGAGTTGTGCCTTTGAAGAAAGCCTTTTCACGTTTCAGCACTTGGAAGTTTTATTTCAATCTCGGTGAAACGTGGGCTTCTGAAGAGGTCTTTCTTTTTAATTGTGTCCCCGGGAGGGGGTTGTACCTCTGAGGAGGGATTTCTCACGTTTCAACACTTGGAAGTTTTATTTCAATCTTGGTGAAACGTGTACCTCCAAAGAGTTGTGCCTTCGAAGAAAGCCTTTTCACGTTTCAGCACTTGGAAGTTTTATTTCAATCTTGGTGAAACGTGGGCTTCCGGGAAGGTCTTTATCTTGTTTTGCATTTCAACTTTGGTGAAGTGAAATTCCGAAGAGCGGTTACGACACTTCAACTCCTGGTGAAATGGGCCTCCGAAGAGGGCTTTTATTTTGTTTGCATTTCAACTCTGGTGAAGTGAAATTCCGAAGAGCGGTCATAACACTTCAACTCCTGGTGAAATGGGCCTCCGAAGAGGGCTTTTATTTTGTTTGCATTTCAACTCTGGTGAAGTGAAATTCCGAAGAGCGGTCATAACACTTCAACTCCTGGTGAAATGGGCCTCCGAAGAGGGCTTTTATTTTGTTTGCATTTCAACTCTGGTGAAGTGAAATTCCGAAGAGCGGTCATAACACTTCAACTCCTGGTGAAATGTGCCTCAGAGAGGGTTTTCATCGCCTGGAAGTTACTCTCTCATGGTTGGAGGGTCATGACTCCTCCAATCTTTTTTGTTGAGTAGAGAACTTTCTTTTTTGTGGCGTATGACCCATTAGAGGTCTTTATCCTCCGAAGAGTCGTGCCTCCGAAGAGGACTTGTGCTGCCGATGATAGCTTTTGGTTGTATTCTTGTCTTCTTGCTTATGCCTTTTCAGCGATCCTTTTTTTTTCCTTTTCAAGTTTTCATTCCCCTTTTCTCGCAAGTAGCTTGTTTAATCCAAGGAAGCGTACTTCATTGTCAGGCAAGTTCGTGAGAACGGGCACTAGCTTCCTAATTGGATGTTTGTTCGTTCAAACAATCTCAATTTATAAGCAAGGGGTCGTTTCTATCGAAATCATAAGCCGTTCAATTGAAGTATTTCCTATCTAGGATTTGAATTCGGGGCCTTTATGACTTGAAATTTGTTTGTTGAATGATGGTGAGAATCACTCGGTCTTATTATGCGCAAGTTTTATTTCCATTGTCTGCAAAAATGTAAATCGATATTTCAGCAATACATTTTATGTACTTTTATATCGAAAATAAAGCAAACATGTAATAATAATAAAGAACACAAGATTTATAGTGGTTCGGCCAGAAATTTGGGCCTACATCCACTTTATATTCATTCATTATTCACTTGCATTAGTTTTACAATTGCTCTCAATTACAAGAATCATACATCCACAACTCTTTTACATTATTTCAACAAAATTTCAAGTGAAATATGGACGCAAGTGATTGCTGTTCCATGCCCTTGGAATTTGAACTCCTTCAACAGTAGTGAGTTTGAATGTGCCGTCAAGAAGCTTCTGACCTATCACATATGGTCCTTCCCAATTGGGCCCAAACACACCTGTCGCGGTCATAATTCTTTTCAGGACTAGATCTCCAATTTCAAAGCTGCGTTGACGAACTTTGGAATTGAAATGTCTGGCTATCCTTTGCTGATGAGCTGCAACTCTGAGATTAGCTTCGTCTCTTTTTTCATCAAGGAGATCTAGCGCTTCAAGTTGTAGCTTTTCATTTTCTGCTTGATTGAAATGGATTCTTCTGTGTGAAGGGACCTCTGCTTCAACCGGAATCATTACTTCCGATCCGTATGCTAACGAAAAAGGAGTATGCCCAGTCGCAGTTTTGTGAGTAGTTCTGTATGCCTATAGTGCAAGTGGTAGTTTATCGACCCAACCACCTTTTGCTCTTTCGAGTTGCTTTTTGATGGTTGATTTGATGATCTTGTTCACTGCTTCCACTTGCCCGTTTGCCTGCGGATGAGCTACTGCCGAAAAGCTTTTCTGGATTTTGAATCGTTTGCAAAAATCCTGGAATTCCTCGCTTTCAAACTGAGTACCATTGTCTGTGATTATTTTCTGAGGCACAGCGTATCTGCAAATGATATTCTCGGTCACAAAGCTTATCATTTTCTTAGAAGTGATAGTAGCCAATGGTTCAGCTTCAGCCCATTTAGTAAAGTAATCAACTGCAACAATAGCATATTTAATCCCTGATTTGGCAGTTGGTAGCGGCCCAATGAGATCCATTCCCCAAATCGCAAACGGCCATGGACTGACCATCTGTGTGAGTTCGGTAGAAGGTGCTCTAGGAATTTTGGCAAATCTTTGGCATCTGTCACATTTTCGGGAGTAATCTGCAGCATCTCGATTAATTTCTGGCCAAAAATATCCGTATCGGAGAATTTTCTTTGCTAATGTTTGACCACCTGAATGATCACCACATTCTCCTCCATGCACCTCAGCTAGGATTGTTTAGGACTCTTCCCGGGATACACATCGAAGCAATGGCATTGAGAATCCCCGTCTGTACAATCGGCCATCCTGAATTACATAGCGAGAGGCTTTCCTTAGTAGCTTTCGTCTTTCTATCGAATTTTCTGGCAGAGAACCTCTGAGTAGGTAGTCCAGTATTGGAGTCATCCATGACTCTTGTTCTTGAGATACATTCATAATCCAGTCTATATCCATCTCGTCTATACTTGGTGCTGAAAGGACTTCTGCAGGGACCAATCCCAATAGTTGAGCTTCACCAGAACTTGAATACTTTGCGAGGGAATCTGCCTTCATATTCTCTTCCCGAGGAATGTGGCTTATTGAATAGTGATCGAGTTCACATAGGAGTTCCCAAGCCTTTGACAAGTAGGAAGGCAAGTTTCCACCTTTTGTTTGAAATTCCTTCTTGACTTGGCATACAATAAGCTGAGAATCACTGAAGATCTGTAATGCTCGAATGTTTAGCTCTTTAGCGATTTTCAGACCTGCAACAAGAGCTTCATATTCTGCTTCATTGTTTGTTGAAGGAAATTCCAATCTTAGTGCATAACATAATGATCGACCTTCAGGAGTTTCAAGTACCACTCCGGCTCCAGAACAGTAGTCATTTCTTGCGCCATCAACATACATCTTCCACTGGATTGGGGAATCATTGATCGTTTCTTCCTCACCATTATCTTTCTCTGTGAATTCTGCAATGAAATCAGCTAAAGCTTGTCCGTTGATTGCTTTTCGGGGGTGATAAGTGATGTCATATTGACTGAGTTCAATGTTCCATTTTAGAAGGCGACCCGAAGTTTCAGGGCGAAATAGGACTTGCTTTAGAGGTTGATCAGTAAGTACCCTGATAGGATGAGCTTGGAAATATTGCCTCAGTTTCCTTGATGCAACTAGTAGGCAATAGGCGAGTTTTTCCAACTTGGAGTAATTCAGCTCTGCCCCAGTGAGTCTTTTGCTGATATAGTAAACCGGATGTTGAATCCTTTTGTCTTCCTGTATCAGCGCTGCACTTAGAGCATGAGATGATACTGCCAAGTATATAAGAAGATCCTCACCATTGCCTGGCCTAGAAAGTATTGGAGGCGTTTCCATATGACGGATCAACTCATCGAAGGCTTTTTGGCATTCGGAAGTCCATTCAAAATTCTTCTTTCCTTTCTTCAGGGCGTCAAAGAATGGGATGCATTTATCAGTGGCTTTGGAAATGAACCGACTCAGGGCGGCGACCTTTCCGTTGAGACTCTGCAATTCCTTCTTCGTTCTAGGAGCTTTAACTTCTTTTAAGGCAGTAATTTGAGCTGGACTAGCCTCAATGCCCCTAGCACTAACAATGAAACCTAAGTACTTTCCGGACTCGACCCCAAATGTACATTTCAGAGGGTTAAGCTTCATTCTGTATTTCCGGAGGACTGCGAACATTTCTGCTAAGTGTTCAATGTGATCCGCTGCTTTCTTAGACTTCACTAACATGTCGTCGACGTAGACTTCCATAGTTTTGCCCAACTGCGGTTTGAACATAGCATTAACAAGTCTTTGGTAGGTTGCCCCTGCATTTTTCAATCCGAAGGGCATAACTCTGTAGCAATAAAGACCAACATCGGTGATAAAGCTCGTGTCCTCCTGATCAGGTTCATGCATCATGATCTGGTTGTATCCGGAGTAGGCATCCATGAAAGACAACAACTCATGCCCCGCTGTTCCATCTACCAGTTGGTCGATCCTGGGCAAAGGGAAGCAATCTTTGGGGCAAGCCTTGTTCAGATCAGAAAAATCGATGCACACTCTCCACTTTCCATTAGCTTTCTTGACCAGCACAGGATTTGAAACCCAATTCGGATATGTAGATTCTTTGATGAAGTTATTTTCCATGAGTCGATCAACTTCTTCTTTTAATGCTGCTGACCTTTCTGGACCTTGGGTTCTTCTTTTCTGTTTAACTGGCGTAAACTTTGGGTCAATATTCAGAGCGTGTACTGCAACTTCTGGAGATATTCCACACATATCGGCATGAGTCCAAGCAAAGACATCCAGATTTGCTTTCAGGAGAGATATCAAGATATTCTGAATTGACACATTAAGCTGTGAACCCACATTCAACACCTTATTTGGGTCCTTTGGGTCAACAGGTACCGGAACTGTCGTTTCCACCGGTACCACTCTATTCTCCCCTGCACTGGCTTTTCTGGGATCCATTTCTTCCGTGCCCCGCTGTGCTCGCCAGTGCAGGGTCCGCCCCGTAATTGCTACAAGGCTGGTTCCTTGATGCGGACTGGGGTTGCCGCATCCTTTCCCATTTCTCTTTTTCTTGACTCTCGCAGTTCTGTCAAATAGCACTCTCGCGCAGCATTTTGATCCCCTTTTATGACTCCTACTCCATTGTCAGTAGGGAATTTAATAGTGAGGTACCACGGGGCTAGGATAGCTTTGAATGCTGCGAGTGTTGGACGGCCAAGAAAAGCATTATAAGCAGAAAACTCATCGACAATCACAAATGTTTGCTTGCGGACCACTTTCCTTTCTGCTTCCCCAAGTTCTACAAGCAGATCGATGGTCCTAATTGGTTGCTTTGGCTCCCCAGTGAAGCCAGCGATCTTCTGTGATGAGGCTTGTACATCGATCATAGGGATTTTCATCTGGTCAAATGTCTTCTTGAAGAGGATATTACACGATGCTCCGCAGTCAATGAGGACTCTTCTGACAATGGCCGGTCCAATACCAGCCGGGATGACCAAGGGATCTAGGGTAGGAGCTTCTATACCTGTGGAATCTCTGGCTCTGAAAACAATATCATTGCTGAAAGTTTTCTGTTGTTTCAGGGGCGTAGTGTCTTCTAAAACAAAGACGTCTTCTTCGGCTGGAGCATATTTCAAAGCCCTGGAATATCTCTCCATCTCACCCCAGCTCTTGCCAGCTGGGTGAGGCCCTCCTGTAATGACATTGATAACGGGCCTTCCAGATTCATGTCCCGTAGCTTTCTCACCTGTCCTAGGATGATGAACAGGAACCTGTTGCCCCTGACTTGACGATGCAGGATTTTTGCTATTCTTCTTCACAAATTGCTGCAGTTTGTTTTCTCTTAGCAACTCTTCAATCAGATTTTTCAACTGGCGGCATTCATCAGTCTCATGACCGGGTTGATTGTGGAAGCGGCAGAATTTCCCACTCTGTATGGCTTTTTTCCCGGTTCTCAAAGGGATAGGTTTAGGGAAATCGACGGAATCTTTAGCGGCAAGGTAGATGTGCTCCGGCGTATGTGATAATGGAGTATATTCTGATGGCTTGAAGGATCGGGGCTTCTTCAGATTACCCTGTTTCTTCCCATTATTATTCTCCCTTTTTTGCCCCACCGATTCATTCTTGCGTGGAGCGACAGTGTTGTCTTCTGCTTTCCCCAACACTGTCTTTACTGGTAAAGGACGGCTTTCCAAGCGAATGAATTCATCTGCTTTTTTGTAGAACTTTTCGAGAGAGGTTGGCTCCTTCATATTTAACCATTTCCCAAATTCGCTTGACTTATCAATAGCCCTCATCAGATAAGTCAATATCATTCGTGGTTCAGCATTGTCCACCTCAGCCAGCGCTATATTAAAGCGGTTCAAGAAAGATCTGATAGACTCACCAGGATTCTGCTCTAAACTCGACAGTGACATGATGTCCTTGGCCTTCGAAGCATATAGTCTAAACTGCTCCTTGAATTTTCTGGTCAAGTCTGAAAACTGATCGATAGACCGGACTGGCAACTTGTTGAACCATAGTAGAGCCACACCTTCCAGGTATACGGGGAAATATCGACACTTTATTTCGTCAGAGGCTCTAGCACCTGTCATGTGCCAATCATATTTATACAAGAATTCATTCGGATCACTTGTCCCTTTGTAAGCTGGAATAGTCGGAGGGACAAACTTCCTTGGAAATTCCGCCTTTAAGACTTTTTCAGTAAACGGAGTTTTACTTGGGGCGAAACCCCATTCCTTCTCATCTTCAACCCTTTGCATACTTTCTTTCATGATCTGCCGGACCATTCCAGAAAGATATTCCTCATCATGCCGAGTTCTAGATCCACCAGCCTCAGGAACTGCCTGCTCAAAGGGACTAGTAGCCCTTTCAGGAGCATTCCTTTCATTAACATCATGAACGTTGCCAGCATAGTTCCTTTCATTACCAGCCGGTTGATTGTTTGCCCCAAGTAAGTCGTTTAACTTATTCAGAATCAGAGCATTCTGGGCACTTTGAGCCTCTAATTGTGCATTTTGGGCGTTTATCTGCTGGTTTAGCCCTAGAATCACAGCATCCAACTCCGCTTTCGTAACTCCAACAGACGGAGTGGGTTGATTAGGTACAGGGGAAGCGGAGGTTCCCTCTTGAATGTTTCCAGATCTGACAGATCTACTTTTCCTTCCAGGAGCCATAATCTCAGATAGACTTCTGGTTTTTAAGGAAATTCTTTCTTCAAATCTCTGTGAAGCAATGATGACAGTTTTCCTGAGTTCAATTCTCAGTGAAAGCACCAAAAATGTTAACGCTAAAATGTGAACGCTAACACCCCGGTGTGTGAAGTGTAGTTGTGAAAGCACCACCCGATAGATCGTGAAAGAATTACAAGCAAGTCATAGCAGAAAAGCAGTAAACAACAACAATTTTATAGTGGTTCGGCTTAAGGGTATAGCCTACGTCCACTCTAAGTACTTTTATTAATAATCTCGTTACAAGCTGATACAATTCTTCTCAAGTACAATATACTTCAAGCTACAAGTGATTTGGAACAAGTCTTAAGCTTCAATGTCGATTAAAGTCCTTAAATTCATGTTGAAGATGTGTGGTTTCTTCGTGAAGTTCTTTGATGTATTCCTCTAATCTTGAAAGCTCTAAGTGTTGATGAAGTTCTCAATGCAGCAAGGTAACGGTGTCTGAAGAGAATGTGCCAAAAGTCCTTTGAATGTTGGAGGTGGTTGCCTATTTATAGAGAGTTCTGATTCTGAAATTTTTGCCAAGTCCTAAACCGTGGCCGACTCAAGTTAAGCCGCAGCCGACTTAAGGTGAGTCGTGACCGGTCTAAGGTCGCCTCCGAGTCAACACCACCTCTCCTCAGTAACATGGCATCGGGCTTATATTAGGTCGTGGACGAGTTAACTTGGTAGGTCGCAAGTCACGGTCCAAATGATAAGTCATGGATCGTGAACGAGATAACTGGGGAGCTGGATCGGTTGTGACTTGGGTCGACAACTATTCTAGGTCGCCAGCTTGGTAGGGCATTAGATTGGTAACTCGGTCAAGTCACTGAGTCGGTATCTTCTGAGTCTTAGGCCAGTACCCACGTTAGGTAGGCAACTGTTTTAGCCTTAACTCGGTATTTCTCAAGTCGGTATGCCTCTCAATCCTACTAGGTCGGTAACCCTTTGAATCTTAAGTCGGTCTCCCTTGAGTCGCTGTCCCTTCTGAGTCATTAAGTCGGTAACCATTGAGTCGCCATTCATTTTAGGTCGGCAATGAGCTAAGGCTGTTGGGTCGGTATTTATGTTGAGTCGGTAGCCTCGTTGAAGTGTTAAGTCGGCATAACCCTTAGGCCTTAGGTCGGCACCCCCTGTTGAGCCTTAGGTCGGCACCCCCTGTTGAGCTTTAAGTCGGCATGCTTCTAACTGTTAGGTCGGAACCACTTGATGCACTAGATCGGTGAGTCATGGTCAAAGCGGAGTTAACAGGTGTATTACAATTACATATATATACAATGCTATATATAAACAGTTACTCAAAACAATTGAGTTTATTTGATTTACAAAATACTTCACTAATTATTCATGATTAAACTAATTTTAAAAAAAATCAAAATTTAAGAAAGTATACCTCATATATATGTAGTTATACATAAGCAAGAAGATTCACAAAGTTCATAAAATGTTTTTACTTAGTATCCAAGAATCTGATTTGGAACACCAAGTGATACTATATATGAACAAGACACAAAGGCAAGAAAACATGGATGGATATACAAAATTATATAGCAGTCATCCATTCTTTGTTTTTCTTTTTAAAGTTCCCATGTGCATTTTGAACGGATACATATACCTCATAAAAACAGGACCGCAAATCTTGATTTCTCTTACCAATTGTATAACCAAATGCACCATAACATCAAAAAATGAAGGGGGAAAATACATCTCAAATTGACACAAGGTAACAATAACATCGGCTTGTTGATCATACAACATATTAGGATCAATCACCTTACTACAAATTGCATTAAAAAAAATACAAAGCTTTGTAATAACATGTCTAACATGTTTAGGCAATATACCTCGAATAGCAACAGGCAACAAATATTGCATTAACACATGACAGTCATGAGACTTCATGCCCGTCAATTTCAAATCCTTCATTGATACACGACTGCTAATATTCGAAGAATAACCTGATGGAACCTTGGCACCACGAAGACACTCGCATAAACTAGTTTTCTCTTTTCTGGACAATGTATAACATGCAGGAGGCAAATAGATACGTTTACCTTTCTCCACTGGTTCTAACTCCTTTCGAATACCCATTTTCAACATATCTTGTCTAGCTTTCTCGCCATCTTTTGTCTTACCAGGTATATTCAAGAGTGTTCCAATGATAGTATCACAAACATTTTTTTCTATATGCATTACATCTAGACAATGCCTAACTTGTAAATATTTCCAATATGGAAGTTCCCAAAATATAGATTTTTTCTTCCACATGCCTTCTTGAAGAGGAAAGGCTTTTCCAAATACATTTTCAATATCCTTGATCCGTTCATATACATTATTTCCTGTTAATGGAAAATGAGCAACTCCGCTTTCTATCTCCCCATTGAAAGGTTTCTTCTTTTTATGATAAGGATGATTGAGAGGGAGAAATCTACGATGATGCATATACACATTTTTCTTGCAAAAATGCAAGCCCTCAACAGCCATGTCGTCTTGACAAATTAGGCATGCTCTAGAACTTTTTGTACTATATCTAGACAAGTTACCATATGCGGGAAAATCATTTATGGTACAATAAAGCATGGCGCGTAATGTAAATTCACTTCTACTATATGCATCAAATACGCGCACACCTTTATCCCACAAAAGTTTTAGATCATCAATAAGACGAGCTAGATAAACATCGATGTCATTTCCTGGTTGTCGTGGTCTCGAAATCATAAGAGACAATATAATGTACTTGCGGTTCATACTCAAGTAAGGTGGAAGATTGTAAATCACCAAAAGAACCGGCCAAGTACTATGTTGACTGCTAAGATTGCCAAATGGATTTATGCCATCTGTGCAAAGACCAAGTCTGAGATTTCTTATTTCTTCGCCGAAACTAGAATACATGGTATCGATATTTCTCCACTGTGGAGAATCGGCTGGATGCCTTAGTAATCCATCATCTTTCCTCACATCTACATGCCATCTTAAGTTTTTTGCATTTTCTTTATTTGCAAATAAACGTTTAAACCTTGCTATAATAGGCAAATACCATAAAACCTTTGCTGGAGGCCATTTCTTATCTGGGTAGTTATGAACATTTTCTCGCAACTTGTAATGGGATAATCCACACTTAGGACACTCATGCAAGCTCTCATATTCATTTCGATACAATATACAATCATTTGGACATGCATGTATCTTTTTCTATCCTATGCCAATTGGACACATAATTTTCTTTGCTCGTAATTAGAAGTAGGAAGCTCGTTATCTTCCGGTAGCATATCTTTCAAAAGTTCCAACAATGATGTAAAACTTATATCACTCCACCCGTGTTTTGCTTTTAAATTGAAAAGCTTGAGCACATCAGACAAACAATATTGTACACGTAGCACAACCAGAATACAAAGGCTTCTCAGCATCAAGTAATATTTTTTCGTACAATTTTAGCTCTTCCATCAAATGTTCTTGAACATCATCAAACATCTCATTAACATTGTCGATCTCATCAGTCTCATCATTTACCTCGTTATTCATGCTACCTTCTTGGTCATCCTCGTCATTGTTATGATTACTAGAACAAGGTATACTAAGTGTGCTTTCACCATGCCATATCCACTGTGTATAATTTTGCTTGAACCCATACCGAATTATGTGATCCCTGATCTAATCTATGTTACGAAATCTCCTCCTATTATGGCAACGTCTACAAGGACAAAAAATTGTTTCTTCTCTTCTTGTTAATTGATCATTCAACACACACTTGATGAATCCTTCCATTTTGTTCAAGAACTCATCATCACTAGGTTTCACGTTATACATCCAATTACGATCCATGTGAAATTGCTAGAGACACAGTACATAAGCGCAAAAAAAATTATAAGTGTTTCTTATGTTTGTTTGGATATTTCAATTATTCCTCAACATCAGATCATACAAAATTAGATATTGAAAATGAAGAAGTTAGAATTTCTGTTCTTGCAAGTGCATTGCTTGATGGATAATTGATTATAAATTAAAGTGTATGAATGAGTAAGCAATGATCATATGTAACGACCCGCTATTTTGGACTATTCGCATCCGAACACGTCGGACTTGAATAATTCAAAGTACCGAATTGTTAATTTAAAATTTGGCAAAACTCAGATATACAGTAAATAAATAATCACAGAATCACAGACACAGAGTAATAGTATGCAGCAGAAGTAAAAGAGATAGTAGTTCATGAAGCTACGATATAAATATATAAGATACAACAGAGTTTACAACAGAAGAGTAACACGATACATCAGATACAAATCAAAATACATCACTGAAATCATCGAATACTGGAAGCAGAATAGATGGCTGGATCTTCAAGCAAAGCTCCAACTCCAAAGGTGAGTCTCGAAAGATGAACCACTCAGTCTGAACCGAGCGTAAAGCAAATACAAAACACTCGAGTCAAGATTAATATTCTCATATCAACAAATCCAACTCAAGTGAAATAGCAATCGAAATACAAGTAACTTAAAGGATGTTGGAATCACCATCCTCTAAGGATCCGTAAAACTATCTACTATGTAGTAGCGTACGCTAAATAGATAATGTCTATCAGTAATATAAAGTATCAAAATAGTGTTAAGGCATTACCATTATTCCCCTTAACACGTTTTTATATAAATGTCATAGTCTATATAGCACTGTAAACTCCACCATAAACTGGTGGGATATCAGGGAGTACTCCATAGGTATAACACAAAACAAATTCTTAGTGGTCGCGTATATAGGGATACAAGTATGACAAGGCACATGAGGCAATACCCAAGGTAGTGAAACTACCGTTCGCCTGATCCGGACTGGTGAGAACACATCGCCGCAGCGATCGCAACACCGCGAAACAACACTCCTGAAATTCCGAGGGTGCACCAATCAATCACAAGTAATGAGTAGTAGTTACGAAGAAGTGTGTTCGCTCGAGGTGGCTAACCCCATTTGGCCCGGCACGGCTCCTGATTTTAGTCATTTCCAATTTGACACAAGTATCAAGGCTATCCATTATCGTTCTCTTTCTTCAGTCTTCACGTACATCATTCCAACCACTTCATTCTGGATCACACTCCGCGTATAGTTATTAAAGTGGTTTTCGATTTAGATAGAGAGTATATCCATAACCAATTCCGGTTTCTTTAATAACTTCCGTAATTATTTCACTGATTGGTCGTTTAATAAATTTCAAAAACAAATCAATTTCAATTTCAATTTCAATTCATAAACCAACATTTCATTTGTCTTTCTAAATCAATTTCCAAAATTTACGTTTCAGAACTACCAAATAACCATTCCAAAATCTTATAATTCGATTTCAACTTTTATTTCAACAATACAAATATTGATTCAAGTTCGTATATAAATTTCATTCCGAAATCATTTAAATAAATTTAATTCAAAATTCAAATCAAGTTCAATACATTTATCGATTTCATTCAATATCTGTTAAGTCAATTTATCGTTTATTACGATTTCTATTAGTTTTCCAATTTATTAAATCAACCACTTAAGTTCAACTTCATTATATCAAACTTCAAATTCAATTAAATTAAATTCGTCAAATCAAATTCTTAAATTCAAGTCTTATATTTATTTCAATAAAACGCATTTTTATTTCTTGTTAAAGAAATTTAATCCCATTTATTCATTTACTCACGAATTTCAAAACTCAAATAAATAAAGGAACTCAATTTCACTTGTTCAAGAAGTTCAATTTCACTTATTAACATACTCAAATTTTCCAAAGCTTAATTAAATAAGAAAACCCAATTTCATTTATTAACGAAGTTCGAATTTACTTAGTCAAAAGTTCAATTTCTCTTATCAAAGAATTCAATTTTATCCAATTATCAATTATTTCAATCTTATCCAATTATTAAACAATTTCAATCTTAATTATTAATAATTTCAAAAATTAATAATTACAAACTTGATTATCAATTCAAACTTAATTATTAGATCATTTCTACTTAATTATGAATTCAAACTTAATCATCAATCATTTCACGTAATTATAAATTCAACTTAATAATTTCAAACTTAATTATAATTTCAAATTTAATTATTAAACGATTTCAAACTTAGTAATTTCAAAACTCAATTATTACTAATTCCAAATTATTTATTAATAATTCCAAATTTAATTATTAAATAATTAAATTTCAAACAACGTTCTTTCATCAATTACTACGTTAATATTTGCTTCAGATTTCAATCTTTACATTTTCCTTTCATCAAATTTTACGTTCCAATTTTATTTCAAAACCTTATTATTCAAATAAAATCTTTATTTTATTTCAAATAAAATTATTAACCAATCGGGTTTATTTAATTCTCTATCCTAAGTCAAGTTCATTTTGGGTATTTATCATTTCAACCCGATTCCAATCAATTCAAGATCAAGCATAATAAAGGGAACTTGCAGTGTGATAACTGGGATGGTGTTAAAGTAAATAAACAAGCAATAACAACAATCAACACAATCCAATAATCAATTCAAATAACCCCTAAATAATCGTATTAATCCACATTTTTGTTTGTGCAAATTAATATAATTATTTCTAGAATCTACAATATCATTTCATGCAAATTAAAGATTATTAAATTACGGTTTTCCACTTGTCGTTCAATTGAAATTTTATACTACGACAATTTATCCAATATACCTTCAATGGTTCAAAGTGTAATTATCACTATTCTACAAGTCAATAAATTTAACAGTCTTAAAGAGGTCATATTATACAAATTTAACTAATCAAATTCAACACACATGTCGATTCACATTTTTAAACTATCCTACGTCAAATTCCATTGCATAATATTTATCACTTTATACATTACAATTTAACATCCAATATAAGCAACAATCAATCAATCAATTATCAACCAAACTGGATTATCATTGTATACATAACAGATGATGGTGTCAGATGTCACAGGTGAACTGTTACAGGTAATAACATATAAAACAGTGTAAATAACTAACAGCAGCATACTTCAATTGTCGTTTCAATTGAAATCAAATTTAATAAATAAAAGAACATTAATCGTGAGTGATTTCTCACCTTTCGAGGATAGAGACATTCGACGATGGGATGAGTTTCGAATCCAAGCACGAATTTCAAACAAAGCAAGATTGGTACGAACTTTGATGACGAAGCTGATAACAAAGAATTGATGAAACAAACGAATTAGCTTGATATGAACGGAATACATATATACGCACACACACCATTATTATTTTATAAAAGTCGACATTTGAATTAAGACAAAAAAAAATGTATACTCATATTTTTATATTATAAAACTATTGTTTACTTTTAAAACACATATAACCAAGTATTAACATACAAGAATAAAGATTCAAATTAAAAAAAAAAATCGTTTTCAACAAAACTTATCTTAAAATCACCATACCTACTTTATTAATATATATAACATTATATACTTATATATATAACCGCATAAACTATAGAGTATATCACTTATATATTTAGTCCATATATAACTTATATATCACACAATAAAATATAATATACTTTCGAAACCGCGTTTAGGTATTTCAATATGCATATAACTAATATGTACGAACATGCTTTAAGATGAAAAATATGAACATATAATGTACGTTTATAAAATTTGTTATACAGAGGAGATATACGTTCTTTGCAAACTACACTGATAACATTAAAGATAATTGATATATCGACCCATATATAAGAAAAAGCACTCCACTACATACCTCACCAATATTACAAATTTGCTTTAATGTAAAAGATTGTAAAGTGGAATATAAAATAGTATACTGCTACATACGCTATATATAATATGCCCTTTTCTTTCTGTCATGCAACCAGGGAACAAACCCTTTGGAAACATATGTATATATCTTAAAATCCATCCTTGATAAGCCAAAATAATATAAAGTATAATCTCATATATAAACTTAAACTCTATAAACCCACGCAACCTACCATACTTATACTGTATGCACACTATCCTGAACATAACTTATACACGCATAACATAAATAAACATATCTATATCACACGCAAATAAAGAAAATCATAATATAATTTACGAAACTTACATTTATAAATACGGATAACATACATCTGCATGCTATGGGTAAGCTCGAGCAATAGGACAAGGTGGTGAAATCTGTAAAGCGATGAGCTCGGTTATGAAGAAATGGTGATGAGGTTGTCGTTTTCAGGGAGGGTGGAGCTAACGTACAGGAGGAGGAAGGTACGGAATGTATGAGTTGTTAGGCGAGTAGAGGTCAAGGCCAAAGAAAGTGATGGCGGGCCGGCCACTGATGGAGGAGTGGGCGGTGAGTTGGCGTGTATGGGATGGTGGTGTCGTTCGGCAAACGTGGTGGCTGGAGTTGAAGGTCGAGGCTAGGGGAGGCGGTTTCAGGGAAGGAGAGGCAAGGTGGTCGGGCTCGGTTGATGCGGGTTTGGGTTTGATGCAGAGGCCGTTGACCGATAGGCTGTTGTGGAGTAGGCGGGTGTGGTTGCTCGCGGCATGACATGGCAGCTGCAGTGGGTCCGCTGGCAAGGCATGGACGCGGGTTGTGGACTTGTGGTGGAGAGAGGGTGGATGAAGCTTGCACTATTATCTTCATGCATGAATATCAGAGGACATGAAGGCATGCAGATCCATTCACACGAAGGCATGTTGAATCATGAATGGACAGAGAACATAATGGAATAAGGTATGTATTTTCACAGAATAGAAAAGGAATGGGAAGAGACTGAAATGTGAGTGAGTCAAAATTATAAAGTTACCAGTGGGAAGTTCGTGTATTGATGGCAAATGGCTGTAGATTTTGTTTTTGTAAAGTGGAATAGAAAACTTTTTGTTGAATTCAAAGAAACATTTATGGTCAGAGACTGTTGGTATTTGACGTTGGAATATGAAGGGAAAGAGAAGTCAAAAAGTTGAATGCAAAATTGATACGAAAATTGTCCCATCGCTTCCGCAGCGAATCAGACTTCAAAACACAGAAATAAATATACCGCAGAGATCAGCGCGATGAGACGATCAAAATGGTATCAAGATATCAGTGGTATGATTGAATTATAAAAATTTGAAATTTATACTTGCGGAAAATGCATAAAAATCGTAGAAGATTAAGATCGACGGAGCCAAAGATGTCCGAATTTGGAAAAACGACAAACTGACAACTTTCTCAAAAGATGCTTTAGAATTTTTCTATGTAAAAATATTTTGATTTTGAAAACGTTTTATTTTCATCGCTTTTTAACTGATTAAATTGATGTAAATTTATGCGCGAAATAAACTTTCATATTTTCGGACGAAACTTTACCAGTTGCTATGTTTAACTAGACGCATTCCAAATATTAAATTTATGTTTCAAAATTTTATAATTAAAATTTCACAAAATTTAAATAAAATACGTACTAAAACCGGTTAAAATTTACGGGTTGTTACATTCTCCCCCACTCAAAACTTTTCGTCCTCGAAAAGGAAGGAAGTAGGAGAATAGAAAAAACCAGAAAGGAAAATAGATTGAAAAACAAAATAACAATTAATTTAAACCATATAAATTCCGATTTAAATTAATTTATATTCAACAATTGACTTTTAAATTCAAGATTTCATTAAGTTGGTTTATTTTCAATTTGTTTTTGTTTGTTACAGAGTTTATTTCAAACAACCATTTTTTCATTTATTATTCAACTAACTTATTATTTTATCTCTATTAAGCATTTTATAATTAAACTTAAGTGTATAACATTTTTTTTTACGCACTTACATTTTATTTATAAAGACAATTTATTGTATATTCTATAATTTTCTTAAATTAAAATTTTCAAAAATCATAAATTTGAATAGTCATTTATTATAATCATGCTTTATTCCACCAATTAATTCTTCTTTATTCCAAATTATTATTAAATTTATTTTACTTACTTAATATATCCTATCACATATATATTAAGTATATTTACATTTATTATAACTACACAAATTTATTTAAAAAAAATTCCTTGATATCATTTTCTACTGTAAAATATTCAATTACATAGTTAACCTTTGAAAATTTATGGTAAGTTATATAACGCAATTGAGTATTATCCAAATAAAATTTTCAATTCACCTATCTCAAGTTTACATATTAATTCAAATTTTGGTTTTATTTATCATTGAAATCATCCTTTCCCCAAATTTTAAGAATTAAATTTCCGATTAACTTCAAACAATATATATACATTCAATATATCACATCAAATCAATAATCGTATACCAATATATATAAATCAAGTCATAATCTAGAAATTCAAATCTATTATTAAAAAAAAAAATCCCAAATCAAAGTGCAGCAAGGCTACGAATAAGTCTCTTCACTTCGAAACTCGAAAATGAATGTCGATGATGCGGCCGTCATCACCGAAATTATTTTCCAGCGACAAAAGAGAAGAGCTCTGATTTAAACATTTAAAATTCCTTGAAAACAATTTCTATTCGAAAATACTTTATATAATATACGTTTTAAAACTTTAAATACAAGGTTTGAAATCTATCGGAAATTAAATTCCCAAATTCTTATTTTTAATTCATTTTAAATTTCAAATCAATTTTAACCCAGTTTTATAAATTCATTTATTTATATTATGCAATAGTCAATTACAACAATAATAAAAAAAATATTTTCAACAATCAATTCATTAACTATTTCATTTCAGAAAATTTTATACTTATATAAAATAAAATCATTCAATTCTATTTTATTCACCAAATTCGAAAATATTATGGTGTCAGTTTGCTCTGTTCAAGTGTTTTGGAAATCCTATCGATAGCGTTGATCAGACGAATCGATCGAAAACCCAAATCAACATTAACAACTCAAACAACACAATATATATAAAACATCTTTATATTAATATCAAATACACTTTCTTTGCTCGACGATATAAGAATGAATTTCAAAATGAGAATAGGGTTTCAAATTTTGATGGACTCAAATTAAAGAGAATTTTGATTCGAATTCAAGTTCGAAAGAAAAGATAAGATGATTCAATTAACAGAATTGGGAGATGGATAAACTTATTTAATTCACAGGCAACCTTAACCAGGTCGACCGTGACTTCAAAAAAATGAAATTGATGTAGGATTTCGAGGCAAATCTACATCCGATCTCAGGAAATAGAATTCAGGTGTAGCAGGAGATAGATAACATCGTAAACCGAGGATATAGAAATCTCCGGTAAATCGATGTCTATTATTAAGGAATTTCACCTATTAATAAATAATTCGAAGTTTGGCGAGACCGCCGACACATTACAAAGATTATTCGAAGTGGAGTTATGGATACTCCAGAATTGAAAGAAGATGAATAGTGAGAGATATGAATGAATTTTGAGACCGTAGAGAACGTTCAAAAATTCAAAGGAATTCAGTTAAAAGGAAGAGATTGAAACTCGAGTGGGAGTGACTCTGCAAATACATTTACCCTATATGCTAAGTTTTGCCTAGAGCTACCAAATGCTCTGATACCAACTGTAACGACCCGTTATTTTGGACTATTCGCATCCACACACATCGGACTTGAATAATTCAAAATACCGAATTGTTAATTTAAAATTTGGCAAAACTCAGATATACAGTAAATAAATAATCATAGAATCACAGACACAGAGTAATAGTATGCAGTGGAAGTAAAAGAGATAGTAGTTCATGAAGCTACTATATAAATATATAAGATACAACAGAGTTTACAACAGAAGAGTAACACGATACATCAGATACAAATCAAAATACATCACTGAAATCATCGAATACTGGAAGCAGAATAGATGGCTGGATCTTCAAGCAAAGCTCCAACTCCAAAGGTGAGTCTCGAAAGTTGAACCACTCAGTCTGACCCGAGCGTAAAGCAAATACAAAACACTCGAGTCAGGATTAATATTCTCATATCAATAAATCCAACTCAAGTGAAATAGCAATCGAAATACAAGTAACTTAAAGGATGTTGGAATCACCATCCTCTAAGGATCCGTTAAACTATCTACTATGTAGTAGCGTACGCTAAATAGATAATGTCTATCAGTAATATAAATTATCAAAATAGTGTTAAGGCGTTACCATTATCCCCCTTAACAAGTTTTTATATAAATGTCATAGTCTATATAGCACTGTAAACTCCACCATAAACTGTTGGGATATCAGGGAGTACTCCATAAGTATAACACAAAACAAATTCATAGTGGTCGCGTATATAGGGATACAATTATGACAAGGCACATGAGGCAATACCCGTGGTAGTGAAACTACCGTTCGCCTGATCCGGACTGGTGAGAACGCATCGCCGCAGCGATCGCAACACCGCGAAACAACACTCCTGAAATTCCGAGGATGCACCAATCAATCACAAGTAATGACTAGTAGTTACGAAGAAGTGTGTTCGCTCAAGGTGGCTAACCCCATTTGGCCCGGCACGACTCCTGATTTTAGTCGTTTCCAATTTGACACAAGTGTCAAGGCTATCCATTATCGTTCTCTTTCTTCAGTCTTCACGTACATCATTCCAACCACTTCATTCTGGGTCACTCTCCACGTATAGTTATTAAAGTGGTTTTCGGTTTAGATAGAGAGTATATCCATAACCAATTCCGGTTTCTTTAATAACTTCCGTAATTATTTCACTGATTGGTCGTTTAATAAATTTCAAAAACAAATCAATTTCAATTTCAATTTCAATTCGTAAACCAACATTTCATTTGTCTTTCTAAATCAATTTCCAAAATTTACGTTTCAGAACTACCAAATAACCATTCCAAAATCTTATAATTCGATTTCAACTTTTATTTCAACAATACAAATATTGATTCAAGTTCGTATATAAATTTCATTCCGAAATCATTTAAATAAATTTAATTCAAAATTCAAATCAAGTTAAATACATTTATCGATTTCATTCAATATCTGTTAAGTCAATTTATCGTTTATTACGATTTCTATTAGTTTTCCAATTCATTAAATCAACCACTTAAGTTCAACTTCATTATATCAAACTTCAAATTCAATTAGATTAAATTCGTCAAATCAAATTCTTAAATTCAAGTCTTATATTTATTTCAATAGAACGCATTTTTATTTCTTGTTAAAGAAATTTAATCCCATTTATTCATTTACTCACGAATTTCAAAACTCAAATAAATAAAGGAACTCAATTTCACTTGTTCAAGAAGTTCAATTTCACTTATTAACTTACTCAAATTTTCCAAAGCTTAATTAAATAAGAAAACCCAATTTCATTTATTAACGAAGTTCGAATTTACTTATTCAAAAGTTCAATTTCTCTTATCAAAGAATTCAATTTTATCCAATTATCAATTATTTCAATCTTATTCAATTATTAAACAATTTCAATCTTAATTATTAATAATTTCAAAAATTAATGATTACAAACTTGATTATCAATTCAAACTTAATTATTAGATCATTTCTACTTAATTATGAATTCAAACTTAATCATCAATCATTTCACGTAATTATAAATTCAACTTAATAATTTCAAACTTAATTATAATTTCAAACTTAATTATAATGTCAAATTTAATTATTAAACGATTTCAAACTTAGTAATTTCAAAACTCAATTATTACTAATTCCAAATTATTTATTAATAATTCCAAATTTAATTATTAAATAATTAAATTTCAAACAACGTTCTTTCATCAATTACTACGTTAATATTTGCTTCAGATTTCAATCTTTACATTTTCCTTTCATCAAATTTTACGTTCCAATTTTATTTCAAAACCTTATTATTCAAATAAAATCTTTATTTTATTTCATATCAAATTATTAACCAATCGGGTTTATTTAATTCTCTATCCTAAGTCAAGTTCATTTTGGGTATTTATCATTTCAACCTGATTCCAATTTCAATTCAAGATCAAACATAATAAAGGGAACTTGCAGTGTGATGACTCGAATGGTGTCAAAGTAAATAAACAAGCAATAACAACAATCAACACAATCCAATAAACAATTCAAATAACCCCGAAATAATCGTATTAATCCACAATGTTGTTTGTGCAAATTAATATAATTATTTCTAGAATCTACAATATCATTTCATGTAGATTAAAGATTATTACATTACGGTTTTCCACTTGTCGTTCAATTGAAATTTTAAACTATGACAATTTATCCTATATACGTTCAATGGTTCAAAGTGTGATTATCACTATTCTACATGTCAATAAATTTAACAGTCTTAAAGAGGTCATATTATACAAATTTAACTAATCAAATTCAACACGTATGTCGATTCACATTTTTAAACTATCCTACGTCAAATTCCATTGCATAATATTTATCACTTTATACATTACAATTTAACATCCAATATAAGCAACGATCAATCAATAAATTATCAACCAAACTGGATTATCATTGTATACAAAACAGATAATGGTGTCAGATGTCACAGGTGAACTGATACAGGTAATAACATATAAAACAGTGTAAATAAGTAACAGCAGCATACTTCAATTGTCGTTTCAATTGAAATCAAATTTAATAAATAAAAGAACATTAATCGTGAGTGATTTCTCACCTTTCGAGGATAGAGACATTTGACGATGGGAAGAGTTTCGAATCCAAGCACGAATTTCAAACAAAGCAAGATTGGTACGAACTTTGATGACGAAGCTGATAACAAAGAATTGATGAAACAAACGAATTAGCTTGATATGAACTGAATACATATATACGCACACACACCATTATTATTTTATGATACGCACACACCATTATTATTTTATAAAAGTCGACATTTGAATTAAGACAAAAAAAAATGTATACTCATATTTTTATATTATAAAACTTTTGTTTACTTTTAAAACACATATAACCAAGTATTAACATACAAGAATAAAGATTCAAATCAAAAAAAAAAATCCTTTTCAACAAAACTTATCTTAAAATCACCATACCTACTTTATTAATATATATAACATATAACCTTATATACTTATATATATAACCGCATAAAATGTAGAGTATATCACTTATATATTTAGTCCATATATAACTTATATATCACACAACAAAATATAATATACTTTCGAAACCGCGTTTAGGTATTTCAATATGCATATAACTAATATGTACGAGCATGCTTTAAGATGAAAAATATGAACATATAATGTACGTTTATAAAATTTGTTGTACAGAGGAGATATACGTTCTTTCCAAACTACACTGATAACATTAAAGCTAATTGATATATTGACACATATATAAGAACAAGCACTCCACTACATACCTCACCAATATTACAAATTTGCTTTAATGTAAAAGATTGTAAAGTGGAATATAAAATAGTATACTGCTACATACGCTATATATAATACGCCCTTTTCTTTCTGTCATGCAACCAGAGAACAAACCCTTTGGAAACATATGTATATATCTTAAAATCCATCCTTGATAAGCCAAAATAATATAAAGTATAATCTTATATATAAACTTAAACTCTATAAACCCACGCAACCTACCATACTTATACTGTATGCACACTATCCTGAACATAACTTATACACGCATAACATAAATAAACATATCTATATCACACGCAAATAAAGAAAATCATAATATAATTTATGAAACTTACATTTATAAATAAGGATAACATACGTCTGCATGCTATGGGTAAGCTCGAGCAATAGGACAAGGTGGTGAAATCTGTAAAGCGATGAGCTCGGTTATGAAGAAATGGTGATGAGGTTGTCGTTTTCAGGGAGGGCGGAGCTAACGTACAGGAGGAGGAAGGTACAGAATGTATGAGTTGTTAGGCGAGTAGAGGCCAAGGCCAAAGAAAGTGATGGCGGGCCGGCCACTGATGGAGGAGTGGGCGGTGAGTTGGCGCGTATGGGATGGTGGTGTCGTTCGGCAAACGTGGTGGCTGGAGTTGAAGGCCGAGGCTAGGGGAGGCGGTTTCAGGGGAAGGAGAGGCAATGTGGTCGGGCTCGGTTGATGCGGGTTTGGGTTTGATGCAGAGGCCGGTGACCGATCGGCTGTTGTGGAGTAGGCGGGTGTGGTTGCTCGCGGCATGACATGGCAGCTGTAGTGGGTCCGCTGGCAAGGCATGGACGCGGGTTGTGGACTTGTGGTGGAGGAAACGTGGTGGAGAGAGGGTGGATGAAGCTTGCACTATTATCTTCATGCATGAATATCAGAGGACATGAAGGCATGCAGATCCATTCACACGAAGGCATGTTGAATCATGAATGGAAAGAGAACATAATGGAATAAGGTATGTATTTTCACAGAATAGAAAAGAAATGGGAAGAGACTGAAATGTGAGTGAGTCAAAATTATAAAGTTACCAGTGGGAAGTTCGTGTATTGATGGCAAATGGCTGTAGATTTTGTTTTTGTAAAGTGGAATAGCAAACTTTTTGTTGAATTCAAAGAAACATTTATGGTCAGAGACTGTTGGTATTTGACGTTGGAATATGAAGGGAAAGAGAAGTCAAAAAGTTGAATGCAAAATTGATACGAAAATTGTCCCATCGCTTCCGCAGCGAACCGGACTTCAAAACACAGAAATAAATATAGCGCAGAGATCAGCGCGATGAGACGATCAAAATGGTATCAAGATATCAGTGGTATGATTGAATTATAAAAATTTGAAATTTCTATTTGTGGAAAATGCATAAAAATCGCAGAAGATTAAGATCGACGGAGCCAAAGATGTCCGAATTTGAAAAAACGACAAACTGACAACTTGCTCAAAAGATGCTTTAGAATTTTTCTATGTAAAAATATTTTGATTTTGAAAACGTTTTATTTTCATCGCTTTTTAACTGATTAAATTGAAGTAAATTTACGCGCGAAATAAACTTTCATATTTTCGGACGAAACTTTACCAAATGCTATGTTTAACTAGACGCATTCCAAATATTAAATTTATGTTTCAAAATTTTATCATTAAAATTTCACAAAATTTAAATAAAATACGTACTAAAACCGGTTAAAATTTACGGGTCGTTACATCATAGCTAGATTTTTTATAGAAGCCATTTTAGAGACCAAGAGAGAAAGAAAGTGAGTGTTTAAAATAATCAACTATAGATGGTTCGGAAATGGATATAGCATGTATAGTAATGTAGGGTTACCGTGAAAAGTGAAAAAATTTGTTCGGAAGAGTTAAAATTTAGAGGAATGATGGTTTAAAATTTTGAACATTGTTTCCTTATTTAAAAATGCAGAGCCATCCACTAGTCGACTGTCGGCATTCCTATAGATCGACCGGTTAGACCTTGTATATGTTGCTTTTCAAGTGTGAACAAGAAGTAAAATAATTATAAATAAATACCAAAAAAAAAATAGGAACATGAATTTTCTTTTAAAATGATATTTGAATTACTTGTGATGATATGTGAGAGGTTTATAGGTTTACAAAAAAGTAGGGATGCAGATTAAAATAAACTCGCTAACTTTATTTTAGTTATGTGCTCCGTATCCGCTAGTATATAATGCCTCGTAGATATTCTTGTACAGCTTATACATCTATGTTTATATTTCCAAAATCAAAATATTAGTTCTAATATATTATGTATATCTGGAAATAGGGTGTTGATCCTAAGAACAAAAGGATGATTTACAGCTCATGGTAACGCTTTGAATTATTCTTTTTGTACCCCGTAACAGCACCATCATAAGTCTGGACCCACAAGCTATGTACTGCAAGGGGGTCATAATGAATGAATGGGATGGAATGAGTGGAGATAACCATTGATTTAGGGAGTTTACCCTAAAGCTAAAAGAGTTAAATGAAAGGAATAGACAAAACACTAAAAGCCGACATGATACATTAACACAGGATAGTGCCTTGAGTTGTTACCTCCTAATCTCGTGACAACAGAGTTAGAAGTATTATACATGCATGGTCAATGCCTTATAATAGGACCATAATGATTGCATAGGACAAACAGAGTGGGAACACTCACTGATATAAGAAGGTGATCTTATGATCAAGCTAAATAATAAACAACCTTTTTTATACGAACTTAGTATAACATTTTACTTGTTGAGAATTTTTTATTAGCACTTGAGCTTATTAGGAATTTCAACTAGAAAGGCATTAAATTTTTTGCATTAAAGTTGATCTTCAGAGAGCATATTATAAGCTAGATAGAGGGTTTATAAGTTTAATTCTTCCTAGAATGTGTATCCCTCCAAAGTTATAAGCAATGCATATCTACACCTACATTTTCTATTCAAATTGATGGGGAGCCTCATGGATATTTAACTTCAAACAAGAGTATAAGACACAAAGATCCACTTTTACCCTATTTGTTTTATATAGCCATAGAACATTTTTCTTTGAAATTAGAGGCATCAATCAAAACTAAGCATATCACACCAATTAGCAATATTCAGCCTGTAATTTCTCATTTGCTGTATGCAGATAAAGTTATGATGTTTGCTACAGCTAATGAACAAAGTGCAACAACTATTAGAGTTATTACAACGCATATTGGATTGATATCAGGCTTGGATATTAATCAAACGAAGACTAAAGTCTATTTCAGTAGCACCTATCTTAACAAGAACTCAATCTTGCAAATTTTGCAGTTGTACTTAGGAGTGCCACTCTCATCAGATTACTTGCATTCGGAATGTACTGGCTTATTTCAAAAAATCATGGGCAAATTTGATACTTGGGAAAGTAAACTACTGTCCATCGCAGGGAGAGCAGAACTTATACAAACTGTTATCACACCCATGGTCTTATAGTGGATGATGACATATCATATGCCTATGGCCACTCTTTTGAAAATGATAGCTTATGAGCAGACTTTTTGTGGGCTGGAAAACGTTGTAAAATCTCTTGGACTAAGCTCTGCAAACCTAAAAGGGAGGGGGCATTGGCCTTAAAAAAATTGGATGATAGCTTTTCACAAATGCAATGTACAAATGCAAATTTTGCATAAAAGTGATGTGAACATTACCCAATTTCCAAAAAATAAATAGGAAATAACATACAAAATTATAACAGTCCCCATGAATATTTGGTTTCTAATCAGTTATATAAACTATATTATAAATTATCTTAGACATCTATGTAATTTATTGTGTGATGTTAACTTTCCATATTTTCAGCTTGGCGTTATAATATATGTAATACTCCAATTAGACATAATTCCAACAACATGTCTTAGATATGTAAAAAGATGTGACAATATGTGAACTTGAACAATAATGCACTCATTGTTCTCACCCACGTAAGCTATTTGATAAACAATGCCTGAATTCATGATTCAAATTAATATAGCTCACGCAATTCTCACATGGAATTAGGTTAGCAGCCACACTTATTACAATACTTATTTAAACAAACAATCGATCAATCCAATATATACTTTTCAATGCACTACTAAATAATGCTGGAAGTGGATTAGTTTATTACTGTATGATTAACCAGTGGTCAAACAATAACCACTAGTCAAATGAACTTGTATTTGGCATCATGATCAATTTTTTTTGTTTCAGTATAGTAAAGCACCATTGCCAATAATTTATTTTCAAAATGAAGTAAAAAACCGAATAAATATTATATAAATAAATTAAAGTAGATATTATGTTGGAAGAATGACTGAAATGTTCCAAAGAAGAAAATAATACCTTGAGAACATGGGCTATCAAGTCTTCAGGATGAGTATCCTTGAACGCCCCACGATTTGCCTTGCAGATTGTAGTTCTATAGGCACTGGATAGCACATAAAGGTGTAAACAAATTTGAAAAATATAAATTGGGAATCTAAATTTCATAGAAAACATATTATCATTTTAAATGATGCTATTTAGTTTTTGCTTGCTTTTTTGGCATGCATTGACCAGTTTCCAAAATCTGGAAAACAACACCTAGGGGAATGTTGAGGAAAAACCACTGAACAGAGTAGATGGAAAATGTAATGAAGTGATAAAAAATGCAGCGAATAGTGGCGGCAATAAAAATGTAAAGATAGAGTGCTAACAAAAGTTTGTAATAGAGACAAAAGAGAAATCAAATGAGTTGTTTTAGCATGTTCAATGTAAATATTATTTTTCTTTCTTTTTTTCTAAGAAACGCATAAAACAAGTGCAAGTAACTCAGTTATTACCTAGTTATGGTGTTCTTAAGGAGGTTATTTTTATATATAGACAAGTTTCAACTGCTAACATGGATAGTTTATAACTCAGTTATCACTCAGTTTTGGTGTTCTTCGACAGAGGATCCTGTTCTTCTACACAGTTAAGTAAAAATGGACAGAAAAGGTTGAAATATAGGTTGATTGCAAATGAAAACATAGTCTAGTGCTCATGTGATAATGTTGTAATCATTACGTTGAAGTAATTCAGCTTGAAATGAAAAAATATATTATGATATATATACACACATACATACATTTCAGTAAATACACAATTATTCATAGAAAAGAATGGCATGATTTTCTAAAATTATCAATCCTTTAACATCTTAAGTTACTATGTAATCCTAGCAAGTTTTCCCTTGTTCGTTTTTTCCATAATCAGAAGTCTTCAATAATTCAATAATTCATAAATTCAACCGAAAAAACCCAAAATCACAAATCGAAAAAACCCAAAATGCAAATCGAAAAAACCAAAGTCTTTAATAATTCAGCAAGGCATACCTAAAAGATCGAAAATCTTGATCTAGAAGCAGACGAAATCGCAGCGCAAACTCTTCAATCACTCAACTTTAGTTCAAAAGAGAGAGAAGCATAAGGGGATGGAATATAAGCGATTGCTGTTTTCTCTCTCTTTTTTTTGCTAGAGAGAACGGTAGTATAATGGCTAGAGAGAAGAAGGAATAAAAGCGATTGTTGTTTTCTCTCTTCTTCTTTTTTTACAAAGAAGAAAAGAAGAAGACGGGTCGGGTACGTGATGGCTAAATTTTTCCTCTAAAATTTAGGGTTCAGGGGAAAAGATGGGGCGGCTGAAATGGATTTAGGGGAAAAGTTGTGTGCCTATTGTGTCGGTTTTTGGACAACCAATGCTATTGTATTTAATTGTGTCGGTTGTTCAAACAACAGACACGTGTAGATCTATTGCTTCCCTTCAATTGTGTTGGTTTCTTAAGAACAACAGACGCAAATTACATTTTTAACATTTTCATCTTACCCATAATTCAATAGTTTCGGTTGTTAATGAACATCCGACACAAATTACACTATTTGTGACGGTTTTATGGACAACCGACACAAATGAGGCGAAGCAACTGATATGTTTTGTACTAGTGATAAGCCTAAACCCTAAATCCACTCGTCCTCGATACCCCGCTGTCCTAAAAATCAACCTACCATTTTTCCTAGGACCACCTTCACCTAGCCCTCTTTCGAGCAAAATCTCGATGCCTGAAAGCCACGCCACCGCCTGAATTCAATGAGTTTCCATTTCCCGTTCATCTTGAAAATTCTCAACAACCAAAATTTTAAAAATCATTATACTTACATCAAAAATCATGTTTCCAAACACTAATCTAAATTTACAATCAAAACTTGGAGAAATCATCAATCGAGTTTTCGATTTGAATTTATTTTCCTCTGTATATTTTTATTCTAGACATAGTGGCTTGATTTAATCACTTCAAACTATTTTGAAAAATAAAATCACATCCATACCATCACTTTTATTTTAATGATCATGATCAGTCAAGCATTGGAGTTAGAGAAATTGATTTGCGAACTGGTTTAAACCTGTTGAAGTCAACATAGGCAAATCTTCATACATGCATAGTATCATCTTCATATATATGGACAAACAAGCATATTTGTTCATTTGTGCAAACACCTGATAACACCAATTCATTCATTCATTAAAATATAACCATATCATGTTTTAAAAAAGTGATGGTTTGCTCACCTGTCAGTGAAGAACAGAGGACCTAGAACTTGTTTTTTGATGTTGAAAACTGTTTTGGATGTTAATACTGCTTGATCTTTGTTTTTGATTAAACCTGCACTTGATTTGTACTGCAACTTGAGTTTGAACTTGATCTTGATGCTGCTTAGGAATCAGGTTGATGCTTTTGAAGTTATTGATGGTTAAGATGCTTCCATTTCGAAATTTGGATGAGATTCTTTCTCTTTGATCTCAAAATGCATGTACTTGATCTGGTTTTTGGTTTTCTGTTGGTCTATTTTGATTTCCAGGTTTTTACTTTTGAGATAATTGAAAGAAGAAAAATGTAGCCTAGTTTCTATTTTCTTAAGTATCATGTATATACATTTGAATTAAAGAAATTCAATGCCACTTGTTAAATTATGTTTACACTTGTAAATTAAATGATCACTTGTTCACATTCATTTATCTTACTTACACTTGTTAAAAATGTTCAAATTTATGTTTAAGCCCTTTTCTCTAATTTATTTATAAATTATGTTTTAAAACTTTTCTGTTCATAATTTATGAATCATATTTTATGTTTTATACATAAATTTATGAATTATATCTTTATATGTTTATATTTACATGTGTTATGGATTTTAAATCTTCTTATCAAATTCAAGCTTATGCAACTAAACTTAATTAATGTTTAACTTCAAATTTTCGACTTACATATATATATTATATTTATTAATGCTTCTTATTCATTTTTGAAAATGATTTGAAATATAATTATACACTATTAAATAATCTTATTTTTATTAAAAATATTTATTTATATACATTTACTTTTATAATTATTTATATAACTTCTAAATCATTTTACATATACGTTATAACAAATTTTAAAATATAATGTTTTCAAATCCAATACAACTTTCAAAATAAATATTTATTTATTTATATACATCTTTCTTTATATATATATACACACACACACACACACACGTCTTTTAAAATATAAAATTTAACTTTTCAAATAGCTTTTGAAAATTTGTATATTAAATTCAAAACATAATTTTCAAACTACACATAAATATATATATATATATATATATATTAAAATTTAGAAAACAAACTTTTAAAATATAGATTGTTAAATTCAATTTATTCGTATTATATTTATTATTGAATTTTAAATCCAAATCCATTAATAAGATATTTATTTTTGAATTTCAAACCAAAATTCTATTTCAATCATATTTATATACATTTATATTAATAAACAAACAAATACGTTATTTTATTTGGAAAAATTCAAATTAACTCACCATCTAATTCACCATTTAATTCACCATTTAATTCAGAAATTTATTTAAATTACCAACTTAAATTTGACTCAAAAATGGGATCGTTACACGCCTCGTCGTACTGATCTCTATAATATATTCGTTTGTGTGTTTCGGAATCCGGTACGCCAAGGAATCCACAAAACAGTTAGCCGTATCGGTAACCATTCGAAGTCTTTTGTTTCCCTATGTCCGTTCATTTACTTTCCCGTGAAATGAATGGCCAACATCTTTTTGTAACTCATTGTAATTAAGACTTTAACATTTGTGGTTCCATATATTCAATAGTTTCAGGTTCGTAATGGTGCTTTATTTTAATCAATTATATAACATTAGCGTCTATATAAAATTCGAGACTGTTCATTATTTTTTTCTAATAGTCACCATGATGTGTCTTTGGTTGCCAATCATACTTTCATATGAAAGTATATATATACCGAAGGCTATTCTTCTCCTATATATTTCATTCTCTTACTCTCTCTCCTTCTTTTTCGTAAACAAAGTAAAATATATAATTGTATATAACTAAAACATTTGTATTTGAGCTTGCTATATTTCAATTCCTGATGCATATCAGCCGAGCCGCAACCGCCCCTGCCTCTTCCACATTTGCACTCATACGCAACAACCAACCTATACCTATGGCCATGTTTTCCTCCACCCGAGCCCTCTACTTCGACAACCTTCACAATTGGCCTCCGCCACCATCCGCTTGCAGTCCACCATTAGCTCTGACAATCCATAACAAACAAGCGAACGACCACCTCAATAGCAGCACAAAACGAACCTTCCTTCCACCATGTAAACCTTTTTTAAAAACCACCCGTAGTTGCCGAATGAAACGACTCACCACAGAACTGCCTACCCGCGACCCAACACCAGCCAAACTCAACATCTCTAGCCATTGCTCACCTTTCCATACCTTCCGCTCGATCAACCCTTCCACTGCGCACCGCCAGTAGCACAGCCTGGCCGGCCATCGGCCAACCTGGCATCGCCAATTCTCTCTCCGACCAAACTCCAGCCTATTCCATATCCAGCGTGTGCTTATATTTATATAAGAAATGTTTGAAAGGTAAAAGTATTTGTTTATTAAATTTTTTTTCTGTATATTTATGTTATATGAGTTACATGTTATATATATAGGTTTTATAAGCTATGTTAGCTGTTGTTACGTGTATAGAAGTTTTTAAAAACCATATTATATTTAGTCTATATATATAAGTCATAAGAGTCGTATGTGGTGTTAGTATAAAGCACGGTGTATTAAATTATAAAAGTAATATATATATATATATACACACATTTTTTATTTTAAAGCTTAGTTTGTTGTCCTATTAGTTGTTATATACAGTTAGCTACTCTATTGTTATATATATATATATACAGTTATAAGATTATTATATATATATATACTGTTCGAATATATATGTATTGAAATTTTTAGAAATGCTTGCTCGTTCATATGTTTAGGTGTTTATATTCAACGTTTAAAGTAATTATATATGTTTTAAAGTTTAATTTGTGGTTTAAGTAATGTTTTAAAGATATAATTTATAAATATATATGCGTATTTTAATTTTGAAATGAATATAGATTTTAAATATAAGTTTATATAAGTTGTTTATAATCTTTTGTTAATATATATAAGTTTATATAAATTATGTATAACTTGGTTGTTTGTATATATAAGCTTATGTAAGTTTATATAAAATCTTTTTGAGTCTATATATATATATATATTATAATAAGGTAAGTTTATATTGATTTTATAATAATTATTGATTTTAAAATATAATGTGTATGTAAGTTTATACACACTATTTTATATTAGTGTGTGTGTGTATATGTATGCATGAGTTGGTTTTCAAAAATATATCGAGAAATTTTAATGTGTTTAAAATAAATTTTTGATTCGAAATTATATATAGAGAATTTATTTTCAACATATGTCTTAAATTTATTAAGAGAAAATTTTATATATATAACTTATATTTTGCTCAGTATATTAAGCTAATTTTGATTTGTTTTCCATTTATTCCAAACTTCCAGCTTTGCTTTGATCGTCAAATTAATTTTTATCGTACTTTACTTCAGAAATTTTTTGCTCGGATTAGCAGCTTAACTCGCTATCAAAATTCTCTAGCCTCGAAAGGTGAGAAAGCACTTACGATTAGAATTCTTATAGTTAGTAAATTTGATTTCCCTTCAAACGACGATTGAAATGTGCTGTTACATTTGAATTGCTAGTTATTTAATTGTTAAACAGGATATGCCATTATCTGAAATTGTTCACCTATGATATATGACCCGTTATCCTGTTGTATATATTTTATTTATCACTGATGATATATGCATATTGTTGATATGTTATATTTTCATCATATTTGTTCTCACTCTGTAAGTTTCCTGTTAGTTTAGAAATCCCTATGGGTTGAAATGACACATACCCAAATGATATTATAGATTAGGGAAAAATCGTTATGGGTTGAAATAATATACGTAGGCAATTTTCCTTAATTATGAAATTTTAGAATTGCGGGTAGAAATGATATACGCCCGTAAATATTTAAATCGTGGATTGAAATGATAAATATCCATATCACTTGACCATTAGATTGAAAATTATATAGGACACCGTTGGCCTATATTTAATTTAACAAAATTAATTTAATTGGTTTATAATATGTTTAAGTATTTATTTAAATTTATATTAATGTCTTCAAATATATTTTCATATAACTTTAATAATAAAGGTAAGGAAGATAAATTGATGTTGACTTGGAATTTAAATTGGTTAATAATTGAATTTAAATAAGAATTTATTTGAACTTATTGATTTTGAGATTTGAAAAATATGATTTATAACTTGATTTGATAAAAAGTGATTGAATGGATATTCTCAAATTTAAATTAAATCGGGATTAAATATTTGATATTGATTTTAATTTACAAATTAGTACGTTAATAAATCGTTATTAAAATTATTAAGTGAATACTTTCCAATTTGAATAAAATTAAAGTTAAATTTTAAAAGATAAATGAAATCTATATTGTAAACGTTTAAATATATAAACTTGAAAATTAAATCTTTAAATCGAAATGGTAAAACTGGAATGGATTTAATTGAATTTTGGAATTTAATATGATTTAAAACGATTTGCAAAATTGAAGGAAACTAATTTTATTATATAAAGTACTTTATTATATATATAAACTATTTTAATTTATAACTATTTTAATATATATATACTATTTTCAATATCAAACTGTTTAAGTTGAAACTATTATGATTACGGAAGTGTTATGATTTCAAAAGTATTATGATTTCGAAAGTGTTATAATTTTGAAAGTATTACCGTTTTGGAACTAAATATTATTTAAAGTGAATAATGATATCCAATTGATATGGTTTTGAAATGAATATGATATTTTGACATAAAGTACAAACTATTTGAAAGGAAATGATCACGACTTGAAGTAAGCGTTTAGTTGTTAAAGAGACCAAAATCGGATATTGTCAATCTTTCTGCAAACACAAAAAACCATTTTAACAACTTTTCACGTGGTGGAGATTCCAGAACGAAGTCTGATGGTTTGGCAACGATTCTGTATGGTATTTACGTAGCCCTAACTCCCGTGAGTTAGCTTGATGTGGCTAAAGCAGGAGCCACGACAGGCCAAGTGTAATGACCCATTAAATCTTATTTATTTTGTTAACGTATTTAACTGAATTTTTGTGAAATTTTAAATAATTGAACTTGGAAATAAAAATTTAATTTTTGGAATACGTCTAATTAAGCAAAGCAAATTGTAAATTTTCATCAGATAATATGGAAGCTTAATTTCTTGTGAAATTTTATTTCAATTCAAATTAGTTAAAATTGATGATAGTAAAATATTTTCCAAACCTGAATTTTTCTATACAATAAATTTGTAAATCATCTTCTAAGTGTGACGTCATCTTCCGTTTCTCCAAATTTTTACTGTTATTGCTCCGTCTGTCTTATTTTTGGCAAAATAGCAGCATTTTCGGTACCGATGTCGACTTTGGATGGGATGGTCCTATCACTGATATTTGTATACCATTTTGGTCGTCTCGTCTTGCTGATTCCTGTAGTGTGTTCGTTTCTGTATTTCGATGATCGTTACATGTCGAAAACTGTAAAATGGATAGCCGTAGCGGTTACGAAATTTTAACTTTTGTTTCCATTATCTTTTAAATTTTCCACCATGAAGTTTAAAGGCTAATAGCCATTGGAATTTATTTATTTTTCTGAATTCCAATCGACTTGACCTTTGATTTTTTTTCTTGAGTTTAAAATTTTTTCTAGTACATTTAAATTTCATCTCCTCTTCTATTTTTCTCTGCTCGTTCTTCAAAAAGAGAAATATATATGTTTGTTTCATTATTTCTCTCAGCACCATCCAAGCACACGCAACCTCGGCATCAACGTGCTACTCAACACTGCCCCAAACCTCCACCATCTCAATATCTCCCCATCCACTCATGCCCGACCTCGCACCTCAAACTCCAACTAACCAAGCCAAGCACTTCACCTCCTCTTCAGTAGTCCGGTGCTCCGCCTCTCCTCGCCCATAATGTTTGCGTCAAAATTGACCACAAACACCCAATATCGTGAAAGCACCCGTTTATGAACACAAATCAGCAACAATCAATATAAAACTCAGATCTAAGCTATATCAATCACAGCAATTCAGAAATAACAATCACAAACACAGAATTTATAGTGGATCGGCGATCTTGCCTACGTCCACTCTGAAGTTTATGTCCTTATTGATTCACTTGATGATGTTAATCGATTACGGCGGATTACAGTTGATGATAGCTTTGAAATCTGAATACAACAGCAATAATGAAGAGTAGAATTGAATCCGGCAGAGTCTGGACGTTCAATGGTCAAAAGTTTCTGAAGGCTTTAGGGTGCTATTTATAGGCGTAGGAGGCCCAGATCTCGCTCAAATTTCGGGAGACTTTTTCTGGCACGTGAGTGGGCCCACGCGACCGACCCCACCAAGTTTCGACTCGATCTGTGATCGATACAATGTGATTTCGTATCCATCAAAAAATGACCCAATCGAGCAGAGACTTGGCAGGAACAATCTTTACCTTGTATGGAAGCTACTGTGAAAATTTCATTGCATTTGGCCTTGTGGTTTGGGAGATATGATCGATTCGAGTTGATATGTTTCGGTTGGCTGTTTGGTTCGAACCCATCATTTCGAACCGAAACCTTCGAATCGACCTTGTCACGTGGTTCTTTGGTGACGTGGCGCGCACTCCTCGCATCGATCCTATTTTTTCTCCGAGTTGACCGCTTCGCATCAATGAATTTCGCCTCGTTCGTATCGCGTGCCACGACCCAGTTCGCATCGATGGATTCGAATCATGGATCGATACAAAGGGGATCGAGACGAAACAAGTGGATACGAAATGGGAAGATTTCATGGATACGAAGTAATTATCTGGCACTCTTGATGGATGCGAGTACGATCGATACGAAGCAGTGCTTGGGCACGAGACCGATCGATTCGAAGTAGGGTATGCCGATGGATATGTATGATGGATTCGAACTGTTCTGGTATTCGTGGATACGAACGTGCTGAGTGGGTATCCATATGATCGATTCGAAACCAATTGATTCGAAGTGACCAATATCACTGCTGGTCGATTCGAATGCGATCGATTCGAAATGCGTGGAGCTTGATGGATTCGAATTTGATGGATTCGAACAGCATACTTAGGCTAACTTGCATTGATCATATCTCATTCATATGAACTCCGATTAACCTGAAATTTGGAACACTGGCTCTCATGGCTTTGCTTGTCATGTGTTATAAATTGTAGCCTGATCCAGGCTAGGAAAAAATCCAACGATATCCATAGCGAAGCTAAGTGCAACCAATCTCTGAGACGAACTTTCTTTTGTTTTCGACCAATCTTTTGGTATCACGGCTTTGCCAAAAAGCGGGATAACATTTGCCCCCCAAAACATGCCTTGCGGTAGGAAGGTGTGTTTTGTAATGCCATAAGTTGGATGTTTATATCCTACTAATAACCTAAAGAAGAACTTGATAATTTCATATGACCTCGAATGGCGATCGTTCGGGATCGTGTGCCATTTGAGGTGAATCGGGACCGTTCGCGGTCAATGCCGTTTGCGACAAAGGATGGAGTGGGACCGTTTGCGGTCGTATGCCGTTCGCGGCGGGTATCGATCGTTCGCGATCTCGTGCTGTTCAAGGCTGGTTGTGATCGTTCGAGGTCGAGCATAATAAGTGAATCATGACCGTTCGCGGTCGGGTGCCGTTCGAGGCAAGTTGTGATCGTTCGCGACCGTGCGCCGTTCGAGGCGAATTGTGACCGTTCGAGGTCGGGTGCCGTTCGAGGCAACTTGTGATCGTTCGCGATCGTGTGCCGTTCGAGGCGAATTTGTGTGCCCGGGGGGGGGGGGGCTTAATTTTATCGATACCAGGCTCACGTTCGAGTGGCTCCCTGGATCATTTATCAGGGCGGTTTATCGCCATCTCAGAGCATGCCTAAGGACCATTCGCGACCCCGTATATGTGTAAGTAGCTTAGCCATTTTAGAATTATCAGAACCAAATATCTATTCAACGGATGAGTTTTAAAATAGAAATGTCCAAACAAACAAAGTCTAAATGTCCAAATCAAAACGAAACAAAAGCAAAGCAAGGATGTCAAAGTGTAAGTTCCCACTACGAAACGGTCAAGGATCATTCAGAGCATGCCTTGGGATCGTTCGCGATCTCATACATGTGTAAATGATTTAATTGTGTTAGTGGGAAACTTACGACTTGTTCATCGTTATTTTAATCAATTAATAATCAAAAAGTGCCTTGATTCAGGGTCGCCTCTAGCTGATGTAGACGGTGGTCGCTCTGGTTCCACCATTGGAGTTCGCCTCCTCACATACTGAAGGAGCATACCGTTCCTGATATGTCCTTCCACCTCGACCTTCAAATGCCTAAAATCTTTAGTGCTATGACCGTTTAATTCATCAAATACACAAAACTTATCTGATTTTCTTTCGTCAGAAGTTGGATCCCTTCGCATCGGTCTACGATACGGAACCTGCTCCTTGGTATCCTGATAAATTCGTTCCGGACTCTCATTCAGCTCAGAGTAAGTGGTGAATCGTGGCTCCCTCCGTTGCAGCTTTGACCTATCCCCGTCATTCTCAGTCTTTCTTTTACCTCTACTAGTTTCCGCGCTCTTCTCAGGGGGATTTCCTCCTTTGATCGCATAAATATCAATTCTTTCTCCTTCTTCTCTTTCGGCGTTTGCATCTTCCAAACGTAAAAACTTTTCTACCTCGTCGTAGAATTCCCCTAGATCCACTGGTGGATCTTTAGTCAATGAATTTTTGAACTCTGTGCCGTCAGCTACTCCGGACACAGCTGCCATCACAACCATAGATGGATCTGCTCGATCCACCGAAGGTGCTGCTGCATTGAATCGCGTCAGAAAACTCCTCAAAGTCTCTCCAGCCTTCTGTTTTAGAGTTGCCAAAGTCATCACATTCTTGGGCCTTGTAATGTGAACCCTGAATTGCCTCATAAATTTTTCAGTTAGATCATTCCATGTTCCGATAGATCCACTCTCTAGTTGTTTAAACCACAATGTCGTAATATCTTCCAGGTACAACGGAAAGCACCGGGCCATAACCTCTTTTGATGCCCCCAGCACTTCCATATGCCTCATATATTTCGTCAGATGAACTGTACGGTCTGTCCTCCCATTATACATGTCCAATGATGGTAACTTGAAATCCGGTGGGTTTCTAGCTTGTCTGATTGTCGTGCTAAAAGGACTTCTATTAATATCCTCCAAATCTTTGTTCACCAAACCGCCTCTCATAGCTCTTCTAATCATCTCCGCCAATCTGTTGTTGTCTCCAAGCCATGATCCTTGTCCTTCGAATTGCCCCCCGGGTCCGTGTGAGCTTTCTGGAGTATGCCCCCTTTGTTGATCATTCATCCCTCTATTGCTGCCAGGTTGTTCGGACGCCCCTGATTCTCTTTCTGGAGTCGGATCAACGTGCTCTAAGTGTGTGCCCCCCAGTTCTAGCGCTGCGCCAGATGGTCTTGCTCCGTTCTGAACTCCGGTTACTCCTTGATTATGTGCTCCAAGTTGCCCAATCTGCTGAAGCAAATTCTGGATCATCTCTTCCTGTCTCTTCATCATTGTCTCCATCTCATCCCTGGTGATGAAGATTGAAGCTTGGTTTGCTCCAGAGGAAGCCTCTTGACTTCCTTGATGTTCACTTCTCTCTTCCCTTTGTCTCTTACTTGTTTGTCTCGTCATAATTTCTCAAAACTGAACTCTCAAACTCTCTGAATCAACTTCTAATTGGTAGAACTCCTGAATTAGCGTTCTCAGTGAAAGCACCAAAATGTTTGCGTCAAAATTGACCACAAACACCCAATATCGTGAAAGCACCCGTTTATGAACACAAATCAGCAACAATCAATATAAAACTCAGATCTAAGCTATATCAATCACAGCAATTCAGAAATAACAATCACAAACACAGGATTTATAGTGGTTCGGCGATCTTGCCTACGTCCACTCTGAAGTTTATGCCCTTATTGATTTAGTTGATGATGTTAATCGATTACAGCGGATTACAGTTGATGATAGCTTTGGAATCTGAATAAAACAGCAATAATGAAGAGTAGAATTGAATCCGGAAGAGTCTGGACGTTCAATGGCCAAAAGATCCCCTTTTCTGAAGGCTTCAGGGTGCTATTTATAGGCGTAGGAGGCCCAGATCTCGCTCAAACTTCGGGAGACTTTTTCTGGCACATGAGTGGGCTCATGCGACCGACCCCACCAAGTTTCGACTCGATCTGTGATCGATACGAAGTGATTTCGTATCCATCAAAAAATGACCCAATTGAGCTGAGACTTGGCAGGAACAATCTTTACCTTGTATGGAACCTACTATGAAAATTTCATTGCATTTGGACTTGTGGTTTGGGAGATATGATCGATTCGAGTTGATATGTTTCGGTTGGCTGTTTGGTTCGAACCCATCATTTTGAATCGACCTTATCACGTGGTTCTTTGGTGACGTGGCACGCACTCCTCGCATCGACCCTTTTTTTTTCTCCGAGTTGACCGCTTCGCATCCATGAATTTCGCCTCGTTCGTATCGCGTGCCACGACCCACTTCGCATCAATGGATTCGAATCATGGATCGATACGAAGGGGATCGAGATGAACCAAGTGGATACAAAATGGGCAGATTTCATGGATACGAAGTAATGATCTGGCACTGTTGATGGATGCGAGGACGATCAATACGAAGCAGTGTTTGGGCACGAGACCGATCGATTCGAAGTAGGGTATGCCGATGGATACGTATGATGGATTCGAACTATTCTGGTCTTCAGGGATACGAACGTGCTGAGTGTGTATCCATCTGATCGATTCGAAATCGATCGATTCGAAGTGACCAATATCACTGCTGGTTGATTCGAATGCGATCGATTCGAAATGCATGGAGCCTGATGTATTCGAATTTGATGGATTCGAACAACATACTTAGGCTAACTTGCATCGATCATATCTCGTTCATATGAACTCCGATTAACCTGAAATTTGGAACACTGGCTCTCATGGCTTTGCTTGTCATGTCGTATCAATTGTAGCCTGATCCGGGCTCGGACAAAATCCATCGACATCCATAGCGAAGCGAAGTGCAACCAATCTCTGAGACGAACTGTCTTTTGTTTTCGACCTATCTTTTGGTATCACGGCTTTGCCAAAAAGCGGGATAACACATAATGCCTCCACGCTTTTGGCCCTTCACATCGCCTTGTTCACCGTGTCCAAAGGTGAGCAGCTCCTCGTCCTCTTATTGTTTATGTATATACAACATCATGTGCTAGTATTTTGAACGTATACAACATATATGTTTTCAATATCTATGTTCTGTTATATATATATATATTGAAATTTTGATTTTTAAATATATATATATATATATATATATATATATATATATATATATTCAAAATATAGTATATATGATGATTTCAGTTGTGCTCTAAGAAGTTATGATGTGAAATATTATATCAATTTATATATTTGTTTGAATTGTATAAGTTAGATATAGGTATAGTTCATATATTTTATTTATATATAGTTGTTTCAGTATTTTTATAAGTCTAACGTACAATATATGTAGGTTGATGTGTGAGTGTGTGTGTGTGTATATATAATTGTAGTTTGTATGGGTTTTTTTAATTTTAATACGTGTTTTCTTGTTATGCATATATATCTACTATGACAATGTAGGTATGGATATTATGATTTTGATATATATATAAATGCAGATATCTCAATTTTTAATATATACAGATGTTATCCCACCTTTTGGTCAAGGATGGAATATTAACAAACTGGCAAGGTAGGATGGATATCCGGACTGAAGATCGATTGGAAACAAGGCTGCGATCGATATCATTAAAATTTGACCTAGCTTCGATCAGGACGGAATCGCTTGGAGGTGATGATCAAGGCTAGGTAAGGCTATATTTCAAATTTCAGGTTAATCGGAGTTCGTATGATAGAGATATGATCGACACAGGACAAAAAGGACACACTGTTCGCATCACATCGAGGGAAGTCAAATTTCGTATCCATCATATTCGACTCGATCAACATCTGTTCAAATCGATCGTGCTCGAATCGATGCTTGGCCGTACTATTAGAGTCCACCGGGTTCGCATCGATCAGTGTGGAACTATTCATATCCATCGTACGTCGAATCGATCGTGTTCGACGAATAGTTCGAACCCATCTGGAGCCATGCTATTCATATCGATCTCGAGGGGCCTCATTTGTACCGGCTAAAGTTCGTATCGGTCCATCAGTGCACCTCAGTACACTATTTGTATCGATGGTGAAGTCTTTGCTTACATCCATCGAACATTCATAAATGATGGATACGAATAGCTCCATAACTATCAACGCAAACGGCATAAAGTGGTCGACACGAACTCAGCCCCGATGTTGGTTGCGAATAAGACTCCTCCAATTCAGCACAAAAGGTGGAGCGATCCAAAAATCTCGTGCCACGTCACCACGCACTCACGTGTCCAGATCGATTCGAAGGGATGGATACAAAAGCATGGATTCGCACTCAGCAGCATACGAAAATCACAATCTTGCATTGATCATATCTCACGAACCACATGTCCAAGTGCTACAAAATTTTCACAATAGGTTACGTACAAGCTAAAGAACGTTCCTGCAAACTTTTAGCTTGATTGGACCATTTTTTGATCGATATGAAATTGGTTCCTATCGATCGCGAATCGAGTCGAAACTTTTCGGGATTGATCTCGTGGACCCACTCACGTGCCAGAAGGAGTTTCCCAAAGTTTGAGAACGATATCAGCCTTCTACACCTATAAATAGCCCCATGAAGCCTACAAAAAAAGGATCTTTTGGCTATACGACGTCCAGACTCTGCCGGATTCAATTCTACACTTCATCACTACTGTTTTACTCGAATTTCTCCATTATAATCGTTGTAATCATCTGTAACCAGCAAGGAAAATCAAAATAAGATTGTCATTTGAAGTGGACGTAGGCCAGAGATGGCCGAACCACTATAAATCTCGTGTCATTGATTGTTATTTCTGAATTGTTGTACTTAGTATTGTTTAGATCTGAGATTTGTGTTTGGAATATTGCTGATCTATATTCATAGCTAGGCACTTTCATGATACTTGGGGTTTGTGACCAATTTTGGCGCAAACACTTTGGTGCTTTCACTGAGAGGGACTAGCACCCGCTACAACGGATTTGAAGTTCATATTTGAAAAGCTTGAAGAGTTCAGATTTGAAAGACAATGACTCGACAGACAAGGAGAAGACAGAGAGCTTGGAGAAGCCAAAAGGAAGGAAGTCAAGACGCATCCTCCGAGCTGGAGAAGGAGAAGCTTCGATCTACATAACCAGGGATGAGATGGGGGCTATGGCCAATTCATTACATGAGAGATTGTTGAAGAGTCAACAGGACGTGATGCAGACTTTCTTTAAACAGATGAGAGCTGCAGGAACACAAAACCTTAGACCGACTATAGTGACTGCGAATGTGGAATGAGGAACTAGGGTCGCGGAACCCAATGGAGGACAAAATACAGAGCCAGAAGGCAGTCAACGAGGGCTTGGGGGTAGGCCCGTAGGATATGACACTGGAAGACCTTTGGATGTAGCCCAACAAGTTAGAGCGAGCGTTGGCGTTAATGAGCCGCACAAAGAATATGTACCAGAGTTCCCTCGGGGGCATGGGGGCAACCTTTGGCAGACAATGCTGAATTGGCTGAGATTATTAAGAGAACTATGCGTGGAGGTTTGAACAATAGATATTTGAAAGGAGTGAACAAGAGTCCGCTTACTTGGGAAATCAGGACGGCTCGGAATCCACCCGAGTTCAAGCTACCTTGTGTGGATGTATACAATGGCAAGGCGTGAGTTGCTTTTCCCGAACGTGGTAAAGTGACTTATTCATGTCGTCGAGTATGGACTATGCTCGACAAAGGTCCGGAGAGACCAAGATGCGGCCTAAGATTTAAGCCCTACGTTATTGGCTATTGTTTCAGGTCGTCGAGTATGGACTATGCTCGACAATGGTCCGGAGTGACCGGGATTTGGCTTAGGACTTAAGCCATGGCATTATTCAACGTCTAGGGACACTGGACTATGGTCGTCAAGTGTGGATTGCACTTGGCAAGAACCCAGAGAGGTTAGCTCAATGTCCAATGACACTGGACCAAGGTCGTCAGGTGTAGATTGCACTTGGCATGAACCCGGAGAGGTTATGGATTTGGATAATGACCCGAAGAGGACATGGATGCGGTTATTGGTTATTGGGTAAGGATGGATTAAAACTTGGTTATTGAGTTTGGATGGATATGGAATTGGCTATGGACTTTGGATATCGGATTCGGAGTTATTCAAAACACACCGTCTATCACAAGGCATGTTTGGGAGGGCAAATGTTATCCCGCCTTTTGGTCAAGCTTGGAATATTAACAAACTGGCAAGGAAGGATTGATATCAGGACTGAAGATCGATTGGAAACAAGGCTGCGATCAGTATCATTAAAATTTGACCGAGCTTCGATCAGGACGGAATCGCTTGGAGGTGATGATCAAGGCTAGGCAAGGCTATATTTCAATTTTCAGGTTAATCGGAGTTCGTATGATAGAGATATGATCGATACAAGACAAAAAGGACACACTGTTCGCATCACATCGAGGGAAGTCAAATTTCGTATCCATCATATTCGACTCGATCAACATCTTTTCAAATCGATCGGGCTCGAACCGATCCTTGGCCGTACTATTCGAGTCCATCGGGTTCGTATCGATCAGTGTGGAACTATTCGTATCCATCGTGTGCCGAATCGATCGTGTTCGACGAATAGTTCGAACCCATATGGAGCCATGCTATTCATATCAATCTCGAGGGGCCTCATTTGTACCGGCTAAAGTTCGTATCGGTCCATCAGTGCACCTCAGTACACTATTTGTATCGATGGTGAAGGCTTTGTTCGCATCCATCGAACATTCATAAACGATGGACATGCATAGCTCCATAACTATAAATGCAAACAGAATGAAGTGGTCGATACGAACTCAGCTCCGATGTTGGTTGCGAATAAGACTCCTTCAATTCGGCCCAAAAAGTGGAGCGATCCAAAAATCTCGTGCCATGTCACCACTCACTCACGTGTCCAGATCGATTCGAAGGTATGGATACGAAAGCATGGATTCGAACTCAACAGCATACAAAAATACAATCTTGCATCGATCATATCTCATGAACCACGTGTCCAAATGCTATGAAATTTTCACAGGAGCATACGTACAAGCTAAAGAACGTTCCTGCAATGTTTCAGCTTAATTGGACCATTTTTTGATCGATATGAAATTAGTTCGTATCGATCGCGAATCGAGTCGAAACTTTCCGAGAACGATTACGTGGGCCCACTCACGTGCCAGAAGGAGTCTCCAGAAGTTTGAGAACGATGTCCGCCTCCTACACCTATAAATAGCCACCTGAAGCCTACAGAAAAAGGATCTTTTGGCTATTCGACGTCCAGACTCTGCCGCATTCAATTCTACACTTCATCACAACTGTTTTACTCTAATTTCTCCATTATAATCGCTGTAATCATCTGTTACCAGCAAGGAAAATCAATAAAAGATTGTCATTTGAAGTGGACGTAGGCCGTAGATAGCCGAACCACTATAAATCTCGTGTCATTGATTGTTATTTCTGAATCGTTGTACTTAGTATTGCTTAGATCTGAGATTTGTGTTTGGAATATTGCTGTTCTATATTCGTAGCTTTGTGCTTTCACGATACTTGGGGTTTGTGACCAATTTTGGCGCAAACAATAAAGATATTAATAAATATATAGGACGGTGCATGTAACAAACCGTAAATTTTAGTAGTTTTATTTATTTAATTAATTGATTTTTTGTGAAATTTTAAATATTTGAAATTAGAAATAAAATTATAATATTTGGGATACGTTTTTATAAACATAGCAAATAGTATATTTTCACCAGATAATATGGAAGTTTATTTTCTTGGGTAATTTTGTTTATATTTAAATCGGTTAATATTTGATGATAATAAAATATTTCTCAAACCTAAATATATTTTTATAATAAATTTGTAAATCATTTTCTGAGTGAGATGTCATATTTCGTTTCCCCAAATTTTGAATATTATTGCTCCATTTATCTTATTTTCGATAAATTAGCAACAATTCTGTACCGATTATCGACTTTTGATAGGATGATCATGCTATTAAATTCTGCATACTGTGCTGATCGTCTCGTCTTGCTGATCTTTATGGTATATTTAATTAGCAATTTCATAGTCTGGTGCGGGCGAAATCGTGATACGTTTAGCCATATTGGTTTCGTATTTTTGGTTCGTTTTGCATTTCTAGTGACCATTCATTTTACATTGGGTTAAACATTATAGCCTCTGACCTTTATTGTTTCCAAATTTCATGGTTTTGACTCTTTCTTTTCCCAGCTAATTTATAGTCTGATTGTTTGATTTATTTTTTGCCCTTTCTTTTCATTTGCGCGCAAGAGAGAAATTTTTTATTTATTTTATTTTAACTATGTTTATAAGTAAATAAACATTATATCTTGGAAGCCATGATTGTTCTTCTTCCAATCTTTCACCTTTGGCCTCCCATAGCAATTTTTTCTTCTTTCTCCACCGAAGATAGCTTCTCCCCTCCCCTGAACACCAAGCCGGTTAGCCCATCAACTTCTCTCCACCCTATCCGTGCCGCACCTGCCCCTGGCCTCACCAACACTCCTCCCCTCTAGCCGAAAAAACCCATAGCCTGCCTCGTTCTCTTCGCCAAGCATGGTAGTTATTCCTCTTATTATATATATCTATTTACATATATAAGGATATATATATATATATTATGCAAGTCGATAAATTTTGTTAATACATATATATATTACTTACGCAATGATCTGTTAAGTAAATAAATATATATGTATATTGTTATATTTTAGGTTTATAGAAAATTTTATCCTCTGATTCGATATAATATATAATTGATTGCATATATATATTTCACATATTTATTTAGTTACATTTTTTGTATTTGTCCGGAGGGTTATCTATGTTAGTATATTTTCATATATAAGATGCTCTGTTTTCTTTGTTCATATCTTACTGTTTAAAATATATAATTAAAATCTAAGTTATATACGAGTTAATCTACATATTTGGTTATAAACGAAATCTTCATTCTTTTTTACTATTATAGTCTGCATACCTGTTATATATAAAGATAAGTATATATGTTTGCGTGCATAGGTACGTTATTACATTATATATACTTTATCAATAAGTGGGTTATCTAACATGTCGGTTAGGGTATATGGGCTTTATTTCAAGAAATTATGTAAGTGTATAAGTATGTAAATTTTAGGCTGTTTTCATTCTTTTATTTTATTTTTAATTTCAATTATATATCATGTGTTTAGATTTTGTATATTATATACATATAGTATACATTAATGATACAGTAAAATATTTAGCTCTAATATCTATGTGTACTCGTATTTTTGAATATAAAGCTGTCTCTTCTTTTGTTTTGCATATATTTATGTTCGTACTACATATTTATTAAAAATATGGTTCTGCATATATGGGTTTGTGCATATCAAGTTTACATGTACCTTTTTGTTATGCATATCAAGTCTGGAAAATTTGTATTCATATGTTGCATAGTATTATACAATAGATTTAAATGGTATATTATAGTATGGTAAGTTTATGTATATTTTTTTCATTTTTTTGTACATATATGTATTTGTTTCAAATATTATATTGTATACATTTTGATTTTAATATATGTGTTTAAATTTCAAAACAATGATTTTTAATTTTATATATTTGTTTTAAATTAAATATTGATTTCATGGAGATAATATATATATATATATATATATATATATAATTGCTGTTTTTTGTTATTATCAAGCTGATTCTACTTATTTCATTGATTCCTGTTATCAGCTCTATGTGTCGAATTCGTGCCAATCTTACTTTGCTTTTGAATTTGTGTTGGATACGTAACTCATCTCATTCTCATTCGTATCTAGCCTCGAAAGGTGAGCAATCACTTACGCGTAACTTTCTTATATTTATTAAATTTGATTTCAATTGAAACGACAATTGAAATATGCCGTTGTTAGTTATTTACATTGCTATATATGCTATCTGTTCACCTGTGACATCTGACACCATTATCTGTTATTTATACTGATGATAAATGACTGTTATATTATTATTATATATGTTATTCTCTATGGATTGAAATGATACATACCCGAACGATCTGTAGAATATGAGAAAATCGTTATGGGTTGTAATGATAAACCCTAGCGATTTTCATTTAATTGAATTTGGAATTGCGGGTTGAAATGATAAATACGTGTATATAATTAAATTGCTGATTGAAATGATAAATATCTGTATCACTTGACCATATGATAGAAAATTATATATAGACACCGTTGGTCAATATATATATATACTTATATATATATATACACATATGTATGTATGTATTGAAATGATTTCCAAGGTTTTGAAATTGAATTTACTTAAGAATTATACTCAAATAAGTTTGATTAGAAATCTATTAAATTTTGGGATTTTAATGATATGATTTTTGTAACGACCCGTAAATTTTCGTTGTTTCATTATTTAATTAATTGAATTTTGTGAAATTTTAAATCATAAAATTGAAATATAAACTTGATATTTGGAATACGTCTGTTTAAACAGAGCAAATGGTAAATTTTCATCATAAAATATGCAAGTAAATTTTATTACGTAATTCTATTTCAATTCCAATCGGTTAAAAATCGATGATAATAAATGTTTTCCAAAACTGGATATTTTTACATAGAAAATTTGTAAATCATCTTCTGAGCGAGACGTCATATTTTGTTTCTCCAAATTTTGACTTCCATTGCTTCGTCGATCTTATTTTCAACAAATCAACAGCATTTTCGGTACTGATTATCGACTTTTATAGGATGATCATACAACTGATATCCGTATATTATTTTGATCATCGCGTCATACTGATCTCTGTGGTATATTTAATTCTATGTTTTGAAGTCAGGTATGTGCCGTAACATGTAAAACGTCAGACCATATCGGTACTAGTTTTTATGACTTATGGTTCTTGTGACCTTCTGAATTCCTTTGTCCGTTAATTTATCTACCGTTGTATTTTAATAGCCATTAATATTTTTGTGTTTGGCTTTTATAATTCCTACTATTTTTGCTGTGATGTCTGTTCATTGTTTCAGAAAGAAATTTTATATAATAAATTAATACAAGTGTACGTATCGATTTAATTCCATCATCTGTTCATTTTTCTCTTCCCTTTTTCTTTTGAAACCCGCTCTCCTTCTAGTTTCCATTGAGTTCACAAAAACAAAAAAAAACAAAAAAACAAAAAAAATTTGCATAAAGCACGTAAGGATTGCTTTAGATGCTGCTCCTTCTTTCCATTTATTCTTACCTTTCTTTTGCCTGAAGCACATGAGCCACCAATCTTCCATTTTATCTTCAATATATAAAGTACGTGTGCCAGCAATCTCCTTCCTTGTCGGGCTATTTGCTTTGGTATGTCTGTTGTATTAGTAAGGTAGTAATATATTATATTTGTCTTTTCTATATTTAGAAACCTTATAATTGCTTCGACTGTGTTTTTTGTGTTTCATTTTTGTTTTAAAAATGCTTGTATATAGAATAATATATATGGGTTTCGCATATAATAATTTTTTACACAGTTTGCATAAATTTTTCATACAGTCAATTTATTGTTATAAATAAGTATATAAATATATATAGCATTTTGTCATATTGTAAGTCAATATATATATGTGTGTGTTTGTGTGTATGTCCTCAGTTTATATGCCATTTAAGAATATAGGTTGTTTGTAACGATCCCAATTTTTGATTTAAATTTAAATTAATAATTAATGTGAATTTTTGATAAATTCTAGAATTATTTTGAATTCGAAGTGTGTATATATATATATGAGTAAATTTGGGTTTGACTTTAAAATTTGAATTTTTAATATTGAATTATGTATTTAAAATTTGAATAAAAGACTTAGAAAATGATTTGGGTAAAAATATTATTCATATTTATTTATGGGTAGTTAGTTTTATAATTATAAAAATATATTAATATAAATTAAATGTGGATAGTTAAACTTCAAAAATAAATAAAATAAATATCTATATAAATACATAGGAATGTAAATTAAAATAAGACAATAAACATTTGAGTTAAAATAAACATTTATATTAGAAATAGTAATGGATATATATAAGATAAATTAAACTATCAAGTGATTTCACTAGAATAAATTTTAACAACATATAAAATAAATAGAAATTGTGATAGCCTGTATTATTGGATAATGGTTAATTTGTAATTAACATGATTTAATTTATTAAACACTGATTTATTAATTAAACAAATAAATCTAAATATAAATATATATATATATATATATATATATATTTAGATACCTATTTTAGTGTTAAAAATGTAAGGTTTAACTTTAAATAAAACTTTGAAAATTTTATATATATTAGTAGAGTCAGGTTGTATGTATATAAAATAAGACTTTAAAAAAATGGGGGAGGGGGGAATTTAAAACTCTTTTCTTTTATATACTTGAAATTAAACATAGTAATAAATATAAATGTAAAACATTTTTAAGGATGATACATTAATTTATGATATAAATATAAAATTATTATTTACAAAATGAATTTGTGCTTGTTTAAATTATATATATATATATATATTTGATTGATTTTTAAATTAGATTTGAATTTGGAATTTTATCTTGGATATATATGTTTTGGATTTAAAATATATTATATATTATTTATGAATATAATTTGTTTTATTAAAGAAAATTTTATTTATATAGATTTGGAAAGTATTTATTAATTTGTATAATTCAATACAAAAGTCTTATAAAAGCATTTTTAAATAAATAAATGCAAAAGACGTATGTTAACTTATAACCTCTTTAATAACAAGTGTAATTGAATTAAGAATAATAAAAAACAAGTGTTCAGAATTTGTACAAATGTCACCATTCTTATTTTATTTTCTTTATATTTTTTTCATATCCTAAAGCAAATCTATACAAACATATCTTTCTCCTATCTCTCATTTTCCTTGATCAATAAAAAAATTTCTCAAACCTGTAATCTTTGCAAGCCTGTAAACTCCTCGACATGCAACCAGAAATTCCCAAGAACAAAGCCTGAAACCACTTCTCAAACCAAAATTTGTGAAGCAAATAATAAAAGGAAGAAGAAAACAACAAGTAATTAAATCAAGAACAGTTTCCAGTTTTTCTTTTTAAAGATTTCAAAATCTGCTTCTGATAAGGTTCAGGCCATAGAAGGGATAAGTCGTACATGGCTTAAGGAAGAGTTAAGTCGTCAAGCTATAGGTCGTCCACGACCTAAGGAGTCATGTGAGGGAGAGCTGCGAGTTAATGAAGCGGTCTTAAGTCGTCTGCGACTTAACAAAGCTCGAGGGACAGAGCTACGACTTAACAAGAATGATGAAAAGGAGTTACGACTTAATGGGAGTTTAAGTCGTTCAGGTTTGATGAGTCGCACACGATCCAACGACACAGCTATAAGTCGTCCACGACTTAACAAGAAGCAGGAAGAAGCTCCAGTGTTTGAAGACCATAAGTCGTGGGAAGATGCCGACGAGTTACGACTCATGATAAGTCGTTTGGTGTTAAGTCGTGTCGTTTGTATTTGTGTTTTGTTGTATCTGGTTAAGTCGTTACCGACCTATGTTAGGTCATGAGTCGTTGTGTTTGAGTCGTTTGTGTTGAATGTGTTGTAACGTGTTGATTTTGCCGACTTATGATAAGTCGCAGGTCACGGCCAAAGTTAGCTCGGTGAAGCTTTGAGTCGTGTGTGTTGTATTTTTTTAAGTCGTTGTACATGTGTTGTCTAAGTCGTAGGTTGTTATGTCGATGAGTCGGACGAAGGCAAGTATGTGAAAGTGATGTAATAAGTTGAGTCGGCATTGTGTTGTAATAAGCCGTGTGCGTTAAGCCGCTGCCGACTTATGTTGAGTCGTGAGTCGTGAACGACTTAAGGGTCAGGTTGTGAAATGCTATAAATAGGGAGTGTGTTGTACATTTTAAGGTGGTTGATTTTTGAATAAAATTCTTGTTTGATTACTGTGTGCTTTCATCCTAAATTGGTAGTTGAGTGTAATCTCCTATCTCCACTTTCGGTTATTCGAGTGCGCTCGAATTAACGATTGTTGAAGCCGATTCGCGGAATCAAGTGCGCTTGATCAACGCTTGAAGAATTGAAGATCTTCTTTCACGGTATCGTGCGCGATCAACGTGACGAGGATAGCTAGAATTCGGTATCTTCGGATCAACGAATTTGGGCATTTTGGTATTCATCAATCCACCAATTGCTACATTTCATCGATTTCATTTGTTTTCGTATTATCCGCTGCGTCCGTTTTTGGTATCGGAGCTTGACTTAACCAATCATAGCTAAGATGAGTCTTGGAGCCAAGGAGTTTGAAGTTGGTGTTCATCGCGTTCAACTTGAAGTTGCAACAAGTAGAAGTTTTCGATTCATTTCATTTTGGATCAAAGTCCGGGAAGTGTTTGAATTTTTGGAAGTGAGTGAAGGTCGTGACTTGTTGAACAAGTTAGTGTTGAAGAATTTGAAGTTTGCATTCGCATTTGTTGAAGGTAGGCCGTGTATACTTGTGAAAAGTAGCCGAGCCTTGGTGAAGTTTGCTTGAAGTGTTGAGGCCGAGCCAAGTTAGTGGTTGAGCCGTGACTTGCTTGTGTTGAAGAATTGTTGAAGTGTTTGTGATTGTGTAATCATGCCGCCGAGAAGAGCTAATCGTCGTCAAAATGTTGAAGCGTTGTATCGAAGAGAAGAAGCCGAGCAAATGGAACAACGCATTAATGAGAAATTTGATGAAGGTATTGGAAAGCTAGAGAAGTTGATGAATGATTTGAATCAAAATCAAAGGAGGAGATCACCAATCTCGAACCATGGAGGAAACCGAGTTTCGCCATCGGTTACGGAAGCGAGAAGGGTATCACCGCAATCTTTTAGAGAAAGAAGAGAAGCATCAATTTCGTCAAGGAGAGATCACCATGACTATGGACATGAAGAGAGGAAAACTCCACGAGAGTTTGAAAATGAGCCATATAGAGATGAAGAGAGACATAGTAGAAGAGACATGCGTGATCAAAGGGATGTTGATGGTCGAAATCGATATAGACGTACATTTGATTTTGATGAAGAAGGTGATAGAGCTAGCATTCATTATCGAGATCGAGACCAAATTCGAAATTCATATCGAGATGTAGATGATGATCGTCGATGGGAATCGGGTATGAAGATGGAAATTCTAGAATTCAAGGGTGGAATGGTAGCTGAAAAATTTCTTGATTGGTTGTCTAATGTTGAAGAGATCTTTGATTTCAAAAAGGTTCCTGAGCATAGAAGGGTGAAGTTGGTTGCTACTAGGTTGAGGGGAAGAGCTTTGGCATGGTGGCAGCAAACTAAACTTACACGGGAGAGAATGGGAAAGTCAAAGATTGAATCATGGGAGAAGATGAAGAAGTTGATGAAAGCTACATTTTTACCTTATAATTATCAATCACTCATGTATCAGAGATTGCAGAATCTGAGGCAAGGGACGAAGACTGTTAATGATTATGCTGATGAATTTTATCAAATGATTGCTCGAAATGATATTATGGAGACGGAAGAACAGCTGACTGCTAGGTTTGTTGGAGGGTTGAGGATGCAGATTCAAGATATGGTCAATATGTTTGATCCAAGATCTGTAGCAGAAGCACATCAGAAAGCGTTGGCTTGGGAGAAACAGGGAAGGCGTGGTGGTGTGTTTACTAATTCCAACAATCAAGTGAAGGGTGTTAGTGGAAGCTCTAATGTTCCTAAATCTATCAGTAAACCAGTTGTGAATGAAGTTGCGAAGACGAGGGTCAACAATAGTTTCAAATGTTACAATTGCCAGGAAGTGGGTCACAAGAGTAATGAATGTCTGAAGCCGAAGAAGCGAACTATGATTGTTGAAGTTGAAGGTGAGGATGCTGATGAAGGTTATTCTAGCCCAGTTGAGGAGGATGAACAGGATATTGCGTCAGGATATGAAGGATGTAATCTAATGATGAGGAGGTCTTGTTTAGTACCGAAGCAAGAAGAAGAAGCTAGTTGGTTGAGGAGTAACATCTTTCAGTCAACGTGCACTATTCTGGGAAAGGTTTGTAAGTTTGTGATTGATGCGGCAAGTTGTGACAATATTCTTTCTACTGAAGCCGTAAGAAAGCTGAAATTGAAGACGGAGAAACATCCTAATCCTTACAAGTCAGCGTGGTTGAGAAAAGGAGGAGAAGTGAAGTTGGACAGGCGAGTTCGAGTTCCATTTTCTATTGGGAAGAAGTATAAAGATGAGATTTGGTGTGATGTTGTGGAAATGGATGTTTGTCACTTACTTTTGGGAAGACCATGGCAGTATGATCGGGCAGTGCAGCATGACGGTCGGACCAATAGTTACAGTTTTATGTTTGAAGGTGTTAAAATCATTTTGGTTCCAAAGAAGAGACAGCAAGAAGAAAGCGAGTCAGAAGAGATTGAGGAGCTGAAAACTTTATTGACTTTGAAGGAATTTATTGAAGAAGTAGAAGAGAGTCCAGAGGTATTTTTGTTGATTGGACATGAAGCCACTGAATCTGTGGAAGTTCCAGAGGAAGTAAAGCGGGTATTGGAAGAATTCAGAGATGTATATCCTGAGGAGTTACCAACGGAGTTACCACCATTGAGGGATATTCAGCATCAGATTGATCTTGTGCCAGGGGCAGTATTACCACACAGGCGACATTACAGGATGAGTCCTAAGGAGCATGAAGAACTAAGAAGGCAGGTAGAGGAGTTGTTAGAATAGGGGCGTGTTCAGGAGGGCTTGAGTCCTTATGCAGTGTCAGCCTTATTGGTGCCGAAGAAGGATGGTTCGTGGAGAATGTGTACGGATAGTCGGGCTCTGAACAAGATCACTGTAAGATACAGATTTCCTATACCAAGGTTTAATGATTTGATTGACTAGTTGAGTGGGGCTGTTGTGTTTTCAAAGATTGACTTGAAGAGTGGATACCATCAAATTCGTATTAGACCGGGTGATGAGTGGAAGACTGCTTTCAAAACCAGGGAAGGTTTATGCGAATGGTTGGTTATGCCGTTTGGTTTATCGAATGCACCGAGTACTTTTATGAGAGTGATGAACCAGATTTTCAGACCATTAATTGGGAAATTCGTGGTTGTTTACTTTGATGATATTTTGATCTACAGTGGGAGTATGGAAAAGCATGTCCAGCATTTGCATGAAGTACTGTTGATTCTACGACAGGAGAAATTTTATGCTGCAACAAAGAAGTTCGTGTTTATGATGGACAGTGTTTTGTTTCTAGGATATGTTCTATCGAAGGAAGGAATTCAAGTGGATGAAAGTAAAGTAGAAGCTGTCAGAAGTTGGCCACAGCCAAAGACAATTACTGAAGTGAGGAGTTTTCATGGGTTGGTATCTTTCTATCGAAGATTCATTCCACATTTTAGTAGTGTGATGGCACCTGTAACCGATTGCATGAAAGGAAAGAAGTTTGTATGGTCAGAGGAAGCAGGGTTTGCTTTTGAGAAGATCAAAACACTATTGACGACAGCACCAATTCTAGTTTTACCGAATTTTTAGTTGTTGTTTGAATTACATACTGATGCATCGAAGGTTGGGATTGGTGGAGTTTTGAGTCAGAGTGGGAGACCAGTTGCTTATTTCAGTGAGAAGTTGTCAGGAGCTAAGTTGAGATATAGTACTTATGATGTTGAGTTTTATGCAATTGTTCAAGCTGTGAAGCACTGGAGACACTATCTATTTCAGAAAGAGTTTGTTCTTTACACTGATCATGAGGCATTAAAACATTTGCAAGGGCAGGATAAGATTTCCGCAAGGCATGCATCATGGATTGCTTATCTGCAGCAGTTTACTTTTGTCGTGAAACATAAGTCAGGGTTGACGAATCGTGTGGCTGATGCTTTGAGTAGAAGGAGTCATTTATTAACGACAATGAGAATTGAGGTGACAGGATTTGAATTATTGCCAGAATTGTTTGAGGAGGATCCTTACTTTGCAAAGGTCGTTGAGAAAGTTAAGGATGGATATACTGATGAAATTGCATTGGTTGATGGTTTCTTATTCAAAGGGAATCAGTTATGTATACCAGAGAGCAGTTTGAGAATGAAGATTATCAAGGAGTTGCACGAGGAAGGACATGTGGGCCATGATCGTACATTGCATTTGATTTCTCAATCTTAGTTTTGGCCGTCAATGAGAAAAGAGGTTGAAAGGTTTGTGGAGAGATGTCATATCTGTCGGGTTTCGAAGGGAACAGCGACAAATGCAGGATTGTATATGCCGTTACCTGTACCGACTAAACCGTGGGTTGATATCAGCATGGATTTCGTTTTGGGTTTGCCTAGAACTCAAAGGGGGAATGATTCTATATTTGTTGTGGTAGACAGGTTTTCGAAGATGGTACATTTTATTGCTTGTAAGAAGATGGCGGATGCTGTTCAGGTTGCTCAGTTGTTCTTAAAGGAAATCTATCGTTTACATGGGTTGCCTAAGTCTATTGTTTCAGACAGGGATACCAGATTTTTGAGTCATTTTTGGCTAAGTTTGTGGAAGATGGTTGGAACGAAGCTGAAATTTAGTAGCGCTTATCATCCGCAAACAGATGGACAGACTGAAGTTCTTAACAGATCATTGGGAAATTTGTTGCGATGTCTTGTGAAGGATAATCTGAAGAGTTGGGACATGAAGTTATGCCAAGCAGAGTTTGCACATAATCATGCAGTTAATAGAAGCACAGGTTACAGTCCATTTCAGGTTGTATATTCAAATCTACCCAGGGGACCGTTGGCTTTAGCTGTAGTGCCACAACCAAAGGGGACGGTTAAACGAGCTGTAGACTTTGTTGATGGGTTTACTGAATGTCATAAAATCGTTCAGGAGCGATTAGAGAAAGCAAATGAGAAGTATAAGCGAACTGCAGATTTGAAGCGACGAAGTGTTGAATTTAACGAGGGTGATTTGGTTTACGCCGTGTTAACCAAGGATCGATTTCCAGTAGGCGTTTAGAACAAGTTGAAAGCCAAGAAAATTGGTCCTGTAGAAGTTGTGAAACGGATTAATGAAAATGCATATAAGTTGAAGCTGCCGGAGGATGTGTACACTTCTGACATGTTCAATGTTAAACATCTTGTACCATATTATGGGAATGAACAATCCGATGTGGAAGAATTTACAAATTCGAGGATGAATTTTTCTCAACCTGGGGAGGATGATGCAGTTCAGGCCAGAGAAGGGATAAGTCGTACACGGCTTAAGGAAGAGTTAAGTCATCAAGCTATAGGTCGTCCACGACCTAAGGAGTCATGTGAGGGAGAGCTGCGAGTTAATGAAGCGGTCTTAAGTCGTCTGCGACTTAACAAAGCTCGAGGGACAGAGCTACGACTTAATAAGAATGATGAAAAGGACTTACGACTTAATGGGAGCTTAAGTCGTTCGGGTTTGATGAGTCGCACACGATCCAACGACATAGCTATAAGTCGTCCACGACTTAACAAGAAGCAGGAAGAAGCTCCAGTGTTTGAAGACCATAAGTCGTGGGAAGATGCCGACGAGTTACGACTCATGATAAGTCGTTTGGTGTTAAGTCATGTCGTTTGTATTTGTGTTTTGTTGTATCTGGTTAAGTCGTTACCGACCTATGTTAGGTCATGAGTCGTTGTGTTTGAGTCGTTTGTGTTGAATGTGTTGTAACATGTTGATTTTGCCGACTTATGATAAGTCGCAGGTCGCGGCCAAAGTTAGCTCGGTGAAGCTTTGAGTCGTGTGTGTTTTATTTTTTTAAGTCATTGTACATGTGTTGTCTAAGTCGTATGTTAACTTATAACCCTCTTTAATAACAAGTGTAATTGAATTAAGAATAATAAAAGACAAGTGTTCATAATTTGTACAAATGTCACCATTCTTATTTTATTTTCTTTATATTTTTTTTCATATCCTAAAGAAAATCTATACAAACATATCTTTCTCCTATCTCTCATTTTCCTGGATCAATAAAAAAAATTCTCAATCCTGTAATCTTTGCAAGCCTGTAATCTCCTCAACATGCAACCAGAAATTCCTGGGAACAAAGCCTAAAACCATTTCTCAAACCAAAATTTGTGAAGCAAATAACCATAGGAAGAAGCAAACAACAAGTAATTAAATCAAGAACAGTTTCCAGTTTTTCTTTTTAAAGATTTCAAAATCAGCTTCTCTGTTCTTCAGCAATCAAGTGTTTAAATTCCTTCCAACTTTAAATTATAATCTTCTGTATAATATGATGGTGTTAAAGATGAGAGGAAGATATCAGTTTGAATAAGCATATATGCCTGCATGTGGAATGTATAAATGCCTGTACATATAAAAATATTGTTACCCTTGTTCTTGCTTCCCATACTACTCAAGCTTTCAAAATTGAAGTTCTATTTATTTGGAAACTTTTAAGCTGCAATGTTTGAAGGGAATGTGTTCATATTCAAGTATAGCTTGTTATAAAATAGATTTATCAATTTTCTAGAAGCATGGAGGCAGTAAAACCACTTACAAATGACAATAAATTGAATGTCACGATTTAACCATTTGATTACGTGAGTGTATTTGTTATTGAATATAGTGATTTTAGATGGGGGTTTGGATATTTTTAGCTGTGTATGGGAGCAGGAATTTTGGGATGTACAGAATTGGGTGAAAAACCAAATTCCGACATTGTGATAGATTACGAGGCAGGCCATTTAGCATAGAGAAGCTTGGGTCAGTAGCGCATAAGGGAAAATTGGCCGGAGGGTTGAACGATCATCGTAGCGGCGACGTGATGCGGTAGTAGGGTTTAAGGACTAAGTTTGGGTCGACGATGTTCGTGAGTTTATCGCGACGACTATATTGCATCGGACTTGATAATAGAAGGTTGAATCGATGATTGGGTGTGGGATGAAGATCTGGTGAGGTCGACAAGGGTGCTGGTGGTACGGGGCGACGGCTGGGGAGGTTCTTCTCTTTGGAGTTGTTTCCAGATGTCGTTTGAATGATCGTTTTTCATTCCATTAGTATTATGGATGATCTGAGTGATCGAATGTGATGACCAGGTGGTCGACGACATGTCAGGGTTAAGGAGGATGGACAGAGACGCGTAAGTTCGCCGTACATGTGCACGTGTGCACGATTGAGTTTGGGGTTGATTGCTGTTTGGAAGATAAGTGTTTCTCGAGTTTTGACAGAGAAGAATGCGTGTTAGACTCGTAGAGTGGGTTTGACTGTCTCGAAGTCATTTTTATGTGGGCTCGAGTGATGGGTTGTTACATGGTTGTGTTAACTTGTCAGCTTTGAGTGGGTTTACTCGAAGATAATCTCGAGTTTTTAGAAGGAAGACTCGAATATGAACTCGAGTTGTCTGTAGGTTTTTTTTACCTGTAGAGATTGTGTTGCTTCAGGTTTCAAAATTTAAATTTAAACTAACTTTTGAAAAAAAATGAAACCTGAAGCGGAAGTCGAGTGATACTCGAGTTCAACCAAAACAGATTGACTAAAAGAAAGTTTTCAAAAATTTAAAAGTTTAGTAAAACAAGTTTCAATTTAAGTAAAGAAGTTTTTAACTTTGTAACAAATCTTGTTGTTTTGAATACTATTTGTTTTTTTATATAAGATTAAATGTTTCTTAAACATTTCATCAAGAAGTTTAAAAAACTTAAATAGAAAGGTGTTTTGAATAAAGTAATTTCAAACCTTGATTTCAAGTGAGTTCATTGTTGAAACTAAGTGATTAAATAAAGAATGAGGTTTTTCTTAATTATTTAAGGTTTTCAAATGTAAGTATACTTAAGAAATATAAATATTGGATAGTCAATTACTTAGCGTTAGTAATTAAAGAAATAGTTGGATGTAATTAATCAGAAGATAATTAATTACTTAATGTGATTAATTAAAGGTTAATAAATCAATGTAATTAGTTAAAATAATTAACTAATAAAGGTGATTAATGGTTAATTTATTTAATTTAATTAATTATGGGATAATCACTCGATGAAGGAAATTTATTAGAGGGGAATTATTTAATGGAAGTAATTAAGGATTTATTACTTAGAATAATTAATTGAAGGATTAGTTAATTAAGATAATTAGATAAAGGATTAGTGAATGAGGTTAATTGAAGGTTAATTAATCAGGGAAGTGATTATGGAATAATTAATGTAATTTATTTGGGGTTAAGGAAATTAATTTTAAATAATTAATTAAGATGATATTTAAACGTTAATTATTGAAATGGTTTGAGGATAATTAATTAAGAGGAATTAATTAAGGACTAATTACTTAATTAATAAAGGCTGATTAATTTACATAATGATTTTAAGAATGATTAATTAATTTGTTTGTAAATTAATTAATGTTAAGTAAGAAGGATTAAGTGTGATTAAAGTGATTAATTTAATTTGAAATTTACATAATGATTTTAAGAATTATTAATTAATTTGTTTGTAAATTAATTATTGTTAAGTAAGCAGGATTAAGGGTGATTAAAGTAATTAATTTAATTTGTTTAAATTAATTAGAATGGTATGGCTAATTTATCTTGCTTATGAAAAATTGAATGATATTTGGAATGCCTTAGATTTATTTGTTATCCTTGTTTTGTGATCGTGTTGATTTTTATATGAAATGTCATGTAATATGATATGTTGGATTGAATAGTAATAATGTGGTTACCTAGTGATGAAATACCGTGTAAAGTGAAATCCAGTATTTAAAAGTAAATTGTATCCACTTAAATAATTTGGGTTAAGATAACATTGGATTCGAAGAGACAGGAGTCGGGTATTAGCAAAGACCCGAAACCACTTCGATTCATTATAGATGGATATATGAAATCAATAGACAGGAATGGAATGAGTTAAGTGGATTGAACATTTTATTCTAAGTTTTGGTACTTAGAAATTTATGTGTGAAATAAGTGGTGTCTATAACAACTTATGAAGTTAGAAATCTGTATGAGTTACCCGAGTTTTAAATAAGTTATATGTTTTGGTATTCCATGATAGATGAGTTTACTCACACTGGTTTCCAGCCTGACCCGGGTGTTACTGTGATGTAATGCTCGGGACAGACCGAGTAATTACATATTTTTCAGGTAAGGACATTCTGGAATTCAGGAGGCGAACTGGAGAGCAGGAACGTATGGAGAGTTTCTACTGTGATATATTTTAGTATCTGAAACAGATTGATTTATCTATCCTATGCTTGTAAATATGTTGTAACTCTGATATATATTAAAGTGTAATTTGACAAGTGCGGTTTTCCTTTGTATAACTGTTATTTATGTGATATTATATTTTGATCCGCTGCGAATGTGAGGTTTCCGTGACTTATTTCTGTCTTCTTCTTTCTTCTCTTTCTTCTTTTCTTAACTATCTAGAAATTTCAGGATTGAAATTTCCAGGTCGTTACATTTGGTATCAGAGCAGAAGGTTAAGCGAGAACCTTGGCTCTGGTGGGATTACTCATTAAGGATATGGTAAGTGGTACCCTAGGATTAGTTGAGTATATATATGAGAGCGTACTTGTTATTTTTTTATATAAAGATTTTAAATGATTTTATATAAGAATATATTTTGATATATATAAAGTAATATTTCTTTCTAATAAATATTAAGGGAATTGGTTGTTAAATTTTTTGAATTAAATTAAGAAGTAATATAATACAACCAAAATGAAATTAAATAAAGATAAGTTTGAAATGGATCCAAACTGAAATTGAAATCTTAAATTGGAGAAGTGTTTTAGAATAAGGTAATAATGAATTGGTTTTCAGAAATGGTAATCTTGGTTATTATCATAAATGGTTATTGAATTTAATAATGAAATATTTTAAGGAATAACCATTTAAAGAGAATAACTTGTAAATTTGAAGGAATGTAAATTTAAAGTGGGTTTCCAATTGTGAAGTTCTAAATTCTACATCTAAACATTTGAAATAGTTTTCAAAGTATTAAAGGAAATAATATTATTTAAACTATTTTGAATGTAATCTTAATTTAGAATAAGAAGTTGTTTGTAAACTTTAAAATAATTTGTTTTGAATTAAAACCAAAGGTGGTCTAAATTTTAAAATTCGGCTTGGTGGGCCAAGAAGAAAATATGTATGTATGTGAGGGATATACATAATATCAAAGATGGTTTGAAATAAACTCTAAACGTTGAGTTTTAAATTTGGAATGAGATGTGGAAACCCAAAGTGATAAGTTTTTAAACTTATAGATGGGAAAGTATTGTGAAATTTGAATAGGAATTCAAATTTGTGTAAATTTGACTTGATTAAGTAAATTGAATTTAACTTGGAAGAAAAATAAGTTTGAATGATCAATCTGATTTGGAAATTTCAAGATGAAATTAAGATTTAACTTGGAAAGTTAAATGGTTGATTTGAATTAGGAAGTTCGAGTGATCTCAAAATGGGTTTGAGATCCGAAAATTGAAAATGAATGGATGTTTTAAAATAAATTATATGATATCATCCTGTTGTTCTTAAAAATCTTTTAGTTGTGGATTGGAATTGTTTAAATAAATGAGAAATGAAGTGTGGTAATATATCCATTATTGGGATAAAAGGAAAATCACACTTTAATTTGAAATTAAGGATATGGAATTCCTTTGAACTTAGGATTTGAATGTTAAGAAATGAATTTGTAAATTAAAATTGTTTGAAACGCTTACTTGAACCATGTTATGAGTTAAGAAAAGATAATTTAAAATGAAATTTTGAGAATTAGACTCAAAATTAAATTGTTTTAATATTTGGATTATTGATTTAAAAATAAAGGTTAATTTGATTTAAGGAGTTGAATCAACATTCGGGAATTTAACTCGAATTTATATAATTCGAGATGGGTTAGAGATAAGATTTAGATTTCATTTGTTCAAATTGAATTTGATTTGAATTAATTAGAATTATGATTGAAGATGGATAAGTTTAAAAATTCAAATGAAAATTTGAATTGGATTGTTTTGAAATGAAATTGAAGTTGAATAAGATCAAATTCAAATAAGAATTAGGATTTACTCAAACAGAAATTGAGAATTAATTCAACTTGAATTGGGAATAAATCAAGTCCAATGGAAATTGGAGTTATTTAAAATTTGAATTGGATCAATTTGAATGGAAGTGGAAATTTAAATTGAAATGATTGGAAATGGAGATTGGGAATTGAACAATTTTGACTCTGGACTATTTTTAATATAAATTGTTTTAATATAAACCTATTTTTCCAAGCTATTTATTATATATACAACCTTTCTTTTAAAAGCCAAACTATCTTATATTTGTTTTACAATTATTTTTGGAGCTGTTTAACAATTTTCCAACTGTTTCATAAACTAATTACTATCTTACTACTATTTTGCAATTATTTAAAATTTCTATAATTATTTCAACTATTTTCTAACTATTTTACACCTATTTTATAAACTAGTTATTATTTTCCAACTACTTATCTATTTTTAAAATTTTCAAGCTATTTTCTAAATAAACTAGTCGGAGTTCAAACTGTTATTGGTTATATATCCAATCGGGATAAGAATAGAGGTGATAATCCAAATAGATTGAAGCAATTGTGAGAAAGTGAATGAAAATCAAAGTGAATTTGAATAGAAAAAAGAATTGATTTGGCTAATAAACATAAATACGTAGGGTGTACGTATGTTATTTTATTCGCATAGTGATTTGATCCAGATTCGAGCACAAAATTTCGAGATAGTTATATCGATCCGAGTGGGATTTTTCACTCGATTTTCGACGGCGAACCTAGATATGGATTGTTGATTGGTTCTGGATATTCTCTATCATAGTTATGGCTATGTAAGGAGAATGACGGTTTCTGATCAAGAAACCAGATCTTTGTCCGCACTAGGAAGTCGGGTGGACATACTAGTTCGGAAGTGAAATTGTGTGGTCGAGTGAGCGATCAGATTGGTATAGCATACGAATGATATGTGTACATCGTACAGATTTGAATAAAAATGATATTGAAAGGAGTAATCAAATTTGGATATTTGATTTTGAGTAAACAAAGTTAAATATCTTTTTTTATAAAATGAAACTCCCCTTGTTGAATTTTTTGCCAGAAGAAAAGGGTTTTTGAAACTATTTGAAGTATAAAGGGAGTTTTATACAAGTTTGAAATGATCCAAAGTTTTAAAAATTATATATATCTGTATATATGGATAAAGGATCTTATAAGGATTTTAGAAAAGGTTTTAGGAACCTTTGGATTTGGAAAGGCTCTTGATTTTTGGGAAAAATCAATATGAGAATTTGAAAAGCCTAGTTTGAGAATTATCGATTTTGGAATAATCGATTTTGTGTAAAGGGACTTTGTATGAGATCATACTAGGTGTATGATTTGAAAGATACTATATGTGTATAGGATAAAGTGTTTTGATGATGACACTGGGGAAAAAGGCGCTCCCTTGAAATGAACTTCTCAGGAGTGCCACCGAGTGGTGCTGCCTTGAGCCCCAATGACGCAGCGGATAATTGACAAAACGATATGGATCGATGAAAGTAGCAATCGGTGGATTGAAAATACTGCAATGCCCAAATCCGTTGATCCAAAGATGCCGGATTCTAGCTATCCTTAACACGTTGATCGCGCACGATACCGTAATGAAGGATCTACGATTCTTCGACGTTGATTTTGCGCACAAGATACCGTGAATCGGCTTCAACAAACATGGATTCGAGCGCACTCGAATGACGTAAGTGGAGATAGGAGATCACACTCGACTACCAATTAGAAGAAAGCATAAAGCAGTCAAATGGAAATTTTATTCAAAAGTCAACTACCTGAAATGTACAACACACCCCCTATTTATAGTTTTCACAACCGGCCCTTAAGTCGTATACGACTCATCCTCCACGACTCACGACTTAAGGCTCACGACTCAGCAACAACACTATACCCAAATTACAACACAACACATAGGTCGGCAGTGACTCAACATCACGCGACTCATTCCCTTACAATGCGACATACGACTTACGACTTACATAAAACGACTCAAGACTCAAGGAAAAAATTACAAACAGATAACGACTCAGGACTTTAAGACTTAACGAGTTACAATCAACTCAACACAAGACGACTTACGACTCATCCATATACAAGTTACAACGACTCAAAGAAAACAAGCAAATTACAAAACTTAGGTCATAGACGACCTAACGATACAACACAGTACACGACATAAGAAACACGCGACATAACGACTTATACTAGGTCGTTGCCGACCTAATCACATCACAGCATCTTCTCGCGACTTAACTTTCTACGACTCAACTGAGTCGTAACTCGCTTCCGGTTTAAGGTCTTCAACCACTGGAGCTTCCTTCCGCTTCGTGATAAGTCGTAGACGACCTACCCTTTCCTTAGGTCGTAGCCGACTGAGATCTTCAATACAACAATGCAGTATATCGTCCAGATCGTTATATTTCTGGTTTTTGACTCGGGCCGCCTCATTCTTTAACTCGTTCCCCTTTATCTCGTTAAGTCGCGAACGACTTAAAGCCTTTATCTCGTTAAGTCGCAAAAGACTTAAAGTTTCTTCATAAGTTCCTTCATTAACTCGCAGCTCCTCTTCATGTAGCTCCTTAGGTCGTAACTCGTTATCCTTCACTCTGTTAAGTCGCAAACGACTTAGGACCTTAACATTAGGTCGTGAATACCCTTTGTTAAGTCGTGAGCGACTTATAACCCCCGAACGACTTAAAAACGAAGCCAACTCCAAACGACTTAAAGGCTTTGAACAATTTAAACATATTGATTCCGTAGTTCGTACTGCATCATCCTCCCCTGGTTGACAGAAATTCATCCTCGAATTTTCACTTTCTCTTTCCACAACAAATTCATTTCCATGATACGGAATCAAATGTTTAACATTGGACACGTCAGAGGTATACACATCCTCCAGCAGCTTCAGCTTATAAGTGTTTTTATTAATCTGTTTCACAACTTCCACAGGACCAATTTTTCTGGCTTTCAACTTGTTATAAGCGCCTACTAGAAAACGATCCTTGGTTAACACAGCATAAACCAATTCACCTTCGTTAAATTCAACACTTCGTCGCTTCAAGTCTGCCGTCTGCTTATACTTCTCATTTGCTTTCTCCAACCGTTCCCGAACGATTTTATGACATTCAGTCAACCCATCAACAAAGTCTACAGCTCGTTTAACTGTCCCCTTCGGTTGTGGCACTACTGCTAAATCCAACGGTCCCCTTGGCAAACTTGAATATACAATCTGAAATGGACTGAATCCTGTACTACGATTCACTGCATGGTTATGAGCAAACTCTGCTTGGCATAACTTCATGTCCCAACTCTTCAGATTATCTTTTACCAAACATGGTAACAAATTTTCTAGCGATCTGTTAACAACTTCGGTTTGTCCGTCCGTCTGCGTATGATAAGCGCTGCTAAAGTTCAACTTCGTTCCCATCATCTTCCACAAACTTAACCAAAAATGGCTTAAAAATCTAGTATCCCGATCAGAAACAATAGATTCTGGTAGACCAAGCAATCGATATACCTCCTTAAAGAACAATTGTGCCACTCGAACTGCATCCGCTGTCTTGTTGCAGGCAATAAAATGTGCCATCTTCGAAAATCTGTCCACCACCACATAGATAGAATCATTGCCACGCTGCGTTCTCGGCAATCCCAACACAAAGTCCATACTCTCATCTACCTATGGTTTAGCTGGTACAGGTAACGGCATATACAACCCTGCATTCGTAGCTGTTCCCTTCGAAACTTGACAAATATGACATCTCTCCACAAACCTCTCTACCTCTTTTCTCATTGATGGCCAAAAGTAAGATTGAGAAATCAAATGCAATGTACGATCACAGCCCACATGTCCTTCCTCGTGCAATTCCTTGATAATTTTCATTCTCAAACCGCTATCTGGTATACATAATCGATTCCCCTTGAATAAGAAACCATCAACCAATGCAAATTCATCAGTATCTCCTTCCTTAACTTTCTCAACGAGCTTTGCAAAGTAAGGATCCTCCTCAAACAGTTCTGGCAATAATTCAAACCCTGTCACCTCAATTTTCATTGTCGTTAATAAATGATTCCTCCTACTCAATGCATCGGCTACACGATTTGTTACCCCAGATTTGTGCTTCACAACAAAAGTAAACTGTTGCAAGTAAGCAATCCATGATGCATGTCTCGCTGAAATCTTATCCTGTCCTTGCAAATGTTTCAACGCCTCATGATCAGTGTAAAGAACAAACTCTTTCTGAAATAGATAATGCCTCCAATGTTTAACAGTTTGCACAACAGCATAAAACTCAACATCGTATGTATTGTATCTCATCTTTGCCCTTGATAGCTTCTCACTGAAATAAGCAACGGGTTTTCCACTCTGACTCAAGACTCCCCCAATTCCAACCTTTGATGCATCAGTATGTAGTTCAAACAATAATTGAAAATCTAGCAAAACAAGAATTGGTGTTGTCGTCAACAGTTCCTTGATCTTCTCAAAAGCAATCCCAGCTTCCTCTGTCCAAGAAAATTGTTTCCCCTTCATGCAATCTGTAACTGGTGCCATCACACTACTGAAGTGTGGAATGAATCTTCGGTAGAATGATGCCAATCCATGAAAACTTCTAACTTCAGTGATAGTTCTTGGTTGTGGCCAATTTCTAATAGCTTCAACTTTATTCTGGTCCACCTGTATACCTTCTCCGGACACAACATACCCCAGAAATAAAACACTTCTCGTCATAAACACACATTTCTTAGTTGCGGCATAAAACTGTTCTTCACGAAGAATAATTAACACCTTCTGCAAATGCTCTACATGCTCCTCGGTACTTCCACTATATATCAGAATATCATCGAAATATACCACTACGAATTTCCCAATGAATGGTCTAAAAATTTGATTCATCACACGCATGAACGTACTAGGTGCATTTGATAACCCAAATGGCATAACCAACCATTCGTATAGACCCTCCCTGGTTTTAAAAGCTGTCTTCCATTCGTCTCCTGGTCTAATTCGAATTTGATGATAACCACTCTTCAAATCAATCTTCGAAAAGATAGTTGTCCCACTCAACTGATCAAGCAAGTCATCCAACCTTGGCATAGGAAATCTGTAGCGAACAGTAATCTTATTCAATGCTCGACTGTCAGTGCACATCCTCCATGTCCCGTCCTTCTTTGGTACTAACAAAGCTGGTACTGCACAAGGACTCAAGCTTTCCTGAACACGTCCCTGCTCAAGCAACTCTTCCACTTGCCTTCGCAACTCCTCATGTTCCTTCGGACTCATTCGATAATGTGGTCTATGCGGTAATACTGCTCCCGGAACAAGATCAATTTGATGTTGAATGTCTCTCAGTGGCGGTAACTCCTTAGGCAACTCTTCTGGAAATACATCTTCAAATTCTTTCAAAACTGGCTTCGCTTCTTCTGGAATCTCAACCACTTCACTACTCTCTCGCCCAATCAACAAAAACACTTCAGGCTCCTCTTCAACCTCCTTGACAAACTCCTTCAAAGGTAGCAAAGTTTTCAGTTCTTCGATCTCCTCCAATTTGCCCTCCTTCTGTTGTTGCTTCTTGGGAACCAAAGTGATTTTAGTACCCTCGAACATGAAACTATAGCTATTAGCACGACCATCATGTTGCACTGCTCTATCAAACTGCCATGGTCTGCCCAACAATAGATGACACACATCCATGTCTAAAACGTCACACCAAATTTCATCTTTGTACTTCTTTCCAATAGAAAAATTCACACAAGCTCTTCGACACACCTTCACTTCACCACCCTTCCTCAACCATGCAAACTTGTACGGTTTAGTATGCTTCTCAGTTTTCAAGTTCAACTTCCTTACTGCTTCAGTAGAGATAATATTGTCACAACTCCCAGCATCAATAACGAACTTGCAAACTTTTCCCAAAATAGTGCATGTTGACTAGAAAATATTGCTTCTCAACCAACTAGAATCTTCCTCTTGCTTTGGTGTAAGACAAGACCTCCTCATCATAAGGTTACAACCCTCATCTCCGGACAATAAGTCTTCCTCCTCAACTGGTAATGAATTAGAACATTCTGCACCCACATCCTCTTCTTCCATCTCTGCAACCATTGCTCTCCTCTTCGGCTTCGGGCATTCATTGCTTTTGTGACCCAACTCCTGGCAATTATAACACTTGAAACCACTGTTAACCTTCGCCTTCTCAGCCTCCTTCACAACTGGTTTACTGGTAGGTTTAGAAACATTAGAACTTCCACTGGCACCCTTTACTGGATTATTGGAATTAGTAAACACACCACCTCCACGTCTTCCCTGCTTCTCCCAAGCCAACGCCTTCTGATGTGCCTCCGCCACAGATCTTGGATCAAACATATTAACCATATCCTGGATCTGCATTCGTAACCCTCCAACAAATCTGGCAGTCAGCTGTTCTTCTGTCTCCATAATATCATTTCTGGCAATGAGTTGGTAAAATTCATCTGCATAATCATTAACCGACTTCGTCCCTTGCCTCAGATTCTGCAATCTCTGGTACATAAGTGATTGATAGTTATAAGGTAAAAATGTAGCTCTCATCAACTTCTTCATCTTCTCCCATGATTCAATCTTCGACTTTCCCATTCTCTCCCTTGTAAGTTTAGTTTGCTGCCACCACGCCAAAGCTCTCCCCCTCAATCTAGTAGCAACCATCTTCACTCTTCTATGCTCAGGAACCTCCTTGAAATCAAAGATCTCTTCAACATTAGACAACCAATCAAGAAATTCTTCGGCTACCATTCCACCCTTGAATTCCGGAATTTCCATCTTCATTCCCGATTCCCATCGACGATCATCATCTACATCCCGATATGAATTTCGAACTTGATCTTGATCTCGATAATGCATGCTAGCTCTATCACCCTCTTCATCAAAATCAAATGCACGTCTATATCGATCTCGACCATTATCATCCCTTCGATCACGCATGTCTCTTCTACTATGTCTCTCTTCATCTCTATATGGCTCATCTTCAAACTCACGTGGAGTTCTTCTCTCTTCATGTCCATAGTCATGGTGATCTCTCCTTGATGAAATTGATGTTTCTCTCCTTTCTCGAAAAGATTGCGGTGATACCCTCCTCGCTTCCGTAACCAATGGCGAAACTCGGTTTCCTCCATGGTTCGAGATTGGTGATCTCCTCCTTTGAGTTTGATTCAAATCATTCATCAACTTCTCTAACTTTCCAATGCCTTCATCAAATTTCTCATTGATACGTTGTTCCATTTGCTCGGCCTCTTCTCTTCTATACAACGCTTCAACATTTTGATGACGATTAGCTCTTCTTGGTGGCATGATTGAAAACTTCTCAAGTACTTCAACAAATACTTCAAAACTTCATAAATCTTCTACAAATCAAACTTCAAACAAACTTCACCTAATCAAAACTTCACAATTCTTCTACAAATCAAACTTCAAACAAACTTCACCTAGGCTTGGCTACTTTCACAAGTATACATGGCCTACCTTCAACAAATGATACCAAAGTGATGCTTCAACTCTCGGTTCAAACACCTTTCCAACTTTGATCCAAAATGAAATGGATCGAAAGCTTCTAACTTGTTGCAACTTCAAGATGAACACGATGAACTTCAACTTCAAACTCCTTGGCTCCAAAACTCGTCTTAGCTATGATTGGCTAAGTCAAGCTCCGATACCAAACTGACGCAGCGGATAATTGACAAAACGATATGAATCGATGAAAGTAGCAATCGGTGGATTGAAAATACTACAATGCCCAAATCCGTTGATCCAAAGATGCCGGATTCTAGCTATCCTTAACACATTGATCGCGCACGATACCGTGATGAAGGATCCATGATTCTTCGACGTTGATCTTGCGCACAAGATACCGTGAATCAGCTTCAACAAACGTGGATTCGAGCGCACTCGAATGACGTAAGTGGAGATAGGAGATCACACTCGACTACCAATTAGAAGAAAGCACAAAGCAATCAAATGGAAATTTTATTCAGAAGTCAACTACCTGAAATGTGCAACACACCCCCTATTTATAGTTTTCACAACTGACCCTTAAGTCGTATACGACTCATCCTCCACGACTCACGACTTAAGGCTCACGACTCAGCAACAACACTATACCCAAATTAAAACACAACACATAGGTCGGCAGCGACTCAACATCACGCGACTCATTCCCTTACAATGCGACATACGACTTACGACTTACATTCAACGACTCAAGACTCAAGGAAAAAATTACAAACAGATAACGACTCAGGACTTTAAGACTTAACGAGTTACAATCAACTCAACACAAGACGACTTACGACTCATCCATATATAAGTTACAACGACTCAAAGAAAACAAGCAAATTACAAAACTTAGGTCGTAGACGACCTAACGATACAACACAGTACACGACATAAGAAACACGCGACATAACGACTTATACTAGGTCGTTGCCGACCTAATCACATCACAGCATCTTCTCGCGACTTAACTTTCTACGACTCAACTGACTCGTAACTCGCTTCCGGTTTAAGGTCTTCAACCACTAGAGCTTCCTTCCGCTTCGTGATAAGTCGTAGACGACCTACCCTTTCCTTAGGTCGTAGCCGACTGAGATCTTCAATACAACAATGCAGTATATCGTCCAGATCGTTATTTTTCTGGTTTTTGACTCGGGCCGCCTCATTCTTTAACTCGTTCCCCTTTATCTCGTTAAGTCGCGAACGACTTAAAGCCTTTATCTCGTTAAGTCGCAAAAGACTTAAAGTTTCTTCATAAGTTCCTTCATTAACTCGCAGCTCCTCTTCATGTAGCTCCTTAGGTCGTAACTCGTTATCCTTCACTCTGTTAAGTCGCAAACGACTTAGGACCTTAACATTAGGTCGTGAATACCCTTTGTTAAGTCGTGAGCGACTTATAACCCCCGAACGACTTAAAAACGAACCCAACTCCAAACGACTTAAAGGCTTTGAACAATTTAAACATATTGATTCCGTAGTTCGTACTACATCACCCAAGGGGGGGTTCTAAAGTTCATCCTGTGAGGAGTCCAGACAAAACTAGTTCCTAAGGATTATGAGTAGTTTGTACCATAGTGAAAGTCGTGTGTGCCGCTGAGATCTAACAGTCTGCGTTTGATTTTATATCGGTAGACTGCGACCTTTGGTAACATAGCGAAAGTCGTGTGTGCCGCTGAGAGCCAATAGTCTGCGTTTGATTTTATATCGGTAGACTGCAAACTATGTAGGAGTGGAGAATTTTCATTTCGATAGCGAAAATCAGAGGCCGTAGAGAGCCTGCAGTTACATGGACTTTTGCAGTGATGGAACGTAACCGTGGAATGTAACTGCGATCTGTCGTGGGTTCCATGGCGTAATCGAGAGGCCGCGGAGAGCCTGCAGTTACATGGACTTTTGCTGCGATGGCAACGTAACCCTGGAATGTAACTGCGAACATGGATGGAGGTGATGATTTCCAGAGCATTCTCACAGAAGATATATCCTCTATTTTCAAAAACTGTTTTCTATATTTTCAATAAAATTATTTTCCAAAATATTTTCACTGGGCGTTGAATTGGGTTTACCAAGTACTTATAGATTTTCCGTCCCACGCCTGATCAACGTATGACTGAATTTCTGTAAGAACGAGGATGGACTTGCTGAAACATCGAGTTATAAAAGTATTTTTATAAAAATATTTTATAATATTATATATATTTTAAAGTTTTTTAAAATGACTGAAAGTGATTAAATAAGTATTAAATATTCAAATAAATTCTGGCTTCGATCCTTTTCGAGGACGAAAAGATTCAAAGGAGGAAGGAATGTGATAGCCCATATTTTTGGACAATGGTTAATTTGTAATTAACATGATTTAATTTATTAAACACTGATTTATTAATTGAACAAATAAATCTGAATATAAATATATATTTAGATACCTATTTTAGTGTTAAAAATGTAAGGTTCAACTTTAAATAAAACTTTGAAAATTTTATATATATTAACAGAGTCGGGTTGTAAGTATATAAAATTGGACTTTAAAAAAAAGGGAGGGGAATTTAAAAATCTTTTCTTTTATATACTTGAAATTAAACATAGTAGTAAATATAAATGTAAAACATTTTTAAGGGTGATACATTAATTTATGATATAAATATAAAATTATTATTTACAAAATGAATTTGTGTTTGTTTAAATTATAAATATATATATATATATATATATATATATATATATTTAATTGATTTTTAAATTAGATTTGAATTTGGAATTTTATCTTGGATATATATGTTTTGGATTTAAAATATATTATATATTATTTATGAATATAATTTGTTTTATTAAAGAAAATTTTATTTATATAGATTTGGAAATTATTTATTAATTTGTAAAATTCAATACAAAAGTCTTATAAAAGCATTTTTAAATAAATAAATGCAAAAGACGTATGTTAACTTATAACCCTCTTTAATAACAAGTGTAATTTAATTAAGAATAATAAAAGACAAGTGTTCATAATTTGTACAAATGTCACCATTCTTATTTTATTTTCTTTATATTTTTTTTCATATCCTAAAGCAAATCTATACAAACTTATCTTTCTCCTATCTCTCATTTTCCTTGATCAATAAAAAAATTTCTCAAACCTGTAATCTTTGCAAGCCTGTAAACTCCTCGACATGCAACCAGAAATTCCCAAGAACAAAGCCTGAAACCATTTCTCAAACCAAAATTTGTGAAGCAAATAACCAGAGGAAGAAGAAAACAACAAGTAATTAAATCAAGAACAGTTTCCAGTTTTTCTTTTTAATGATTTCAAAATCTGCTTCTCTGTTCTTCAGCAATCAAGTAAATAAATTCCTTCAAACTTTAAATTATAATCTTCTGTATAATATGATGGTATTAAAGATGAGAGAAAGATATCAGTTTGAATATGCATATATGCCTGCATGTGGAATGTATAAATGCCTGTACATATAAAAATATTGTTACCCTTGTTCTTGCTTCCCATACTACTCAATCTTTCAAAATTGATGTTCTATTTACTTGGTAACTTTTAAGCTGCAATGTTTGAAGGGAACATGTTCATATTCAAGTATAGCTTGTTATAAAATAGATTTATCAATTTTCTAGAAGCATGGAGGCAGTAAAACCCAATAACAGTAAAACCACTTACAAATGAATAAATCGAATGCCACGATTTAACCATTTGACTACGTGAGTGTATTTGTTATTAAATATAGTGATTTTAGGTGGTGGTTTGGATATTTTTAGCTGTGTATGGGAGTAGGAATTTTAGGATGAACATAATTGGGTGAAAAAACAAATTCCGACATTGTGATAGATTACGAGGCAGGACATTTAGCATGGTGAAGCTTGGGTCAGTAGCGCATAAGGGAAAAATGGCCGGAGGGTTGAACGATCATCATAGCGGCGACGTAATGGGGTAGTAGGGTTTAAGGACCTAGTTTGGGTCGATGATGTTCATGAGTTTATCGCGACGACTATGTAGCATCGGACTTGATAACTGAAGGTTGAATCGATGATGGGGTGTGGGATGAAGATCTGGTGAGGTCGGCAAGGGTGCTGGTGGTACGGGGCGACGACTGGGGAGGTTCTTCTGTTTGGAGTTGTTTCCAGATGTCGTCTAAAAGCTCGTTTTCGTTCCATTAGTATTATGGACGATCTGAGTGATCGAATGTGACGACCAGGTGGTCGATGATTTGTCAGGGTTAAGGAGGATGGACGGAGAAGCGTAAGTTCGTCGTACATGTGCACGTGTGCACGATTGAGTTTAGGGTTGATTGTTGTTTGGAAGATAAGTGTTTCTCGCGTTTGGATCGAGAAGAATGCATGTTTGACTTGAAGAGTGGGGTGGACTGTCTCGAAGTCATATTTATGTAGGCTCGGGTGATGGGTTGTTACAGGGTTATGTAAACCTGTCTGCTTTGAGTGGGTTTGCTCAAAGATAATCTCGGGATTTTGGAAGGAAGACTCGAATATGAACTTGAGTTGTTTGTAGGTTTTTTTTACCTGTACCGATTATGTTGCTTCAGGTTTCAAAATTTAAATTTAAACTAACTTTCAAAAAAAAAATGGAACCTGAAGTGGAACTCGAGTGATACTCGAGTTCAACCAAAACTGGTTGATTAAAAGAAAGTTTTCAAAAATTTAAAAGTTTCGCAAAACAAGTTTCAATTTAAGTAAAGAAGTTTTTAATTTTGTAACGAATCTTGTTGTTTTGAATACTATTTGTTTTTTTATATAGGAATAAATGTTTCTTAAACATTTTACCAACAAGTTTAAAAAACTTAAATAGAAATGTGTTTTGAATAAAGTAACTTCAAACCTTGATTTCAAATGAGTTCATTGTTGAAACTAAGTGATTAATTAAAGAATGTGGTTTTTCTTAATTATTTAAGGTTTTCAAATGTAAATATACTTTAGAAATATAAATATTGGAGAGTTAATTACTTAGCATTAGTATTAAAGAAATAGCTGGATGTAATTAATCAGAGGATAATTAATTACTTAATGTGATTAATTAAAGGTTAATAAATCAATGTAATTAGTTAAAATAATTAACTAATAAAGGTGATTAATGGTTAATTTATTTAATTTAATTAATTATGGGATAATCACTTGATGAAGGAAATTTATTGGAGGGAAATTACCTAATGGAAGTAATTTTGGATTTATTACTTTGAATAATTAATTGAAGGATTAGTTAATTAAGATAATTAGATAAAGGATTGGTGAATGAGGTTAATTGAAGGTTAATTCATCAGGTAAGTGATTATGGAATCATTAATGTAATTTATTTGGGGTTGAGGAAATTAATTTTAAATAATTAATTATGATGATATATAAATGTTAATTATTGAAATGGGTTGAGGGGAATTAATTAAGGACTAATTACTTAATTAATCAAGGATGATTAGTTTACATAATGATTTTAAGAATGATTAATTAATTTGTCTGTAAATTAATTAATGTTAAGTAAGCAGGATTAAGGGTGTTAAAGTAATTAATTTAATTTGAAATTTACACGATGATTTTAAGAATGATTAATTAATTTGTTTGTAAATTAATTAATGTTAAGTAAGAAGGATTAAGGGTGATTAAAGTAATTAATTCAATTTATTTAAATTAATTAGAATGGTATGGCTAATTTATCTTGTTTATGAAAAATTGAATGATATTTGAAATGCCTTGGATTTATTTGTTATCCTTGTTTTGTGATCGTGTTGCTTTTTATATGAAATGTCAGATAATATGATATGTTGGATTGAACAGTAATAATGTGGTTACCTAATGATGAAATGCTGTGTAAAGTGAAATCCAGTACTTAAAAGTAAATTGTATCCACTTAAATAATTTGGGTTAAGATGACATTGGATTCGAAGAGACAGGAGTCGGGTATTAGCAAAGACCCGAAACCACTTCGATTCATTATAGATGGATATGTGAAATCAATAGGCAGGAATGGAATAAGTTAAGTGGATTGAACCTTTTATTCTATGTTTTGGTACTTAGAAATTTATGTGTGGAATAAGTGGTGTCTATAACAACTTATGAAGTTAGAAATCTATATGAGTTACCCCGGGTTTTAAATAAGTTATATGTTTTGGTATTCCATGATAGATGAGTTTGCTCACGCTGGTTTCCAGCCTGACCCGGGTGTTATTGTGATGTAATGCTTGGGTCAGACCGAGTAACTACAGATTTTTCTGGTAAGGACGTTCTGGAATTCAGCAGGCGAGCTGGAGAGCAGGAACGTATGGAGAGTTTCTACTGTGATATATTTTAGTATATGAAACAGATTGATTTATCTGTCTTGTGCTTGTAAATATGTTGTAACTCTGATATATATTAAAGTGTAATTTGACAAGTGCAGTTTTCCTTTGTATAACTGTTATTTATGTGATATTATATTTTGATCCGCTGCGAATGTGAGGTTTCTGTGACTTATTTCTGTCTTCTTCTTTTGTAACGACCCGGAAAAACTTTAACAATTTTAATTGATTTTATAACGTATTTAATTGAATAGTTGTGAAATTTTATAATAATTGGATTTTTAAAAATAAAATGTTTATATATTTAGAATACGTATATTTAAATATAGCAGATTGTAAATTTTAAATTAATTTTATGAAAGTTTATTTCATGGTGAGTTTCTATTAAATTCAAGCTAGCCAATAATTGCTGATAAATTTTTTTGTTTTTCAAACCTAAATATTTTTACATAGCAAAATTCTAAATCCACTTCTGAGTGAGATGGCTTCTTCCGTTTTCGAAATTTGAACTCCTGTTGCTCCGTTTATCTTAATTCTGACAAATAGCAGCATTTTCTGGTACCGATTATCGACTTTTGATCGGACGAGCGTACCACCAATATCTGTGTGCAGTTTTAACCGTCTCATCGTGCTGATCTCCACAGTATATTTATCTCTATTTTTCGATGTCCGATTCGTGGCGTAGTCCACGTAATGGGCGGTTGTATCGGTACCTCTTTTGTGTTCTCTAACGTTTTGTCACCTTTCAAATTTTCAACGTTTGAAAACAAACGTTCATTTGCATTTATTATTACATAAATTCTGGTGATGCACCATTCCCATCTGTTGAGATTTGATTGGTTGCTTCCACGTCTCTTATTCTTTCAATTCTACGGTTACTAAAGTACAATCCATATTTTACTCTCAGATTTCCCATTCTCTTCATTTGCCTGCTCTTCTTCTTTTTTTTCTTCTGATTTTTTTTTTTTAAATGATGTTCCCTGAATCTCCCATTGCCGAGCGTTCTTTCCCTCTCCACCATTCTTTCCCCCTTAGCCCATCTGCTCCTTTCTTCCTCTCTCATTCATCCTCTTGCCCGCCTCCAACCGACCATCAACCCACACGCTTTCATCTTCAACTCCACGCACATGTCTCCCCTCCCTCTGCCGTAGGTTTTTCCACATCCATCACCACGCAACCGCCCTTCAACCAGCTTCGCCTTCCACCTCCACTCGGCATAGCCGCCACCACAACCGGCCGAACTCACTGCATCAGCCGCACTCCACCACCCAAGCGCATCTCCACGCATGAACATTTAGCCCAGCCGAAGCTATCACCTCCAACAAAATCCTGTGCCTCCATCCTTCCTCCTCTGGCTAAGATCTGCCGTCCTCTCCACCATTGCCGACCGCATCTCGCCACCGGCCCCCACACTCTGGCCTTTGTATGTCGAGCATTCCCTGTGCCTTCCTCTTTTCTATGCTGTTTGGAGAGAGGTGTGTGCTATGTTATATTTAACAGTATTCCATATTTTATTATAAAGGTTTATATAGTATACTTGTATTATATTTTGCCCATATCTCAAATATAACTTACTGTAAGTTGCATATGTGTATAAGTCTGTTATAGTTTAAACAAAAAAAAAATATTAGTTATTTATATTTAATAAAGTAACGGCTTGTTTTGATGTATATTATAATATTTATGTTTATTTTACATAGCAGAGTACATGAATAGTTTTTATGTTGGTATGGTTTTATATGTTAGAAAAAAAAGGAAACTTTATATCCATAGTTATATGCACTGCATGCGTAATATAAGTTGTTAAGTGTCAGTATAATATAATATAATAGCGCATATAGATGGTATTTCAAAGTCACAAGACTTGTTCGCATATATTTTGTGTGCGAGCATTTGCTTGTACATGATATGGTCTGCATATATGCATTTTTTTATATATACACATTTCATACGGTTATAATAATGTTTCACCCATGGATGCTGAGTACACACAGTTTGATAAGTACCGTGTTGAAGTCTATCAGAGTCACAAAATGTATATGTATTCATGTTATGGTTGTGTACCCAGATTTTTGGTTATGGATATATAGCTATTGGTCTGCATTTTTTATAAGCTTGCATAATTGTTAAGCTAACCTAAAAAAAAAAGATATAGGATATGTTAGGTAGAAATGATTATAATGTATTAGTATTTATTTTAAATATCTTATGTAATTACGTTGAGTTTAATATATGTAGGTTTTGTTAAAACAATGATTTCGAAATACTTATATATTTTAAAATTGTAAATGTATTTAGATTTAGGATATGGTATTTATAGTTATATCTATGTTCACCTATATCCATCATCTACCTCGATCCTGTCCTGATTTAAATTCCTCTATTACTATATATCAGCTTTGTCCATCAAATTCATGCCCATTTCACTTTGCTTTGGAATTCGTAGCTTGCTCTGTTGTTCATCCTCTCTAGCCTCGAAAGGTGAGCAATCACTCACGATTAACATTCTTTTATTTATTAAATTTGATTTCAATTGAAACGACAATTGAAATATGTTGCTGTAGTTATTTAAATTGTTATATTTATGCTATTACATGTATCTGTTCACCTACGGGATATGACACCATATCCTATTGTTTATACTTTATTTAAATACTGATGATATATTCCTGTTGTATATTATTATCATATCCTGCTATATTTTTTGTTATTTGTTATCACTCCTCAAGTTCCCTGTAGTTTAGAATTCACTATGGGTTGAAATGATACATACCCGAACGGACTTTAGAATAGGAGAAAATCGTTATGGGTTGAAATGATAAACCCAAGCGATTTTCATTTAATTGAACTTGGGATTACGGGTTGAAATGCTATCCACCCTTATACATTTAGTGTATGGATTGAAATGATAAATATCCGTAACACTTGACCGTATGTTAAGAAATATATACAGACACCGTTGGAAAAAATATATATATATATTCAAATTAAATCCATTGTTTGTAAAGAAATATACGGTCTTATTAAATGTAAAGTCTCAAATTATTATATATAAAGGGTAATGATAAATATAGATTTAATAATATTTAATTTAATCAAGATTTGATTTAATACATAAATTATGATAAATATTTATGTAAATTTTATTTCAAAAAAAAAAACTTCTGCAATTAACTAAGATTGGGAGATAAATTTGGGTTTATTTAAAATGGTATTTAAATAAGGATTTATTTAATTTAACCGATTTGAAATTGAATAGGAAATTTTAAAGGTATGATTTTATAACTGGATTTTAGATTTAAGTGATTTAATGAATATTTCACGTTTAAATAAAATTAAAAAGAATATTGAGAAAAATGAAATTTAAGGGTACTTAAATGATATTGAATCAAATGAGGGAGTATTTCAAGACTAAATAATAATCGAGATCTATATGAACTGTTAAATTTTAACATTTAAATATTTAAGCTATGAACTATATTGGAATTTAAATGGTTTATTTTGAGATTCGGATCTGTATTTGAAACCAGTATAGTCGAATTTGTTATTTGGAAACTAATTGAATTAAATGAAAATTTAGGTTGAACTAAATTTGGAAATTATTATTTAGAAAACTAGATTGAATAAAATTTTAGTTGAAACGCTGAATACTTAAAGTTTTAAAATATATTGAAATATAAAGGGTATTTTTGATTTCAAATCCGAATTGGGATCAATAAAATTTAAGTGGTTAATTTAGGATTTAAATTGAATTTAAATTGATAAATTGAGATTGAATTTAATTTGAATGGGAAGGTCGGGTTGATGTTGAAACGATATGTTAAGTTGAGAGAATTGAATACTTTACTTTATAAATTATTTATTTTATATAAATACTATTTTGGGAAGTATGGGGATAATTGAAGTAAAATGATATTTGGTTTGAAGTATAAATAAATGGAAATGGCCACGGTGTTACAGTGTATATTTCTACCTTGTAGATAGTTCCATGGACCCTTAGAGGATGGTTATCCCAAACATCCTTTAAGTTATTTGTATTTCAGTTGATGATTCACTTGAGTTGGATTTATTTATATAAGAATGTTAATCTTGACTCGAGTGTTTTGTGTTTTACTTTACGCTCGGGTCAGGCTGAGAGATACAACATTTGAGACTCATCTTCGAAGTTGGAGCTTTGCTTGACGATCCAGCTATCTGTCCCTTCAGTCATCCAGTTGATTGGTTCAGAGAAGCCATCTGTTGCATTGGAAACTTCATGGAATTTGAACTATTCGGTTATATTTTATTTCTAACTCTGAGGTATATAGTAGCTTCATGAACTACTATTCTTTATCTATTCCGCTGCATTGTATTACTCTGGGTAAGTGATCTATGATTGATTTATTTACTGTATATTTTAAGTTTTGCCAAATTTTATTAACAATTCGGTATTTTGAATTATTCAAGTCGGACATGTACGGTTTTATTGTCGATTTGAATGGTCCAAAATAGTGGGTCGTTACAGTTGGTATCAGAGCTTTGGCTCTGGGCAAAACCTAACATATATGGTAAATTCATTTACAGAATCACTTTCGTTCGAGTTGAATCCCTTCTTTTTGACTTGATTTCCTTTGAATTTTGGAATGTCCCTCGGTTCCGAAATTCATTCTTGTCTCTCCCTATTTATATTCGTTTGATTCTGGAGTATCCCATAACTCCACGGAATGAATTGTAAAGGGGGTGAAAACTCCTTTACAATTGGCATTGATTCACCGGAGATTTCTGTATCCTCGGTTTATGATGCTGCTATATCTTGGTATGCCGAATTCTATATCTGGCAATCGAATGTCGATTTGCTTTAGAATTCCGCATCAATTATATTCCTGAAGTCACGGTTGACCCGGTTAGGGTCGCCCGAGATTTATAGAAGTATATCCATCTTCTATTTTGTAATTTGATTTTCTCAACTTTGTTTGAGCCTATCTTCGAATCAGGATTCTATTGATTAGAGTTCCTCTAAATTAAATCTCTATCTTTGTTTTGAAATCCATTCTTGAATCATCCTTTGAGAATCGGGTTTGTTGTATTTTAAAATTGTTTTATACGAAATTATTATTTTGGTAACTATGATTTTTTTCTATATATAAAAGTTTTGAAAGGATTGGAAATTTTGAAAATTTATAAGAAAGTGATTTATATAAAAAGGATTTATAACTGAAGGGTTAAATTTGAAATTCGAGAATTGAATTCCGATATTTTGAAATTGGTTTTAAGATTTTGGAAAATATATAAAAATAATACGATTTAAAAGTATTTTTCCAAATAAGAAATGTTTCAAACGAGTTCAAATGAATTCCAATAATTTTGAAGAAATTTCAAAGAAGTTTTCAAGAAAATAGAAGTCCAGAACTCACTTATGTCGCTGGAAAATAATTTCGGTGATGAGTGCATGCATCATCGACATTGATTTTCGAGTTTCAGAGTGGGGGAGAGGCCACTTTAATAGCTTCATTATACAAGAGATTTTGTAAAACCGTTTTGATTTCAAATTCCGAAGTATAATTTGATATTTTAGAAAGATATAAGTATATATTTGAAACAATATAAAATGAGACCTGTGTTCAGTCCTCGAGTTTCGGATTTAATAATTGATTTATTGTTGATTTTCAACTCTTGAATTGGAAATTTGATTTTCCCTAACTATTTTGAATGTTCGAACACCTCCAAATCGAGATTAAATTTTCAAAGCTAAGAAATTTCGAAGAGTATAAAATGTCTGATAAAGAATATAAATTTAGTTTTGAAATGTTTTGAAAAAAAAGAGTTGAATAATGGTTTTCAGAAAGGTAAATTGGATATTTCACATAGAAATAGATAGTTTAAAAGTTTTAAAAGGGATAATTATAAATTTGGAAACCATTTTGAGTATAATTGATTTTGGGAAAATATTTGGTTTAGAAATTAAATTGAAATTAAAAACCAGTACTTATATGGTGATTTTTGAAAATGAATTTGTTTGACTTGAATTATTTTAATTTGAAAAATGGGATAATTTTCTAAACCTATTATTTTGGGAACTTTAAAATTTAGATATTTAATTTGGAAGAAAATTTGGTGAAATCATATATGATTTTGAAACTGAATTGATATTGAAATGGTTTGAAATTTGAGAACCTTATATTATTATGCACTTGATTTGGGAGTGGTCGAACTTATATATAATGGATTATATAAGTATGAAGTTGATTTGAAATCTATTGATTTAAAAGATACTCAATTTGGAAAGAGATTTTATATAATCGAAGTCTATATAAGTATGATTTGATCTACTATTGATTTTGGAAAGTATTCGATTTGGAAAAAAATGGAATCCTATATATATGGACTTTATATAAGTACGATATTTGAAAGTGATTTGAAAAGGTACTATATGATATATATTTTCGAAGTAAAGATATGGAAAGTGCCTTCTGCTTGATATCCGCTTTGTGGCCACATCGTGGATTCATTCTATCGATATTATTCTTTCTGATGTTTGGTTTTCCGGATGTAATACTCGAGTGTTCCCACCGTGGCGTAACCCATGGTTTTTTTCTCTCTCCTGAATGCATAGCGCAATTGCCTGGCTGAGTCTTGCCTAGGGGTACGGATTGTTTCCTGGGGGATCCAGGCGTAACCATTGTGTATCCTGCAATCTGTGTAGGTCGCGAATAGTAGCGCAAGTGCTTGGCTGAGTCTTGCCTAGGGGTACGGATTGTTCCTGAGGGATCCAGGCGTAACCATTGTGTATCCTGCACTCTACTGGTCATCATGGCGTAACTCGCAGGGCTGAGAAAGCTTACGGATATGGATTGTTTCCTGGGGGACCCAGGCGTAACCATTGTGTATCTGTGAACCATGGTCGGACAAAGGTTTTGGTTTGGTTGTTTGTTTGGATTGTACTTTCCATATCTGTTTTTAAAAGGTTTTTCAAGTATTTTCACTGGGTGTTGAAACAAGTCTACTAAGTACTTGAAGAATTCTAGCTTTACACCTGATCAACACATGGCCAGAGTCTGCAAGAACAAGGATAAACTTGTTGAAACATCGAGTTATAAAAGTATTTTCAAAAAGAAAATTGGTTTTGATATAAAAGTATTTTATTTTAAAAGTATTTCCAATAAAGTAATTTGTACTAATATTTGAAATTGAAATTTTTATGGTTTGAATTAATTATTCGTGCCCGATGCTATCTTTTGAATCTACCGTATCTGCTCAGCTTTAGTTATTTCCCCCTTGATTCTGTTTTCCAGAATCTACCTTCCTTTCCTTTTTGAATATAATATTTTGAATAATGCTTATTTGTATACTACATTGTTTAATAGAAAATTTTAGTGTTATAAATTTTGTTTTTGAGGTTTTTAATTAAATAAACATATATAAAGTGAATGATTTATTAATAATGTTTGAAAAGTATCTAAAGACAAATTTATGAATTATGGATTTAATGTTTCCAATAGCTTCTTCGTAAATATAACTAATGATGCAAATAATTGTTTTCAAATAGCTTTCATATATGTATAAAGGTGTTATTTAAACATATTAAATTCCAATAAGTTTTGAAAATTTTAAAGTATTAAAGAAAATTGAATTTTAAATGAAGTTTTCAAATGAATATTGCACGTAAAATTTATATAGTTTTAAGTTAATTATTTACCCTTGACCTTCAATCTACTTTTATTTCTAGTTGTTTCTATTCTCCTACCTCCTCCCTTTTCGGGACGAAAAGTTTTGAGTGGGGGAGAGCGTAACGACCCGGAATTTTTTTAACAATTTTAATTGATTTTATAACGTATTTAATTGAATAGTTGTGAAATTTTATAATAATTGGATTTTTAAAAATAAAATGTTTATATATTTAGAATACGTATATTTAAATATAGCAGATTGTAAATTTTAAATTAATTTTATGAAAGTTTATTTCATGGTGAGTTTCTATTAAATTCAAGCTAGCCAATAATTGCTGATAAATTTTTTTTTTCCAAACCTAAATATTTTTACATAGCAAAATTCTAAATCCTCTCCTGAGTGAGATGGCATCTTCCATTTTCGAAATTTGAACTCCTGTTGCTCCGTTTATCTTAATTCTGACAAATAGCAGCATTTTCTGGTACCGATTATCGACTTTTGATCGGACGATCGTACCGCCAATATCTGTGTGCAGTTTTAATCGTCTCATCGTGCTGATCTCCGCAGTATATTTATCTCTATTTTTCGATGTCCGATTCGTGGCGTAGTCCACGTAACGGGCAGTTGTATCGGTACCTCTTTTGTGTTCTCTAGCATTTTGTCACCTTTCAAATTTTCAACGTTTGAAAACAAACGTTCATTTGCATTTATTATTACATAAATTCTGGTGATGCGCCATTCCCATCTGTTGAGATTTGATTGGTTGCTTCCACGTCTCTTATTCTTTCAATTCTACGGTTACTAAAGTACAATCCATATTTTACTCTCAGATTTCCCATTCTCTTCATTTGCCTTCTCTTCTTCTTTTTCTTCTTCTGAATTTTTTTTTAAATGATGTTCCTTGAATCTCCCATTGCCGAGCGTTCTTTCCCTCTCCACCATTCTTTCCCCCTTAGCCCATCTGCTCCTCTCTTCCTCTCTCGTTCATCCTCTTGCCAGCCTCCAACCGACCATCAACCCACACGCTTTCATCTCCAACTCCATGCACATGTCTCCCCTCCCTCTGCCGTAGGTTTTTCCACATCCATCACCACGCAACTGCCCTTCAACCGGCTTCGCCTTCCACCTCCACTCGGCATAGCCGCCACCACAACCGGCCGAACTCACTGCATCAGCCGCACTCCACCACCCAAGCGCTTCTCCACGCATGAACATTTAGCCCAGCCGAAGCTATCACCTCCAACAAAATCCTGCGCCTCCATCCTTCCTCCTCTGGCTAAGATCTGCCGTCCGCTCCACCATTGCCGACCGCATCTCGCCACCGGCCCCCACACTCTGGCCTTTGTATGTCGAGCATTCCCTGTGCCTTCCTCTTTTCTATGCTGTTTGGAGAGAGGTGTGTGCTATGTAATATTTAACAGTATTCCATATTTTATTATAAAGGTTTATATAGTAAACTTGTATTATATTTTGCCCATATCTCAAATATAACTTACTGTAAGTAGCATATGTGTATAAGTCTGTTATAGTTTAAACAAAAAAAATATATTAGTTATTTATATTTAATAAAGTAACGGCTTGTTTTGATGTATATTATAATATATATGTTTATTTTACATAGCTGAGTACATGAATAGTTTTTATGTTGGTATGGTTTTATATGTTAGAAAAAAAAGGAAACTTTATATCCATAGATATATGCACTGCATGCGTAATATAAATTGTTAAGTGTCAGTATAATATAATATAATATAATAGCGCATATAGATGGTATTTCAAAGTCACAAGACTTGTTCGCATATATTTTGTGTGCGAGCATTTGCTTGTACATGATATGGTCTGCATATATGCATTTTTTTATAGATACACATTTCATACTGTTATAATAATGTTTCACCCATGGATGCTAAGTACACACAGTTTGATAAGTACCGTGTTGAAGTCTATCAGAGTCACAAAATGTCTATATGTATTCATGTTATGGTTGTGTACCCAGATTTTTGGTTATGGATATATAGCTATTGGTCTGCATTTTTTATAAGCTTGCGTAATTGTTAAGCTAACCTAAAAAAAAATGTTATAGGATATGTTAGGTAGAAATGATTATAATGTATTAGTATTTATTTTAAATATCTTATGTAATTATGTTGAGTTTAATATATGTAGGTTTTGTTAAAACAATGATTTCGAAATACTTATATATTTCAAAATTGTAAATGTATTTAGATTTAGGATATGGTATTTATAGTTATATCTATGTTCACCTATATCCATCATCTACCTCGATCCTGTCCTGATTTAAATTCCTCTATTACTATATATCAGCTTTGTCCATCAAATTCATGCCCATTTCACTTTGCTTTGGAATTCGTAGCTTGCTCTCTTGTTCATCCTCTCTAGCCTCGAAAGGTGAGCAATCACTCACGATTAACATTCTTTTATTTATTAAATTTGATTTCAATTGAAACGACAATTGAAATATGTTGCTGTAGTTATTTAAATTGTTATATTTATGCTATTACATGTATCTGTTCACCTACGGGATATGACACCATATCCTATTGTTTATACTTTATTTAAATACTGATGATATATTCCTGTTGTATATTATTATCATATCCTGCAATATTTTTTGTTATCTGTTATCACTCTGCAAGTTCCCTGTAGTTTAGAATTCACTATGGGTTGAAATGATACATACCCGAACGGACTTTAGAATAGGAGAAAATCGTTATGGGTTGAAATGATAAACCCAAGCGATTTTCATTTAATTGAACTTGGGATTACGGGTTGAAATGCTATCCACCCTTATACATTTAGTGTACGGATTGAAATGATAAATATCCGTAACACTTGACCGTATGTTAAGAAATATATACAGACACCGTTGGAAAAAATATATATATATATTGAAATTAAATCCATTGTTTGGAAAGAAATATATGGTCTTATTAAATGTAAAGTCTTAAATTATTATATATAAAGGGTAATGATAAATATAGATTTAATAATATTTACTTTAATCAAGATTTGATTTAATACATAAATTATGATAAATATTTATGTAAATTTTATTTCAAAAAAAAAAAAAACTTCCGCAATTAACTAAGATTGGGAGATAAATTTGGGTTTATTTAAAATGGTATTTAAATAAGGATTTATTTAATTTAATCGATTTGAAATTGAATAGGAAATTTTAAAGGTATGATTTTAAAACTGGATTTTTGATTTAAGTGATTTAATGAATGTTTCACGTTTAAATAAAATTAAAAAGAATAATGAGAAAAATGAAATTTAAGGGTACTTAAATGATATTGAATCAAATGAGGGAGTATTTCAAGACTAAATAATAATCGAGATCTATATGAACTGTTAAATTTTAACATTTAAATATTTAAGCTATGAACTATATTGAAATTTAAATGGTTTATTTTGAGATTCGGATCTGTATTTGAAACCAGTATAGTCAAATTTGTTATTTGGAAACTAATTGAATTAAATGAAAATTTTGGTTGAACTAAATTTGGAAATTATTATTTAGAAAACTAGATTGAATAAAAATTTAGTTGAAACGCTGAATACTTAAAGTTTTAAAATATATTGAAATATAAAGGGTATTTTTGATTTCAAATCCGAATTGGGATCAATAAAATTTAAGTGGTTAATTTAGGATTTAAATTGAATTTAAATTGATAAATTGAGATTGAATTTAATTTGAATGGGAAGGTTGGGTTGATGTAGAAACGATATGTTAAGTTGAGAGAATTGAATACTTTACTTTATAAATTATTTATTTTATATAAATACTATTTTGGGAAGTATAGGGATAATTGAAGTAAAATGATATTTGGTTTGAAGTATAAATAAATGGAAATGGCCACGGTGTTACAGTGTATATTTCTACCTTGTAGATAGTTCCATGGACCCTTAGAGGATGGTTATCCCAAACATCCTTTAAGTTATTTGTATTTCAGTTGATGATTCACTTGAGTTGGATTTATTTATATAAGAATGTTAAACCTGACTCGAGTGTTTTGTGTTTTACTTTACGCTCGGGTCAGACTGAGAGATACAACATTTGAGACTCATCTTCGAAGTTGGAGCTTTGCTTGATGATTCAGCTATCTATCCCTTCAGTCATCCAGTTGATTGGTTCAGAGAAGCCATCTGTTGCATTGGAAACTTCATGGCATTTGAACTATTCGGTTGTATTTTATTTCTACCTCTGAGGTATATAGTAGCTTCATGAACTACTATTCTTTATCTATTCCGCTGCATTGTATTACTCTGGGTAAGTGATTTATGATTGATTTATTTACTGTATATTTTAAGTTTTGCCAAATTTTATTAACAATTCAGTATTTTGGATTATTCAAGTCGGACATGTACGGTTTTATTGTCGATTTGAATGGTCCAAAATAGCGGGTCGTTACATCTTTCTTCTCTTTCTTCTTTTCTTAACTATCTGGAAATTTCGAGATTGAAATTTACGGGTCGTTACATAATTTATTTATATTATAAGAAGACAAATCAAAAAGGAAGAGATAAAATAATAAATGATAAATAATAATAAAACATAAGTGCTAAAACAAAACAAGGAAGATACTATTGTGTATATGCAAGTATGAAACAAGACAACAACAATTAAAATATAAATATGCTCAAATATGAAACAAATGAAGATGTATATGAAGCTTGCAAAGGAAGACACTAGTATGTATATACCAGTTTGAACAAAGATAAGTCAAAGCTTATAAAAGAAGGACAAAGTTAATTAATGCAAGAAAATATCTTAGCACACACACATATCCTATCAGCCACCATTTTAAAGTAAAGAAAGAAAAATCTCTGGCTAATGTTGTACCAAACAACATTATAACACCCTGTACACCCACTTCCTATATATCAACTTCTTTTATCAATTTTTCATTTCAGTTTCGTCCAATTATTCAAAGTAAACCTGAAATAACATCATTTCAAAGCTTAAACAAAGTTCAATTCTAAAAAACAGTTTAATCAATTCAAACCAGAAACTAGAAGTTTGGCAAGCAAAAATTTCGAGCCTGTTTCAAATAAAAGAACTTTGTTCATCTTCCCAATAACAACTGTGAGTAACATTTCTTTACTTAAGCATATGAAGCTCATTTCATGGTTAAGATCTGAAACAAGTATGCTGTACATATGTATTTTTCTATGTATGTGGATGATGTTTGTGTACATGGGTGGACCCTGTAACAAAACTGTTTTGTTACCAAGCTTGAGTTTGATTCAAAAAAATCTTCATCTCTTAACCTAATAACTTTAGGTACTTAGCATACAAACAAAGTTTGCTTGTTTCATCATAGCTTAAAATTTAAATTTTTTCTTAGTTGAAAAAAAATGTGTATCTTTCCCTAGAAAGTCAAACAACATGGTAAACTTGTATAGGAGTAAAACTCAAACAATTTAATTTATTAATTCAGGACCATAAGTTAAATCCTTAACCTATAACATGATTTTTAAACAAAACATCTTAATTTTTAGTTTGGAATATTAAGAGCAGTTTTGGGTTGAACAAAATTTGAGAATTTGGGTTTCCCTGATGATCCTCGTGTGCTGGGCGGTCGGGGTTCTCTGTAGTGATGGAGGAGTGATCGTTGGTGGTTGGAAAAATAGCCGGAGGTGGTATCGACCACGGCGGCGACAGCGGCGAATGTTTAAAGTTTTTAAACCTAATTTTCGTCGAGGCTGTATATTTGTTTCATTCATCATCCACATGTGATTGACTGCTTCGTGGTTTTAGGCAGTGATATGGGAAGTGTTGATGAGTTCACGGCCGGAGTTGCACGATTTCTGGTAGTGGGTGTTGCGAGCACGGTGCGTTGACAGGTTTGGGGTGAGTACGGTCTCGAGTTTCCAGGTTTTGATTTAGAACTCGATTTTGATTCAAGCCTCTATGGTGGATTCTGGGGATGGTGATCATGTGTGAGGTTGATCCGCAATGTGTTGGAGGCCATGTTGGTGGCCGGAGATGGCCAGAGCCACGGTGCACGTGCACCGTGCCATTTGAATTTTCTGATGATTTTTGGTTGTGCAGTGAAGTTGGACTCGGGTTTTACTCGAGTTATTCGAGTAGCTTACTCGAAGCATTGGGGGCCTGACTCGAAGCAAGTTTGGGTTGTCTCGGGTCGGTTTGTATTGCTTCAGTTTTTTTTGAAAAACCTGTCTGCATTTTGAATTCAAGCAATTTAAATGAATTTGAATCTGTGAGCAAGATTTAAACACAGTTTAAATCTAGTTTTAAGTTTAAGTTTCTAATAAACTTTGAATTTAAAAAGTTTTAAAAGGGAATTTGGATTTTAAATCAAAGTTTTAAATATTTAGAAGGTGGGTTTTCAAATTTTAAACCTGACAGTTTCAGATTTTAAAATTAAAATTAAAATCTGAAACAAGATTTAAACAGTGGTTTAAATTTTAAAGTTAAGTTCAGTTTTCAAATAAACTTTTAAATCATTAAGTTTTAAAATGAAGTTGGATTTTAAATCAAGAATTTAAAATCAAGAATTTAAAACCAAAGTTTTAATCAAAATTAAAACATGACTTCAAGTCTCTTTGAATCTAAATCTGGAAATTAAAATAGTTTTAAATTTGAATGTGTTTTAACAAGTATAAATTAAAATAGCTTTTTAAAAGTAAATTTGTTTTCAAACAAATATTTAAACTTGATTTTTGATAAAGTTCTTTTATAAAAGGGTTTTAAATAGAAGTTAAAATTGTAATGTATTTTAAAGCTTAAATTTTAAATAAAATTTTTAAGTAATTTAGTTAGAACTTTTTCCTTATATAGGTTTATAAGTTGATTTTGGGTTAATGTTTAAATATATAATCATTTTGAATCTTAAATTCAAAATGAAATTTGAATCTAAATTTAGCAATGTAATGTTTTAAATACACTTTAATATTAATAAATTCATTAATAAAGAAATTAATTATCTTAGAGATAATTAATATAATTAAGTGATTTAATTAGTAAGATAATTAAGTAATAATTTATAAATTTATAATTTAGATTAATTTATAATTAGAAATAACTTATAATGATTTAATCTAACATAATTTCTTAGGAAAGAAATTAAAGAAATAATGAAGGTAATTAACTAAGGATTATTAAGTATTAATTAACGTGATTAATTTTAATAATTAATTAGATTAATTAATTAAGATAATCAATTAGAAATTGTTAATTACTTAAAATAAGTAATTAAGGGGTTAATTACTAATTGTATTTAAATTTGGATATTTTGATTAATTCAATGATAAAGATTAATTGGTAATTAATGATTAATCATTATGAGATGATTGCTTAATGGCAAATAATTAAAGGTTTAATTTCTTAAAATAATTAATTAAGGGATTAATTAATTATGTAATTGGTTTAAAGGTTAATTTAGTTAATATGATTAATTAAGAATAATTTATTATTTTAAAATAATTAATTAAAGTATTAGATTAATTAATTTATATCAAATGGTTTGTAATTAATTAATTAATCAGGATTGGATAATTTATTCATAAGCAATTAATTTAATTGGAAACAAATTGAATCAATTAGGATTAAACAATTAATTAATCCTGCTCATAAATGATCATTGAATGCTTGACCTTACTTATGAATCATTGTATTGTATGAGATGCCTTGAATTGATTGTCCTATTTGATCTGTGATATTTTGTTCTATGAGTAGAGCTGTGCATCTTATTCATTTAATTATGATACATTTGTATATTATCAATGAATCTGTGAATGAACGATAAGCGTTATAGTTTATACCGTTTATCAGCTATATTACTGTGTTTTGATCTGTGGTGATGATGTTGTTGGACTATGGTGTTAAACCCCTGGACCACACTTATTACACACATAAATATGGATTTCACGAGGAAATCGATTAAGTCACAGATTTTTAAAATGATCTTTTAACAGACAATTTAAATCCAAATGGTTTTGGAAATGGAATCGGTTTAAATGTGAAAAGCTTTTGAAATTAAATTTCATGAAAAATTTATTTTTGAATAACTCGATAAAGTTTTGAAATTTAAATAATTTGATTTAAATTTGAATTCAAAACTTGAAATTGAATTCTATGATTTGAAACTAAGGATTACAGAGGTTATACCAGTTACATATGGATTAAACCATTTTAAATGTATTGATGTGGAAATTTGAATTTAATTCAAAGGCATTAACTCGTACAAATATAATAGGATTCTTCCGAAATGAAAACTGTTTTTTTTCAAATAATAAAAGCTTTCACATAAGAAATGAACGTCCAATTTGTGTTAAAAGGAATTTCAAGTTTGAAATGAAAATGATTTCCAAGTTATGGTTATTGTTTGAAATCTATAAGTTAAGTCTTTGATTTAAAGATTTAACAAGTTAATCCATTTGAAATGGAAATTGTTTTGGAATCCGTAAATGGATCTTTGTGAAACTGGGTAAATTTTGTGAAATGAATCTTTTTGTTTAAAGATTTGAAATGGTAATTTGTTTAAACCATTTGAAGAAAGTTTTTGGGTTTTTTTTTTAAGTTGTGACTTAACTGAATTCCCATATCCATATGTTTTTAAATATTACGCTCATTATTCGGTTTAGCCACCTTTGTGTCATATAACCCATTTCGAATAATGATACGACGTTATGGATAACATTTGAAGACCGGTGGTGAAGACCGGGTATTTGTGAGAACGATAGGATAACCTATCGATTGTCTCTGCACCGGCTGATCCCTGGTGTAGAGATTTCCTAAGTGATGGGAAGTCCGATTGGGATTGTGATTACCCGGATTGCAAGGACTTCATCGGAAGTGCCTTCGGTTCTGTTCCAACCCGGGACAGACTTGTATGGTTGTATGTCTGACACTACACTTTGAGATATAAAGAAGATTCTTTCAAATACATATATGTTGGTGGCGTAGAATTTATTCTCTTAGCTTAATACCCTTCTCAGAGACGTACGAGCTCAGGGGTTATGTAGTTGAAAGTTATCGGCGATGTACTCTCAATTTGGTAGTGTGGCATGCTGAATTCTGCTATGTGTTGATGATCATTTGTTGATCATTTGTGATCAAAGCATGGCTTCTGTATGAAGCATAGCTTTGTGGACGAGACTGCATCAGGACCTCACAACTGGAAAATGGTCGAAACAGGAAAGATGCGGCAAGGTTATGAGGGTCGCGGCCTTTAAGGTGTGTCATTCCCTTCTGGTAAAGGGTGGTATCATGGTATGGAGCCCAGATATTTACCTCTGTGGTGGGCTTCAATCTCATTTTCTGTGTGTTTGTTTCTTTGTGGTTTAGAGGCGCCTCGGATAAAGGTCCCAAAGGACCGGGGGGTGGCATGCTCGAGAAGTAGTTACCTAGTTACAGAGGTAACCTAGCCCTGTGTTGGCAGAGATACGGTTAGGTTCTCGGGAGGGTACGCCAGAGGCGTACCCATGGACAGTGGGAAGTTCCTTAGCTCGACCATTTGTTGGAAATCCAAACAAAACAATACGCACCTAGTACGATTTTAGTTGTATAACCTGCCATTTACTTATGGTGGCGCCCCACTGTTTAGATGGTAGCTATAGTAGGCATACGATAATGGTCGTATGTTGGCTAAGATTTATATTATACTTTCGAAAGGTTTTCCACTGTGCACTTATAATAATAAAATCAAAGAAATTTTCTCGTATCAAGCATATTTCACTACCATAAGGAGAAATCTCCTCCAATTCTGCGTTTGCATTGTGTGTGTGGCGAGAGGCCTTATGGTAGTTTCATTTTCCAAAAAGCATTGCCGATTTATTTTAAATTCCTTTGTTGTTTGTTTTAAATGACCAAACTATTTCTGTTACTCACACCATTTCCATGACTGACTCAGAGTTTATTGTTCCTTTCCTAAACTCTGGGTGCCCACAATTTTTTCCGCACGGGAAGTCTAAAGTTGGCTTTTTCAGATAGTTAGGTTTAGTAGATTATCTAGAGTTTGTCCAGTCTTTGGATCAGGACAAGACTTGCTTATCTAGGTGTTATGTGAGGTTGGTTCGAGCTAGCTTTGGATTGGAGCATTGGATTTGGGGACGCATTCTATTGAAGATATTTTTCCACTGTTGATGTTATAATTATCTTTCCGCTATGTCTTGTATCTCTGATAGTGTTGATATTCATTGTATCTTTCCGTTGTATCATATTATACCAGATATTGTATCTGTCATTTGTATCAATGTTATATATATTGATATTCTTTTCTTCCGCTGTGTTGTACTTAATGGTGTTATAAGCTCCGGCGCACCAAATTCGACATTTGGATCTGCGGAATTTGAATATGAGTGTCGTATTCAGTGCCGATTCTCGAAGGTCGAGTCCGGGCCGTTACATTGTTGCAGTTTTCGTATATATATAGATATGTCAGTATATAATTTTTTATATGGTTACGTGCACCTATATGAGTTTACAAAATATTGTGTTTCTTACGTGTAACTGCATTTATATATAAAACAGTTTTGCTTAAATATTAGGATATACATGTCTTGCATTTCAATGACTATCTATATAAGTTTTCTTCTTCCTGCTCATTAGTTTCCATGTCTATTTTTGCATTGGAATGGGTCTAGCATAAGTTGTTTTTAGTCCGTTTATATAGTTTAGATCTTGCTTCTCTGTATGAAATATACTTTTATTTGTGGAAAATTTATTTGTATAAACTGATTTCATAGGTTTATTGTTAGGCACTGTTTTGTTAGTATTTATATTCTATGACTTAAGTTATGTTATGGTTTAATATATATATATATATATATATATATATATATATTAGTTTCGCATCTTATGTTATGTATATATGCTATGCAAGCTGTTTTCGTGTCTTATAATATTCATGTCATGCATGTCTATAATGTAGGTAGCCTTATTTTATAAGCTGATAGTGTTTCATAAATACTGTATATATGTATATGAATGCTTAGAGAAGAATGTACTATATTTATACAAAGTTTTGTTACTTTCCAGGTCCTTTTTCTCTTGGAAATTCAAACATTAGTTTAAATAATATACTATAAATATAATAGGTTATGTCGGTTGTACTATAAATGAAGGTTGATATATATATGTTTAGATTTCAATAAATTTTACTGTAAGGGATATATATTATATTATATGGTCAGTTATGGATAGTATTGTATATTTGCGGGTATGCCTATATATATTAAGTTTTATGTATACGATAGTTTACATAAGTCTATATATATATCTATGCGTGTTATGTATAAAGTTTGTTCTAGTGGGACAAGTACATATCTATCAATGGAGACTTTGTTTTATGCATTTGAATTTAATATTAATCTGACATTTGTGTTCAAAATTATTTTTGAATATATATATAGAAAAAAAATTGTGAACATACCATATATGTAAGTATTTGCACTTTAATAAGTATATATACACTTATTTCAAATTTATCATGAAGATATGTTGGTTTTATTTATGTGTTTTATTTTTAAAATTTTATTATTAAAAACGTGTTTAAAATTTTAGAATATGATTTTTTATATATAAATAGTTATATATATAGTGGTATATATGAATTCACTTATACCATTTACCTGCACCAATCCAGTTTCGATTTGTTTCGTTAATACCAAGTCATCAGCTTTATTTCCATCAATCTATAGCTTATCTTGATTTTTTTCCATCGATTCCAACTGTAATTCGCTTTGCCTTGCTCGTGTCTGTATCCCTGTGCATGTCTGTGCCACTATCTCCGCTATCGTTGTCTCCATTGCCTCAAAAGGTGAGCAATCACTCGCAATTAATGTTCTTTTATTTATTAAATTTAATTTCGATTGAAACGACAATTGAAATATGTTGTTGTTAGTTATTTATATTTCTATTTATATGCTATTATCTATATTTGTTCACCTCTGACATCTAACACCATTATCTACTATTTATATTGATGATATATGCCTATTATATAAGTATTATATAAGTATCATAACCTTTATCACTCGGCAAGTTCCCTATTAGTATAGAATCACTATGGGTTGAAATGATACATACCCGAACGGACTTTAGAATAAGAGAACTTCGTTATGGGTTGAAATGATAGACCCAAGCGATTTTCATTGTATTGAATACGGGATTGCAGGTTAAAATGATATATACCCGTATATATTTAAATTACGGATTGAAATGATAAATATCCGTCACTTGACCATAGGATAGAAAATTATATACAGACACTATGGTGTATGTATAAATGTGATGTCCCAGAATTTTAGGCAATAATTATTTAATAATTTCATTGATTATTATTTGAAAATGTGAAATATTGATTTAATAATTTAATTCAAACATGAATTTTCTTTTGAAGATTAACAATCATTTAATTTGTCTAGTGTTATTCTTTTCAAAATAGTAATAATTTAATTTATATTGAGAATCTGATGGTTTTCAAATATTAAAAATATTTAAGTGATAAAATTCAACTTTCTAAACTGGTTTAAAGATATTTATCTATAATGTATATATGTGTATACATTGTAAATAGAAGATTAGATTTTAATTTAATATTGAAAACTTTCCAAAAGTTTGTTTTAAAAATCTATCTTATATTTTCATAGAAATATAAGTAAGTATTTATTTTGTTTATAAAAATAAATAAAGTTTAAATTTTATTTTATAATAAAAGTTTGTTTTGTTTTATTTTAAAGGAAATCATTTTTTCTTTTGAAATAAGATTTAATTCATTCATGTTAAATTATAACATTTGGTTTGAAAACTCTTGAATAGAATAAATTCAACATTATTCTTCTTTTAAAAATCTTCTCTTTTGAAATTTAGTTTTAAAAAAATAATCAACAAACATTTAAAATGTATAGTTTTAAAAGAAGTTTATAAGTAAATATGTTATTATTTAAAGGCTAATGTTAATAAATATTTAAACATGCTAAAACAAATTAGAAATGGTTTTAAATACATTTTTAAATTAAAGAAATTCCTTTTAAAATTTTGTAACGACCCGTAAATTTTCGATAATTAAAATAGCTAATTTAATAAGATTTCGTGATTTAATGTTAGAAAAAAATTATAAGTCGTTTGGAATAATAATAACTAGAATGAAATGCAACAAGATTTTATCTAAGTTAATTATTTATGAATTGAATAAAATCCCAGATCAATTGAAATGATATGTAGTCAAAGGTAATTGAATGAATTTGTATTGTATAGGTAATTGTGACACTTGTTTGTAAATAATAAACGTATAAGAAATTAAAAGTTAACGGTGATAATTATTTAAGTTACCTATTCATTTAGTTAGTCGAATTGAATTTGTGAACCAATTGCAATTGAAATGAAGTTTATATATTAGTTGAGTGCATTATCTCTAACTGTAGTTAAATAATAATGTGGAATTCATTTGATGTAATATAGTAAATCGACCGATAATGAAATTTTATTTAAAAATCCAGTATAGAAATCCATCAAATATTGAATAGTTAAATTGTTTAAATTTAATATTTGGAATTTATTGAATAATTGAATAGCGGGAATTGAATAACTGTTTTAATGAAAATGGTAGTTCTATAATTTGAATTTGTTAAATTTTATAAGTTCGTTTTGAATATTTCAAAAGATAGTGATTTAAGAATAATCAAATTTGTTTAAATTTAATATTACAAATGTTGAATAATTAAATTCCGAATTTGATACGACTAATTTGATATTGAAATTTAATATATGAAATTTGAGTGAATAATTGAAATTTGGTTTAATATGATTCAAATTGGTTTCCAAAGGGAATGTAAGTTATATCGGGATTATAATAGAGTTAATAAGATTTTAAAATTGAAATTATTGGATAATTGAATAACGGGTTTAATATGATTAAAAATGATTTGTAAAATTTTAGTTTATTATATTGGAGTTATAGTGATGTTATAGAACTTTTAAAACTGAATTTAAAAAAATTTGTGAAAATTGAATATTTTAATATTTAATTATCGACTAGAAAATAGCCAAATTTTGAACAGTCTCAGAATTGGACAAAACTAGTTCCATTGGATCCGTAATAGTTAGTTATTATCAGATTTCAATTTTCGTAGCAATCGGATTTGCCGTTTGACCGTGGCAGCTCGAAACGCGTTGAAATTGTTTTAATATTAATTTGGCGAGTTAAAATAGTCATTTTTCAAACAGTCTCGGATTTCGACGAAACTAGTTTCATCAGGTCCGTAATGTAATATTATTATAAGATTTCAAATTTCGTGCCAATCGGATTTACCGTTTGTCCGGGGCGAGCCCAAACGCACAGAAATTTGATTAACCGATTTGATTTCAAATCGATCGTTTATTGTTGTAACTCACACATACGATCGAATTAGCTTCCGAAACCTGTTCCATTATGTCTGGAATGCGAGGTAAACCCTAGAAACGCTAGCCGGCACGCATCGTTTGGAGCTCGGAAAATTTTCGATGAATAGTGTTTTGGCGATTTTCTATAAAAGGGCCCCCACTTTCTTTGTTTTGCATAAACCCTAGGGTTTCAGCCCTTAGCCGCCACTTTTATTTCAATGGCCAGAAAATTTCGAAACTTCTTCCTCATTTTCCTCTCAATCCATCAACAATTAGCAAAAACTCTCAACTACAAAGTTGTAGAGGGCATCAAGATCTAGCTATCCAACGGTGGAGATCGGAAACGGAGTCACGGATCGACGGAAAATCGTGTTCAAACTCGCTGCGTTTTTCACGCACTTCGAGGCAGAGGGGGTGGCCGAGCTTTAGGCTATTGATGGTGAAGGTGGAGTGAAGCAAGGGCTTTCGAATGGCGCTAGCTGATCATCTCTAGGTGGCTCGGAGTGGGTGCGTCATTTAGGGTTTTGGAGGCACGATGGGTTGCGTACATGATTTTTGGCCTGGGGCAAGCGAACGTGAGGAAGAAGATGCACACGGCCTTGATTTTCTTGATGGAATCAACGGCCCAGATTGCTGAAGGTTGATAATATTAAATAAAGTTGTGAATATTTGTATATAAAAAATTGTACAAAGTTTAAACGTGTATAACTTTTTCATACGAGGTCCGTTTTGGACGAAACGAATTGCGTAAGCTTTGTTTTATCGAGCACTACGCTACGAAGCTGGATTGGTATCATTTGGAGGTAGAGAAAATTTTTGGTTAAATCGAACGTCGTTCGATTTGATTTAAAATCGTAAAAACCAAGGTGAGTGTTTTATAACGCTCACAACGTACTGAATATCTTTATGCTAGTTAAATTTGACATTATGAAGTGTTATGAATTTTATTTGTTGTTGTTTGATAAATTTAATTGTCATATAGATTGTCATTTGAATTAACCGTTGAAAATTAAATTGACCGTTAAAAATGAAATTGAAATTCAATTGCGATAAAATTACCTGACATTGATAACTATGAAATTGCTATGAATTGTGTTGTCTATTGGATGTTTTATTTCGATGGATGCTATTGGTTGATATTTGAATGTTTGGATGTTTATTGCTTATATATAACCTGTTATGCAACGTATGACACTATGGTTGATTTAAGTGATATATATTCATCCCTGACATTTAATTTAAATAAATAATTACTTGGCCATAGGGTAGAAAATTATATATGGACACCGAATTGGCTAAATTAATTATTTTTAAAATCGTCGATTTGAAATTTATTTAAATGTTTGATTTAGAAGTTAAAAATAGAAATCAATTTATAGAAATCGAATTTATCGGAAAATTGAGTTTGGAATGTTGAAATAGATTTTGATTAAAAGAAATTGTTAAATGATTTAAGTTGAGACTTTGAAATTTAAAATTTGGTTATGATTGAATTTCGAAAATTTATTCGTTTTAAAATATTGAACCTTAATTCGAGCTTTGAACATTACTAAGTAAAAGTGATATAAAAATGATATTTTGAAATCGAGCTTGAAATTGAATCATATTTGAAATTTGGATTTTGATTTGAATATTGACGCATAATTGTGTTAAGTGGTATAAATTGGTATTTTGAACATCAAGCTCCAAATCGATATAAACTGAAATTGAATAAATTAAAGGTGAATGAAAAATTGAATTAATTTGAAGTAAATTTTGACATTGATTTGAATTGAAATCGAAATTTAATCGGTAGAATGGAAATTGAAATTGATTTGAGTTGAGAAGTTATAATTGAAATGTTTTGGTTTTGAAGCTGTTTCATTTTGTTTTCCAAATTACTCTGTGTTAACGTAAAAATCAGACGCTAACACCCCGGTGTAAATTGAAGTTGAATGAAAGCACCACCCATGTACACGAGAACTACAAACAGGTAGAGAAATCACAGAAAAAGCAGAAAAGACAACAGTTTTTATAGTGGTTCGGCTTAGGGTAAGCCTACGTCCACTTTAACTCTCTTTATTACTGAATTTGGTTACAACTTTACAACAATCTTCAGTAACAACACACTTTAGACTAGTAGATCAAACTCTGATGGAGAATAATCTTCCGAATTCATGTTGAATGATGTAGAATTTCTCTTGGAGATCTTAGTAGTGCCCTTGGTATTTGGAGTGCTTGAAGTGTTGAGTGAGTTGAGAATTCATCAGAGTATCGGCGATTGAAGTGATCGGCCAAAAGTCCTTTGCTAGTTGGAGTTAGGGCTGTATTTATAGGGAATACTCCGGGCAGAATTTTATCACCAAGTGCTAGGTCGTATACGACCTAAGGTAGGTCGTAGGTCATAGGTCGGCGACGACATAGGGGATGGGATCTGACTTATCTTGATTGGAACTTGCCCTGAATAAGTTATTAGGTTGGCAGCGACCTAGGAGATGGGATCTGACTTATCTTGATTGCATTTGGTTCTTTTCTGAGCGAGTTAGTAGGTCGTGAGTCAACTGAGATTTAGGTCGCTGAGACCACTTCGCTCTTAGGTCGGTAGGCTGTGGCATTGCTTAGGTCGCATATGCTTGAGGTTGTTAGATCACTGACTCCTTAAGTCGTTAGGTCGCTTATCCACTTAGGTCGGTGGGTAGTTAGGTCGCTAGAACCGTTCCATAGTTAGGTCGCTTGCATGTTTGTCTTGTTAGGTCGTAACCTGTTATGAATTGTTAAGTCGTGAACTAGACCGTTGAGCTTGATAGGTCGCTAGGTCGGTGCACTTCATAGGTTGCTGAAGAACCGAAGCACTAGGTCGCTAAAGACCTTAGGTCACGGAGTGCTTTGTGATCTTAGGTCGCAGCTGTAGTTAGGTCCTTAGCACCCTTAGGTCATTAGTACCTTTTAGGTCATTGAGTCACGTAAGTCTTACGTCGTTGAGTTTCGTAAGTTTTAGGTCGCTTCAGAAATAGGGGTTAAACACTTGCCCCTCGAAGTACAGGCCTATGCCATAGGTCGTGTGCTTCGATCTGACTTAGCTAGGTCGTGAGCGACCTAAAACTTATATTAAGTCGCGTGCCTATTCGTCTTCCCCTTTTTTGGCCCCATATAAATTTGCTAGGTCGTGAACTCCTCCTCACTCTACGGCTCCAATCTCCCACTGCCATTGACGAATTTTCAAGCTTCCAAAAGAAAATTCAACTCGTTCAGTCACCGATTCATCTTTACCATTATATCTCATAAGTGAATCTGATCTCCATCCCACCATAATCACCATTGGATTATGAATCCCCATTTTCCGATCGTAGTTCAATTCCTCGTGTCGTGCTTCATTTTGAGTGACTGTTATAGTCGACTGTTGATCGCCGTTTGACTGATTTAGGAAGGCACGGAGATGTGTTGAATCTATGATGGATCGGGGATGTTTTGCATTGTTTTTGAAGTGATCAGGTGGTATGAAGGGATGGTGAATTTCAGGAGGAGGACGATGAATTTCTATGTGCAGTTGGTAATGGGTTATCGGGTTGCAGTTTGACGAGATGGATTGCGTGAGGAGGAAGTTAGTGACTCAACAGATCTGGGCGACCTAAAACTTAGGTCGTGCTGGGATTCTCGCGACCTAAGACCTAGGATTTGACTTGTTTAAATGGCAGCACAACGACCTAAGGAATTCACGACTTAATTTGCTTTTTCTGTGGCATGAACATTAGGTCGTGGACGAGTTAATTTCTTTGAACCTTTTTATTTTGCATAATGCGACTTAAGATCCCTCGACCTATGTTAGGTCGCTAGACGACCTAGGACTTTGACGAATGCCTATTGCTTTGACCTGCTGGATTAGGTTGCGACCTATTGAATTAACGGCTTAATCTCTTGCGGCATAGGGTTTAGGTCGCGACCGAGTTAAGACTTAAATGATTTGCATTGCTTTGTCTTGATGCCTTTTCTTTCATATGCTCTATGACCTGTCTTGAAGCATAATTTTAATTGGAATGCTCGACTTGAACTGCTCAACTTGAACTGCTTTATAGATTATCTCTAATGCTAATAACCTGTTAAACATAATACTTGCAGAAAACTGGGACAAATATACTGCCATTGACTGCCCACATCGAACGACAGATTAGTCGATAAAGAGTAATCAACTTAAATGAACTGTGTGAACGAAATGCTGCTAACTAATGAATTCAAGTGAAGTATTAAAGCAAAACTAAAATATCCAATTAAAGTCGATTCGTTTGCCTTAACACCACACTTGAGTTTTATATTAACAAGTCCTGAAATCTCATAGTCGACCAATTGTCAACTAGTTTAATTTCAGTTATGCTTGCTTTCTGTTTTTGTTAGTTTTGCACAACACTTCACACTTTTTAGGAAACGTGAACCTTCTTATTTGAATGTCTAGTTCCTTGTATAGAATGACTTCTCAACAAGAAGAAACAGAATCGGCTGAAGAGACTTTCCCAATTGCTACTCCATTGGTTAATCCTCCAGAGAGAGTTTCAACCACACTAACATACAAAGTTTTCCGCCAACTGTGCGCTCTGTTTGGCATTGCTAAAGCAGATGCCATTCTTCCTGAGAGAAGTGATACTGCCGATATACCACCTTCTGGTTTTGTAGCAGTTAATCGTCAAATGTGCACGAGTGGAGCTATCCCTCCTTTTAACGACTTTCTTCAACGGCTTCTTCTCCGACTGGCTATCTCCCCCTTCCAACTGCACCCCAATAGCTATGCCATTCTGATGGGGTTATGTGTGCTATTCGAAAGGACGCTGGATCTCCTTCCGAGTTTTGATGAAGTTTACTATTTGTGCACGTTTGCCAAAAATAAAGACCATCCCTCCATCATTCTTGTGAGAAGCGCTAGGAACCGTAAACTAATAATTGGCCTTCCCGAAAGTGCTCACGGTTTTCTAAGTCAATTTTTCTTCGTTCGCTGTCCTCCTGGATTCTATGCTACCTGGAGAGTAGGAAGTAAGAGCATTTATCTTTGTTCCTGATGTTTTTCTCTGAGCTTTTCATAGCCTAAGTTGTCAAATGTTAACTTCGCCTTTTACTTTTCAACGCTTCCTCCTCCTTCTAGGGATTCTAGTCATAAACCAACTTTTGAGAGGCTTATGGCCGTGCCAGTTGAGGAGAGAAGCATTCAATTTCTGCTGAAAGACGAATTTTTGCATCAGTACGGACTTTTGCATACCTCTCGCTCTACACACCTCATGAAGTCCCAAACTCCCCAACCCAAGCATTGGATGCCCCAGTTTCTACCGATGCACCCATACCGAAAGAACCTGCCTCTGAGGCTTCTTTAGTGAAGTGCTCCACTTCTGTTGATGTCGTGGGGTCATCTGGCAAACTTGTCTCGGTCACTGAAGAAAAAGAGCTTCAGGAATCTCCTCTGCATTCAAAGAAGTCTGGTGACGAAGAAGCTGGGAAAACAAGCCCTGTCAAACAGAGTGGAGACGACACTTTCGAAGGGTTGAGCGACCTGTTTGTCACTTCACAAGAGCTCTTTAAAGACGACCCCGTTACCACCAGGGTTTCTTCTTCAGTAGTTGAGGCGACTTCTACTCTGCAACAGACTCCGTCGACTCAAGAGTTGACGTTAACTACTATTCCTACGATTAGTCCACAATCAAAGTGTAATGACCCTAAATTTTGAACAATTTAAATTTTAAATATTTAAATATTTGAATGATGATTTAAATTAAATTCCCAATATAACTATGAATTTGGCGATTAAATTTTAAAATTTAATCCATTGAAAGTTGAATAAAAATTTAAATTTGACTTTAGAGTTGGAATTGAAAATTGAATTTGTATTTTAAATTCAAACTAATGACTTAGAAAAAATAATTTGGATACAAAAATTATTATTTATGTAACTTTATAAATGGATGGTTAGTTTTAAATAACATTTTTCTTTTCTTTAAAATAGAAAGGAATAAAATTTTAATCAATACAAAATAGATAAAAAAATACACATAGTTAAAAATTCAAACAACAAAATTTACAAAACAAAGTAAAGAAAATAATTATACAAAACAAATTGAATTTAAAATAAAAAAATAAGAAGAAAAAATAAATAAATAATAATATTGCAAGATCTTTGGTACACAATATATTATAACTTTTCAATCAGTTTAAATTCATTTAAAAATTTGTTAAAAAGAGGTTGTGGGCTTTAAATAATTTAATAGTGGTCCATGTGTTTTCTGGGCCGTGATAATTTACAAGGGGTAAAACCCGTCCCCATTTTCTCTTCCACACTTCGTAAAACCTAAGCAAAGAAATGAAAAATAAAATAAAAATGGCGGCTTCAACTCATCTCGTTCCTTTTCGTCCTCTTTTCCAAAACTGGGGCTTGCCTGGAGCACGCTTATGTTGACGATCTGGTTTGCTTTTCTCCTCTGTTGATCGAGTTCGTCGTTGCTTGGCCGTTCGTCCTCTTTGAAAAAAATTTGGGCTTTTCGTCTTCGCTTCGGTGAAAGGTGAGTACTTTTAGTAACTCACATCTAATTCAAATGTTTTCCGTGATTGCTTGCTTATTTAAATTCGCGATTTTGGATTGCTTGATTTATTGATTCTCACAGCTTTGAATTTTTGGGTTTTGCTGGGCCGTTTTTGTTTTTGTTGTCTTTTGATGTTGAATTTGTTCGAATTTGGCCAATTAAGGCTATATTGGTTTCTGGACATTGTTTCACTTGAGCATTCTCGGCCATTTGACTTTACTTTGATTTTGGATTTGTTGGCCACCACGCTGTCGATTTTGTTCGAACATTTTTAGCAAGTTATAAATGGTTTCTCCTGGTAGCCATAATACATACATTGCATGTAAACTATACTTGCTGTTACTCACTTACCCATACTGTTTTGAAAATTGCACAACATAGTTAATAAAATTTGTTATCCAGAACAACAAAACCAGCATAATTTAAACTTGGGTTTGCATACATACGGTTTTGCATCACTGGTCTTTGATGGTGCACTGTTACACTATCATTTGGTCGCATTTGCCTTTGTTAGAATCTTAAAGTAGTCTTCATTGTTGCATTCTTTTGCTTCGAACATGTTGTCTGCAGATTATTTGGTGCATTCATGTATATTGGTTCAGATTTGTACTAACTTGTTTTTGTGTCTTCTTCCATTTTTCATTCGGTAGTCTGGTCCTCATGTGCATTCCTGTAGCTGTTGGATCTTGCATTGTTGTTCACTGTATATATCACTGGTATCTATCATTTTGTTTGCACTTGCATTGTCACTTGCACTTCATTGTTCATTGATTTCTTGTGTCCACACATAACCAGTGTGTCCACCTATATACGGTCTAGTATCAATTGAAGGCTTTTGGTTTTGTATACATGCACACTTGTATCATTTTGATGTCCCAGATGTAATTTTTGACTTGATGCATGAGTTTCGAGTCTGCTATTTTGAAGTTTGCATTTTGTCTCGAGTTTCACTGTTCATGCACTTGTTGTTGTATATTATCTGAGTTTGCATTTGGTCTCGAGTTTCACTGTTGCATGCACCCGTTGTTGTATATTATCTGAGTTTGCATTTGGTCTCGAGTTTCACTGTTGCATGCACCTGTTGTTGTATATTATTTGAGTTTGCATTTGGTCTCGATCACTTGTCATGTTGCATGAGTCACATGTGTATTGCCTTTGACATCCATGTTCTTCACTGTTGAGTCTTGAACTTGATTTTCTAATATTGCTTATTACTGCAATACTTGTTGCACTTTGGTTATTTACCATGTTGCCTTCACTCCATTTCGCATTGGTGCATTGCTGCCATGTTGGTTCGAATTGCATTTGTTTTTTTTATACATGCTTCACTGCATCTTCTTCTACCTGTTGCATTTGCAATAACGTTCTCCATTTCATGCTTGAATTTCTACTTGTCCGCACTTGTATTCATGTTGCAGTGAGCTTTGTGCTTGTTACTGGGTTACCTTATCTTGGGCACACATGTTTATTTCACTGCCTTTATGTCATTCATGTTGCACTTTCTCGGTAGTACACTTGAACTTGTTTATGCAATGGGTCACTGTATCACATATGACATAATTTGCATTTGAGTTGTGCTCATTTCATCATCACTGTTGCAAAGCCTCTGACCATTTGTAGCTTGATTAAGATCTTTGACTTTGTAAAGAGCTTGTTGTACTTGGATATTTGTAGTTGGTATTTGAATTTTAGTTTTGTTCACTGTGGTCAGTTGCTTTGAACTGTTAAGAAAGGTTCGACATTGACTGTGACAATTTCACTATGCTCATTCTGAAATAACTGCGCACTTTGATGGCTGATCATTTGTATACATACATTCTTTTATGTATATATGTGTATGGCCACTGCACTCTGTAATCTTGAGTTTGGTTTGTCTTGTTTTTGGCCAGATTTGAGTTTTGCATTGTAGGGTCGACACTGTTGCTTTGTTACATGTATTGTTGTTCATATGCAGTCAGTTGTATCACTTGATGTCTTTGATTCATTTGGTCTGCACTACTTGTTGTAGCTGGACTTGTGTACATGTTGTCTGCATTTCATATGCTTGCAACCTTGTTTCACTATGGTTTCACTTGTGCCTTTTTATTTGCATAGTGAACTTGTTCTTGAGTTCACTTTACTTGGTTTTTCAAATTGAGGCTGCTGCACCACTTATTTTACGATGTATCTTGGCATAGTTCACAATATGCTATAGTTTTGTTGTTGTTTCAATTTGTTTTAAATTGGTGGCAATTCTTGCTGTCATGTTGCATTTTATACATGGTACCTGGGTTGTCAGTAGTGAATTTTGGTTTCAGTCTCATGTGCAGTCCTTGCTACTGCACACATCGGCCCTCATGTTGCAATTGTTTTATTTTGATTTTGTTTGAGGTTGCATTTAGTGGTCTCCTTGTGAACCTGAATGCTAGCAGTTGTGTTGAGTCTTGGTAACAGTGACTTGACCTCTGCATTTCGTAAATGTTTTGTTTTTGCTGTTAATATTTGAGTTGCAGTGACTTTATATGCTGTAGTGGTGAGGCAGTGCACGCGTGCGTGCACTGCAACCACACAGTATTCATTTTAATTGATATTTATTTGCTTTTGATTCATTGATTTCTTTGCGTATTTCATATACAGTATTGGCGAGGCCGTGCAGGCGTGCGTGTACGGCAGCCAATCAATTTTGATGTTTTAAGCAAATTTTCCAATTATTTAAAATTGATTCGATTTAAATTGATGATTTTGGTTTAAACTGTCGTTTAGGCAAATTTTGATGCTTTCCTAAATTATCTTCTAAAAAAAAAAAATTCTTTCATCCATCTTCATTAAAATTTCAATCTGCTGATTTGTTGTCTTAACACTGTTTAGTGTTACCATTTACCGTTATCCGATTTCTTGTAAAGGGTCGGATAGGTGAATTTATCTTTGACTGTCGTCTAATTTCTATTTTAATTATTATTGCCTCTATGCACTAATAACTGAGTTTGAATTAGACTGACCCGTGTATTATTTTCTTTTTGAATGTAATACTCGGGTCAGACCGAGTATTTTTACAGCTTGAAGATTTTCACGCAGCGAAGTTAGAGAGAGAGGGGGATTACCCTTCACTTTAGTTTTCAGGATTTTGTACTTAAAAAGATAAATATTCCGCTGTATAAAATTTAAATGCATTGTATAAACTCTGATATTTGTATAAAAGAAAGAAATTCATTTATGTGAAATATTATTATTATTCTGTGATTCTGTGGCTGATTCTGTTTAAACTCTATAAACTAAATAACAATCCATCATTTTGGAAGTTTCTAGTTGGTTTAATTACCGACTGGAGGCGGTCAAAAAGGCGGGTCGTTACAAAAGTGGTATCAGAGCTTTGGTTTACACAAAGCTTTGTTTATGGCGTTTAATATGAATAGTTACTAGAATCACTTTAGAGAAAGTGTTTTCAAATCTAAAGAAGTATAAAATTGTTTTCTTTAAAATAAAAGGTATTTTGAAAATTAGAATCATTTTCGGAGATTCTCCTTTCTAAATTTAGGTTTGCGATAGTTTCTCTTCGGTGAGGTCTCCTTAGATTTGAGTCCCGATCATTCGAAAACCTATTATCGAATTGCTGAAATTTATGAAAGAATAAAATATAAGTTAAGTGAATTAATGAATTGGTTTAAATCGAATAATGTGAATATCTCCAAAGTAACAATTGGGAAATGAAATGACATGTCAATTTGGTTATAATCAAGAGAATTATTGAACTATAACTTGGGGATTTGATTCTGAATTCTTTTGAAAAATTGATTTCACCCATTGTGAAGAACGATTTAGTAAATAAATGGATTATAAGTATTTAACTTATAATATGGATTTTGGTATATAACTGAGTTATATAGATTGAATCAAATTAATGAAGGAGATTATAATCGAAGTTTTATAAATAGGAGTGGAATTTGTAAAATTGTTTATAAATTTGAAACCAATTGAATTTGATAAATAAAACATAAAAGTTGTTAAAGGAGATATATTCGTAATTTTGGACACGAATTATCCTTTAAGTTAAATATTGTGATAATAAAAGTTGGTTGGGAATTTTATTCACAATTTTGGACAGTGAATATATTATTAAATAAATCGGTTATGTCTTGGGAAAATGATTGAATGATCCAACCTTTGCTAATGAGGATTTCAAATTTTGATAGGAAATTTAATTGCGACTTAACTGTATGAATAAAACAAGTTTTGATGTAAAGCTTATATTTCAAGTTTAGACTAATGTCTAAAATAGTTAATATGGAGATATAAATCTAATGAAACCAAGTCGATAAATGGTTTACTAAAGAACTAGTTGACTATTTTGGAAATAGAAAGCAAATGCAAAGTTCAAATGAGATTTAGATTTCAAATTAAAATTTGTCTACATGAAAATCCATAATAGATTTAATAGATTCAATGATGAATTTGAATTTGAATGTGCAGAAAGTGAAGTTAATCCATTTCAAGTTGTTTTAAAATGTGTTAAGAATCGAAATCATAGATTTCAACATTTATTGTTGAAATAGACGTTTTCGAGAGAAAAAACGGAAATGGTGGACTATAACACTGTTGTTATAGTAAATGGTTTCCAAAAGGAAATGTTTTATATAGTATTGGGATTTATATATCTATCTTAAATCCGAATCCCTATACTAGTGATTTTGGGTCGTCGTAACGATGTTTTACGCAACATTCGTTTTGACTCAAATTAATGTGTTTAAAAGAATGATTTCCTTTAAGAATGAAATATATACTTGATTTTGGTTTAAGTATATCGAATATTTTCAAAGTGTTGAAAATAAATGGATTTGTGAATTACTTATTATTGAATAAGTATGGGAATATTGTCCAATATGAAATGAAAGGTTTGAAATTTTATCTTTTAAAGATAAATTAAAAAGTGAAAATTTGAATTTGTTTCAAATGGTTAAGTGTGGAAAATTATATATCTTGTAAAGATATTATTTTTGGAACATATGAACAACTAGCTCAACGTGGAAATTTTCAAAGGATTGAATTTTGAGTTAAATTGAGTTTAACTTTGACACCCAAAAACAATATAAGTTGAACTTTGAATTTTGAATGGTTGATTTGGATTGTATGTCTAACATTGTGAATTGTCGACATAGCAATTGATCTCTATTAAATATATATCTGTTTGGTGGCGGAGAATTTATTCTCTTAGCTTAACACCCTTCTCCGAGACGTACGAGCTCAGAGGTTATATATCGGTAGACATCAATTATGTGTTGAGAATTGACGCTGTAACATGAAATCCAAATCGAGTGTGAAGTCGATAATAAATTGGATTATGAATGTGAATTAGGTTTGAGATAACCTTAAATTTCCAAATCTACTTAGAGGAAAATTTTAAATGGATAATGAAATGGAAATTTGTGAATCCTCTATTTGTTATGGGTATGAGATATTGAGGTTTTCAGAACGTATATATGAGAATACGATAAATTCGAAAACCATTAGTTTGGAGAGAAATTGTTGTGGAAAACTTATGTAAGTACATGAGTATGATATGTATGAATTGTGAAATGAAATATTATATATGTATGTGTGATATTATGTTTTCCAAATTGAGGATATGGAAAAGTACCTTCCATTTAAAATTTGTGAAGGTTGTTGGAACTCGAGATGAGTGTCCATTTGAAAATCGTAGCTACGTAGAATTCCATTAGTTGGATTGACCATTTGATTTCCATTAGTTGGATTGGCCATTTGTTTTCCATTAGTTGGATTGGCCATTTGTTTTCCATTAGTTGGAGTGACTAGCGTAATTTGAGGGGCGAGATGCCTACAGTTACAAGCGATTCCACTGGGATAGTGGCGCAACCGCCGTGTAAACTGCAATCCAGATGCCAAAGCGAAATTCGAGGGGCGAGATGCCTACGGTCACGAGCGATTCTACTGGGATAGTAGCGTAACCGCCGTGTGAACCGCGATCTATGGCGACAACCATGGCGAAATTCAAGAGATGAGAAATCTACAGTTACAAGCGATTCTACTGGGATAGTAGCGGAACCACCGGGTAAACTGTGATCCATGAGGGAACGTGCTTTCCATATCCCTTTTTAAAAGATTTTTAAAGTATTTTCACTGGGAATTGAAGCAAGTATATTTAGTACTTGGAGATTTTTAGACTTGCGCCTGGCCAGCGTATGCCTAATGTCTTTAAGAACGACAATAGACTTGTTAAATTTCAAGTTAGCAAGTATTTTCAAACTTTAAATAGAAAATCAATAATCTGAAATTAGAATTACATAATTCCAACCTAATAAACTAAGGAAAAGGATCTTTGAAATGTTTTGAAAGTCCACAGCTTTGGAAAAGATATATATTATGTAAATCTCTAATATGAAGAATTTCAAATTTAAAATTTGAGTTTTGTAAGTCGAAAATTTTAGTAAAGGACTTTTGCGCCTTGATTGTAGAAAATAATGAACAAATGAGTTAATTAACAAAGCTAGTGAGATAAAACAAATAGATTGAATTCTATACTCATTTATTTTTAATAAGTTCTGAGCTTGGTAAAAATTGTGTAGGGTATAAATATTGGTGAAATTTTAACAATCATTTTTCCTTACTTGTAATTTCGGGACGAAATTCTTTTAAGGAGGGGAGATTGTAATGACCCTGAATTTTGAACAATTTAAATTTTAAATATTTAATTAATTTTAAATATTTGAATGATGATTTAAATTAAATTCCTAATATAACTATGAATTTGGCGATTAAATTTTAAAATTTAATCTATTGAAAGTTGAATAAAAATTTAAATTTGACTTTAGAGTTGTAATTGAATATTGAATTTGTATTTTAAATTCAAACTAATGACTTAGAAAAAATAATTTGGATACAAGAATTATTATTTATGTAACTTTATAAATGGATGGTTAGTTTTAAATAACATTTTTCTTTTCTTTAAAATAGAAAGGAATAAAATTTTAATCAATACAAAATAGATAAAGAAATACACATAGTTAAAAATTCAAACAACAAAATTTACAAAACAAAGTAAAGAAAATAATTATACAAAACAAATTGAATTTAAAAAAAATAAGAAGAAAAAATAAATAAATAATAATATTGCAAGATCTTTGGTACACAATATATTATAACTTTTCAATCAGTTTAAATTCATTTAAAAATTTGTTAAAAAGAGGTTGTGGGCTTTAAATAATTTAATAGTGGTCCATGTGTTTTCTGGGCCGTGATAATTTACAAGGGGTAAAACCCGTCCCCATTTTCTCTTCCACACGTCGTAAAACCTAAGCAAAGAAATGAAAAATAAAATAAAAATGGCAGCTTCAACTCATCTCGTTCCTTTCCGTCCTTTTTTCCAAAACTGGGGCTTGCCTGGAGCACGCTTATGTTGACGATCTGGTTTGCTTTGCTCCTCTGTTGATCGAGTTCGTCGTTGCTTGGCTCGTTCGTCCTCTTTGAAAAAAAATTGGGCTTTTCGTCTTCGCTTCGGTGAAAGGTGAGTACTTTTAGTAACTCACATCTAATTCAAACGTTTTCCATGATTGCTTGCTTATTTAAATTCGCGATTTTGGATTGCTTGATTTATTGATTCTCACAGCTTTGAATTTTTGGGTTTTGCTGGGTTGTTTTTGTTTTTGTTGTCTTTTGATGTTGAATTTGTTCGAATTTGGCCAATTAAGGCTATATTGGTTTCTGGACATTGTTTCACTTGAGCATTCTCAGTCATTTAACTTTACTTTGATTTTGGATTTGTTGGCCACCACGCTGTCGATTTTGTTCGAACATTTTTAGCAAGTTATAAATGGTTTCTCCTGGTAGCCATAATACGTACATTGCATGTAAACTATACTTGCTGTTACTCACTTACCCATACTGTTTTGAAAATTGCACAACATAGTTAATAAAATTTGTTATCCAGAACAATAAAACCAGCATAATTTAAACTTGGGTCTGCATACATATGGTTTTGCATCACTGGTCTTTGATGGTGCACTGTTACACTATCATTTGGTCGCATTTGCCTTTGTTAGTATCTTGAAGTAGTCTTCATTGTTGCATTCTTTTGCTTCGAACATGTTGTCTGCAGATTATTTGGTGCATTCATGTATATTGGTTCAGATTTGTACTGAACTTGTTTTTGTGTCTTCTTCCATTTTTCATTCTGTAGTCTGGTCCTCATGTGCATTCATGTAGCTGTTGGATCTTGCATTGTTGTTCACTCTATATATCACTGGTATCTTTCATTTTGTTTTTACTTGCATTGTCACTTGCACTTCATTGTTCATTGATTTCTTGTGTCCACACATAACCAGTGTGTCCACCTATATATGGTCTAGTATCAATTGAAGGCTTTTGTTTTTGTATACATGCACACTTGTATCATTTTGAAGTCCCAGATGTAATTTTTGACTTGACGCATGAGTTTCGAGTCTGCTATTTTGAAGTTTGCATTTGGTCTCGAGTTTTACTGTTGCATGCACTTGTTGTTGTATATTATCTGAGTTTGCATTTGGTCTCGAGTTTCACTGTTGCGTGCACTTGTTGTTGTATATTATCTGAGTTTGCATTTGGTCTCGAGTTTCACTGTTGCGTGCACTTGTTGTTGTATATTATCTGAGTTTGCATTTGGTCTTGAGTTTCACTGTTGCATGCACTTGTTGTTGTATATTATCTGAGTTTGCATTTGGTCTCGAGTTTCACTATTGCTTGCACTTGTTGTTGTATATTATCTGAGTTTGCATTTGGTCTCGAGTTTCACTGTTGTATGCACTTGTTGTTGTATATTATCTGAGTTTGCATTTGGTCTCGAGTTTCACTGTTGCATGCACTTGTTGTTGTATATTATTTGAGTTTGCATTTGGTCTCGATCACTTGTCATGTTGCATGAGTCACATGTGTATTGCCTTTGACATCCATGTTCTTCACTGTTGAGTCTTGAACTTGATTTTCTGATATTGCTTATTACTGCAATACTTGTTGCACATTGGTTATTTACCTTGGTGCATTACTGCCATGTTGGTTCGAATTGCATTTGTTTTTTTGTACATGCTTCACTGCATCTTCTTCTACCTGTTGCATTTGCAATAATGTTCTCCATTTCATGTTTGAATTTCTACTTGTATGCACTTGTATTCATGTTGCAGTGAGCTTTGTGCTTGTTACTGGGTTACCTTATCTTGGGCACACATGTTTGTTTCACTGCCTTTATGTCATTCAAGTTGCACTTTCTCGGTAGTACACTTGAACTTGTTTATGCAATGGGTCACTGTGTCACATATGACATAATTTGCATTTGAGTTGTGCTCATTTCATCATCACTGTTGCAAAGCCTCTGACCATTTGTAGCTTGATTAAGATCTTTGACTTTGTAAAGAGCTTGCTGTACTTGGATATTTGTAGTTGGTATTTGAATTTTAGTTTTGTTCACTATGGTCAGTTGCTTTGAACTGTTAAGAAAGGTTCGACATTGACTGTGATAATTTCACTATGCTCATTCTGAAATCACTGCGCACTTTGATGGCTGATCATTTGTATACATACATTCTTCTATGTATATATGTGTATGGCCACTGCACTCTGTAATCTTGAGTTTGGTTTGTCTTGTTTTTGGCCAGATTTGAGTTTTGCATTGTAGGGTCGACACTGTTGCTTTGTTCCATGTATTGTTGTTCATATGCAGTCAGTTGTATCACTTGATGTCTTTGATTCATTTGGTCTGCACTTCTTGTTGTAGATGGACTTGTGTACATGTTGTCTGCATTTCATATGCTTGCAACCTTGTTTCACTATGTTTTCACTTGTGCCTTTTTATTTGCATAGTGAACTTGTTCTTGAGTTCACTTTACTTGGTTTTTCAAATTGAGGCTGCTGCACCACTTATTTTATGATGTATCTTGGCATAGTCCACAATATGCTGTAGTTTTGTTGCTGCTTCAATTTGTTTTAAATTGGTGGCAATTCTTGCTGTCATGTTGCATTTTATACATGGTACCTGGGTTGTCAGTAGTGAATTTTGGTTTCAGTCTCATGTGCAGTCCTTGCTACTGCACACACCGGCCCTCATGTTGTAATTGTTTTATTTTGATTTTGTTTGAGGTTGCATTTAGTGGTCTCCTTGTGAACCTGAATGCTAGCAGTTGTGTTGAGTCTTGGCAACAGTGACTTGACCTCTGCATTTCGTAAATGTTTTGTTTTTGCTGTTAATATTTGAGTTGCAGTGACTTTATATGCTGTAGTGGTGAGGCAGTGCACGCGTGCGTGCACTACAGCCACACGGTATTGATTTTAATTGATATTTCTTTACTTTTGATTCATTGATTTCTTTGCGTATTTCATATACAGTATTGGCGAGGTCATGCACGCGTGCGTGTACGGCAGCCAATCAATTTTGATGTTTTAAGCAACTTTTCCAATTATTTAAAATTGATTCGATTTAAATTGATGATTTTGGTTTAAACTGCCGTTTAGGCAAATTTTGATGCATTCCTAAATTATCTTCTAAAAAAAAAAATCTTTCATCCATCTTCATTAAAATTTCAATCTGCTGATTTGTTGTCTTAACACTGTTTAGTGTTACCATTTACCGTTATCCGATTTCTTGTAAAGGGTCGGATAGGTGAATTTATCTTTGACTATCGTCTAATTTCTATTTTAATTATTATTGCCTCTATGCACTAATAACTAAGTTTGAATTAGACTGACCCGTGTATTATTTTCTTTTTGAATGTAATACTCGGGTCAGACCGAGTATTTTTACAACTTGAAGATTTTCACGCAGCGAAGTTAGAGAGAGAGGGGGATTACCCTTCACTTTAGTTTTCAGGATTTTGTACTTAAAAAGATAAATATTCCGCTATATAAAATTTAAATGCATTGTATAAACTCTGATATTTGTATAAAAGAAAGAAATTCATTTATGTGAAATATTATTATTATTCTGTGATTCTGTGGCTGATTCTGTTTAAACTCTATAAACTAAATAACAATCCATCATTTTGGAAGTTTCTAGTTGGTTTAATTACCGACTGGAGGCGGTCAAAAAGGCGGGTCGTTACACAAAGAGTGGTTCGTAGTTTGATGCGCGTAGTTTGCACATTACACACAATTAGAATCTTTCGGCACTTTTATACTCCTAACTCTCTGTACTTTGAAGATTCTAAAGTTACACTTCTTTTCTCTAAAGACTTTTAAGACTTATCTCTTCTTTTTATTTCAGATCCTCCGATGGGACGCAGCAGCTCCTACTATGATGACTTCCAGCGCTACGGGAGGCGTAGTCAATATGATTATAGGCGCTACCTCCCCTCTTACAGAGAAACCGATGAAGAGAGAGCCGCCCGAAAGGCTCGGGAGAGGAGGGCTCAAGAAGAGCGTTATGAGAGAAAAGAGAGGGAGGAGCGCCACGATTCTTCCCATAAAGGTGACGATTCCCACAAGAGAAAATCCCATGATGACCGAGGAAAAAGTCATATGGTTGAGGACCCAAGTAAACGTGCTCGACACGGTGAGAAGCATACTTCTACAACTCCTGAAAAGGTCACTGCCCCCGTCTCACTTGACATTCCTTCTGATTCTCCCGCTTTCGGGAAGACAGACATTCAAAAAATAATCAGCAGGCCTAAATTCAAAGTTGGACCAGGCCCGACTACTCTCCAAAGTCGACTCCCACACTGGCGCCTAAAGGGAGTGCGGTTCGATCTTGACCTGGTTCCTATTGATAAACAAGCAATGCTGCAAAATCTTGATACTGTTAAACTCGATATCGAGCGGATGTCGGGGTGGCAAAAGCTTGTTGACGAGCTTCAAAGGGTCAACCGTGCGAATATTGAGGCCATGCTTACTATGGATAACGATAAGGCGGAATGGCAGAAAGTTCTGGAGCAGCATGACACCGAGATGAGGAGCATCACTTCTTATAATGAAGAGCTTGAAGCGAAGGTCGAGAAGCTCAAAGAAGAGCTCGCCACCTCTTCTACTTCCTATACTCAAAAAGAAGAAGTGCTTCAGAAACAAGTGACAGATGCTCATGCCGGCCAAAAAGACGCGGAAGACAGGCTCGAAGTGCAAAAGAGAATCAGTGAGGGCTATGTCGCTGATATTGCAGAGCTTCGGAAGAGAACCGACTCTCAAGAGGTGGAAATCGAAATGCTTAAGCTTCAACTTTCTAAAGCTAAAAGAGAGCGTGATGAGGCCGTTGCCGGTAAAATTGCAACTGAAGAATCTTATGAGGCAATGAAGACCAACATCAGCTCAACATTATTTGACTTCTATCTACATAGCGTCTTGGGGCGCGGTAGTCTCGCCTTTCTAGGTCCCAAGTATGAAATTACTCTGGCTGAAGTGTGGGAGGCCGCACTTGATATGCTTGGTGCTAAAGGTGCTGGCTATCTCGAACCAGCTCTTGAGGAGCATTATTTTGATGACGATGCTCGCGCCGCTCTCGCCAGGGGAAGAGAACAGTTTGCGAAATTAAGGGCCGAAATGGCGGTTGGGGAACATTCAGGAAAAACTATCTCAACTGCTCCAGTTCAGCCTTCTCCTTCAACCGAAATCGACATTATCGATTCCAGTTCTCATTCTCCATCCCCTACTAAAGTTACCACCGAGATCACCAGCATACAGGGTGGAGATGAAGGCGATGAGAGTGCCGAGGCACAGGCTTATGAGGTTGATGTCAGGAAACCGACTCCTCCAGGTAACTCTACTGTTAATCTTGCCCAAGTAGACTGTTCATCTGTTTCTTACGAGCTTGATGAGCTTCTTGACTATTTCCTGAACCTCAGCTAGCCTTTATCTCCTCTCTTTACTGACTTTAACTTTTTTCCTTTTGTAGGGAAAGCATCGAGCATTGTTCAAACTTCCCCTCCTCCAATTATTCCTCCTCCATCTCTTCAGGTCACTCCTCCTTCTGCCTCGCAACCAGGATCACAAGAGGAGCAAATAGAAGCTCTCCAAGACTTGGACGATCCCATTGCTTCACAAGAACACAGGGGAGAACAAACTGAAGGGAGTGAGAAGACTCCAGAAGCAACTAGTTCTGATGATGAACCATTAACTACACTTTTCTCTCCAGGTAGTGGGTCTTCTTCCAGGAAGAGAGGGAAGCGTGGAGTCTCTAAGAAAATGAAGGAGGCTTCTACTAGCGAGACACAAGCGGGAGAAGAACCTATTGTATCCCTTTCCCCTTCCTCTCCTACTCTTACAAGCCGGCCTAAGAAGTTAACCATTCGGCCAGGCGCAGGCTCAAAAGGCGGAAGGAAGAAGAAATGATGGCTTTGGTCCGGTGCTTTTTATATCGCTTTTTTGCTTTTGGCATGTACTGGCCGGAGATTGTGCGGGTACCGGCCTCCGCTTTTCTTTTTCTTTTTACTTTGAAACCTGTACCTGTACAAAATTTTAACAGTGTTGAATAAAATGATTCTTTTTCTTTGTACAAACTTCTGTCTGTATCCGAGAATGCATTTATTATTCATTGTCGTACAAGTTTCTTTACATGATATTGCAACGAGCTTGTGGTATGTTGTTCGAGCGTAATTTTACCAATATAGTTATACCATGTTGTATGTAGCTATACCATGTTGCCCCTATACCATAAGCTTCTTGCAATATTTTGTACTTTGAGGGGACTTGTACTTCTATTTTCTGGAGAATAATTATTCCATACTTGGAGGAATATTATTTCGTTAAAAATAGAGTACAACTCCCTCCATATAAGTTTTTGCGCTTCATCCTTCGAGGATATCACTTTTTCTTTTGTGCATATACACATTTTACCAAGTGAGTTCTTCTATGTGGTAAAGCGGGCCTCTGAAGGGCACTTTAATTTTTTTTTTTGGGGAAGAGTATTTTGCAGAATAGGTGAACCATTCTTCCTTTAAAAGTTAAAGTGTGCCTTCAAAGAGGGCTTCTCTCTCTTTTTATTACGCCTCAGTAAAGGGCTTTCTGATTTTTGCTTCTTTGAAAAGTTGCACCTCTGAGGAGGGTTTTTTCACGTTTCAACACTTGGAAGTTTTATTTCAATCTCGGTGAAACGTGTGCCTCCGAAGAGTTGTGCCTCCGAGGAGGCTTTTTCACGTTTCAACACCTGGAAGTTTTATTTCAATCTCGGTGAAACGTGTGCCTCCGAAGAGGTCTTTTTGTTCGATTGTGCCTCCGGGAGGAGGTCTTTTCATTTCTGCCTCTGGGAAGAGGTCTTTTTGTTTCTGCCTCTGGGAAGAGGTCTTTTTGTTTTGTTGTGCCTCTGGGAAGAGGTCTTTTTGGTTTCTGCCCCTTGGTAGAGGCTTTTATTTTTCCCTGTTCGCTGGGAAGCGGGCCTCCGAAGAGGGCTATTCACATTTCATTTCACGGGAGTGTATCGACCGATCATGATGAAATGTGTGCCTCTGAGTAGGGTTACTACTTGGAAGTTTGGAGTTTCTTTCTCTCGGTTGGGCGGATTCACGGGAGTGTATCGACCGATCATTCTGCAACTTTGTATCGAGAAAGATCTCTCTTTTTCTGGTTGGCCCGCTCGAGGTCTTTTAGCATTTCAACTGTGGTAAAATTGGCCTCCGAAGAGGGCTTTTCACGTTTCAACACTTGGAAGTTTTATTTCAATCTCGGTGAAACGTGTGCCTCTGAGTAGGGCTTTTGCTTGGAAGTTTGGAGTTTCTTTCTCTCGGTTGGACGGATTCATGGGAGTGTATCGACCGATTATTCCGCAACTTTGTATCGAGAAAGATCTCTCTTTTTCTGGCTAGGCCCGCTCGAGGTCTTTATCCTCCGAAGAGTTGTGCCTCCGAAGAGGGCTTGTGCCTCCGAAGAGGTCTTTTGCTGATTGATGCTTGCTCGCCCATGTCACTTTACCATCTATTCATGTTGGCGATCCCCGTTGTCTTGTGCAAGTATCATCACTTTTTTGTTGCCAATAATTTCCCTTATCCAAAGAAATGTACTTCATCGTTAAGCGAGTTGGTGGTGGTAGACACAGGCTATTTAACTGGTTGTTTGTTTGTTCAAACATTTGCAGTTAGTTAGAAATAGTCCACTTCCATCCACATTGCTAACTTTTGTTCGAAGCACTTCTGTTGTAGGATTTGAGTGTGCAAATTTTGAATGGCTTAGTGTTTGTTTGCTGAGTGATGTCGGGGATTGCTTGGTCTTGCGATGGGTAAGCTTTATTTTTATGGCCTGCATTATTAAATCGACATTTTAGTAACATAATTAACGTATTTTATATGTCGAAATAAAACAAAGCAGTTTATAATAGTAGAGAACACAAGATTTATAGTGGTTCGGCCAAAAACTGGGCCTACATCCACTTTATAGCTTTTCATTATTCACTTGCTTTACAATTGTTTTCAATACAAGAATCATATATTTGCAATTCTTTTACAACATTTCAGCAAAGCTTTCAAGTAAAATAAGACGCAAATGATTATTGTTCCAAGCTCTTGGGATTGGTTCTCCTTCGACGGTTGTGAGTTTGAATGTGCCATCAAGAAGCTTTGTGCCGATAACATATGGTCCTTCCCAGTTTGGCCCAAACACACCTATGGCTGTCATAATTCTCTTCAGGACTAAGTCTCCAACTTCAAAGCTGCGCTGACGAACTTTGGAATTGAAGTGCCTGGCTATTCTTTGTTGGTGAGCTGCAATTCTAAGCCTTGCCTCTTCTCTTCTTTCATCTAGAAGGTCAAGTGCTTCCAGTTGCAATTTTTCATTCTCACTTTGATCAAAATGGATCCTTCTGTGTGAGGGGACTTCAGTTTCCACTGGAATCATCGCTTCTGATCCGTATGCCAATGAAAATGGGGTATGCCCAGTCAGAGTTTTGTAGGTGGTTCTGTATGCCCATAGTGCAAGCAGTAACTTGTCGACCCAACCACCTTTCGCTTTTTCCAGCTGCTTTTTGATGGTTGATTTGATGATTTTGTTTACTGCTTCCACTTGCCCGTTTGCCTACGGATGAGCCACTGCTGAGAAGCTTTTTCGGATGTTGAATCGTTTGGAAAAATCTTGGAACTCCTCACTTTCGAAATGAGTACCATTGTCTGTGATTACCTTCTGAGGCACACCATACCTGCAAATGATATTTTTAGTCACAAAACATATCATTTTCTTAGAGGTAATAGTGGCCAATGGTTCGGCCTCAGCCCATTTAGTAAAATAATCAACAGCAACGATAGCATATTTAATCCCCGATTTGGCAGTCGGTAAAGGCCCAATGAGGTCTATTCCCCAGATGGCAAACGGCCATGGACTGACCATTTGTGTTAGCTCAGTGGAAGGTGCTCTAGGAATTTTAGCGAATCTCTGGCATTTATCACACTTTCGGGAATAGTCAGCAACATCCCGATTAATCTCTGGCCAAAAGTACCCATAACGGAGGATTTTCTTTGCTAAAGTTTGACCACCTGTATGATCCACACATTCCCCTCTGTGTACTTCAGTTAGAATTGTCTTAGCTTCTTACTTTGTCACACATCGGAGTAATGGCATTGAAAATCCTCGTCTGTACAAATGACCATCTTGAACTACATATCTGGAGGCTTTCCTCATAAGCTTTTGTCGTTCTTTTGAATTTTCTGACAGAGAACTATCGAGTAGATATTTTAGTATGGGAGTCATCCATGATTCTTGCTCTTGGGATACATTCATAATCCAATCAACATCCATTTCATCTGTGCTTGGAACTGACAAGACTTCGACGGGAACTAACCCCAATAGTTGAGCTTTACCAGTACTTGAATACTTCGCGAGAGAATCCGCCTTCATATTTTCTTCTCGGGGGATATGGTTTATCGAATAACGGTCAAAATCTTGAAGAAGCTCCCAGGCTTTAGATAAATAGGCTGGTAAATTCCCTCCTTTAGCTTGAAATTCCTTCTTGACTTGACAAACAAAAAGTGTAGAATCACTGAAGATCTGTAATGCCTTGATGTTTAGTTCTTTAGCGATCCTTAAACCAGCATAGAGAGCTTCCTATTCAGCTTCATTGTTTGTCGAAAGGAATTCTAGTCTCAACGCATAACGTAGCGATCGCCCTTCTGGGATTTCAAGGACAACCCCTGCTCCGGAACAGTAATCATTCCTTGGGCCATCGACATACGATTTCCATTGGATTGGGATGCTATCAATGACTTCTTCCTCACTATCACCCTTATCCGTACATTCTGCGAAGAAATCTGCCAAAGCTTGTCCATTGATTGCTTTTCGGGGATGGTAAGTGATGTCATATTGGCTGAGTTCAATATTCCATTTCAAAAGACGGCCCGAAGTCTCAGGACGGAATAGGACTTGCTTTAGAGGCTGATCAGTGAGGACTTTGATGCGATGAGCTTGGAAATATGGCCTCAATTTTCTTGATGCAATCAACAAACAATAGGCGAGCTTCTCCAACCTTGAATAGTTCATTTCTGCCCCAGTGAATCTTTTGCTGATATAATAGACTGGGCGTTGAATCCTTGCATCTTCCCGTACCAACACTGCACTGAGAGCAAGAGACGAAATTGCCAAATATATGAAGAGATCTTCACCACTATCAGGCTTTGAAAGTATAGGAGGCACTTCCATATGATGAATCAACTCATCAAATGCTTTCTGACATTCAGCATTCCAATCAAAGTTTTTCTTTCCTTTCTTCAGAGCATCAAAGAATGGAATGCATTTGTCAGTGGCTTCGGAAATGAACCGACTCAGAGCAGCAACCTTTCCATTGAGACTTTGCAATTCCTTCTTCGTTCTAGGAGCCTTGACCTCTCTCAGGGCAGTGATTTGAGCTGGATTGGCTTCAATGCCCCTAGCGCTTACAATGAAACCCAAAAACTTTCCGGACTCCACTCCAAATGAACATTTCAGGGGATTAAGCTTCATTCTATACTTTCGGAGTACTGCAAACATCTCTGCCAAGTGATCCATGTGGTCCACTGCTTTCTTAGACTTTAATAGCATATCATCAACATAAACTTCCATTGTCTTGCCAACTGTGGTTTAAACATGGCGTTAACAAGCCTCTGGTAAGTTGCCCCTGCATTCTTGAGTCCGAAAGGCATAACCTTGTAGCAGTAGAGTCCAACATCTGTGATAAAACTAGTATCCTCTTGATCTGGCTCATGCATCATAATCTGGTTATATCCGGAGTATGCATCCATAAAAGATAACAATTCATGCCCTGCCGTCCCATCCACCAACTGATCGATCCTGGGCAGCGGGAAACAGTCTTTGGGGCAGGCTTTGTTCAGATCTGAAAAATCAATGCACACTCTCCACTTTCCGTTAGCTTTCTTAACCAGCACCGGATTTGAGACCCAATTTGGATAAGTAGCTTCTCTAATGAACCCGTTCTCCATGAGCCGATCCACTTCTTCTTTTAACGCTACCGTTCTTTCAGGACCCTGAGTCCTTCTCTTCTGTTTCACAGGTGTAAACTTTGGATCAATGTTCAGAGTATGTACTGCAATCTCTGGGGATATTCCACACATGTCAGAATGAGTCCAAGCGAATACATCCAAATTAGCCTTCAAAAATGAAATCAGAACATTCTGAATTGTTGTATTGAGTTGCGAACCCACATTAAGCACTTTGTTTGGGTCCTTTGGATCAACGGGCACTGGCACTGTTACCTCTACCGGTACTACCCTATTCTCCCCTGCACTGGCTTTCCTTGGATCCATTTCTCTTCGTACGCCACTACATTCGCCAGTGCAGGGTCCACCCTGTAATTGCTACAAGGTCGGTTCCTTGGTGCGGACTGGAGCCGCCGCACCTTTTCCCATTTCTCTTTTCCTTGATTATCTTAACTCTGCAAAGTAACATTCTTGCCCCGCATCTTGGTCTCCCTTAATCACACCAACTCCATTATCTGTAGGGAATTTTAGAGTCAGACACCATGGGGCAAGAACAGCTTTGAACGCAGCAAGAGTTGGTCGGCCCAAAAAGGCATTGTAGGCAGAGAATTCTTCAACAATTATAAACGTTTGCTTTCGAGCCACCTTCCTTGGTCCCTTTCCAAGTTCTGCAAACAAATCAATGGTCCCAATCGGCTGTTTGGGTTCTCCAGCGAACCTAGCGATCTTAAGTGATGAAGCTTGAACGTCAGCCATCGGGATTTTCATTTGATCGAAGGTCTTCTTGAAGAGGATGTTGCATGAAGTTCCACAATCAACTATAACTCTTCTCACAGTTGCCGACCCAATACCAGCGGATATGACCAAAGGATCTATGGTCGGAGCCTCAATACCCAAAGAATCCCTGGCACTGAACACGATATCATCTGTGGAAGTCTTTTGTTGCTTTAAAGGCATATCATTCTCTAAGACAAAAACATTCTCTTCAGCTGGTACATGCCTCAAGGCCCGGGCATACCTTTCCATCTCTCCCCAGCTTCTTCCTGCTGGGTGAGTTCCCCCAGTTATTGTATTGATAACAGGTCTTTCCGATACCTACTCTACGGCCTTCTCACTTGAGGCAGGACGGTGAGCGGGAACTTGCTGTCCTTGAGTTGAGGAAGCTGGGGCATTTCTGTTCCTTTTCACATACTGCTGGAGTTTGTTTTCCTTCAAGAGTTGTTCAATTACCTCTTTCAACTGACGACATTCGTTGGTGTCATGGCCGGGCTGGTTGTGGAACCGATAGAACCTTCCACTTTTTTCCATCTTAATCGCAACTCTCATTTTAGGTGGTGCCGGATAATTGATATCATCTTTGGTCGCAAAGAAGATGTTTTCAGGGGTATCGGTCAAGGGTGTGAAATTGAAAGAACGGCCTCTCTTAGGGTCTCCCTGTTTCTTCCCACCATCGTTTCCCCTTTTCTGAGTGTTAGGTTCTTTCTTATTCGAAGCAGTGCCATTGTTCCCGGCTTCCGCTGATACCACCTTAGCCGGTGTTTGGAGACTCTCCAAGCGCATGAATTCATCTGCATTCTTGTAGAATTTGTCAAGTGAGTTTGGTTCTTTCATTTTCAACCATTTTCCAAATTCGCTTGACTTATCAATTGCCCTCATCAAGTATGTCAAGACCATGCGTGGCTCAGCATTATCCACCTCGGCCAATGCTATGTTAAAGCGATTCAAAAATGATCTGATGGATTCTCCCGGATTTTGCTCTAGACTTGATAGCGACATTATATCCTTTGCTTTAGAAGCATACAATCGAAATTGCTCCTTGAACTTCCTGGTCAAATCGGAGAATTGATCGATGGACCTTACCGGCAGCTTTGTAAACCATAATAGAGCTACACCTTCTAGATAAACCGGGAAGTATCGGCATTTAATTTCATCAGACGCCCTGGCACCAGTCATATGCCAATCGTACTTATACAGAAAATCGTTAGGATCACTCGTCCCCTTGTAAGCCGGAATAGTAGGGGGAACGAATTTCCTTGGGAACTCTGCCTTCAAGATCTTTTCAGTGAATGGAGTTTTGCTTGGAGCAAATCCCCACTCTTTCTCATCTTCATCTCTTCGCATACTTTCCTTCATGATTTGACGAACCATACCCGAAAAATACTCTTCGTCATTTAGAGGCTCTGGAGGGCACACGTCAGCCACTCTTTCTGAATTCTGCCATGACAACCGTTCACGGAGAGTCGGCTGTGGCCCTGATCCTCCAGCTTGAGGAGGAGTCCTTTCTACAGGGTCTGCGGCTCTTTGAGAAATGTTTCCTTCAACATCCTGAACTCCCGCATTAGGGTTCCCATCATTATTAACTGGTTGACGATTTGCCCCTAGTAGATAATTCAACTTACTCAAGATCAGGGCATTCTGGGCTTCCAACTGCGCATTCTGAGCATTCAATTGTTGATTCAATCCCAAAACTACGGCGTCCAACTCCGCTCGCATTACTCCAACAGTTGGAGCTGCTTGACTTGAAGGAGGGGAGGTAGCAGTATTCTCTTGAACATTGTCGGATCTTACAGAACTTCGTTTTCTCCCAGGAGCCATTATGTCCAATAAACTTCTAGTTTTAAAAGAAATCCTTTCAACAATCCTTCGCGGAGAAATAGTGGAAATTTCCTGAGTTGGGTTCTCAGTGAAAGCACCAAAAATGTTAACGTAAAAATCAGACGCTAACACCCCGGTGTAAATTGAAGTTGAATGAAAGAACCACCCGTGTACACGGGAACTACAAACAAGTATAGAAATCACAGAAAAAGCAGAAAAGACAATAGTTTTTATAGTGGTTCGGCTTAGGGTAAGCCTACGTCCACTTTAACTCTCTTTATTATTGAATTTGGTTACAATTTTACAACAATCTTCAATTACAACACACTTTAGACTAGTAGATCAAACTCTGATGGAGAATAATCTTCCGAATTCATGTTGAATGATGTATATTTTCTCTTGGAGATTGTAGTAGTGCCCTTGGTGTTTGGAGTGCTTGAAGTGTTGAGTGAGTCGAGAATTCAGCAGAGTATCGGCGCTTAAAGTGATCGGCCAAAAGTCCTTTGCTAGTTGGAGTTAGGGCTGTATTTATAGGGAATACTCCGGGCATAATTTTATCACCAAGTGCCAGGTCGTATACGACCTAAGGTAGGTCGTAGGTCATAGGTCGGCGACGACATAGGGGATGGGATCTGACTTATCTTGATTGGAACTTGCCCTTAATAAGTTATTAGGTCGGCAGCGACCTAGGAGATGGGATCTGACTTATCTTGATTGCATTTGGTTCTTTTCTGAGCGAGTTAGTAGGTCGTGAGTCAACTGAGATTTAGGTCGCTGAGACCACTTCGCTCTTAGGTCGGTAGGATGTGGCATTGCTTAGGTCGCATATGCTTGAGGTTGTTAGATCGCTGACTCCTTAAGTCGTTAGGTCGCTTATCCACTTAGGTCGGTGGGTAGTTAGGTCGCTAGAGCCGTTCCATAGTTAGGTCGCTCGCCTGTTTGTCTTGTTAGGTCTTAACCTGTTACGAATTGTTAAGTCGTGAACTAGACCGTTGAGCTTGATAGGTCGCTAGGTCGGTGCACTTCATAGGTCGCTGAAGAACCGAAGCACTAGGTCGCTAAAGACCTTAGGTCGCGGAGTGCTTTGTGATCTTAGTTCGCGGCTGTAGTTAGGTCGTTAGCACCCTTAGGTCGTTAGTGCCTTTTAGGTCATTGAGTCGCGTAAGTCTTAGGTCGTTGAGTCTCGTAAGTTTTGGGTCGCTTCAGAAATAGGGGTTAAGCACTCTGTTATATAAACCATCTTTAATACTTAAACTATTTTAACCTATATTAATTATTTTAAATTAATTTATCTATTTGAAATCCATTTAAAGATTTTAAGTATTTTAACTATTTTAAATATTTAAAACTACTTTTAAACTACTTAAAACTATTTTCAAAAATTTCAAGCTGAGCAATAAGGTGAAATGTTTATGTTTAAATCTTGAATTTAAATATGAATTGGGTTAAATGAAGTTGCAACCTAAATTTGAAATTCGGAATGATTTTGAAATCGAAATGAGATATTGATGCGAAAAATGATTTTTGAAACGAAATCGTACATTTGAATAGATACGATGATATTTGAAGTGGATATGATTTTGAAGCGAATATGATATTTTGATATCAATTATGAATCGATTTGAAATGTAAAAGAGCCACTAGTGTAATAATACGTAGTTATTAAAGAGACCGGGATCGGATATGGACATACTCTCTGTCGATACCGAATACCACTTTAATAACTATTATACGCGGAGTGTTGATCCAGAATGAAGTGGATGATTTGGTGAACGCGTTGACTGAAGAAAGAGGACGATATTGGATGACCCCTGACATGACTAAAATAGGAGCCACGCCGGGCCATTGAGGTTCGCCACCTCTAGCAGACATGCTTCTTCGATACCATTTCTATTACATTTGTGATTCGATTTGGGTGCACCCCTTGATTTGGGAGTGTTATTTCACGGTGTTGGGGTAGCTGCTGGCTATGCTCAACATCAGTCCGGATCACGCAACTACTAGTATCCTAGTTGGTATCGCCTCATGTACCTTGTCATACTGATTATCCTATTCGCGACCACTACGTTTTGTTTTGTGTTATACCTATGGGGTACCCTCTGATAACCACCATTTTACGGTGGGGCTTACGGTGCTGTATAGACTATGGCATTATAAAAATGTGTTACGGGGGATTATGGTAACGCCTTAACGCTATTTTGATACTTTATATTACTGATAGGCATTATCTACTTAGCGTACATTACTACATGGTAGATAGTTTAACGGATCCTTGAGAGATGGAAAATCCCGTAACATCTCTTAAGTTATTGCACGCACGTTGACACTGGATATGAGATGTCAAACCCCGTAAACATCTCTGACGCCGTTACACTCATATTTATTTACGATTGATTTAACTTTCATAAGGATATTTTATTCCTGACTCAAGTGTTTTGTCTTTTAATTACGCTCGGGTCAGTCCTGAGTTTTCAGATTATGAAGATCTATTATGGAGGACGAAGACGAAGATTTGGTACACTATTACTATTATTATCTGTGCATCATGCTGTCTGCTGCATTATTTAAATTGTTCTGTTGTATAAATAATTGTCAAAGTATAGTAAACAGCTTCATGAACTGTTTATTTGACTATTATATTTTATCGTTCCGCTGCGAGATTCTGTGTTGTTTCATTTCCTTTATTTCTTTTCTTTTCTTTTCTTTTCTTATTTACCCCAATAACTATCTACTCTTTTGAACGGTTTGGAATCGACATGTGTATTTGATCGTCGGTTTAAACTGTCCAAAAAGGCGGGTCGTTACAGTTGGTATTAGAGCTTTGGTTTAGCTATAAACCTTGGCTCTAGTGGGGAATAACTCATTGAAATAGAGGTAAACTATATGAATGAGTTGAGTGTATATGAGGGAGCGTACTTGTTATTTGATATAAAATGGTTTTATATTGTGTTAACTTTGTTCCGTTGAGTATTTATGAATTCTAGTCGACACTTGGGACGCCCAGGCGTCGGTAGGAATTTCTAAACACTCGAATAGGACAAACCAACACAATATCATTTTGGAATATATTTTATATAAAAGAATTATTCGAATATTTATTCATTTTGATTGAATTGATTGTTAGGAGATGATAATATTAAATTATTATCGTTATTGTTTGATCAGTCAATATTTACAACAATTGATTAAATAACAATGGATTTAGGAAAATGAAATCTTGTAAACACAATTGATAATGAATATAAATGGAGTTTAACTTGGATTTGGGAATTTAAATTCCGGTGTTTGAAATTGACTTACAAGAATTTGAAAAATATGATATGAGTATTATATGATAGTATAATTGAGTTGAAATTGTTTTGAAGAATTTTTTTTTAATGATAAGTGTTATATTCCCTTCTCTTGACGCTAGAAAATGATTTCGATGATGAGTGCACGCATCATCGGCGTTTATTTTCGAGAGTCCGAGTGGGGGAGACCACTTAATAGCTTGTCTAAACCTTGTTTTGATTCAAATTTTATTTTATTTTGTATTCTCTATAGTATGATTTGATATATAAATTATATAAGTATATAATATTTCAAAACTTGATTTGAAATGAAACCGGGATTGGAATTCTTAAGTCCTTTAATAATTAATCTTTCTTTTTTAATGATTGAAATGAATTTAGACTTGAATCATCAAGGAACTTCTGAACTGTGAAATGAGAAATGAACCTAAGAGCTAAGTGAAAATATCAATTGAAGTAGAAATCCTTAGAATTAGGAAATTATGAACTTAAAATAAAATTGAAACTGTAAAACTCGCATAGTATTAAATTTCATTCTATAGCATAGATATAACTTACCAAAATATTTAAGAAGTTCAAAAATGTTATATGAATTGTTAATTGGATAATATACAAGCATAGGTTTGAATAATGAAATATGCATTTAATTAATGGTTTGCAAATATAAATAAAATTGTTAGTAAATAATTGGAATTTAAATTAACATTTAAAGGTGATTCACAATTATGTTAATATAAAATGGAAATACTATATGTGAATGTAAATGTGAAATTAAATTATAGTGAAATTTAAGTTATGACTTAAGAATTAATTAATTGAAAATTCAACTTTAAATGAAAAAAGGTTGTATGTTGTTTAACTACATTCTATTTGAATAACTATAACTTACCAAATACTTAAAAGGTTTAAAATGCTAATAAGGATAAGTAGAGGAATAATATACCAGTGTGAGAGTGAAAATAAAATGTGGAGATCTATTGATAGTTGTAAATATAAAAGAAATTTAAGCTGTAAAATGAATGATATATCTAAGTGAGTAAATAAAATTTAAAATTAATGAAATATAAAATTGGTAAATGGAAACTAATTAAATTTGAATATAACTAAATGTCAATAAACTTGGAAGTGTATGAAATTAAAATTGACTTGGAAATGTATAATTGATTTAGTGTAAATTTTGGATGGATGTTAATGTTTGATATGCATTGTTTGTTAGATGGATGATGATTGATTAAGTAGAATACATTAGTGTTAATGGAATTGAATAGACGGAATAAAATTTAAAAAAAAATTAAATTCAAATTTGAAGCAAAGTGAAATTAAATATAATGGAATTTAATTTAAATTGAAGAAAAATGACTTGAATTTAAAATATGAATGAAACAAACTTGAATAAATCGGAAACAAATTGAATGTAACCCTATTGCATGGATGAATAAGAAAATAAAATGACTTTTTGTTTATGATTGTTCTTTAGAAAATTTGAAGTTTTGATGGTTTGCACTTTGAAATAATAAAAGCAAATTTGGGGAAAATCCAAAATTGTCCAATATATGCTGAAACGAAAACAACCATAACTTTTAAATGGCTGAACGAAATTTGACGATCTTGGACTTTTAGAAAAGCTTAGAAATTATAGCACAACTTTTGTTTGGATAACTTGAGAAAATTCCTCCGTCTACTAGGTTAAAAACTTGAATGTTACTCGCTGTCCTGTGTAAAAATAAGTAAAATCAGTAGTATACACCCTTAGTATTTTCGCCATATCTTTTGACTGGTTTATCGGATTTTGATGATCTTGCACTTTCTGGAAAGCGTATAACTTAAGATAAAACTTTTGTTTTAAGTGTTTTGTGTTTTGATGTCGTTTAGAAGGTCGAAAGTGTGGGTGAACGTAGCTGACCTGCGCAATTCATTGCCCAGGCTGAGGCGTATCCTCTAAGTAAAACGGCCATAATTTTTGAACTGTGGTCGGAATTCGATGATTTTGGACATTTCGAAAAGCCTGAAATGAATGCAAAAACTTTTGTTTAGATTCTATTGTCGAATTTTATCGTTTAGGTGACCTAAAACTAAGATTTGCTTACTGTCCTGAAATTGGAATCTCAGTTTTGAAGCTAAATATGTTATATATATGTTGTGTAGGCTAAGTATATCGATCTATCTTTATATGCATGGTTCTAACTTAGTTATTGAGTGTTTAGTAGGTGCGGATTGCGCTTGCTTCGCATTTGGAGCTCGCTTTCGCGCTATATTAGCCGTATATGCTCGCTAACAATATGTTAGGTACATATCTCGGATTACATACCGTACTTTTACACCTTTTCCCTTCGGGATGCCTCATCACTTGATGGGATGTATATTTGTAATATATATACTGTCATTTTTTTTCCGATCAAGCCGCGCAAAGGAGGCTCTGCCGAAATTTTCCGTAAAATCCGGGTGTTAGAAAATTTTTCAAGTTTTAAAATTTTTTATAACTTGTTTTGATTACTAGCTTTTAAAGTTAGGAAGCCGTTCGGAGTAACTTAGTGGAAGCATAGTTATGACTTTATAAATGGAATTTCATTGTTTATAAGTGGATAATTTTTAATAAAATATATCAAATGTTGAATTCTTTACTTAGTTCCTTTTCTGTTATTTTTCCTTTTCGGGGACGAAAATTTTTGAGTGGGGGAGAGTGTAACGACCCGTAAATTTTCGATAATTAAAATAGCTAATTTAATAAGATTTCGTGATTTAATGTTAGAAAAAAATTGTAAGTCATTTAGAATAATAATAACTAGAATGAAATGCAACAAGATTTTATCTAAGTTAATTATTTATGAATTGAATAAAATCCCAACACAATTGAAATGATATGTAGTCAAAGGTAATTGAATGAATTTGTATTGTATAGGTAATTGTGACACTTGTTTGTAAATAATAAACGTACAAGAAATTAAAAGTTAACGGTGATAATTATTTAAGTTACCTATTCATTTAGTTAGTCGAATTGTATTTGTGAACCAATTGCAATTGAAATGAAGTTTATATATTAGTTGAGTGCATTATCTCTAACTGTAGTTAAATAATAATGTGGAATTCATTTGATGTAATATAGTAAATCGATTGATAATGAAATTTTATTTAAAAATCCAATATTGAAATCCGTCAAATATTGAACAATTAAATTGTTTAAATTTAATATTTGGAATTTATTGAATAATTGAATAGCGGGAATTGAATAACTTTTTTAATGAAAATGGTAGTTCTATAATTTGAATTTGTTAAATTTTATAAGTTCGTTTTGAATATTTCAAAAGATAGTGATTTAAGAATAATCAAATTTGTTTAAATTTAATATTACAAATGTTGAATAATTAAATTCCGAATTTGATACGATTAATTTGATATTGAAATTTAATATATGAAAATAGAGTGAATAATTGAAATTTGGTTTAATATGATTCAAATTGGTTTCCAAAGGGAATGTAAGTTATATTGGGATTATAATAGAGTTAATAAGATTTTAAAATTGAAATTGGATAATTGAATAACGGGTTTAATATGATTAAAAATGATTTGTAAAATTTTATTTTATTATATTGGAGTTATAGTGATGTTATAGAACTTTTAAAACTGAATTTAAAAAAATTTGTGAAAATTGAATATTTTAATATTTAATTATCGACTAGAAAATAACCAAATTTTGAACAGTCTCAGAATTGGACGAAACTAGTTCCATTGGATCCGTAATAGTTAGTTATTATCGTATTTCAATTTTCGTAGCAATCGGAGTTGCTGTTTGACCGTGGCAGCTCGAAACGCGTTGAAATTGTTTTAATATTAATTTGGCGAGTTAAAATAGTCATTTTTCAAACAGTCTCGGATTTGGACGAAACTTGTTTCATCGGGTCCGTAATGTAATATTATTATAAGATTTCAAGTTTCGTGCCAATCGGATTTACCGTTTGTCTGGGGCGAGCCCAAACGCACAGAAATTTAATTAACCGATTTAATTTCAAATCGATCGTTTATTGCCGTAACTCACACATACCATCGAAATAGCTTCCGAAACCTGTTCCATTGTGTCCGGAGCGTGGGGTAAACCCTATAAACGCCAGCCCGCACGCTTCGTTTGGAGTTCGGAAAATTTTCGACGAATAGTGTTTTGGCGATTTTCTATAAAAGGACCCCCACTTTCTTTGTTTTGCATAAACCCTAGGGTTTCAGCCCTTATCCGCCACTTTCATTTCAATGGCCAGAAAATTTCGAAACTTCTTCCTCATTTTCCTATCAATCCATCAATAATTAGCAAAAACTCTCAACTACAAAGTTGTAGAGGGCATCAAGATCTAGCTATCCAACGGTGGAGATCGGAAACGGAGTCACGGATCGACGGGAAATCGCTTTCAAAGTCGCTGCGTTTTTCACGCAATTCGAGGCAGAGGGGGAGGCCGAGCTTCAGGCTATTGATGGTGAAGGTGAAGTGAAGCTAGGGATTTCGAATGGCGCTAGCTGATCGTCTCCAGGTGGCTCGGAGTGGGTTCGTCATTTAGGGTTTTGGAGGCACGATGGGTTGCGTACGTGATTTGTGGCCTGGAGCAAGCGAACGTGAGGAAGAAGATGCGCACGGCCTTGATTTGCTTAATGGAATCAACGGCCCAGATTGCTGAAGGTTGATAATATTAAATAAAGTTGTGAATATTTGTATATAAAAAATTGTACAAACTTTAAACGTGTATAACTTTTTCATACGAAGTCCGTTTTGGACGAAACGAATTGCGTTAGCTTCGTTTTGTCGAGCACTACGCTATGGAGCTGGATTGGTATCGTTTGGAGCTAGAGAAAATTTTGGGTTAAATCGAACGTCGTTCGATTTGATTTAAAATCGTAAAATTCAAGGTGAGTGTTTTATAACGCTCACAACGTACTGAATATCTTTATGCTAGTTAAATTTGACATTATGAAGTGTTATAAATTTTATTTGTCGTTGTTTGATAAATTTAATTGTCATATATATTGTCATTTGAATTAACCGTTGAAAATTAAATTGACCGTTAAAATTGAAATTGAAATTTAATTGCGAAAAAATTACCTAACATTGATAACTATGAAATTGCTATGAATTGTGTTGTCTATTGGATGTTTTATTTCGATGGATGCTATTGGTTGATATTTAAATGTTTGGATGTTTATTTCTTATATATAACCTGTTATGCATACATATGACACTATGGTTGATTTAAGTGATATATATTCATCCCTGACATTTAATTTAAATAAATAATTACTAGGCCATATGGTAGAAAATTATATATGGACACCGAATTGGCTAAATTAATAATTTTTAAAGTCGTCGATTTGAAATTTATTTAAATGTTTGATTTAGAAGTTAAAAATAGAAATCAATTTATAGAAATCGAATTTATCGAAAAATTGAGTTTGGAATGTTGAAATAGATTTTGGTTAAAAGAAATTGTTAAATGATTTAAGTTGAGTCTTTGAAATTTAAAATTTGGTTATGATTGAATTTCGAAAATTTATTCGTTTTAAAAGATTGAACCTTAATTCGAGCTTTGAACATTACTAAGTAAAAGTGATATAAAAATGATATTTTGAAATCGAGCTTGAAATTAATCATATTTGAAATTTGGATTTAGATTTGAATATTGACGCATAATTGTGTTAAGTGGTATAAATTGGTATTTTGAACATCAAGCTCCAAATCGATATAAATTGAAATTGAATAAATTAAAGGTGAATGTAAAATTGAATTAATTTGAAGTAAATGTTGACATTGATTTGAATTGAAATCGAAATTTAATCGGTAGAATGGAAATTGAAATTGATTTGAATTGAGAAGTTATAATTGAAATGTTTTGGTTTTGAAGCTGTTTCATTTTGTTTTCCAAATTACTCTGTTATATAAACCATCTTTAATACTTAAACTATTTTAACCTATATTAATTATTTTAAGTTAATTTATCGATTTGAAATCCATTTAAAGATTTTAAGTATTTTAACTATTTTAATTATTTAAAACTACTTTTAAACTACTTAAAACTATTTTCAAAAATTTCAAGCTGAGCAATAAGGTTAAATGTTTATGTTTAAATCTTGAATTTAAATATGAATTGGGTTAAATGAAGTTGCAACCTAAATTTGAAATTCGGAATGATTTTGAAATCGAAATGAGATATTGATGCGAAAAATGATTTTTGAAACGAAATCTTACATTTGAATAGATACGATGATATTTGAAATGGATATGATTTTGAAGCGAATATGATATTTTGATATCAATTATGAATCGATTTGAAATGTAGAAGAGCCACCGGTGTAATAATACGTAGTTATTAAAGAGACCGGGATCGGATATGGACATACTCTATGTCGATACCGAACATCACTTTAATAACTATTATACGCGGAGTGTTGATCCAGAATGAAGTGGATGATTTGGTGAACGCGTTGACTGAAGAAAGAGGATGATATTGGATGACCCCTGACATGACTAAAACAGGAGCCGCGCCGGGCCATTGAGGTTCGCCACCTCTAGCGGACACGCTTCTTCGATACCATTTCTATTACATTTGTGATTCGATTTGGGTGCACCCCTTGATTTGGGAGTGTTGTTTCGCGGTGCTGGGGTAGCTGTTGGCTATGCTCAACATCAGTCCGGATCACGCAACTACTAGTATCCTAGTTGCTATCGCCTCATGTACCTTGTCATGCTGATTATCCTATTCGCGACCACTACGTTTTGTTTTGTGTTATACCTATGGGGTACCCTCTGATAACCACCAGTTTACGGTGGGGCTTACGGTGCTGCATAGACAATGGCATTATAAAAATGTGTTAAGGGGGATTATGGTAACGCCTTAATGCTATTTTGATACTTTATATTACTGATAGGCATTATCTACTTAGCGTACATTAGTACATAGTAGATAGTTTAACGGATTCTTGAGAGATGGAAAATCCCGTAACATCTCTTAAGTTATTGCACGCACGTTGACACTGGATATGAGATGTCAAACCCCGTATACATCTCTGACGCCGTTACACTCATATTTATTTACGATTGATTTAACTTTCATAAGGATATTTTAGTCCTGACTCTAGTGTTTTGTCTTTTAATTACGCTCGGGTCAGTCCTGAGTTTTCAGATTTTGAAGATCTATTCTGGAGGACGAAGACGAAGATTTGGCACACTATTACTATTATTATCTGTGCATCATGCTGTTTGCTGTATTTTTTAAATTGTTCTCTTGTATAAATAATTGTCAAAGTATAGTAAACAGCTTCATGAACTGTTTATTTGACTATTATATTTTATCGTTCCGCTGCGAGATTCTGTGTTGTTTCATTTCCTTTATTTCTTTTCTTTTCTTTTCTTATTTACCCCAATAACTATCTGCACTTTTGAATGGTTTGGAATCGACATGTGTATTTGATCGTCGGTTTAAACTGTCCAAAAAGGAGGGTCGTTACAAGTTTAGATAAACATGTGTTAGATTTTTAAACCTTAAAGTGGACACTTGTAAATTTATCTACACCTTAATACAACAAGTGGCATGTTTGTCTATTTTTGAAATTTATTCTTTTAAATAAGAAAATGTAACAATGTATTTGTTAAAACATTGTTTTCATTGGAATCTGAAAATCAGATTTTAGAAAAGGAAATTGAAAACTAAATTCAAAACCAATTCTGCAAACCAAATGCAAAACCAATTCAGGAAACCCAAATTCATATTTAAAATCTGCAAAACAAACTTGAATATAAAATCTGCAATCATTTTCTTCAAAGTGTTAACTTGAATGTAAAGATTAATTACATACTCAAACAAAGAAGAATAAAAGCCAGCTGCTAAAATTCAATTCAAGTTCAAGCTAGTAATTAGTATTCAAACTTGGAAGCAAACTCATCAGATTCATCAACAAGTTCAAAAGGGAAATTCAATTCCACAGGAGATTCAAATTGAAGTTCCAGGAAACAGAATTGCAACAAAGTTGTTTCTGCATTGTTAACCCCGTTCCAGCATACGAGTTAAAAGGCCTACGAGTTAGAAGCGTCAACGGGTTAAGGTTTGAAGCGACCTACGACTTAAGGTGTCTTACGACTTAAGGAAAGGACCGATTCAAAGAATCCCCGACTCAACTGGTGGCGACTCAATGATACAGACCGACTCATTGAGCTGCCGACTCAAGAAACCTCACGACTCATAGAAGTTACCGACTCAACAGGGAGCGACTCATATGAGTGAATGACTCAGAGCTATCCACGACTCATCAGCATGAAGTACCTAACGACTCAGTGGGTTTATGACTGAAGGATTGGATCAACTCATATGCTCAAGGCACGTAGCGACTCAATGGATCGGTAGGCCGCGCGAGTTAAAGGACTGAGCGACTCACGACTCAAGATGATTACCGACTCAGTAGCCTTAGCTTGTTGCCGACCTAAATTTAATGACGACTCAATGACTCATGAGGGACACCGACTCATTTGATAGCCGACTCAGTAAGTTGCCGACTCATTACCGACCCAGCGACTCAACTGGCCCACAACTCATCCTATAAGGTCACTCAAAGGAGCGACTCACAACTGATCATGGCTTGTCTACGACCTAAAACCATTGAGCCATAGTCCATTGCCGAACAACCTATGCTAGCGGGAGATGACTCGGAAGCGACTCAGAGGCTTGGTCCAATGAGTCGGCCATGACTTAATATGACTCGGCCACGGGTCAAGCATAAGCCGACACACAACACAAGACTCAGAGGCAAGTTCAAGATCATGCTGCAAAGGGGTGACTCGCAGACGACTCACGACTCATCATGAGTCGGTCACGACTCATCATGAGTCGGTCACGACTCATGACTCTGCGATTTCAGCCTAGAAAGTTTGCCTATAAATACAACCCTAATTCGAACTAAGAGGGGACTTTTTTTGGGGGGGGGCTCATTCTCGAAGCGCCGATACTCTGCCATTTTCTCAGCTCAAGCAACACCTCAAGCACTCCAAACATCGAAGACATTACACCAAACTTCAAGAGATAGAGTCACAATCATTCAAGATGAATTCAAAAGATTATTCTTCATGGGGTTTTGAGATGATTGTCTAAATGTGTTGTAATCGGAGTTAATTGTAGAGAATTGTACTCATATCAGCAATAAAGAGAATCTAAGTGGACGTAGGCTTGACTTTGGGCCGAACCACTATAAAACTTGTGTTTTTACTGCTTTTCTGCAATTTCGTTACTTGTATCTTATTCCCGTGATAACGGGTGGTGCTTTCATAACTATAACTCATTTTCTGGGGTGTTAGCGTTCAATTTTTAACGTTAACATTTTTGGTGCTTTCACTGAGAATTGAACTCAGGAATACCTTCACCGTTGCTTCGTGAAAGTTTGTTGGAAGAATCTCTCTAAGGACTAGAAGTTTATCCGAGATAATGGCTACTGGAAGACAGCTTAGATCTGATAGATCCGGTGATGCTCATGAAAATACTACCACTTCTCTTGCTCCAAATGAAGCAGCTCCGAGTGTTGGAATTACACGAGCAGAATTGGACGCCATAGTTTTGGGATTGAATCAGCAATTGAATGCTCAAAATGCGCAGTTGGAAGCCCAGAATGCCCAGAATGCCTTGATTATGGATAGGTTAAACGCCCTACTTGAGGCAAATCACCAACGACAGGATAATGAAACAATCTATGCTGAAGATGCCCGTGACCCCCAAGAGAAAGGTATTCCTCAAAAAGCGGACAACACCACCGCAAGGGGACCTTCCCAAGCTGAAGGTTCAAGGCCGCAACCAATTTTTCGCGAATATTTGCCCAGGCAAACTTCCGAAAGAACAGCGGACGCAGACGTCTGCCCGGCAAGACCTTTGAACGATGAGGAGTACCTATCAGGGATGGTTCGCTCAATTATGAAAGAAAGCATGCAAAGGCAAGAGGATGAAAATGATTGGGGATTTGCCCCGAGTAAGACACCTTTCACCGAAAAAATCTTGAAGGCAGAGTTTCCCAAGAAGTTTGTACCTCCTACCATCCCGGCTTATCGAGGGGCAAGCGACCCTAACCATTTCCTGTACAAGTATGATTGGCATATGACTGGGGCAAGTGCAACTGATGAGATCAAGTGCCGTTACTTTCCGGTATACTTAGAGGGAGTGGCCTTACTTTGGTTCACAAAGCTGCCAGTTAGATCCGTGGATCAATTCTCTGACTTAACACGGAAGTTCAAGGATCAGTTCAGGCTATATGCTACAAAAGCCAAGGATATAATGTCCCTCTCGAGTCTAGAACAAAACCCCGGAGAATCTATCAGATCATTCTTAAATCGTTTCAATATAGCCCTAGCTGAAGTCGAGAACGCAGAGCCAAGGATGGTTTTGACTTATCTAATGCGGGCTATCGATAAATCGAGTGAATTCGGTAAATGGCTAAAAATGAAGGAGCCAAACTCACTTGAGAAATTCTATAAGAAGGCTGATGAATTTATGCGTTTGGAAAGCTTCCCTGCGACATCAAGAGCAATCGAGGCCAAAATCTTGAATGTCAGTGTTACTTCTGATAAAAGAGAATCTAGAGGTCAGAAAAGGAAGAATGATGGTGGAAAAGAGCAGAGAGACTTGAAGAAAGCTCGCCGCTTTAAACCTTCAGACTTTACCCCCTTAACTGATACTCTGGAAAACATCTTTCTCGCAACTAAGGATACTTTTGATTATCCTAAGCCACCTGAGTTGAAGGTTGGGAAAAATGCTATGCGTAATGGGAGGTTCTGTCAGTTTCACAACCAACCTGGTCATAACACCAACGAATGTCGTCATTTAAGGAATTTGATTGAAGAACTATTGAGACAGAATAAACTCCAGCAATATGTCAAAAGAGACAGGAATGACCCATCCTCATCCAATCAGGGGAGACTCTCACCCGACGGGCAGGAATCATGATGGGATGGAAGGATACGCTCGTGCTCTAAGAAAAACCCCGAAGGGAGAGAATGCTCTTGTTCTTACACCGGAGATTCGATCCCAGGAAGCTTGGGACAGCAATGATTTGCATCCATGTTTTACTTTAAGGCTTTGTTACAAATTGTAAAAGAATGATGGATTTATCATTCTCATATTAAAAGTCATTGTAAAAGCATTGCAAATGAAACATAGGAACTATAAATCTTGTGTTTTCTATTACTATAAAAGACCTGTTTCATTTCGATATGCCAAATATCTTGAATATATTGCTAAAATATCGATTTAATATTGCAGGCAATCAAAGCAAAGCTTACCTAGTCAGCACTTCGCAAAGCAAAACGATTCCTATAAGTCAATGAGCAAATAAATGTCAAGCCAGAAAAGGTTCCAAATTGAATTCCTGCATAAGAAATGTTCCTCACGAACAGTTGATACAACCAAAAGGGCACCTTCCCAACGCGAAGGGTTCAGGCCCTCACCAACCGACAAAGTTCGTTTGTGCAAACAGACATCTAGTCAGGTAGTTTGGGTCTACCCTATGGATTCACTTAACAATGAGAAGCATTCCTCTGGAAAAAAGACAAATAACTGGCAAAGAAAAGAACATGGCTGTGGAAAAGATAACGAGGAATCGCTAAGGAGCAGATGGTGAAGAGGCATGGGCAAGCAGACAGAAAACACACAAGCCCTCTTCGGAGGCACAAGTCCTCCAATGGGGCACACTTCCCAAGTTTGAAGTGCAAACTCAAGTCCCCCAATGGGGCACACTTCCCAAGTTTGAAGTGTAAATTAAAGTCCCCCAATGGGGCACACTTCCTAAGTTTGAAGTGCAAATTAAAGTCCCCCAATGGGGCACACTTCCCAAGTTTGAAGTGCAAATTAAAGTCCCCCAATGGGGCACGCTTCCCATGTTTGAAGCGCAAACTAAAGTCCTCCAATGAGGCACACTTCCCAAGTTTGAAGTGTAAACTAAAGTCCTCCAATGAGGCACACTTCCCAAGTTTGAAGTGCGAACTAAAGACCTCCAATGAGGCACACTTCCCAAGTCTGAAGTGTAAACTAAAGCCCTCCAATGAGGCACGCTTCCCATGTTTGAAGCTTAAACTAAAGCCCTACTCAACGGCACAACCCTTCAGAGGATAAAGACCTCTTCGGGGGCACATTTCACCAAGAGTCGGAGTAGTTACTCTTCGGAGTTTCACTTCACCAAAGTTGAAATGCAAGCAAAATGAAAAACCTCTACGGAGGCACGATCAAGAAGAAAGACCTCTTCGGAAGCCCGCGTTTCACCGAGATTGAAATAAAACTTCCAAGTGTTGAAACGTGGAAAGGCTTTCTAAGGCAAAACTCTTTGGAGGTACACGTTTCGCCGAGATTGAAATAAAACTTCCAAGTGTTGAAACGTAAAAATCCCTCCTCAGAGGTACAACTTTCTATATATAAAAAATCCTCGTCAAGGGCATACTTTAACTTCCAAAGGAAGAGTATTTTACCTATTATAGAGAATGATCTTCCTCAAAAAAAAAAAAAAGGGGAAAAGAGGGAGTTAAAGTACCCTTCAGAGGTCCGCTTTGCCGCATAAAAGAATTCACTTGGTAAAAAATGTACTTAAGCAAAAGAAAGGAGTGATTTCTTCAAAGGGCAAAATGCAGAAACTTAAGCGAAGGGGGGTCGTACTCTACAAAAATTTTCTTTAAAGAGTAAAATAATTATTCTTTAGCAAATAAGAGTGCAAGTCCCCTCGAAGTATAGAATATTGCAGCAAACTTATGGAATGTGGGCAATATGGTATAATTACACATAAAAATGGTATAGCCAAACCAGCAAAAGGTAACGCTCAAGTGACATGCCATAAGCTCGCTGCAATATCATATAAATAAACTCATGCCAAAATGAATAATAAATGTATTCTCAAACTCAAACAAAAGTTTGTACAAACGAAGAATCATTTTATTCAACTATAGTGCAGGTACAGGTTTCAAAATAAAGAAAGGCGGGGGCCGGTACCCGCACAATTCTCGGCCATTACATACAAAAGATAAAAAGCTAAAATCTTCACTTCTTACTGCCTTTAGACCCTTTACCCGGCCGAATGATCAGCTTTTCAGGGCGGTCAGTGGGCATAAGGGAAGTAGGAGAGGTAGGCGCAACCGGTCCAGCTTCCGGCTCCTCTTCAGTGACGGTGATTTTCTTCCCCCTCCTCTTTGATGTCCCACGCTTCTTTCTCCTTTGTGAGGAAGACTCACTCCCCGGAGTGACAAGTTTAGATAGAGCAATGTCGTCAGAAGGAGTTCGCTCCGGGGATATGTCACCTCCCTCAAGTCTCTCATCTTTCTGCTCTTGGGAAGCGATGGGATCATCCAAGCCGTGAAGAACCTCTATTTGTTCCTCCTGCGATCCAGGTTGCGAGGCAGAAGTAGGCGCCACCTGAAGAGAGGGAGGCAGGATAACCGGAGGAGTAAAAGTTTGAGCAGTGCTTGGTACTTTCTCTACAGAAGAAAAGAGGTTAAAAGTCAGTAAAGAGAGGAGATGAAGGCTCACCAATGATACTAGTAAAGAAGGGAGATGAAGGCTCATCCAGGTTAAGAAGATAGCCAAGGAGCTCGTGAAACTCATGCGAAACAAATGAGTAACCCGCTTGAGCAGAATTAACAGTAGCGGGATTAGCATTGAAGTTACCTGGTGAAGCTGATTTCCTGATATCAACTTCATAAGCTTGCGCGTCCGTGCTCTCATCACCCTCGTCTCCACCATGTACGCTTGTAATATCAGTGGTAACTTTGGTAGGAGATGCAAAATGGGAACTGGAACCGATAATGTTGACTTCAGATGAAGAAGGTGGCTGGATTAGAGAAGTTGAAGTAGTTTTTCCCAGCTGGTCCCCTTCCATCACTTCAGTTCTTAATTTGGCAAGTTGTTCCTTCCCCTTGGCAAGGGCAGCGCGAGCGTCTTCATCAAAGTAATGCCTTTCCAGGGCTGATTCGTCATAACCAGCTCCTTCAGCACCAAGCATATCGAGGGCGGCCTCCCATACTTCAGCTAGAGTGATTTCATACTTGGGACCAAGAAAAGCGAGGCTTCCACGCCCCAAGACGCTATGCAAGTAGAAGTCGAATAAGGTTGAGCCGAAGCTGTTTTTGGTCGCTTCATGAGATTCTTCAGCCGCAATTCTGCCGGCAACAGCTTCATCGCGCTCCCTCTCGGTTTTGGAAAGCTGAAGTCTAAGCATTTGTATCTCCGCTTCCTGGGAGTTGTTTTTCTTTTGAAGATCGGCAATATCAGAAGCGTAGCCCTCGCTGATTCTTGTCTGCACCTCAAGCCTGCCCTCAGCGTCCCTTTGGCTGGCATGAGCATCCCTTACTTGTCTGAGAAGCACTTCTTCTTTTTGAGAATATGAAGTAGAGGAAGCTGCGAGCTCATCTTTCAACTTCTCAACCTTTGCTTCGAGCTCCTCGTTGTAGGAAGTAATGCTTCTCATTTCGGTATCATGCTGCTCAAGGACCTTTTGCCATTCAGCCTTGTCATTTTCCATGGTGAGCATGGCCTCTAAGTTGGCACGGTTAACTCTTTGGAGCTCATCAACAAGCTTCTGCCAGTTTGACATCCTCTCGATATCAAGTTTGACGGCGTCAAGATTGCGCAACATGGCAGATTTGTCGATGGGGACCAAGTCTAGGTCAAACCTCACTCCCTTAAGGCACCATTGAGGAAACCGGCTCTGCAGATTGGCTGGACCCGGTCCAACTTGAAATTTGGGCCTACTAATTATCGTTTGAATGTCTGCTTTATCAAGAGCGGGAGAGTCAGAAGAAATGTCGAGCGAGGAAGGAACAGTGACTTTTTCAGGAATAGTAGAGGCCTGCTTTTCACTTTGACGGACTCGTTTGCTTGAGTCTTCACCCATGTGACTTTTTCCTCGATCATCATGGGATTTTCTCTTGAGGGAGTCATCATCTTTTTGAAAAGATTCATGACGCTCGTCCCTCTCTCTTCTTTCACGACGATCTTCTGCATCCCTCCTTTCACGAGTTTTTCGAGCAGCCCTCTCCTCATCAGACTCTCTATAGGAGGTGAAGTAGCGCCCATAATTATATTGGCCACGCCCCCCGTAGCGTTGGAAATCCTGATAATATGATCCGCCGCGTGTCATTGAAGAATCTGAAATAAGAGAAGATAAGCTTTAGAAATCTTTAAAGTATAAGAAGATAAGTGCATAAATGTGCTAGAAAATCCTAAGTGTTGTGTGATGTGCAAGCTACACGCATTGAGCTACAAACCACTCTTTGGTGTAGAGGTGATGATAGCTTGGGTATGAGGAGTTGATGTTTGTGCTGGTGTTTGTCGGAGAAGAGACGTCGCCTCAATTACAGGAGAGATAGTTTTAGATACGTCATCTTTAAAAAGCTCCTGCGAAGTCACTATTATGTCGCTCAGCCCCTCATAAACATCGTCACCATCATGCTTGGTGGGACTTGTTTTCTCAATTCCTACATCAGCTAATCCCCCGAGAGGCTGTGGAGTTTCTTCTTCTTCCTCGATCGGGGCAAGCACCGTCTTACTAGATGACCCCATAATGTCGGTAGGAGTGGAACACTTCACCAATGAAGCTTCAATATTAGACTCTTTTGATGTGAGTTGTTCGACAATAACAGGGGCATCCGATGCTTCAGCCGGAGAATCGGGAACTTCAGTCGGGGCTTCACAAGGCTGAGTATGGCGAGAAGGGTGAAGAAGCCCGTATTGATGTAAAAAGTCGTCTCTAAGCAAAAACTTGATACTTCTCTCTTCTGCGGCTACAGCATTCAATCTCTCAAAAATTTGCTTATAGCCTGGATCTCTAGAGGGAGGTGGAAGTGCTGAAACAGGAAAAGAGCGAAGTTAATTTTTTAGCAGCTCAGATCTTGGAAAACTCAAGAATGGAAAAATAAAGACGGGAAGTCTTACTTCCCACCCTCCAGATGGCATAAAACCCCGGGGGGCAACGAACGAAGAAGAATTGGGTTAGAAACCCATGAGCAGTTTCAGGAAGATCAACGATTAATTTACGGTTTCGGGCGCTTCTCACAACAGTAATAGAAGGATGATCTTTGATCCGGGTAAAGGAGCATAAATAACAAATTTCACCAAAGCTCGGAAGTCGATCAAGTGTTCTCCTAAAAAGCACACACAACCCCATTAGAATGGCGTAGCCGTTGGGGTGTAGCTGGGATGGAGCAATGGCCAATTGATGGAGAAGTTGTTGGAAAAAGTTGTTGAAAGGAGGAATGCCTCCATTTAGGCACATTTGTCGGTTAACTGTCACAAAGCCAGAAGGTGCTATGTCAGCGGTGTTACTTCTTTCAGGAAGAATGGCATCTGATTCAGCAATACCAAACTGAGCACACAACTGGTGAAAAACTTTGTATGATAGTGTAGTAGGGGCTCTTTCGGGAGGATTAACTAGCGGAGCTGGAATTACGGTTGCTTCTTCAGTCTGAACCATTGTATCTTCCTGTTGAGAAGTCATTCTACACAAGTAACTGGATATTCAAATGTGAAGGTGCACGTTTCCTTAAAGTGTGGAGTGTTGTGCAAAACTAATAAAAATAATAAGCAAGTACAACTGGAACTAAACTAGTCGACAGTTGATCAACTAAAAGATTTCAGAACTTGTTAATCTAAATTTCAAGCATAATATTAGTGCAAGCTGGTCGATTTTAATTGACTATTTCAGTGTTGCTTTAATATGTTACTTGAAAATGATGAGTTGGATGCACCTCAGTCACACAAATGTATTTAAGTTAATTATCTATAAGCTAATCTGTCATTTGATGTGGGCAATCAATGGCAGTATATTCGTCCCAATTTTCTGTAAACATTGTGTTAGACAGGTTATTAGCTTGCAAGAGTGACCTGTAAAAGAAAGCAGCAAAGTTCAACAGTTCAAAGTTCAAACAAAATTTACAAGTGTTAAGTCGTCAACGGCACAATGATTCTTTGTATGGGTTAAGCTAAGTCATTGGTTATTTGGATGACTCGGCTACGACCTAAGGAAAGTGAGGCAAGTTAAGTTAGGTTGCTTCAATTCTAAACCGCTGATGTTATAAGTCGGCAGTTCTATGAGTCGTAAGTCAAGGAACAGAAGGGGGGCTCCAGTCCAAAGCAACAAGAAATCCTCTAAGTTCTAACTCGGTTACGACTCATGGTTTAAGTCGTAAAACTTGCTAGGTCGGATTAAAGTCAATGGTAAAGGCTACTGAGTCGCATGGAAGTTGCTGAGTCGTTCACGGCTTATGGTTTGAGTCGTGCACGGTTTAAAAGGATAAGTCGTCAAAAGGACCTAAAGGGTTAAGTCGTTCATACGACCTAAGACCTGAGTCATATGAATTAACACGGTTAAGGCATTAAGTCGTGCATGAGTAACTCTGCAAAGGCCCCTAAGGTCGGTTCTCCACTCACACACTGCCACACCATCTCTTAAGTTAACCCGTGAAGCCAAGGATCCATTAACCCGGTTAACCCGTTAAAGCCTCCCTCATCTCTCCCAAACTCCTGAACCAGTTAACTCCTCTCCAACCCGATACCCGCCATCGCCTAAATAACACCGATCCGTCATCCCCTCAACTAAGCCTATTACTCACTTATCCCACCAGTTCATCAAACACCGATCCAAAACTGTCATGAAGCTGCCACGAATCAAGTGCGATGCTATAATCTAGAGGATCACAACAACAACACAGCCAACAATGATCAGAGTCGTTCACAACTCAACTCAAAGCCCAAGTGAGACATGCGGCGGTGATTTGGGAATAGGAAACGGAAATTTGTGCCTTAGCAATGGTCGTTGTTGGATTGAAGTTCGAAATCACTTACGCAATGTAGTGGAAAGGATGGACTGATGATCGGCTAACTTGGATTCGCCTTCGGAAGATTGAAAGGTCTCTAATGGCAGATGCGGCTCTGGGATAAGTAATGAGAAGTGAGAAAGAGGAGAAACGACTCAAGCACTTTTATACCTGGAAATATTGGAACTCGAATCGGCACGGGTTATGATGAGTCGAAGCACACGACTTACGATTTAAGCGTGTGCTTCGAGGGGCAAATGTTAACCCCGTTCCAGCATACGAGTTAAAAGGCCTACGAGTTAGAAGCGTCAACGGGTTAAGGTTTGAAGCGACCTACGACTTAAGGTGTCTTACGACTTAAGGAAAGGACCGATTCAAAGAATCCCCGACTCAACTGGTGGCGACTCAATGATACAGACCGACTCATTGAGCTGCCGACTCAAGAAACCTCACGACTCATAGAAGTTACCGACTCAACAGGGAGCGACTCATATGAGTGAATGACTCAGAGCTATCCACGACTCATCAGCATGAAGTACCTAACGACTCAGTGGGTTTATGACTGAAGGATTGGATCAACTCATATGCTCAAGGCACGTAGCGACTCAATGGATCGGTAGGCCGCGCGAGTTAAAGGACTGAGCGACTCACGACTCAAGATGATTACCGACTCAGTAGCCTTAGCTTGTTGCCGACCTAAATTTAATGACGACTCAATGACTCATGAGGGACACCGACTCATTTGATAGCCGACTCAGTAAGTTGCCGACTCATTACCGACCCAGCGACTCAACTGGCCCACAACTCATCCTATAAGGTCACTCAAAGGAGCGACTCACAACTGATCATGGCTTGTCTACGACCTAAAACCATTGAGCCATAGTCCATTGCCGAACAACCTATGCTAGCGGGAGATGACTCGGAAGCGACTCAGAGGCTTGGTCCAATGAGTCGGCCATGACTTAATATGACTCGGCCACGGGTCAAGCATAAGCCGACACACAACACAAGACTCAGAGGCAAGTTCAAGATCATGCTGCAAAGGGGTGACTCGCAGACGACTCACGACTCATCATGAGTCGGTCACGACTCATCATGAGTCGGTCACGACTCATGACTCTGCGATTCCAGCCTAGAAAGTTTGCCTATAAATACAACCCTAATTCGAACTAAGAGGGGACTTTTTTTGGGGGGGGGGGCTCATTCTCGAAGCGCCGATACTCTGCCATTTTCTCAGCTCAAGCAACACCTCAAGCACTCCAAACATCGAAGACATTACACCAAACTTCAAGAGATAGAGTCACAATCATTCAAGATGAATTCAAAAGATTATTCTTCATGGGGTTTTGAGATGATTGTCTAAATGTGTTGTAATCGGAGTTAATTGTAGAGAATTGTACTCATATCAGCAATAAAGAGAATCTAAGTGGACGTAGGCTTGACTTTGGGCCGAACCACTATAAAACTTGTGTTTTTACTGCTTTTCTGCAATTTCGTTACTTGTATCTTATTCCCGTGATAACGGGTGGTGCTTTCATAACTATAACTCATTTTCTGGGGTGTTAGCGTTCAATTTTTAACGTTAACATGCATCTTCAAATTAATAGGTGAGTAACCTTTATTTTTGAAAACAGTTTCTCCTTTAAAATCAATGCTTAAGCAAGTATTGGCACTAAAGATTCTAATACAAACTATTTTTTATATATATAGTTAATAATCAAAACTGCTATGAAATAAACTACAGAACCATTATTATTATTTTTAGTGAGTAAGCTCGCAATTGAAAAGTTACTTAGAATTTTCTATTGCATGTGGATAAATTGGACTAAGTTTGCTTGTATGGTTTCTATTGTGATGGATATTCTGTGAGATTATATATACAAACACACAAACACACACACACACACACACACACACACACACACATATATATATATATGTTACAGGTATCTTATTACCTGATTCTGTTTTTAGAAACTAAACCTTTAAATGAAATAAAAAAAACCATGACCTCTTGAATTGATTCTCTGTTGTATTTGTTATGAAAATGAGGGATGTTTGTTTAGTATAGATTAAGTTTATAAATCATAATTAAGATTAAATTTGAAATCTGTTTTCACTGTAAAATGTAAGGGACAGTTAACATAAAAAAAATCAAGAATCTTAGACTTCTTAAATCATTGAAACACGTTTATAACCTGAATATATGAATGAAATCATGATTTCTGAAACAAAAATCCCATTTTTAAAGTAACTTTGGAGTGGGCAATTTGAGTGGTCGGGTTTTGATAGATTCTGGATTTTACTGTGATGCATCGAGTGAGGAGTGGTTTTGTGAGTTTGCAGAGGAGATGTAGAGGAAGTTATAGCCAAGGTCCCGTCAACGATGGTGGTTGGAGGTGGGACCCCACGGCGTTGACAGGTTTGAGTATTTGTTGCTGTGAAGTTTTCTAGGTTTGAATAAATTCTTTGATTCCAAAGTTTTGAGTTGTAGTGGAGATTAGGTGATCGTACCCATGTTAGGAGATGGTCGGCAACTAGGAGGAGTAGCCTAGGGTGTCAGGAGTTGATCAGAGCTCCGGTGTATATGCACCGTTCATGCTTGATGTATGGTGAACTTCTGGGGTGTGCAGGGTTTCAAGCTCGAAGTATTCCTCGGGTTTTTATGCTTTTGACTCGGAGCAAGTGGGCTGGAAACTCGAAGTAGAGAGAGGGGTTTCTCGGGTTAGTATAGAGCAGGTTTAAAAACCTGAGAGTTTTGCAGTTCTTTTAAATTGAATGAAATTCATAGTTTAAAGTTGTAACTTCACTCAAATGTAAGTTAAGTCTGAATTCAAATGAAGTTTGAAATTCCAAGTTTTTAAAAATGAAAAATTTTAAAATTTAAACAAGATTTAAATTTAATTTTAAATCAAGTTTAAAAATAGTTTCAGGTTTGCTTTAAAAATCAGATTTTTGTTTCAAAACAGTTTTTGTAAGTTTTTAAATTATGAACAAATTCAAATGTTTTTAAGCAAGATTTAAATTTGTTTTGAAATCAAGTTAAAAACAGTTTTCAAGTTTACTTTGGAAACCAGTTTTGATTTCAAAACAGTTTGTAAATAAAAAAATGAACATATTCAAATGTTTTTATGAAGATTTAAAAATAAATTTGATTTCAAATAAGTTTTAAAACTTGAAAGAATTTATTTCCTTTAATATTTGAATCAAAGATATGAAGTGTTAATTTAAAATTGAAAGTTAAAATAATCAATCTATTTTCAAAGCATGATTTATTTTAATCAAGTAATTTTGTTTTAACTTTTCTTTTATGTTTAAGTAATGTTCTTTAACATTCATTTTATTTTAAGGTTTATAATTATTTAAATTTGGATTAATGTTTAAATAGTTAAACATTTTAAATATTAGATTTTTTTAAAAGGAACTTGACTTTAATTTTAGGAATGTATTGTTTAAATATATTTTGAATGTAAATGAAGTCATTTGATAAGTAAATAAATTATTTTGAAAATAATTAAAATAATTAATAATTTACTTAATTATTTGGTTTTAAATAATGGTTTAGATTAATTTTAATTAGAGATGATTTATTGATAATTAATCTAAGATAATTTTTCTTAAGTAAGTAATTACTGAGAATGTTGTTAATTAATAAAATAATTATCTAAGGATAATTAAGTAATTAACAAATGAAATTAATTTTGATAATTAACTAGATTAATTAATTAAATACTATCAATTGTAATTTGTTAAGTATAATTAATTGATAAAAGTAATTAAGGAATTAATCACTTATTGTAATTAATTTTGATATGTGATTTATTTAAGTTAATTAATTTAGTTTAATTAATTTAAGCAAATCATCTAATGATTTTAAAACTGTAATTATTTAATGTAATTAATAGAGCAGGATTACTTAGAAAAGTAATAAATGATAATTACTGGAATGTAATTAGTGAAAGATGATTAATTTTAATAAAGTAATTTGGATAATTACTTTTTTCATTAATCAAGAGATTAACTAATTAAGATAATTAATTATTGGGTAATTAATTTGATTAATGAGCAATTAAAGATAGTTAATTACTAAATTGAATATTAATCAAAGTGATTAATAAATAGATTAATTAATAAATGTAATTAATTTTAATTAATTTATTTATTTAAATATTAGAGATCATTATTTAATATTAATGATGAAATAAATGATTATTTAATTAAGTAATAATTAATTAATTAAGTAATTAATTAATTGTAATTAATTAAGGATAATTATAATTAATTATAATTAATTAATAAATGAGTAATTAAATGTTAATTACTTATGATTAAGGTTAATTAATTTATGAAATTAATTAAAGACTAATTACTTATTGTAATTAGAGGATGATTAATCTAAAGTGCTTAATCAAGTTAAATGCTTAGTGGATAATTAATTAACAGGGTTAATTAATTTATGGATATTAAGCAGGATTTATAGAAGTGTTAATTAATTTAATTTAAATTAAATTAATTAAAGATAGAAGTAATTAATTTAATTCATTTTAAATTAATTATAATTGATGATTAATAAATCATTGCTTATGGATATTATTGATTGAATGGTTGTGATATCAGAAATGAGATGAGTTGTATCTGTATGATATGATGCTTGGTTAAAGTATGATGGTTTGTGATGGATTATCTGGTTGTGATGATTATTTGTTTGTTATGATGATACAGATTATCTGTTTATGATATGAATGTGATTATCTATTGTGAGATGTAGTTTATCTATCTATGTGAATTAGATAATAATGAAATTAGTTATTTGTTTAAAACCCTTAAGTACAACTTGGACATTAAGATGGCGTTTGGTTTCGATGAGACCGAGATGGGGTTTCCATATTTGGATATTCGAAAACCACATCGATTCCAATTAAACGTTAGGTCGTTAATCCAAGTGGAGCAAGTGAAGACTCGAGGTGTAAGGGCTATACGTCAGTATAACTCTGTGGGTGATTCCGTAATGAGTTGATGGAGTAGTGCTTATAGATTCAAGATGGTGATTTAGAGTGCAAGGGTTATCGTCGTTAACTCTGAGGGTGATTCCAATACGAGTGTAACGAGATAATGCCTTCGGTTTCGTTCGAACCCGGAACGAACTTGTATGGATTGAATGCTTTCAGAACATCGTCAGGTAGACGATGAGCATTCTAAGATTGATGTGTCCTATAAGGGTAATCGTAGCCTCAAGCCTCATCAACTGGGAATGGCTAAAACAAGGGAGGTGCAGCAAGGCTTCGTGGGTAGCCCCCACTGGAGAGCAAGATTTACTCCTGTTTAGAGGTCCCTTTATATTCGGTTGTGTGGCAGGTTGCGACGGCCAATCTGCAGGGTGGTCTTGTTCGGAACTGTTCAGTAAGGAATGGTCAGTTCCGGCTTTGTGTTGCAGGGGAGTGGGCGTACTCCTCGGTACAGTGATCTAGGCCACATACTGTGACGGGCGGTACCCCAGTAGCCCTGCCATTGATGGAATCCATAATCCAATAAGTGCCTGTACGGTTTTGATTGTGCCCAACTATGTTGGAACGTGAGATGTAAGCATTCCAGCTATTTCTGTATTTTATTTTTCAAACCCTAGACACTATTATAATATCACTGGATTTCCTATCAAATGTTTTGGTTTGCGTAAGGTAAAAACTTTTCCATTTTTATGTGTGGGAAGTCTTACGTGATACCTTTGTTTTCAAAGGATTTTTCTAAAGTTAAGCAACTTTTATCCCCGTTTACTCACACCAGACCCCTGTCTGACCCGAGTGTTTATTTTCTGTTTTATTAAACTCTTGGGTACTCATATTATGTATGAGTAGTCAAGTGATTCAGGATTGCTTTGACGAGTTGTGGAGGAGATAACGGAGAAGGAGGCTTCGGCGTGTAGATATATGTAGTAGTTCCGCTGTGTTTGAGTTGTATCTGTTTTCTCTGATATACTTGTAATTGTAATTGTATTAGCTGTATAACTCTGATGTATATGATACTATGTAAAGTTTTATGTGATATAATATAATTTATTCGTTCCGCTATGAGATTCTGATGGTGTCTGTTTCTTTCTTTCCTTTCTTTTCTCTTTTCTATCCCTTTCTTTCTTCTTAGCGATGCGTCTTTCTATGGAATGAAAGGCGGGTCGTTACAATAAAACTATTTTGAAATGACTTCTATGGCTTTGGAAAATATATGGTTTTATATAAATATTGATTTTAGATATTATATAAATGCTATTTTTGTATTGTTAAATTCTTGATTTAAGCTATGTATAAATTGCTTGATATAAAATAAGTTTAATTATAAAGTTGATTTTATTAAAATATAATATGGATAAGTATTTATTCGAATATAGAGTTTATAATGATTTAACAAATCAAGGTTGAGAAGATAGATTTGAAATTGATTTGAAATTATATTTAATTAAGAATTTATTTAATTAGTCGATTTGAAACTTATGGATTCCGAAATTTTAAAAATATGATTTTATAACTTGATTTTGGTTCAGGATGATTTAAAATGAATATTTCAAGTTTAAATTAATTGAAATAATATTTAGTGATTTGGAATTTGGTGTTTATTTAAAAGATATTGGATTTATTAAGTAAATATTTCAAAAATTGAATAATGATGAAGTTAAATTAAGGTATGTATGAAGTTATCAAATTTAGTTTAGAAATTATGGAATATTTAAAGCTTTGAAATATATGGAAATTGAAATGGTTTATTTGAGGTTCAAATCTGTATTTGAAATCGATGTAAATTGAAATGGTTTATTGAAAACCGAATTGAGTTGAAATTTATGAATTGAGATTTGATTTAAATTGAATTTTTGGATTCAAGTTGATTTGAGTCAATTTGTGAAGTTGAGGAAATTATATTATTTTTTAAAGAAATTTTAAATTTAAAACTATTTTATTATATATACTATTTGAATATCTAAACTGTTTAAGTGGTGAAAGTTATGATTTCTAAGCTATAAATTTCAAAGTATTATAATCTTAAAATGTTATATCTTCAAGTGTTTGGTTTTGAAAATATGATAACTTTGATTCTATGATTTTTGGAAATGGATATATTTGAAATTGAAATTATATCTTATCTGGTTTTAAAATGGAAATGATATCGTATTGATAAGGTTTCTGAAATGGAAATGATATTTCAGTTTTGAAGTATAAACTATTTTGAAATGACCGCGGCGTTATAATAACGTTTGGTTGTTAAAGAGACCGGGATCAGAAGTTTTCATACTCTCTGCCAACTCCGAAAACCACTTTAACAACCATGTACGCGGTGGAGATTCCAGAATGAAGTAGGATGGTGGCGACGTTCTATTGAGGTATATACGTGGACCCAACTCCCGTGAGTTGGCATAAGGTGGCTAAAACAGGAGCGATTCCGGGCTAATGAGGTAGCTCCTCTGATCGGACACACTTCTTCGATACCATTCTATTACTTTGGGATTGATAGGGTGCACCTTTGATTTTGGGAGTATAGCTCGAGGTGGGCGGTAGTGGCTGCTATGTGTTACCACCAGTCCGGATGCGTAATTGTTATATCTACCCTGGCATTGCCTAGTTGTGCTACGTCAACTACCCTAGCACGTCTTGTATGAGTTTTGTTTTGTCTCGTACCCATGGAGTATCCTCTGGTGGCCTCCCGATCATGAGGTACTACGATACTATTTAGACTATTGGCCTATATATGTGTTAAGGTGGAAAATGTAAAGCTTTAACGCAATTTTTAAGTAAGTTTATTTTACTTTAGACATTATTATAATAGTGTATATTACTATATAATAGATTGTTTAGCAGATCCTTGGAGGATGGTTATCCCAAACATCCTTTGAGTTACTTGTATTTCAGTTGTTATTTCACTCGAGTTGGATTTATTGATATAAGAATGTTAATCCTGACTCGAGTGTTTTGTGTTTTGATTTACGAGTCAGACTGACTGGCATAGCTTTTGAGACTCATCTTTGGAGTTGGAGCTTCACTTGGAGATCCAGCTATCTATCCAGCTTTAAGTCATTTAGTTGATTCCAGTGATGTATAGTGATCTTGTATTTGACTATTGTATTTGAGACTTCTATTGTATTTCATTTAACTCTGTTATGTATATAGTAGCTTCATGAACTACTATCTTTTATTTCTGCTGCATATTGTATATTGCTTTGTGTCTGTGATTCTGCGATTTATTTATTTACTGTATATGCTGAGTTTTGCCAAATATAATTAACAATCTGGTTTTTTGAGCAATTCAATTCCAGCATGTGTGGATGCGAATGGTTGAAAATATCGGGTCGTCACATTTGGTATTAGAGACGTGGTTTTCGGCAAAATTTAGCATATAAAGTGAAGGTAGTTATGGAATCACTTTCGTTTGAGCTTAAACTCCTTTCTATCTGATTCGGTTTCCTTTGAATGTTCGAACTCTCCTATTCGTTCTGAATTCCACTCTTGTCTTCTTGCATCTAAATTCTTTTGATGCTAGAGTACCCCATAACTCCACTTCGAATGATCTCTATAATAACTCGGCGGTCTCGCCAATCTTCGAATAATTTGTAAAGGGGTGATACTCCTTTACAGTAGGCATTGATTTACCGGAGATTCCTGTATCCTCGGTTTATGATGCTATCTTTCTCCTACCATGCCTAAATTATATATCTTGCGATCGAATGTCGATTTGCCTCGGAATTCTGTGTCGATCTTTGTCTTGGAGTCACGGTCGACCAGGTTAAGGTTGCCCACAATTTATATAAACTTATCCATCTCCCTATTTGTTATTTAACTATCTTATCTATGTTTCAAAACAATCTTCGAATCAAAATTCTCTTTGATTTGAGTCAATCAAATTTGAATCTCTATTCTTGCTTTGAAATCCATTCTTGTATCGTCGAGCGAGGAAGTGTATTTGTAAATTTATATAAAAATGTTATATATATATATATATTGCGTTGTTTGAGTTGTTGATGCTGATTTGGATTTTCGATCGATACATTTGATCAACGCTATTGATGGGATTTCCGAAACACTTGCGCATAGCAAACTGACACAATATTATTTCCAAATTTGGTAAATAAAATAATTTTGTATGAATATATTATATATAATTATAAATTTTTTTGAAATTAAATTTGTAGGATCGATTTCACCCTAGAGGTGGGTGAATAGGGTGATACTATTAATTGTAAAAATTAATTGCGGAAGCTTGTAAAATTATTTCAACATAGATCAAAGAATAATAGCAGCACGGTAAATGCAGAAATAGAACGACACAGAATTTACCGAGCTTCGGTGAAACCCTGCCTACGTGCTGCCCCTAAGGTTTCTACTAGAAATTAAGTAGTCACACGCTTACACACGTAAACTCGCGACACCCGCTACTGACTAACCTAACTCTACACTCAAAACCCTGCCATAACTCATCCACTGAGTTGCGAATTATCAAACTACTCCACGAAGTTTGTCCCCTAGTCACATGACTAGAAATTACAATGGTTTAAAAAGAAATTACAAATTAAAAACAATTAAAAATTAAAAACAACCCTAATTTAAAATAGAAAACCCTTATAAACTTAAAACCAAAAAGCCGGCCCCTTTATTATTTGGCCCGTTCCTTTTTTGTTAATGGCGGCTTTGTTCTCGTCTTTGCAAATTAGGACTTCTTCGATCGTTCCACTCTGATAAATTAGGGCTTGTCAAAATTAAGGCTGTCGACTTCGATTTCTCGATTGAATGATGGTTTAGTGTCCCTTGCTCTCTGGTTAGCATACGCCTGCCCCAATTTTGGATCGAGTTCAACTTCTAACTTCAGTATGTAATTTATATTTTTTGTGCTTTAATGATTTTCGTACTTGAACTCGATGATTAATTGCAATGATGATTGTAGTTTATATAGGAGTTCGATCTCCTTTATTTGCGTTCGTCTGATTTTTCCAACATTTTAGCTTCGGCCATTTGATTTCGTTTGGATGTTGATGATTTCACTGACTTTTTCAATTTCGTATAAATTGTTACTTGACTTTCACAATCTCGATTTATAACTCAGTCGATTTTCTTGGCAACCACGATTTTGACTTGTATTGTTCGATTTTTGATCTTCTTGACTTCGGCTTGTTATTTTGACTTGGTTCATGATAACTCTGATCATTTGAATTAGAACTGCAGGTGACTTTGGCATTACTTTGAACTGCAGTTGTATACATGTTAATTACGGCTTGTTTTTTTGATCAAAGAATAATAGCAACACAGATAAATGCAGAAATAGAACGACACAGAATTTACCCAGCTTGGGCAAAACCTGCCTACGTGCTGCCCCCAAGGTTTCTACTAGAAATTAAGTAGTCACATGCTTACACACGTAAACTCGCGACACCCACTACTGACTAACCTAACACTACGATCAAAACTCCGCCACAACTCAGCCACTTAGTTGCGAATTCTCAAACTACGCCATGTAGTTTGTCCCCTAGTCACATGACTAGAAATTACAACGGTTTAAAAAGAAATTACAAACTAAAAACAACTAAAAATTAAAAACAACCCTAATTTAAAATAAAAAACCCTTATAAACTTAAAACAAAAACGCCGGCCCCTTTATTATTTGGCCCGTTCCTTTTTTGTTTATGGCGGCTTTGTTCTCGTCTTTGCAAATTAGGGCTTCTTCGATCGTTCCTCTCTGATAAATTAGGGCTTGTCAAAATTGAGGCTATCGACTTCGATTTCTCGATTGAATGATGGTTTAGTGCCCCTTGCTCTCTGGTTAGCATACGCCTGCCCCAATTTTGGATCGAGTTCCACTTCTGACTTCGGTATGTAATTTATCCTTTTTGTGCTTTAATGATTTTCATACTTGAACTCAATGATTAATTGCCGATCACGATTGTAGTTTATATAGGAGTTCGATCTCCTTTATTTACGTTCGTCTGATTTTTTTCAACATTTTAGCTTCGGCCATTCGATTTCGTTTGGATGTTGATGATTTCACTGACTTTTTCAATTTCGTATAAATTGTTACTTGACACTCACAGTTTCGATTTATAACTCGGTCAATTTTCTTAGCCACCACGATTTCGACTTGTACTGTTCGATCTTCGATCTTCATGACTTCGGCTTTTTTATGACTTGGTTCATGATGACTCTGGTCATTTGAATTAGAACTGTAGGTGACTTCGGCATTACTTTGAACTCTAGTTGCATACTTGTTAATTACGGCTTCGATTTGACTCTGCTACATACATGTATTCCTGTGTTCATGCCTGTAGCATGCTTGATTTTGTGGTCTGGTTTCACTTCATGTTGCCTTGACTACGCTATCTTCATATATTTAAAACTGTGTGTGTACTATTTGAATTTGGTCATTGGTTTTGTTGATCTCATTGTATTTGAACTCTGGATCATTGTATATTGTCACTTGTATACAGTTGAGTTTATGATTCCATGTATATTATGACTTTGAGCTTTTTGCATTTGTAGATCCGTTGTTGTTATGATCAGTTTTTGTATATATGTATGGTCTGCACTTGATTCATTCTAGCTAGTTCACATTTTACCGGTTTATTGTTTTCATACTTCGTGTCATCTGGACTTGAGAGCTGGTTAGTGTTATGTCTGGTTCATATTGCATTGCACTGGATTGTGGTTACAGACCTGTAGCCTTTGTGTTGACTCTGTTTTTGCTATAGTCTTCATTGTTGTGGCTTTGAGCTTCACTGAGTTTGTTGTTGCATTCATGTGTACTTGTGTTCAAATGTATGATGTTCATTTGTAATTGACTAACTGTCTTGGATTTTTAGACCATATATGTGTGTTCGCTTTCAGTCGATGTGCACTGGCTTGAGTTGCTGCTGTGTGTATTCGAGTGTGTACTGACCGAAGCTCGATTTGCATTCATTATCTTGACCCTTGTGACTTATTTGCATTGTTAATTCTATGTTCAAATGTGAACTTCTTTTCTCTAGCATATTAGTCCCTCTGTTGTAGTTTGCAGTATCATGTGGTCTTGTACATTTGGATTTTTGGTCGAGCTTGTTTTAGTTGTCTTGACCATTTTCATGAACTTGCACCTGTGTTGAATCCATCTTATAGCTCGGATTTGACCTTGTGCTGAAAGTTGTGACATTATTTTATTGCACTTGAATTGAATCGGATAATTTGGGTTTGACCCGTGCTCACCTGTACTTGTAAATTTATCAAGTGTATATATGGTATGCACGGCCTTGTGGCATATACATTGATACACTGTGTATGTCACAAGCTGTTCGCGTATGATGAATTAAAAAATAATGAAGAACAACCCAAATAACTGAGGCAAATATTATTTTCAAAATTCACATATTGTTTTATACTACAAAATATTTCCTTTTCAATTTTACTGCGTCAATATTTATTTTTGCAGATTGCTCAAATGCTGGATTCAATCTGGAATGAAGTTGAAGATAAAATACGAGTTGAGTGAATGAGTGATGTGTAGTGAGGTCAAATGTAAATGTGAATCATGATGTATCAGTTGTACTGTAGTTATATATATATATATATATATATATATATCTATATATATATATAGTGAGAGCTTAAACTTTGTACTATTCAAATATTGTAACAAATATTTGTTTGAATAAAAATTCTGTTTGAATTCAAATTCTATGTTATTTACTTTTATTCAGCAAATATTTATTTAATCTATGAAAAATAAAATAGTACATTAACAAATACATTTACACGAATATATATATATATATGTTTATTATCATCAAACAAAAATCATATAATCGCATATTCAACAATCTCCCCCTTTTGATGATAACAAACATATATTTAAAATTTTGAATATGTTAAATGTATTTGATCGCTGATATACTCTAATTGCTCCCCCTATTTAAATGCTTCCTCTCTACACAATGCTCCCCTACATATATGCATACAATTAAAAATATGCAAATGAGCCTAGATGCAAATGGAAAATATTTGACCTTTGCTTGATTTTATTTGACAAAATCTTAACTTTTCTCTCCCCCTTTTGTTATCAGCAAAAGAGTAACAGTGTTAGAGAAAATAGAGATAAAGTGATCGATATTAATCCAACATTAAAACTCAATTGAATATGAATATTAAATTTCAATAAAAAATCAAACAAAAATCATAAATACTTTATTAGGCGCATATTCCACTTTTAGAATGATGGGAATGATGTCATCATATAAAGCCATACAGTTGTGTCTATATGGGGTATATTTATATCGGGAATTTGAATATTTACTAACCGTGCATAACCGTTAGGACTTTTAAATGAGAATAGTAGTATTCCAATTTTATTTTTTTAAAAATGAATTCAAGTATCTGCTAACCACGCATAACCGTGAGGACTTTTAAATGGTATTAGAATCAACTTGTTTATTTAAAAATCAATTTTGATATGTGTTCCATACATGCATAACCGTGAGGACTTTTAAATGAGCATGGAAGCACATAACAAATTCCAAGTAATTCACCCATGCATAACCATAAGGACTTTTAAATGAGTGTGAATACTTTTTATTTTATTTTATTTTATTATTATTTTATCTGCTATATTTTTTTTATTTTTTTTAAAATGTAAAATGAAAAACGAATGATTCCTGTTTAAAGTACCACATATTGACAAACTATATAGAATTTTGATGAGTGAAGGTCCTTAGAAATATGATAGAAATAGAGATGGTCATGGAATTTTTACCAACAAAAAGTTTTATAACTTTGGTTTAAATTTCTAAAGAAATTTACTAATTATACCGTCTCGAGTCATAATATATGATAAATATCAACACTCATCTTTTTCAATCACTGTTCATCTTTTCGATAATCATTAGGGAGTCAGATTAGTCAATCTAATCATTTAAAATCAAATTCAGAAATAATTATAAATCAATTTTTCTAAAATTGACCAATATGAAAACAAGGTCAAAAATGATTTTCTAGAAGGGGTTTTATAAGAAAATTTTCTTCTATTTGAAAATTATTTGAAATGAAAAATATGAAGATATTTTCTTTGAAAAGCGATGCAGTTACTAAATGTCTCAGCAAATCACGTTTCATTAGTAATTTTTCTATCAACTAGGTTACCAGTGTAATCTGCATCCGAGTTTCTTTTTCACTCAAAATTATCTCTAATTGAAATTGATAGACCAGATCATAAAGTGTGCACCAAAAATTTCAAAATCAATTTTAACAGCATTTTAAAATGACATTCTCTTGAATTTGAATTGAAGTCGTGTTAATAATTAAAAACCGTGAATATAGAGTTGGTCATATTATAACCAAATGTATTATCATCCAACAAAACACTATTATTAATCCAAACTAATATATATGAAGTAATTCAAAGAATGTAGAGATTTTTATAGTGTTTTTGGCATAAGAATATAATTGGCCAACAATTTTAAATAAGTCAGAATCAAAATCATCATTTTTTCATCATCTCATTATTGGCTGATTTTACTTAGATTACGGTGCAGATTATCACATTTAATATATCGTTCGAATAAATATACCATTACCTATTTTACCTTAACGATATATTTCGGTGTTGTCCACTGTGATTCTGTCACCTTTATACTAGGATAAGGAACTTTGCTTTGTCGCTCGTTGTGTCCTTGGAACGGCCAGAATCCAAGTAACACTATTGTTGTTCCTTAGCCTTCCACCACACCTACACGATGGAAGATTTTTGTGACCTATTTGTTTTTATAGGTCCATGATTGCTAGTGGCAGAATATTTTGTAAAAAAAATTTTGTGGAGACCCAAAACTATTTATAATTGTTCCCTTCGGCACCCAAATTTGTTTAACTTTGAGAGATTTTATATTTGTTCCTTTAGGAACCCAAATCGGTATAGTTTTCACATGTTTGGGTCTATACCAACAATTATTGTGATTGTGTCCATATTTTCTACAAATTGTGCACATAGAATTGACTTGGTTAATTTTGCTTTTACCATTTTCAGAATGATTATATCCAAGTCCTTGTCTAACCGTATTACCAGTTTGCTTTTCTAATAGCATATTCAACGATTTTTCAATTTTTGAAAATTTATCTAAAGTCGTTGACAATTGTTGGACTTGTGTTTTGAGCGATTCATTTTCGTTTAACAATTGTGTGCACTTTTTTATAGAATTCTATCTCCTAGTATTTTCAATCTCTTTCAAAATCAGAATTTCATTTTCAAGTGATTTTATATTAATTTCTGATTTTTTAATTTCTTCTTCTAATGTTGGACACTTATCACACTTAGGGATCCTACTTTGATAGGTTTTAACTAATTGGTCAAGTTGTTCATTTAATTCTATCAAAGTATCTCTTTGTGATTCAATTTTAGCATATTTCTCCCTAAGTCGTTCAAAACAGCCATTCACTTCGTGGAAATATATAAGTAATTCAGAGTGAGTGAGTTTTGATACCTCGCTTGGCTCATCATCCTCGCTATCAGTTATTTTCCCTTGAAGGCACATATCTTCTTTCTCACTCTTACTGCTAGTACTTTGATTATCTTCATCATTTGTATTCCACGTGGCTGCAAAAGTTTTCCCTTTTGATTTCTTTTCTTTGTCAGTTGAATTCGGGGATAATTGGGCTTGATATCACCGGGTTTGTTGTCAATGATCCCGTGTTCTTCAGAATTGTCTAGTGCTTTAATTATTTTGCTTTTCAATTTTCGATTTAGAGCTGGATTTCTATATTTGTGGTTCCACCTTTTTAATTTCTTCATTATTAATGCCAGCTTAGCTGCTCCATCATCATCATCCTCATCACAACAACCTTTTTCCAATTCCGTTAAGCACATTTCTTCAACTGAGTTGGTTGTGGAGGATTTCTCATTGTTGTTGACTTTTCCACCATATATTGCATTTAAAGCATTCTAGATTTCCCGAGCATTTTCACAATAAGAGATGAAATTAAAATTATCTTGATTAATATGAGAATATAATAAATGCATAGCCATAGCATTAATCGAGATAATTTTCTTATCCGTTATATCAAACCCATTTTCAATAATTTCCCAACATTTAACATTAACAGATTTTAAATAAAATTCCATTTTCAAATTTCAATTCAAAAAATCTATTCCATCGAAAATAGAAGGAATAATACTGGAACGACCCTCAACAAAATTACTATTAAAATAAGCCATTTTTAAAATTCAAAGTTTTAAAACAAAAACCGATTTTTGAAACACGAATTTTTAAAACAAATGTTGGCTTCTATATCTAGCTCTGGTACCACTTGTAGGATCGATTTCACCCTAGAGGGGGGGAGTGAACAGGGTGATACTATTAATTATAAAAATTAATTGCGGAAGCTTGTAAAATTATTTCAACACAGATCAAAGAATAATAGCAACACAGATAAATGCAAAAGTAGAACGACATAGAATTTACCCAGCTTCGGCAAAACCTTCCTACGTGTTGCCCCTAAGGTTTCTACTAGAAATTAAGTAGTCACACGCTTACACACGTAAACTCGCGATACACACTACTGACTAACCTAACTCTACGCTCAAAAACCTGCCACAACTCAGCCACTTAGTTGCGACTTCTCAAACTACGCCACGTAGTTTGTCCCTTAGTCACACGACTAGAAATTACAACGGTTTAAAAAGAAATTACAAATTAAAAACAATAAAAAAATTAAAACAACCCTAATTTAAAATAAAGAACCCTTATAAACTTAAAACAAAAACGCCGGCCCCTTTATTATTTGGCCCGTTCCTTTTTTGTTAATGGCGGCTTTGTTCTCGTCTTTGCAAATTAGAGGTTCTTCGATCGTTCCTCTCTGATAAATTAGGGCTTGTCAAAATTGAGGCTATCGACTTCGATTTCTCGATTGAATGATGGTTTAGTGCCCCTTGCTCTCTGGTTAGCATACGCCTGCCCCAATTTTGGATCGAGTTCGACTTCTGACTTCGGTATGTAATTTATCATTTTTGTGCTTTAATGATTTTCGTAATTGAACTCGATGATTAATTGCCGATGATAATTGTAGTTTATATAGGAGTTCGATTTCCTTTATTTACGTTCGTCTGATTTTTTCAACATTTTAGCTTCGACCATTCGATTTCGTTTGGATGTTGATGATTTCACTGACTTTTTCAATTTCGTATAAATTGTTACTTGACACTCACAGTTTCGATTTATAACCCGGTCAATTTTCTTGGCCACCACGATTTCGACTTGTGCTGTTCGATCTTCGATCTTTATGACTTTGGCTTTTTTTTGACTTGGTTCATGATGACTCTGGTCATTTGAATTAGAATTGTAGGTGACTTCGGCAATACTTTGAACTCTAGTTGTATACTTGTTAATTACGGCTTCGATTTGACTCTGCTGCATACATGTATACCTGTGTTCATGCCTGTAGCATGCTTGACTTTGTGGTCTGGTTTCACTTCATGGTGCCTTGACTACGCTATCTTCATATATTTAAAACTGTGTGTGTATTGTTTGAATTTGGTCATTGGTTTTTGTTGATCTCATTGTATTTGAACTCTGGTTCATTGTATATTGTCACTTGTATACAGTTGAGTTTATGATTCCATGAATATCATGACTTTGAGCTTTTTGCATTTGCAGACTCGCTGTTGTCATGATCAGATTTTGTATATATGTATGGTTTGCACTTGATTTATTCAAGCTAGTTCACATTTTACTGGTTTATAATTTTCATACTTCGTGTCATCTGGACTTGAGAGCTGGTTAGTATTATGTCTGGTTCATATTGCATTGCACTGGATTGTGGTTTCAGACCTGTAGCCTTTGTATTGGCTCTGTTTTTGCTGTAGTCTTCATTGTTGTGGCTTTGAGATCCACTGAGTTTGTTGTTGCATTCATGTGTACTTGTGTTCAAATGTAAGATGTTAATTTGTAATTGAATAACTGTCTTGGAGTTTCAGACCATATGTGTGTGTTTGCTTTCAGTCGATGTGCACTGACTTGAGTTGCTGCTATGTGTATTCGAGTGTGTACTAGCCGAAGCTCGAGTTGCATTCATTAGCTTGACCCTTGTGACTTATTTGCATTGTTGATGCTATGTTAAAATGTGAACTTCTTTTCTCTGGCATATTAGTCCCTCTATTGTAGTTTGTAGTACCATATGGTCATGTACATTTGGATTTTTGGTCGAGTTTGTTTTAGTTGTCTTGACCATTTTCATGAACTTGCACCTGTGTTGAATCCAGCTTATAGCTCGGATTTGACCTTGTGCTGAAAGTTATGACATTATTTTATTGCACTTGAGTTGAATCCGATGGCTTTGACCTGTGCTCAACTATCCCTGTAAATTTATCAAGTGTATATATCGGTGTGCACGGCCTTGTGGCATAATCAGTGATACACTGTGTATGTCACAAGCTGTTCGTGTATGATGAATTCAAAAATAATAACGAACAACTCAAATAACTGAGGCAAATATTATTTTCAAAATTCACATATTGTTTTATACTGCAAAATATTTCCTTTTCAATTCTACTGCGTCAATATTTATTTTTGCAGATTGCTCAGATGCTGGATTCAATCTGGAATGAAGTTGAAGATAAAATACGAGTTGAGTGAATAAGTGATGTGTAGTGAGGTCAAATGTAAATGTGAATCATGATGTATCAGTGATACAGTAATTATATATATATATATATATATATATATATATATATATATAGTGAGAGCTTAAACTTTGTACTATTCAAAGATTGTAATAAATATTTGTTTGAATAAAAATTCTGTTTGAATTCAAATTCTATGTTATTTATTTTTATTCAGAAAATATTTATTTAATCTATGAAAAATAAAATAGTACATTAACAAATACATTTACACGAATATATATGTTTATTATCATCAAACTAAAATCATGTAATCGCATATTCAACAAATTTTTTAATGAATTTGTTTTCAGAAGTGATAATATTTGATTTTCATTTATTATTTTGTAAACCATTGACTATTGCACAATATAAATAAATGAATTTATAAAACTTTGGTATAATTTGATTCAGAATTTAAAATGAATTTAAATTTAGAATTTGCGAATTTAATTTCCAATGATTTCAAACTCTGGTTTTTAAAGTTTTAAAATGCATTTATTTAAAGTAATTTCAAATAGAAATTGTTTCCAAAGAAATTTTGAGTTTTAAATCAGTGCTCTTTTCTTTGTCGCTGGAAAATAATTTCGATGATGACTCCAGCATCATCGACATTCATTTTCGGGTTTCGAAGTGAAGAGAGCGTTTTGTAGCTTTGCTACACTTTTGTTTTGAAAATTAAATTGATATAAATTTCTGAAGTATGGCTTGATTTATAATATATGTATAAGTGTATGATTATAAATTTGATTTGATATAATATATATATATATATATATATATATTTGTCTCTATTAGTTTTAAATGAAGTCGGAAATTCATTTCTTAATCTTATGTCAAGGATGATTTCAATTACTAAATTGAAGCCAAAATTTTGAATAAACATTTGAACTTAAGCTAATTGAATTAAAGAATTCTATTGGTATAATACCCAATTTCATTCTAATATAACTTACCTAAATGATTCAGAAGTTGAATATGTAATTGGATAATATACAATATAAAATGTTTTATAAATAAAATTTAGTGTTTATAATAAATGTTATACACTTAATTTTTTATTGTAAAAATGTTAATAGAGATAAACAGAATAATAAGCTGATTGAATAGTAAACGAGACAAATTAAATAATTTTTTTTTGAAAGAAACCTTTATGGTATCAAATATTAATAAATTGAAATAAAATCAACTTAATGAAATACCTTGAATTTTAAAATCAATTATTGAATATTAATTAATATAAATTGAAATTTATATGGTTTAAATTAATTGTTTTATTTTTTTTCAAATCTATTTTCTTTCTGGTTGTTTCTACTCTTTACCTCTGTCCTTTTCGGGGGCGAAAAGTTTTGAGTGGGGGAGAGTGCAACGACCCTTCAATTTTTGTTGTTTCATTTATTTAATTAATTGAATTTTGCGAAATTTAAAATAATAAAATTTTGAAATATAAACTTTATATTTGGAATACGTCTGTTTAAACATAGAAAATGGTAAATTTTCATCTGAAAATATGCAAGTAAATTTTATTATGTAATTCTATTTCAATTCCAGTCAGTTAAAAATTGATGATAATAAAATGTTTTCCAAAACTAGATATTTTTACATAGATAATTTGTAAATCATCTTCTGAGTGAGATGTTATATTCTGTTTCTCCAAATATTGACTTCTATTGCTCCGTCGATCTTATTTTCAACAAATCAATAGTATCTTCGGTATCAATTATCGACTTTAGATAAGATGACAATACTGTTGATATCCGTATACCGTTTTGATCATCTCGTCGTGCTGATCTCTACGGTATATTCAATTCTTTGTTTTGAAGTCAGGTACGCGACGTAACCTGTAAAACGTCGGACTGTATCGGTACCGGTTTTAATGACTTATGGTTCTTGTGACCTTCTGAATTCCTTTATCCGTTCATTTATCCACCGTGTTATTTTAATAGCCATAAATATTTTTGCGTTTGGATTTTATAATTCCCAATGTTTTTGCCATGATGTTTGTTTTCATTATTTCAGAAAGAAATTGTATACAATAAATTAATACAAGTACACGTATCGATTCAATTCCCTCACCTATTCATTTTTCTCTTTCCTTTTTCTCTTGAAACCCGCTCTCCTTCTAGTTTCCATTCGGTTCACAAAAACAAAAAAACAAATTTTTTGCATAAAGCACTAGATGTTGCTCCCTTCCATTTATTCTTACCTTTCTTTTTTCTAAAGCACGTGAGCCTCCAATCTTCCATTTTATCTACCATTTATAAAGCACGTGAGCCACCAATCACCTTCCCTGTCAGGCTGTTTTCTTTGGTATGTCTGCTATATTAGTTAGGTAGTAATATATTATATTTGTCTTTTCTGTATATATACATACTTATAGTTGTTTCGACTATGTTTTTTTTGTTTGATTTTTTTTTTAAAAATGCTTGTATATAGAATAATAATATATATGTGTTTCGTATATAATATTTTTTTATACAGTTTGCATAAATTTTTCATATATTCGATCTATTGCTATAAACAAGCATATAACTATATATAGCAATTTGTTATATTGTAAGTGAATATACATATATATATATTTGTGTGTGTGTATGCCCTCAGTTTATATAGTTTATATATCATTTAAGAATATAGGTTATTGCAATTTTTCGTATGTATATAGATATGTCAGTATATAATTTTTTTTATATGGTTGCATACACCTATATGAGTTTACAGAATATTGTGTTGCTTGCGTGTAAGTGTATTTATATATAAAATAGTCCTGCTTATATATTGGGATATACATATTTTGCATTTCAATGACTATCTATATAAGTTTTGTTCTTCCTGCTCATTTGTTTCCATATCTATTTTTGCATTGGAATGGGCCTAGCATAAGTTGTTTTTAGTCTGTTTATGTAGTTTAGATCTTGCTTCTCTGTATGAAATATACTTTTGTTTGTGGAAAATTTATTTGTATAAACTGATTGCGTAGGTTTGTTGTCAAGCATTGTTTTGTTAGTATTTATATTCTATGATTTAAGTTATGTTACAGTTTAATATATATATATATATATATTATATATAATTTCGCATCTTATGTTATATATATATGCTTTGCAAGCTGTTTTCGCGTATTATAATATTCATGTTATGCCTGTCTATAATGTAGGTCGTCGTATTTTATAAGCTGATAGCATTTCATAAATACTATATAAAAATATATGAATTGTAACATCCCGCCTTTTCGCACACTTTAAACCGACACACGTGCCAATTAAAAGCATACGCAATGGCGGATTGTTATGGGGTAAATAAGAAAAACAGAGAAGAAATAAAACAAAATAGAAGTACAGAGAAGAATATATTATATTTATACAAATTTTTGTTACTTTCCAGGTCCCTTGTCTCTTGGAAATTTCAACATTAGTTTAGATAATATACTATAAATAAAATATGTTGTGTCGGTTGTACTGTAAATGAAGGTCGGTATATATATGTTTAGATTTCACTAAATTTTACTGTAAGGGATATATATTATATTATATAGTCACTTATGGGTAGTACTATATATTTTTGCATATGCCTATATATATATATATATATATATATTAAGTTTTATGTATATGATAGTTTACATAAGTATGGATATATATATATATATATATAAATATATGCATGTTATGTATAAGGTTTATTCTAGTGGGAACAAGTACATATCTATCAATGGAGACTTTTTTATGCATTTTGTCACGACCCGAAGTTCAGCGTTCAAAAATCGACATCAAATACCTCACTTGTATTCGACTGTCGGAGATTCAAACGTCGAATTCCAGTTCGGATGGAGCTTATAACAACATTAGATGAATATAAACAGCGGAAACAAAATAAACTGCCAAACATCCATACCCAGATACAACATCATCACAATATTCATAACAATCACATTACCAACATTAGAGTATTTTTGTACATGTACAACACAACTTCAAAATAGACCATCACGACATAACCATAAGCTATTGCATTCCAAGAAAGTCTTCAAAGAAAAGAAGTGATAGAGAACATCCAACTAAGAACCTTGAGATAAAAAAGTTTTCAAAATATCTCCAAGTTAAAAACCATCAAAAATCATTAGCCTCCAAACCATATGACTTAAAATCCAGCTAGCTCCAAAACATGGAAGACATGCTACTAGTCCGCCCGTGATGTGATTGTTATGAATATTATGATGATGTTGTATCTGGGATATGGATGTTTGGCAGTTTATTTTGTTTCGGCTGTTTATATTCATCTAATGTTGTTATAAGCTCTATCCAAACTGGAATTCGACGTTCGAATCTCCGGCACTCGAATACAAGTGAGGTATTTGATGTCGATTTTTGAACGCTGAACTTCGGGTCGTGATACATTTGAATTTAATATTAATCTGACATTTGTGTTTAATTTTTTTTTGAATATATATATATAGATATTTTTTATGAACATACTATAGATGTAAGTATTTGCACTTTATTAAGTATATATATATATGTATTTCAAATTTATTATGAAGATGTGTTGGTTTTATTTATGTGTTTATTTTTATAAATTTATTATTAAAAATGTGTTTAAAATTTAGAATATGATTTTTTTTATATAAATGGTTATATATATAGTGGTATACATGAATTCACTTATTCCATTTATTTGCACCAATTCTGTTTCGATTTGTTTCGTTAATACCTAGCCATCAGCTTCGTTTCCATCAATCTATAGCTTATCTTGATTTTTTTCGCTCGATTCCAGCTGTAATTCGCTTTGCCTTGCTCGTGTCTGTATTCCTAAGCATATCTGTGCCACTATCTCAGATATCTTTGTCTCCATAGCCTCGAAAAGTGAGCAATCGCTAATGATTAATGTTCTTATATTTATTAAATTTGATTTCAATTGAAACGACAATTGAAATATGTTGCTATTAGTTATTTATATTGCTATTTATTTGCTATTATCTGTATCTTTTCACCTATGACATCTGGCACCATTATCTGTTATTTATATTGATTTATGCCTATTATATAAGTATCGTATCCATTATCCCTCGGTACGTTCCCTGTTAGTATAGAATCACTATAGGTTGAAATAATACATACCCGAACAGACTTTAGAATAAGAGAACTCTGATGGTTTGAAGTAAATCTGAAATTTAATTCTTAAATTGATATTAAAGCATGATTTTAGTTATAAATAAATCCAAAATTTTGGAATAAATATTTAACTTGAAAAAAATTGAATTGGGAAATTTTCACTTATATAATACCCAATTACATTCTAATATAGCTTACCTTTATCATTCAAAAGTTGGATATGTAATTGGATAGCATATAAATGAAAATGAAGTTAAAAGGAACTTGTAAATAAATTTGAGTGGTTATAATAAATGAATTATTCTTAAATTTATGATTACAGAAATGTTAATTAAGATAAATTGAATAATAGGATAATGAATAAATAGGAAAAATAAATTTTGTTTTGAAGGAGTCAATAAATTGAAATTAAATGAATTCAATGAAATACCTTGAACTTAAAATCAATTATTGAATATTAAATAATTGAAATTTATATGGTTTAAATTAATTCTTTTATTTGGTATTTCAGTCTATTTTCTTTCTAGTTGTTTCTATTCTCCTACCTCCTTCCTTTTCGGGACGAAAAAGTTTTGAGTGGGGGAGAGTGTAACGACCCGTAAAATCTTATTTATTTTATTAACGTATTTGAATGAATTTTTTTGAACTTTTAAATAATTGAACTTGGAAATAAAAATTTAATATTTGGAATACATCTAATTAAACATAGCAAATGATAAATTTTCATCAGGTAATATGGAAGTTTATTTTCTTGTGAAATTTTGTTTCAATTCAAATCAGCTAAAATTGATGATAATAAAATATTTTCCAAACCTGAATTTTTCTATATAATAAATTTGTAAATCATCTTCTGAGCATGACTCCATCTTCCGCTTCTCCAAATTTTTGCTGCTATGCTCCGTATATCTTATTTTCGGCAAAATAGCAGCATTTCGGTACCGATATCTACTTTTGACTGGATGGTCCTATCACTGATATCTTTACATCGTTTTGATTGTATCGTCATGATGATTCCTGTAGTATGTTTGTTTTTGTATTTCAATGATCGTTACGCGACGAAAACCGTAAAACGGATAGCCGTAGCGGTTACATTTAACTTTTGTTTCCATTGTCTTCTCAATTTCCCACCATGAAGTTTAAAGGCCAATCGCCATTGGAATTTATATTTTTCTAAATTCCAATCGACCTGACCTTTGGTATTTTTTAGTTTCAAAATTTTTCTATTCCATTTACAATTCATCTCCTCTTCTATTTTTCTCTGCTCATTCTTCAAAAAGAGAATATATATAGATATATTTGTTTGTTTCATTAATTCTCTCAGCACCATCCAAGCACGCGCAAGCGCGGTATCAACGTGCAACTCGACACTGCTCCATACCTCTGTCGTCTCACCGTGTCCCCATCCACCCGTGCCCGACCTCGCACCTCAAACTTCAACCAACCAAGCTGAGCATTTCACCTCCTCTTCAGAAGTCCGATGCTCCGCCTCTCCTCGTCCATCAAGCCTCCACGCTTTCGCCCCTTCACATCGCCTTGTATGCTGTGTCCAGAGGTGAGCAGCTCCTAGTCCTCTTATTGTTTATATATACAACATCCTATTCTAGTATTTTGAACGTATACAATATATATGTTTCTAATATCTATGTTGTGTTATATATATATATATAATTAAATTTTGATTTTTAAATTTATATAAATTTTCGAAATATAGTATATAAGATGATTTCGGTTGTGTTTTGAGAAGTTATGATGTGAAGTATAATATCAATTTATATATTTATTTGAATTGTATAAGTTAGTTATAGGTTTGGTTTATATATTTTATTTATATATAGCTGTTTCATTATTTTTATAAGTCTACCATGCTATATATATAAGTTAATGTGTGTGTGTGTATACAAAATTTTAGTTTGTATGGATTTGTTTTAAAATTTTAATACGCGTTTTCTTGTTATGTATATATCTACTGTGATAACGTTGGTGTTGATATTATGATTTTGATGCATATATATATATATATATGCAGATATCTCAATTTTTAATATATATATATATATATTGATAAATATATAGGAAGGTGTGCATATTTATATGTATATTGCAGTATCAAGTATTATTGAAGAAGGCATGCAAAGTACTTATATTTTGTTTGAAAGCTTGTTATAGAATGTAATAGTGCCAGTATATGATTTAAAATATATTATGTATGAAAATCTATATATATTTGTTTTATAATGTCTACTACAATAGTGGTTTTAGGTATGTTATAATAATATAAAAAAAAATATACATATGTGTATATTTGTTGTTACATACATATTAATCTTCACATGCATATTTCGGTTTACATTTTTATAAACAATTGTAACGACCCGAATTTTCGTCTTCGAAAATTCGACATTAATACGTTTACTATAGAAGTGCTGAGCAATCGAACAACGGAAATCTCAGATTGTTAGAATAAAGAAGAAGGAGGTAGAAGAAAAACAGAAAACAAAACACAGAATCTCGGATTTCGCAGCGGATCAAATATAATATCAAATAATAGCATTTATACAAGAAAGCTATAATTGTTAATTTACGTCAACACATTCGAGTTACAACCAATAATAAATGAACTGGACAGTTGTACAACATGTCCGAGATTATTGAAAATACAACTATAACATCCCGCATAATTTACGATGGTATATTTAAATATTTTATTTAAATATAGCATCGTTAGTCGGATTTAAGTCCGAAAAGTTACTTTTTGCAAACAATCAAATTAGGACTCGAGACCTCTTCTATTGAGTTCAAAATGACATTTGCGACCTTTTTGAGTATAAACATTGTTACGTTTGGAGTTCGTTAGAATTTCGACCTTTTCACTTAGGGCTTTGGGTTTGGGTTTGGGTTTCAGCCCACTAACCAAACTCATCTTATATCCAAACTCCACCCCCTCTCCTCTTTATTCATTCTAATATTTTCCTAATACTTCAAGCTTTAGAAAAATGGAGGAAGAGAAAAGAGGTTAGAAAATCCTAAGCCTTAGTTTCTTTGTAAATTCAAGTTCTAGCTCCAAAATCAAAGAGAAGCTTAGGTAAGCATCTCCTTCTTCTTCTCCATCTCAATCTCTCTCCAATTTTAGAAATTTCCTATAACATAATTTGGGAAATTATTGCTTCTAGACTTAGATTGGAGTTTCTAGAGTTGAAGTTAAAGAGTTGTTGATCTTCCTTTGTTTTCAAGCTTCTCCTTCAATTTTTTTGGGTTTAAAGGTGAGTTTTTGAACTCACATCTATGTCTATATCTTTGATAGTTGTTAGGTAGCGATTCCTAACATCTATTCCTTGTCCATTTTCTTTAGATTGAATTCGTTTTATGAATATTCCAATTTTTGGTGTTTTGAAGTTAAATCTTTAAAAATCTTAGCTTTGATGTTTGATCATGCTTTTGGTGGCGTATAGAAGAGGCTATAGGGCTGGGTTACCGATTGGCGTAAACCCCTAGCGCCCATTGCTCCATCGATCGCAAATTGTATGGGATTTTGTCCCTTGGGGGCTAGGCTGGGAATACTGGAATTTCCAGTTCAGTCGACTGAACTAGAAGGTCTGTCGGCTGAACCGAACCTAGGAATTTTCCTAGGCCAGTATCAGTCGACTAACCAATCTGGGTCAGTCGACTGAGCCTGGAAACCAAAAGTTTCCAGGCATGTTTCAGTCGACTAACCACTTTGGTTTAGGTGAATGAACCGGGAAACAGAAAGTTTCCCGGATTTGTATCAGTCGACAGACCCCCCTGGTCCAGTCGACTGAATCTTCTGTCTCCGCCTATTTTTCCTTTTCTGTTTGAATTTCCCACTTTTAATCGATTCTTGCTTCTCCAATTTATTGTTATCACCTTTGTTGACTTTGATTACTTCTTTTTTTAGGATTTTTGGGGAATATCCATTTTGATGGATTCGGTATCGATTCATTTGAATTTAATTCAAGTCTTGGAATGTGAATTTTTTGGTGATTGATTGTTCTAACAATCAATTTTGTGACTTGTCACTTTAAAATACAAAGGTTTTTATACTAATAGTAAATATTCAAACTCTTTCTCAAATATGATTTCAACTCTATTTTTAATACAAAGCTCTTTATAGAACCTGTCTTCCAACTTATTAGTATACACAAACCTTTAACTCATTCATATGAGGAAATCTAATTAAACGGCTTAGCAAAAAAAAGTGGTATGAAACGTTTGCATTTACTTCGTCGGTAAATTTTTTGGACTTGTTCGATTGAAAATCTTGCGACAATTCTCGAGTGGAGATCTACAATTTTTTCGTAAATATTTAAGTTAAGCCAGTGGTTATGGGACATGAAGCTGAACTCCTTTATTTGCTGGCTTAGTGTAATTCACACTTTTTATTGATCAATGATGATCATTTTGTGATTTAGACTTGCGATATGCGATGTCTCTTTGTCCACGTAGGGGACTACACCTCGTTTTATTGAGTTTCGTCTCATTTCTTTTATAGGCAAACGACCTATTGGTTGTTTGGAGTTTCGACTCATTTTTGTGGGCTAGCGACCCACGTTCTTTTATGGAGTTCGGTTCATCGGACGTACCGTTGTACTATGTCATTGTCCGGCTTATCAGGTTCATCGGGCATACTGTTGTACTACGTCATTATTCCGAATTAATTGAGTTTCAGTTTCCTCGGGCGTCTCGATATTGTACTACGTCGTTGCACCGGCTCTATGGTTAGCGACCATGGGATAGTGACCCGTTTGTGATACACGTGTTGGTGAGTTTTCATGCTCCTGTTTTGTGATAGGCCTCCCCCTTTTTGTGATTTCTGGATTTCTAGTTGATGATTTCTAGAATTTGCGATTCACTAGTTTTGTGATTGGCATTGATATTTTTGTCAATATTTGTGGTTTGTTGAATATAAATAAGAATATGACATTCTTTTAGTGCTTCGAGATTTCTTGAGATATTGTATGATTTTTGTTATTTTTTAACGTATACTTTTCGCAGTATAGCATTATTGTTATCATATGTTTTTGTCATATCTCTTATTCTATCTCATTTTGTCTGATATTTATAGCTAGACTGATCCGTTTATTATTTTCTTATTAAATAATACTCGGGTCAGACAGATGTTACAAGTGCTTCTGCTTGACTCCTTATTGGGGATCATCATCGGACTTTTGTCTAACTACATTAGATTGGTAGTTTTTATTGTCATACATTTGAGATAGACTCCTTGATGTATACATATTCTTTTGTCTAGCACTTGTGTCTATTCTTCTGTGATATTGTGGATCTTGTTTGAACACTATTCTGATGTACACTTCTATGTGTTATATTCATATCTATTTCCGCCTTTGTGATATGTATATCTATGACTGACTTGTGTTATGCTTATTTCTATATTTGTTTTCGAAGATCATATAGCCACTGTGTAGTAGCTTTGAGTTTGTACCAGTATGTCGGATTTCCTCTTGAATCGAAGTGCATGTTATACTATTTGACATATCGGTGCTCGCACAAATCAATTACACGGATGGTCGCTCCTCAACAGCCTTATTCTTCATGCTAGTTGACGACATTACCTCGTAGTGTCCTTGGATAGCGTGAGTATAGAGGTAGGGCGTCACAGCGTGGTATTAAAGCCAAACTTTGGAATAATGTAGAATAATCTAGGAAGGATCATTGTCCTAAGTCCTTCTTAGTAGTCATGCTTTAGGATTTAATTCAAGTCCTCGTACCATTTTATCCTATTTTCTTTTATGATGCCTTGTTTTATCAATCAAGATTGTTTGATGTTCATTCTAAGAATAACCTTTTTCTCCTTCCTTCTTTCTTTCTTAAAGAAGAGAAATGGTTAGACCAGGCCATTCCACCGCCAGTCAATCCAGTGCTACTCCTCAGGATGGAGTATCTATGTCTGCCCAGTAGCTTCTAGATCTTGTAAAGAATGCTCAAGATGCCGGACCCATTCCAGAGCCTACTCGCCCAAAACTCGGATTTGCACGCCTGTGCAGTGATTATACAAATTTGGATGTAAAGCCATTCATGGGTTCCGAGGGCGTTATCGAAGTCCAAGCTTGGCTTAGAACATGCGATCGCATCTTTTCTCTCATGAATTTTATTGTGACGCCCCACCTCTATACCCACGCTAGCCAAGGACACTACGGGGTAATGCCATCAACTAGCACGGAGAATAAGGCTATTGAGGAGCGACCATGCGTGCAATTGCTTTGTGCGAGCACCGCTATGTCGGATAGTATAACATGCATTTGATTTCGAGAGGAAATCCGACACACCGATACAAACACAAGGCTATGGCTATGATATCTTCGGAAAAAAGTATAGAAGTAAACATAACACAAATCAGTCACAGACATCCATATCACAAAGGCGGAAGAAGATATAGATATATAACTAACACAAGAAAGTGTACATCAAAGTTGTGGTCAAAAGGATCCATAATAATACAAAAGAATAGCAACACGTGCTATACAAAAGAATACAACTATGAGTCTATATCTCAAGTGTATACAACAAAAACTGCTAATCTATATGGTTAGCCAAAAGTCAGAGTAATGAATCCCCAGGGAGAAGTTAAGCAGAAGCACCTGTAACATCTCGGTGTGACCCGAGTATTATTTAATAAGAAAATAATAAACGGATCAGTCTAGCTATAAATATCAGATGACATGATATAGAATAAGAGATATGGCATAAACATATGATAACCATAATGGCATTCTACAATAAGTATGTAATTGAAAATCAACATGAGATTAATCAATATCACAAGAATCTTCTCAAAGATCCAAAAAGGGTTTCATACCCAAAACTTGTATTCATAACAGGTCAATGACACACGAATTCACCAATGCACAAAAATTGAAAACTCATATCAATGAAAATCAATAAAATTGGTGAAGCATAAATTCCAGAATTCAACACACGAAATCCAGAAATCACAAGAAAGGGGGGAGGCCTATCACACGAACGGGAGCATTAAAACTCACCAAAATATGTATCACACAAACGAGACGCTATCTCATGGTAGCTAGCCATTAATTTTTGTCATACGAGCGGCCAGAAGACCATGGGGAGCTACCCCACATGTGTGAGTCGAAATCACACAGATGAGGTCTAGACTAACCTTGCAAACAAAGAGGTATGTGTGAGTCGAAATCACACAGATGGTGTCTAGTCTAGCCTCACAGACAAAGAGACATCGCACAATTGCTAGTCTAAATCATAAAATTGACCGTCATGATCATCAAGAAGTGTCAATTACAGTAAGCTAATAAATATATGAGCTTAGCTTCATGTCTCATAACCACTAGCTTAACTTAAATATTTACGAACAAATTGTAGATCTTCACAAGAAAATTGTCACAAGAGATTTAATCGAACAAATCCAATAATTAACTGACAAAGTAAACGCAAGCGTTTCATACCACTTGTTTTACTAAGTCGTTTAATTAGATTTCTCATACGACTGAGGTAAAGGTTTGTGTATACTAATAGATTGGAAATCGGCTTGAGAAAACAAGCTTTGTAATAAAATAGTGTCAAAATTATTTGAAGAAAGAGTTTTGATATTTACTACTAGTACAGAAAACCTTTATATTTTTAAAGTGACAAATCATAGAAAGGATTGTAGAAACAATCAATCATCAAAATTCACATTCGAAGACGTGAATAAAATCCAAAGAAATCGATTACCGAATCCATCGAAATGGATATTCCATAAATCACGAAGAAAATGTCATCAAAGTCGATAATAAGTGATAATAACAAAAGGGAAGCAACACGAATCGATTAAAGTTGGAATTCTCAAGCAAATAGGCAAATAGGAAAAAAGAGTGCAGATTCAGACGTCTGAAATCAAGGATTCAGACGTCTGAATTTGGAAAATAAAATATTTTCCAAAACAGAATTCAGACGTCTGAAATGTTGATTTCAAACGTCTAAAATAGGCACTTTTTAGCCTATTTCCTTTCTGGTTCCAAATGAACCAATTCAGACGTCTGAAATATAGATTCAAACGTCTGAATACTGGGGAATAAAAATTCCCAGTATAATATTCAGACGTCTGAATACTACGTTTCAGACGTTTGAATCAAGGGTTCAGGGCATTCCCCGAACCTAGACCAAAAATGGCCAAACGGACACCGGAAGCGATCGATCGAGCGACAACGACTAAGGATTTACGCCAAGCGATAACCCAGCCATAACGGCTCTTCGATACACCTCAAATATCAATGTCCAAATATCCATAAAAGGATTTTCATAGACTTTGATTTCAAAATTTGGAATATACACCAAATCAATCCAAACCAAAATCAACTGCACAAGAATAAGTGTTAGAAATTCATACCTAACAATCGAAGATAATTATAGACAAAGGTGTGAGATAAAAATCTCACCTTTGAACCCAAACAAATGAAGAAGAAGCTTGAAAGCAAAAGGAGAATCAACCTCTCTTCAACACAACCAAAACGAGCTTGAATCTATGCTCAAAAAGAAGAACATTCCCAAAGTTAGGTTTAGGAATTTTTGAAATCTAAGAGAGAAGGAGTTGGAGAAGATGAAGAGAAAGCTTACCAATGGGTTCTCTTGAATTTGGAGCTAGAAGTTGGATTTGCTAATGAAGACTAGGGCTTGGAGTTTTAATTTCCTCTTCCACTCTCCATTGTTATAAAAGCTTGAGTATTAGGAAATCAGGAATGAAGTAATGAAGAGGAGAAGGGGTTGGGACTGAGTTAGTAAGTGATTAATGGGTTCAGCCCAAACCAAAGCCCTAAGTGAAAAAGTGGAAAAATTCCTCTAACTCCAAACATATCAAAGCTTATACTCAAAAAGATCGCAAATGGCGTTTTGAACTCAATGGAAGTGGTCCCGGGTCCTAATTCGACCGTATGCAAAAAGTAGCTTTTCGGACTAAATTCCGAGTATCGATAAAATATTTAAATACAAAATCGATAAATTTGCGGGTTGTTACAGACTCCCCTCCTTAAAGAAATTGCGTCCTCGCAATATTTAAGAAGAAGATATATAGTAACAACCATAAAAGCGTATTAACACAAAAGAATTTTGAAGTAAGAAGTTCACCTTAAAGAGCATTATAAAGTAAGTCAGGATGCGTTTGCTCGACGAATTCTCTAGATTCCCAAGAACAATCCTTAGGATTTGAAGACCATTGAACTTTCACAAGCGGGACATCTTTATTTCGAAGGCATTTGACCTCCGAAGTAATGATGCGAATGTAATGTTGCTCATAAGTCAAAACTGGTGAGACTTCAATTTCATCAATAACGCCAGACTCAAGAATAGAATCGGAATCTCGAAGACATTTCCGTAATCGAGAAACGTGAAACAAGTCATGCATGGCTGAAAACTGAGCCGGTAATGATAAGCGATAAGCCATGGAACCAATACGTTCAGTGATAGGAAATGGCCCAATATATCGAGGTGTTAACTTTCCCGACCGACTGAAACGTACAACACCTTTCATAGGTGACACACGAATAAAAACAAGATCTCCAACAGAAAATTCTAATCTCCTTCTTCGATTATCGGCATAGGATTTTTGTCTACTCTGGGCTTCCTTCATCCTATGTCGAATAAGTTCAATCTTTTCTGTGGAATCCCGAACAAAATCTGGACCTAAAACCAGCTTCTCACTGGCCTCAAGCCAACAAGAAGGAGATCCGCATGGCCTTCCATAGAGTGCCTCAAAAGGTGCCATACCAATACTAGATTGGAAGCTATTATCATAGGAAAATTCAAGAAGAGGAATATGATCTTCCCAGCCTCCACCGAAATCAAGCACACAAGCACGAAGAAGACCTTCAAGAGTTTGATTCACACGCTCGCTTTGTCCATCGGACTGAGGATGATAAGCGGTGATAAAATTAAGCTTCGTTCCTAAAGCTTTTTGAAGACTCTTCCAGAATCCACTAGTAAACAATGGATCGCGATCGCTAACAATAGAAGTAGGAACTCCATGTAATTTAACAATCTCTTTAACAAAGAGTTTGGCCAAAAGTGGAACGGTTCGGTTAGACCGAACGGGAATAAAATGGGCGGATTTAGTAAGTCTATTAACTACAACCCATAAGCTATCATGACCTGAATGAGAACGGGAAAGGCCATCTATAAAATCCATGGAAATTTGTTCCCACTTCCAAATTAGAATTTCTACAGGTTGCAATAACCCACCGGGCCTTTGATGTTCGGCCCAAACGAGTTGGCAAGTCATGCAATGCTTAACGATGTTAGCGATGTCAAGTTTCATTCCCTCTCAATAATAAAGCCCTTCATATCCGCGTACATTTTACTACTACCGAGATGAATGGTAAATTTAGAATGATGAGAATCTTCTAAAATATCTTTACGAAGATCACTAATATTTCGCAAGATAAGTCTACCAAATTTCTGAATGCCGCCACGAGAATCGATATCAAAGTCTTTAAAACCTTCAATATCAATTTTATCCTTAATATTTTGGCCAAGATGAGCCAATTCGGGATCTAGCCTTCGAGCTTCAAAAATGCGATCTAAAAGAGAAGAATGAGCCCCAAGGCTACATAAGATAAGAGATGAACATAAATCAGAAACACGGTCTCGAATTTCACAAGTGGATAAAAGTTCGAGATCATTCCATTAGGATATCATCATAGAAACAACTACTTGTTGCTTACGGCTAAGAGCATCGGCAACACGATTACCCTTACCGGGGGTATAAAGAATATTAAGATCATAAGGAGCAAGGAACTCGAGCCAACGTTGTTGACGCAACTTAAGTTCCTTTTGAGAGAATAAATACTTCAAAGATTTATGATCGGTATAAAGAATAAATTTCTCTCCCAATAGATAATGACGCCAAATTCGAAAAGTAAAAACAATAGCCGCGAGCACTAGATCATGAGCGGCATATCTAGTCTCGATAAGCTATAACGACTTAGAAGCACAAGTGATAGCACGTTATCTTTAGCAAGAGAACGACATCCAAACCAATACGATTAGCATTAGTACAAAAGATAAAGTCTTGGTTCCCCTCGGGAATCACAAGAATAAGAGTATCGAAAAGAAAGAATTTCTTTTAAATAATCTTCTTTCCTGAAAAGTTAAAACTTTCAAAATTACATTTATCTTTGTGTAATAACCTTTCTAGAAAAATTTACATTTTTACAAGTTAATATATCGTGTCTGATTGTCTCATCAAAGCATTTAGGAAATTCCTATCGATAACGTTGATCAAGCGCATCGACTAGAATTCTTAAAGCACTCAACGGGCAATACAATCACAAAATCATCTTCTATATGAATGTTTCTTAAAAACCTTTAAGAATATTCTTTGCTCGTTTAAGAGAAAAATCAAATCGTACTTATAAATAAATCTTATGAAAAAGATTTACAAAATTTTAAATTTCTATTTTCATCCAAAATCAATAAATACAAAAATGAAGTTATCGAGATATTCATAGAATACTCGATTTATAAAATGGATGAAACAAGATGGGCAAACTGAATGACATAATAAGTCATTCATAAGAATCATAACGAGTGCGGAGTGCGTAAGTGGAATGCTAACTTACGCAACTCGTAGCCAAGTGAAAATCGGTGGCAAGGTCGAGCTGAGAAGACCTTATCACCACACAAGATATTGCTTAGGTGATAATCCTAAGACAAGTCCAAATAAACCGATAAATTTCACAAACTATTTAAATGAGAGAAGTAAAACTTTCCTCATCATGGGGGTTTAAAGAATAAAAATCAATGCCACCAAAAATTTGAAATCAGAATCACAAAGAAAAATAGAAATCTGCTTAACAGATTGAAAATGTCGAAGATGAATAGTCCACACGGAAAATAGGATATGGGCTTCACAACGCTTAAGCCAATCCTTACAAAAATCAATTTCGAAGCCTAAGTAAAAAATATCGGCTCGGAAAGAAAAATCACCTAAAATAATTTCGACATCAATAGAAAGTAAGTTGAGTGTTGCGGATCCATCATCCGGATTCGCAATTCTCAAAGAAGTCATCAAGCCTAAAATATTCAAAGAAAAAGAATCGACAAGTTCATTTGATATAAAAATAATAAAACGAATCCATATCAAAAAGAACTCAAATAGAAAGATCACGAAATAAAACAATAGCATCAAGGATTGAATGTAAAATACCTTAACCAAGAGAAGTGTCGCAAGGGGCTTGCACGATTTTCAACTTTCCCTCCCTCTTGCTAGGGAGTTTGGGACATGTAGATAAGTAATGACCCGAGCCTTTGCAATAGCGGAAATAGAGGGGTTTCGGGCATTTAATTACATAATGGTCCGTGGAACCACAATTGTAGCATCGTTTACGACTTGGGGTGGGAGTCTTGGCTACCGAAGTTTCTTGTTCCACCTTCTTCTTGCTTTGAAGTATGGGGCATGAAGACATATAATGGTCTGCACCTTTGCAATAGCGGCAAGAGATAGGTCTAGGACACTTATTTATATAGTGGTCCTTAGAATTACAATTGTAGCATCCTCCACGATTAGGGATTGGAGTCCTTGCTACAAAAGTAGTTTGCTTCACTCTCTTATTGGGATTAAGGCTCTTGAACCTAATATGCCTCTTCTTGGAAGTCCCAATATCACAAACACTTCCTTTACCAACCTCTCCATGAAGAAGAGTAACATCCACAAGCTGACTGAAAGAAACTTCAAGTTTCAAAGGTAGAACCATTTCGGGGTTCTTACTCAAAGCACATATAAACTCTTGATTCATTACAAGATCCAAAAGTTGTTGGGAAGACATGCATGCGCCATCCAGAGAAGGCCTACTGGATTGACCAGCGCTAGGACTGCTAGAACTAACCATTTCTCTTCCTTTAGAAAAGAAAGAAGGAGAAAAAGGTTATTCACCAAATGAATATCAAGCAATCTTGATAGATAAAAAAAGGAATCATAAAGAAAATAGGATGAATATGTACGACGACTCGAATTAATCCTAAGACATAACTCCTAAGGTGGACTTAGGACGATGATCCTTGTTAAGTTATTCTACATTGTTCCGAAGTTTGGCTCTGATACTAAGCTGGACGCCCCACCTCTATACCCACGCTAGCCGAGGACACTACGGGGTAATGCCATCAACTAGCATGGAGAATAAGGCTGTTGAGGAGAGACCATCCATGCAATTGCTTTGTGCGAGCACCGCTATGTCGGATAGTAAAACATGCATTTGATTTCGAGAGGAAATCCGACACACCGATACAAACACAAGGCTACTACATGGTGGCTATGATATCTTCGGAAACAAGTATAGAAGTAAACATAACACAAATCAATCACAGACAACCATATCACAAAGGCGGAAGAAGATATGGATATGTAACTAACACAAGAAAGTGTACATCAAAGTTGTGGTCAAAAGGATCCACAATAATACAAAAGAATAGCAACATGTGCTATATGAAAGAATACAACTATGAATCTATATCTCAAGTGTATACAACAAAAACTGCTAATCTATATGGTTACCCAAAAGTCAGAGTAATGAATCCCTGGGGAGAAGTCAAGAAGAAGCACCTGTAACATCTCGGTCTGACCCGAGTATAATTTAATAAGAAAATAATAAATGGATCAGTCTAGCTATAAATATCAGATGACATGATATAGAATAAGAGATATGGCATAAACATATGATAACCATAATGGCATTCTACAATAAGAATGTAGTTGAAAATCAACATGAGATTAATCAATATCACAAGAATCTTCTCAAAGATCCAAAAAGGGTTTCATACCCAAAACTTGTATTCATAACAAGTCAATGACACACGAATTCACCAATGCACAAAAATTGGAAACTCATATCCATGAAAATCAATAAAATTGGTGAAGCATAAATTCCAGAATTCAACACACGAAATCCAGAAATCACAAGAAAGGGGGGAGGCCTATCACACGAACGGGAGCATTAAAACTCACCAACATATGTATCACACGAACGAGACGCTATCTCATGGTAGCTAGCCGTTAATTTTTGTCACACGAGCGGCCCGAAGACCATGGGGAGCTACCCCACATGTGTGAGTCGAAATCACACAGATGAGGTCTAGACTAACCTTGCAAACAAAGAGGTATGTATGAGTCGAAATCACACAGATGGTGTCTAGTCTAGCCTCACAGACAAAGAGACATCGCATAATTGCTAGTCTAAATCATAAAATTGACCGTCATGATCATCAAGAAGTGTCAATTACAGTAAGCTAGTAAATATATGAGCTTAGCTTCATGTCCCATAACCACTAGCTTAACTTAAATATTTACGAACAAATTGTAGATCTTCACTAGAAAATTGTCACAAGAGATTCAATCGAACAAGTCCAAGAATTAACCGACGAAGTAAACGCAAGCGTTTCATACCACTTGTTTTACTAAGTCGTTTAATTAGATTTCTCATACGAGTGAGGTAAAGGTTTGTATATACTAATAGATTGGAAATAGGTTTGAGAAAACGAGCTTTGTAATAAAATAGTGTCGAAATCATTTGAAGAAAGAGTTTTGATATTTACTACTAGTACCAAAAACCTTTATATTTTTAAAGTTACAAACCATAGAAAGGATTGTAGAAACAATCAATCATCAAAATTCACATTCGAAGACGTGAATAAAATCCAAAGAAATTGATTACCGAATCCATCGAAATGGATATTCCCAAAATCACGAAGAAAATGTCATCAAAGTCGATAATAAGTGATAATAACAAAAGGGAATCAACACGAATCGATTAAAGTTGGAATTCTCAAGCAAATAGGCAAAAAGAGTGCAGATTGAGACATCTGAAAGGATTCAGACGTCTGAATTTGGAAAATAAAATATTTTCCAAAACAGAATTCAGACGTCTGAATCGTTGATTTCAAACGTCTGAAATAGGCACTTTTTAGCCTATTTCCTTTCTGGTTCCAAATGAACCAATACACACGTCTGAAATATAGATTCAGACGTCTGAATACCGGGGAATAAAAATTCCTAGTGTAATATTCAGACGTCTAAAAACTACGTTTTAGACGTCTGAATCAAGGGTTCAGGGCATTCCCTGAACCTAGGCCAAAAATGGCCAAACGGATACTGGAAGCGATCGATCGAGCGACAACGACTAAGGATTTACGCCTAGCGACAACCCAGCCCTAACGGCTCTTCGATACGCCTCAACTATCAATGTCCAAATATCCATAAAAGGATTTTCATAGATTTTGATTTCAAAACACCAAAAATTGGAATATACACCAAATCAATCCAAACCAAAATCAATTGCACAAGAATAAGTGTTAGGAATTCATACCTAACAATCGAATGTAATTATAGACAAAGATGTGAGATAAAAATCTCACCTTTGAACCTAAACAAATGAAGAAGAAGCTTGAAAGCAAAAAGGAGAATCAACCTCTCTTCAACACAACCCAAACGAGCCTGAATCCGTGCTCAAAAAGAAGAACATTCCCAAAGTTAGGTTTAGGAATTTCTGAAATCCAAGAGAGAAGGAGTTGGAGAAGATGAAGAGAAGGCTTACCAATGGGTTCTCTTGAATTTGGAGCTAGAAGTTGGATTTGCTAATGAAGACTAGGGCTTGGAGTTTTAATTTCCTCTTCCACTCTCCATTGTTATAAAAGCTTGAGTATTAGGAAATGAGGAATGAAGTAATGAAGAGGAGAAGGGTTTGGGACTGAGTTAGTAAGTGATTAATGGGTTCAGCCCAAACCAAAGCCCTAAGTGAAAAAGTGGAAAAATTCCTCTAACTCCAAACATATCAAAGCTTATACTCAAAAAGATTGCAAACGGAGTTTTGAACTCAATGGAAGTGGTCCCGAGTCCTAATTTTACCGTATGCAAAAAGTAGCTTTTCGTACTAAATTCCGAGTATCGATAAAATATTTAAATATAAAATCGATATATATGGGTTGTTACATTTATTGATTTGCATCGTGTCCAACTGGCTTCTAGTATGCTCCAAGAAAGAGAATTAGATTGGTATGAGCTTCTAATTTCTGAAGTTATTGAAGTGGATCTTGCTTGGGAGCAATTCTGGGAAAGATTTGAATCGAAGTTTGTACTAGAAGCTGAAAATGTGACTCTGGCCCATCGTTTTATTGACCTTGTTCAAGGTGAATCTTCTGTGGCATATTATGGCGCATCTTTTGAATCCCTCTCTAAATATGGGGTCGAGTATGTAAACACCCTATTGAACAAAAATCAGAGGTTCGTCTATGGCTTGAATAAGAATCTCAAAACTCCTTTACTTCTGACACTTGAAGTTTCTTTTGATCAACTTGTTGATATCGCTCTTCGACTTGAAGAGGCAGATAAAGAGAGTGATGTTGTAGTTGGGAGTGCCAAACCGAATTTCAACAACAAAAAGAAGAGGCCTATTAAGTTCAAAGGCCCTTATCCCAATAAGAAAGGGAAGCAGGCAACTCCGGTAGGAAAGACTTCTACGCCTAGTCATGGGCAATGCTACAATTGTGGTTCTAAGGATCATTTTGCTAATTGATGTCTGAAACTTCTCTTTTGTCGTTATTGCAAAGGTTCGGGTCATCTTTTTTCTTCTTGCCCCAAACTCCAAAGCAAGAGCGAGGGAAAGCTAAATGTTGTGCAAGCCCCTAGTAACACTTCTCGTGGTCAAGGTATTTCTCATTCTATCCTTGATGGCATTATTGTGTTTCGTGATCATCCTATTCGAGTTCTTTTTGATATGGGTGCATCCCATTCTTTTATATCAAAAGAACTTGTTGATACTTTTTCTTTAAGTGTTATGGCTTTGATGACTTCTTTGAGAATTACGAACCCGGTTGGTGGATCTGCAACACTCAATTTACTTTGTAAAGATGTCGAGATTATTTTGTGTGATTTTTCTTTCCAAGACGATTTGTATGTCATGCGTTACTTGGTCTTCGGAATGATTTTGGGAATGGATTGGCTTAACCGTTAGGAAGCCCATATCCTTTGTTCCGAGCGGACTATTCATCTTCGACATCCTCAATCTGTCAAGCAGATTTCTATTGTTCTTAAAGATTCGGATTCCAATTTAGCCGCATCCTTATATTCTCTAAACCCTCATGTTGACGATAATGATGAGGAAGATGTCATTTCTCTCATTCATGTTGTTCGTGAATTTTTTCGATATATTTAAGCCCGTTTAGGATTACCACCTAAGCGAGCAATCGAGTTCAGAATTAATCTAATCCCTGGAGCTCTAACTATCACTCGTCCTCCTTATCGTATGTCTAATAAGGAAAATGAGGAGATGCGCAAACAATTATCCAAGTTGGATGCGAAGTAATTTATTCGTTCTAGTTTCTCTCCTTAGGGAGCTTCAGCTATTTTTGTGAAGAAATCCGATGGCACCCTTAGGCTTTGCGTTGACCACCGCAAGCTTAATGATCTTACCATTAAGAATAAATATCCTTTTCCTCGGATTGATGATTTATTTGACCAACTTTGCGGTGCTAGAGTCTTTTCACAGCTTGACTTGGCAACCAGTTTTCATCAGCTTCATATTGTAGAGGATAGCGTTCCTTTAACATCATTCCGTACACGTTATGGATCTTATGAATGGCTTGTTATGCCATTTGGTTTAGCGAATGCTCCAACTTATTTCGTTAACCTTATGAATCGAGTTTTCAAAGACTTACTTGATCGATTCGTTCTCATCTTTATAAATGATATTCTTGTTTATTCTTAAACCGAGGAGGAGCATGAAAAGCATCTTCGGATTGTGTTGGAAACTTTTAGAAGCAATCAATTAAAAGAAAAAATTTCCAACTGCCACTTTTGGCAATCTCGTGTGAAATTTCTTGGCCATATTATTTTCGAATCTGAAATATCCGTGGATCCTTCAAAGATCGAAGCTATTCACAATTGGAAGAGACCAGAGACTATGACGGAAATCCATAGTTTTCTCGGATTGGCCGGTTATTACCATCGTTTCATAAAAGACTTTTCAAAAATTTCTGTGCCTCTTACTAGTTTGACAAAGAAGGGAGTTAAATACATTTGGTCAGACAAATGTGAAGCTTCTTTTCATAAATTAAAAGAACTCCTTTCCGATGCTCCTATTCCTGTGATTCTCGAAGGGGACCAACATTTTATAGTTTATACCGATGCTAGTCGTGTTGGTTTGGGAGTCGTTCTTATGCAAAAGAAACGTGTTATTGCTTATGCTTCTAGCCAATTAAAGCCTGTCGAGACTAGATGTGCCACTCATGATTTAGAGTTTGCAGCTATTGTTTTCGCCCTTAGAATTTGGCGTCATTATCTTTTGGAAGAGAAATTTGTTCTCTATACCGATCATAAATCTTTAAAGTATTTATTTTCTCAAAAGGAACTTAATTTGCGCAACTACGTTGGCTTGAGTTTCTTGCATCTTATGATCTTTATATTCTTTATACTCTCGGAAAGGGAAATCGTGTTGCTGAAGCCCTTAGTCATAAGCAACAAGCGGTTGTTTCTATGATGATATCCGAATGGAATGATCTTGGGATTTTGTCCACTTGCGAGATTCGAGACTGTGAATCCAATTTATGTTCATCTCTTGTTCTATGTAGCCTTGAGGCTCATCCTTCTCTTTTAGACTGCATTCTTGAAGCCCAAAAGCTAGATCCCTAATTGGCTCTTCTTAGCCAAAGTTATAGGGATAAATTGATATTGAAGGTTTGAAAGACTTTGATATTGATGCTGGTGGTGGTATTCGAAAATTTGATAGACTTATCGTGCCAAATATTAGTAATCTTAGTAAAGGCATTTTAGAAGATTCTCATCGTTCTAAATTTGCCATTCATCCCGGCAGCAGTAAAATGTACGCGGATATGAAGCGACTTTATTATTAGGATGGAATGAAATCTGATATTGCTAACTTCATTAAGCGTTGCATGACTTGCCAACTTGTTAAGGCCGAGCATCAAAGGCCCGGTGGGTTATTGCAACCTTTGGACATTCCAATTTGGAAGTGGGACCAAATTTCCATGGATTTTATTGACGGTCTTCCCCGTTCTCATTTGGGTCATGATAGCCTATGGGTGATAGTTGATAGACTTACAAAATCCGCCCATTTTATTCCCGTTCCGTCCGATTGGACCGTACCTCTTTTGGCCAAGCTCTTTATTAAAGAAATTGTTAAATTGCATGGAGTTCCTACTTCTATTGTTAGCGATCGTGATCCATTGTTTACTAGTGGATTTTGGAAGTGTCTTCAAAAAGCTTTGGGAATGAAGCTTAATTTTAACACCGCTTATCATCCTAAGTTCGATGGACAAATTGAGCGTGTGAATCCAAATCTTGAAGATCTTCTTCGTGCATGTGTTCTGGATTTTTGGTGGAAGTTGGGAAGATCATATTTCTCTTGTTGAGTTTTTCTATAATAATAGCTTCCAATCTAGTATTGGTATGGAACCTTTCGAGGCACTTTATAAAAGGCCATGACGATCTCCTTCTTGTTGGCTTGAGGCCGGTGAGAAGCTGGTTTTAGGTCCAGACTCTATTCGTGATTCCATACAAAAGGTTGACCTTATTCGCCATAGGATGAAAGAAGCTCAGACAAAAATCCTATGCCGATAACCGAAGAAGGAAATTCGAATTTTCTGTGGGAGATTTGGTGTTTATCCATGTTTCACCTATGAAGGGTGTTGTGCGTTTCAGTCGATCGGGAAAATTAGCACCTCGATATATTGGTCCATCTTCCATCACCGAACGTATTGGTTCCGTGGCTTATCGCCTTTTATTACCGGCATAGTTTTCTGCTATTCATGATGTATTCCCCATCTCTCAATTACGAAAATGCCTTCTAGATTCCGATTCCATTCTTGAACCTGGTGTTGTGGAAGAAATTGAAGTTTCGCCTAATTTGACTTATGAGCAACATCCTATTCGTATTATTGCTTTGGAGATATCCCACTTGTAAAAGTTCAATGGTCCTTAAATCCTAAGGATTGTTTTTAGGAACCTAGAGAATTCATCGAGCGAACACATCCGGACTTACTCTCTCGTGCACTTTGAGGTGAACTTTTTATTTAAAATTTCTTTTGTGTTTATATGCTTTGATGGTTGTTACTTTTTATTTTATTTTTCTTCTTAAATATTGTGAGGACGCAATTTATTTAAGGAGGGGAGTCTGTAACAACCCGCATATTTTATGATTGTATATTTAAATATTTTATTTAAATACAGCATCGTTGGTCGGATTTAAGTCCGAAAAGTTATTTTTTGCAAACAATCAAATTAGGACTCGAGACCACTTCCAGTGAGTTCAAAACGACGTTTGCGACCTTTTTGAGTATAAACACTGATATGTTTGGAGTTAGCTAGAATTTCGATCTTTTCACTTAGGGTTTTGGGTTTGGGTTTGGGTTTCATCCCACTAACCCAACTCATCTTATATCCTAACTCCACCCTCTCTCCTCTTCATTCATTCTAAAATTTTCCTAACACTTCAAGTTTTATAAAATGGAGGAAAAGAAAAGAGATTAGAAAATCCTAAGCCCTAGTTTCTTTGCAAATCCACGTTCTAGCTCCAAAATCAAAGAGAAGCTTAGGTAAACATCTCCTTCTTCTTCTCCATCTCAATCTCTCTTCAATTTTAGAAACTTCCTATGACCTAATTTGGGAAATTATTGCTTCTAGACTTAGATTGAAGTTTCTGGAGTTGAAGTTGAAGAGTAGTTGATCTTCCTTTGCTTTCAAGCTTCTTCTTCATTGTTTTTAGATTTAAAGTTGAGTTTTTGAACTCACATCTATGTCAATATCATCGATAGTTGTTAGGTAGTGATTCCTAACATCTATTCCTTGTCCATTTGCTTTGGATTGAATTAGTTTTATGAATATTCCAATTTTTGGTGTCTTGAAGTTAAATCTTTAAAAATCTTAGCTTTGATGTTTGATCATGCTTTTGGTGGCGTATCGAAGAGCCTATAGGGCTGGGTTACCAATTTGCGTAAACCCCTAGCCCCCATCACTCGGCCGATCGCCAATTGTATGGGATTTTGTCCCTTGGGGGCTAGGCTGAGAATACTGGAATTTCTAGTTCTGTCGATTGAACTAGAAGGTCAGCCGAATGAACCGAACCTAGGAATTTTCCTGGGCCAGTATCAGTCGACTGACCAAGATTGCTCAGTCGACTGAGCCTGGAAACCAAAAGTTTCCAGGCATGTTTCAGTCGACTGACCACTTTGGTTCAGTCGACTGAACCTGGAAACAGAAAGTTTCCAAGATTTGTGCCAGTCGACTGACCACCCTGGTCCAGTCGACTGAATATGCTGTCTCTGCCTATTTTAACCTTTTGTGTTTGAATTTCCCACTTTAAATCGATTCATGTTTCTCCAATTTGGTGTTATCACCTTTGTTGACTTTGATAACTTCTTTTTTTGGGATTTTTGGAGAATATCCATTTTGATGGATTCAGTATTGATTCCTTAGGATTTAATTCACGTCTTCGAATGTGAATTTATCGGTGATTGATTGTTCTAACAATCAATTCTGTGATTTGTCACTTTAAAATACAAAGGTTTCTATACTAATAGTAAATATTCAAACTCTTTCTCGAATATGATTTCAACTCTCTTTTTAATACAAAGCTCTTTATAAAACCCGTTTTCCAACCTATTAGTATACACAAACCTTTACCTCATTCGTATGAGAAAATCTAATTAAACGGCTTAGCAAAACAAGTGGTATGAAACGTTTGCGTTTACTTCGTCGGTTAATTTTTTTGGACTTGTTCGATTGAAAATCTTGTGACAATTCTCGAGTGGAGATGTCACGATCCAAATTTCAGCGTTCGAAAATTGACACCCGTATTCACTTGTACTCGAATGTCGCAGATTCAACCGTTGAAATCGGACTCGTGCCGGAGCTTATAACACATTAAGTATAACAACACAGCGGAAGAAAAGAATATATCATTAATATAATAATGAATACAATACCCAATACAATATGATACAACAGATAACGATACAAATATCAAAGACAAGATACAGCAGCGGAAAAAGATAACATAAATTTGAACTCCAATATCAGCAATCTCCATGTCAAAGCACCAATCCAGAAATAGCTCGAACTCCCAAATAAGTTGTATTAAGCAAGGTCGGTCCGGAATGCTGAAGAGAAGCACAAAGTGATAGCCGAAATCCAACGGCTAAATGCTACCGAATCTACTCCTACTATTCAATTATCTGAAAAACCCAACTCTAGACTGTCTGTATGGAAAATTGCGGGCACCCAGAGTTTAGGAAGGGAACAATAAACTCTAGGTCAGCCATGGGACTGATATGAGCAAACAAAAATAGTTTATCTTTATCAAAAGAAAAACAAAAGATTTAAACGAAATCACAATGCTTTTTGGAAAATGAAATTGCCATAAGGCCTCCCGCCACACACACAATGCAAGCACAAACTTGGAGGAGATTTCTCCTTATGACAGTCAAAAATGCTTGATACGAGAAAACTCTTTTGATATTATTATTAGTGCATAGTTCAGAAACGTTTGTAAGTATAATATTAATATTAGCCAGCATATGTACCATTATAGTATGCCTACTATAGCTACCATGTTAAATGGAAGGTTCTACAACTAAAACCGTACACGGCGCATATTAGGTGATTGGATTTCCAACAAATGGTCAAGTAAAGGAACTTCCCATACAAAATGGAATGCCTCTGGAGGGACGCCCCGGAGAACCTAACCAGATCTCTACCAGCACAAGGCCGGGTTACCTCTGTAACTAGGTAACTACTGACACGAGTAAGCCATCCCTCGGTCGTTTGCGACCTTTATCCGAGGTACCTGTCAACCAACAACCACAAAGCAATAAGTTTGCAGCATCCATAAAGTTAAATATCTGGGCTCCGTACCATGATACCACTCATAATCTAGAATGAAATGGGCACACACTCATGGGGCGCTACCACCAAATAACCTTGCTGCAAAGATTCCTGTTTCCACCATAATCGGGTTGTGAGGCTCGACGAAGTCTCGTCCACAAAGCTACACTTTTCACAAAGCCATGCTTTGATCAAGAAATCATCAGCAGCACTTCGTATGCCACATTACCAAATTGGGATTGTATCACTAGTAACCATCAACTGCATGACCTCTGAGCTCGTACGTCTCAGAGAAGGTGTTAAACTAAGAGAATAAATTCCCTGTCACCAAACAGAAATGTATTTGATAGAAACCAATTTTACATCTCAAAGTGTAATGTCAGACACATATCCGTACAAGTCTGTTCCGGGTTCGAACAGAACCGAAGGCACTTCAAAAGAAGTCCTGGTAAATCTGGGCATCCTCAATCCCGATCGGACTCCCCATCATATATGGAGATCTCTATACCGGAGCAACTCAGTGTAGAGTCATTCGATAGGTTATCCTATCGTTCTCGAAGACACCCGGTCTTCACCACCATCTTCAATTGCTATCCATTTCGTCGTATCACTATTCGGAATGGGTTATATGACACAAAGTCCTCTCCACCGAATAGTGAGTGCAATATTTAAAAACATATGGATATTGGGATCTTAGTTAAGTCACAACTTGTTACCCAAAACTTTTCTTTCAAATGGTTAAACAAATTACCATTTCAAATCTTTAAACAAAACGATTCACTTCACAAAGTTCACCCATCTTTCACAAAGATTCATTCACAATATTTAAACAAAAGTTCTATCTTTGAGATCCTCTTTTGTTTGAAAACAAACTTCACAAACATTTCACAAAGATACCTTTATAGCTTTCGAAACAATACTATTTCAAATCTTTTATACAAAAGATACACCTTTAAGATTCTCTTAAATTTCAAAATAAGGTTCAAAGATTCATTTATAGCTTTCAAAACTATTTCAACTCTAATTCAAACTTCTAATCTTTCAACGTAAATTGAAAATCCTTTCTTTAAATGAAAGCTATTATTATTTGAAAACAAATAGTTTTTGTTTCGGAAAAACTTGATTACATTTGCACTAGTTAAAGCCCTTCAAGTATAAAATTTGGGTTAAATTCAAATTCTCAAGACAATACTTCCAAAATGGTTTAAAACCCATGTAAACACATTTATAACTTGTATACCCTTTTAACCATAATTTTTCCGAACATAGAATTCAATTTTCAAATATTGAATTCAAATTCAAATCAAATTTAAAATTTTGAACTTTATCAAATTATTCAAAATAAAATTTTAAAACTCCTTTTCAAAACTTTTCATATTTAACCCAATTACATTTCCAAAATCATTTGGATTCAAAATTCAACATTAAAATTAATTCAAAAATTTATGACTTAACCAATTTCCTCGTGTAATTCATATTTGTATGTGTATTGTGTGGTCTAAGGGTCTTACACAATAATTGTGCAACATCATCAATCTTCACAGATTCAAACACAACAATATTTGATAAGTGGTATAAACTATAACACTAATCTTCATTCGCTGATCACAGATAAATAATATAATTCATTGCACATAAATAAGTTACATCACAGATGAATAAATTACATCACATATGAATAAATTACATTACAATTTACAGCTCAAATTAGAATAATTCATATCACAAAGCATCACATATTAGGGATACCAAGAAATTCAACATTCAATAGAATCCAAACATCCATAAATAAGACCAATTAATTATCTAATTAATTTAAATCAGATTAATTACTAATCCAGGTTAATTAATATCAATCAATTACAAACCATTTTAATTATTTATCCTTTAATCATTTATTAATTAACCTTTGATGATAAATTAATTATCCTTTAATTTTTTTATTAACCTTTAATTATTTTCTTTAATTGATTATTCTTAATTAAATTAATAAATTATTCCGCAATTAATTATCATTCCTTAATCACCTCCATTAATTAGTTAACCTTTAATTAAATAACATTAATAAATTGTCCCTTAATTAATTATCATTTAATTACAAGATTAAGTAATTCTTATTACTTAATTGATAAATCTATAATTATAAAATTAATCAATCTTAATTACTAAATTAATTAATTCTTAATTATAATTAATTTACTTTTAAGTGATTAACTTATAACCCTTAATTATTAATTTATAAATCCTTAATTAATAATTAATTAAATCTATTAACTATACTTAAATTACTTATTAACTTAATTAATCCCAACTCATTAAAACTTTAATTAACCTTAAGGTAAAACATCATCTTTATAAATGACATAATTATCATTAACATTTTAAACATTTTATAATCAACTTCCTTAATTATATCATTTAATTAAGTTTTAAAATGAAAATAATCCTTTACCTTAACAAATTAATTTAACAAATTTTATAATTTCCAAATCAAATGTTAAGAAAACATTTATTATATATATATGTGTGTGTGCGTGTGTGTTTGTATGTATATGTGTGTGTGTGTGTATATATGTATGTATGTATATAAATTTATATCAGCAAAGTTTTTAAACTAAATTATTTACATTTTCAAAATCTTGTTTTAAAACCTTTTTAAAACTGTTTTGAATTCTACTTCGGGGACAACCTGAGCCAAAGCTCCTTTTCCCAAGCCAAAATCAAGTTTTCCCGAGTCATCTGATATTATTAATTTTTTTTCAAACTTGATTTTATCTTAACATTTCAAAACTATTATATATTCATGAGCGACTCGGCAACAATCCCGAGCCAAACATGATTTTTCCCGAGGACCACTTCAAGTTTTCCTTCTTCCTCCCCAAACTTGAAAAAACCCAGACACACCCATAATCATGTGCATGTGCACGAACAACCTGACCACCTCCAGTCGATGCTCCGATCATCGACAGGTCACCCATCCTCCCCTGAGTCCCCTCAACCAACCAGATCCATCGAATCGCCTGAGATTCGAAATCAAGCATGTTTGAACCATGCTGGAACCCAACATAGATTGACTAACCAACTCGTCGACGACGAACCACGCCACCAGAACACCTGCTGGTTCATCCAGAGCACCGCTACGAACCCCGATGTCTTTTCCCATCCTCGCGATAACCTCTGGCCACACCTTGGCGACACATTCGCCTCGCAAAAACACGGCTATCCTGATTAACTGAAAGCCCTACTACACCCATTTTCGACCACCACGACCTATGAGAAACTCAGCCACCATTTTTGCCTTAATCATTCCTCAGCAAGTAACCTACGGTCATAACCCCGAAGTCATCCACTGTGCCGATTGCCAAAAATTGGCGTTAAACCCAAATTTATTCAAACCAGATTATCTCATTAATTCCCAAACAAAAAAATTAATTCACACACCTAAATTCATAATTTTGCTTCAAGAACAAGATTACATAATCAATGTTTTAAATTATCATGTTTGATTTTTACCTATTTCTTTGATTCCCACTGTAAATTTTTAAATTTTGAGTTAAATACTTATTACATGTCCTTGAAACTATTTTTAAGATTTAAAACACATTGCTAGAGACCTTTTTCATATACAAACCCTAGACTTAAATCAAATGGATGGGAAGATAGGATTTTTCTAATAAAATCTGAAGCCTGTACTGTTATAACAAAGATATATATATTTATACAAACATACATATCTTTATATCTACACATTCAAACCACGTGTTCCTCTTTTCTCTAAAAATTTCAACATGCGTCGTTTATAAAAAAAAGAGTTGAAGATAAAATCGAAATTATACATACCTATCTGCTTGTAAAGCGAAATTGTCATCATCTTTTCTAACTTAAATCAAATTCGTTCCCTTCCTCCCTCATTTATAAAATTCAAAAGTATGGCCGATTTAAGGAGAGAAAAACTTCCAAGCTTTAGGAAAGTGTGATAACCCAAATTTTTGGACATCCGTAATAAATTATCAAGCTGAGATAATTAATAGAATATTGACAAATGAATCTGATGATAAATATTTATACTTGGATAGATATTTATTTAGAAATCTTCTAGTATAATTATTTTAAAATTTGCAAAATCATTATTTTCAAACAAATGTAATGTGTGTACATGAGTCAATTTAAATTGAATTTGAACTTGAGGTTTGGAATTCAAAGGGTAATTATATTAGTGTATAATTAAAATTTTAAAATCATCTATTTTAAGTTATATATGTATAAATACTAGAAAGGTATGAATATAAATATAAATTGATCAAAATATTGAGTATTAAAAATCCAATCTATTTCCAAAGATTCATTTTTGAAACTTCAAATCCAAAATCTCTATCTATAATTTATCGATGTAAACCAAGATGTATAAAATATACCCCTTTTTAAATTTGTATATGCTTAAGTATAAACCAAACTAAAGGTATAATACAAAAATCATACTATAAACATTTAATTACATGTATAACCATTAAATAAAAAAGCTTTCAAATTCATCTAAAAATTTGTTAGAAAATGAATAAATACAAATGTTTAATTTTTGGAGCTCACTGATAACATGTGTAATAAGAGTTTAAAGATATCTTGACAAATGTAATTAGTTTGAACAAGTGGCATAATTTGTTTCCATTTTCCTTTAATTTTAATAAATATTAGTTTACACCATATAAGCAACATCTTCTTGCTTCTATTCTCTTTTTTTTTTTATCTTTTCATTTCTATCTCAAGAAAACATAAACATGTATATCTCAAACCAGGGAAAAAATAGCTAAACCCTGTAAACACCTTAACAAAGATCAAAGCCTATAAATGTTTTTCATCTAAATACAAACATTTTTCAGTCAAAACAATGCAAGAAATTCTGAAGCATAGTTTATCAAGCAAGCTAAAAAATTCAACAGTTCAAGTTTCAAATACTAGTTTCTGGCTCTCTATCTTAAGCAGGTGAGTAAACTAAAGTATAAACCATTTTTTTTAAATCTGATAAAAATGATAAATGTTTGAAGTAAGAGTGTGATTCCTGTTTGGAAATGTGCATGCATGTTTGTTTTAGTTTTGGATACATGTTTATATGAATGAATGCTATGAATATATGGGAATACATAAGTGATCATCTCTGTTTAAATTCATAGGTTAAACATAGATTAAAAATCCCAATCTTTCTCACTCTAATCTCTATCAGGTTTAGGAATTCTCACTCTAACTGATGCATGTGATGAGCGTACTTTATAATGTTGTAAAAGAGTTTGCATGAATGATTATTTGGTTTGTGTGTCTGTGTACAATTATAAGATTTATGTTTGTATATTTGGATCAGGAGTCTTACTCTGTTCCTGTAAAAAGGAAGACAAAAAAAGTTTTCAAACTTGTAAAAAAAAAACTACGATCTTCACTTCTATATTCTTTTGTACTTTGCTGATCAAACAAAAATTGCTTATAATAGGAAGCTCTTCAAATTAAAAATAGTTAGGAGTATAAAATTGTTCATGTATCATCTGGAAATAAAAAGAACAGTAAAATTATATATAACATAGAAAAGGCTAAAAATTTAATCATCATAATTCTCTGTTTTATTTATAAAATCTAAATCTCCATCTGGAAACATGATTTTTAAGTGTTGAATCAGAATTTTTAGATCAGGAACAATATAGTTTTGGGGGCGTTGGCCAGAATATGGTTTTAGAACAAATTCAGGTGATTGGGAAATTTCTAGTGGTCGAAGATTTGACTGGGGATAGGGAAAGGTATGGGGATTAGGCAAAAACGGCGGTGAGGTGAATATTTCACCGTGGTGTCGAACGGTGGTCGGATTGAGTTCAGAACCCTAAATTGAGTCAAGCTTGGTAACTGAATCGCTGTTGCCTCACTGTGGTATCGAGTTCAAAGGTACCAAGGGGATGGGTTCATGGATGATCGATGATGGTGCGACGGTGGTGGCACGATGTCTGGAGGTCGGAGATACGAGTTTGAGAGGTTTTGGCATGGTGTTTTGTATCCTGTTCCACCTGAGATGTTCGATTTTGATTTGAAGGGCGTGTTAGTGTTTTGGTGACCTGAGATGGTTGCTGCATCGGGGGTCGATATGCCGGAAGGATCATCGAAGGCCGGAGGTGGCTCTGGTAATGGTTCATGTGCACGAGGAGGATCTTGTGTTAGCAGATTTTGGTCTGTGAGTTTGAGAAGGTTTGCTCGAAGTTGTTGATTGGTGGACTCGAAGCAGAATTTGGGTATGCTTGGGTTTTAGCACGGTAAAAGTTTTTTTTTTGAAAAAAAAACCTGCTATTCTGTTTAAATTTTAAAATAAATTTAAAAGCTGAGTCAAATGAAAGTAAGTTTTTTTTTGTTTATAAGGTTTAAATCTAGTTGTCAAACTGAGTTTAAGTTAAATCTAAGTCTAAAGTAGATTCAAGTTAAATTGAATCTTAGTTTGGAAATAAATGATTTTTCAGATTCAATTTTTTTTAAAAAAAATAACATAAAAGAGTTTAAGAAGTTAAGGTGTATTTTAAATAATTTTTAATTTAAATGGAGTTTGAAATGTAAGGAAAGATTTAAACAAAGATTAAATCAGAATTTTAAATTTGAATTCAAAATGAATTTGAATCTTAGGTTGTGGAATAAGATAAAGTTTATAAATTTAAATAATGTAAATATCCGTGATTAAGGATTAATTAAGAAGCTGTTAAATCGTAATTTATTGATTTATCAATGGTAATTAAGAACTGATGAACTGTTAATTTAGGATGGGTTAACAGTTAATTAAGGATTAATCAAATGGTTAATTAACTTGAGATTAAGGAATAATTAATCTGTAATTAAGTTGTTAATTAATAATTAAAAATTAGGTTTATTAGTTAATTATCATGAGATAATTAATTAGTTAATTGATGGTTAATTAATTAATTATAAAGTAATTATGGCTAATTAATTTGTATTAAGAGATAACTGATTAATAATTATGGTTATTAATCGATAGTTGATGAATAATTAATCAATTAATTAAAGGTTAATGAAAGTAATTAAGGATTAATTACTTTGTATTAAAAGGATATTAAGTAATAATTAAGGATTATTAATTGATAAATAAAGGATAATTAATCTGGGATTAGGGATTGATAAATTGATTGATTTAGTTAATCAAGGATGTGATTAATTAATTAAGGTTAGTAATTAATTAATGATCGTATAAAGCAAGATTAAGTGATTAATTCTTAAGGAATTAATTTAATTTAAGTAATTAAATTAATTATAATATGAATGGATAATGCTTGCTTATGGATAATTGGTTGTTGAATGTCTGAATTCTGATGATATCTATTGAATTGATATCTATTAAAGATTAATTACCGTATTGGGTTAAGGATAATTAGTTTGTGAAATTAATTAAGGATTAATTAATTAAATGTAATTAAAGGATAAATAGAATAATATTGGAAGCCTTTATTAGTTATTATCCCTAGTAGGTGGTTCGTGATGCTATGTGATATGATATGTTTGATTTAAACTGTGAAGGTGTGGTTATCTATTGATGATGAATTATTGTGACATCATGTATTAAAAGTGGAGTTGTATTTTCACGTGAATAATTTAAGTTGAGTTGGCAATGGTTTCGAAGAGACCGGAGTTGGGTATTAATGAATACCCGAAGCAACTTCGATTCTTATAATTTGAAATGTGAAACTAATAGGTTGAAGTGTAATGACTTAAGTAAATTGAACCATTTAAATCTAAGTTTTGGCACTTAGAAATTAATGTGTGAAATGGTTGATGTCTATAATAACTTATGAAGAGTAAGCCGATATAAGTTACCCCGGGTTTATATAAGTGTATGCTTTTGTATTCTATGTTAGATCGGTTTACTCACGCTGGTTTCCACCTTGACCTGGTTGTTACTTTGATGTAATGCTCGGGTCAGACCGAGTATTGCAGATTTTCAGGTAAGGACGTTCTGGAGCTCGGGAGGAGAGCTAGATGGCAGGAGCGTATGGAGAGGATTCTGATATAGTATTTTTGTTATCTGGACGAGTTGTTAAACTATCCAGTTTGTATGGGATATTGTAACTTTGATGTAAAAATGTAATGTAAAGATACAGTTCTTCTTTGTAAACTGTTATTTTATTTGCTATTATATTTTATCCGCTGCGAATGTGAGATTCTGAGTTTGAGTTTTTTGTTTCTTCTTCTTTCTCTTTCTTCTTTTCACTAACTATCGGGAAATTTTGAGATCGAAATTTTCGGGTCGTTACATTTGGTATCAAAGCCGAAGGTTAAGCGAGAACCTTGGCTCTAGTGGGAATACTCATTAAGGATAGGATCAATGGTACCCTAGAATGAGTTGAGTGTATAAATATGAGAGAGCGTACTTGTTATTTTCTTATACAAAGGTTTTTAAATGATTTCAAAAGTAAATGAACTTTATATAAGAAATAGATTATCTATTATATTAAGGAAATTGGTTGTAGTATTAATTAAATTAAAAGTAATAGTAAGAATTAAGTGGTAATAGAATTACTACCAAATTGAAATTAAATTAAAGACAAGTTTGAAATGGATTCAAACTGAAATTAAATCTTGAAATTGGGAAAGGTTTCAGGATAAGGATAATCAATTAACTTATGTAATTAATTAAACTTTATTTAATGAGATTAATTAATTGATAACAACTGGAATTAGTATATAAGAGGGAGTTACTTAATGAAGTAACTAGAGGTAAGTAATTTAAGGGACAATTACTTAATGAAGGTAATTAAGTAATAAGTTAATTACCGAATGTGATTAATTAATGATGTAATTAATTTAAAGAAATAACAAATAATATTATTTAATGCATTTGAATGAAATAGTCCTATTTCAGACAAGAGTTGTTTGAAAATTTAAAAAGAAATTTGTTTTGAATTAAAACCAAAGGTGGTTTAAAATTTTAAAGTATAACTTGGTATGTAAAAGAAATTAATATGTATACATGTGGATATACATAATATCAAAGGTGGTTGGAAATAAACTCTAATTGGTGAGTTTTGAGTTTGGAATAAGATGTGATACCCAAGATGATAAGTTTTTGAACTTAATAAGTGGGATGATTATTTATGGAAGTTCAAAATTGGGTAAGGTTGACTGGATTAAGTGAATTGAGTTTAACTTGGGGAAAAGTTAAATGGTTGATTTAAGATGAAAATTCTAGAAATTTGAGCTCAGAAATTAAACTGTTTAAACTTTAAAGGTAAATTGATTTAAAGGAATTAAATCAACATTTAAAGTATTAACTCGAATTTATATAATTCGAGATGGTTTAAATTTGGAATTTGAATTGAAATTGGTTCAAATTGAATTTGATTTAAATTAATTGAAATAGTGATTGAAGATGTATAAGTATAAGATTCAAATGGAAAATTTGAATTGGATTGATTTGAATAATTTGGAATTGTAATTAAAGTTGAATAATTTTAATTTCAAATGGAATTTGAATGGAATTTGGGAGGAAGTTAAGAATAAATCAACTTGATTTGGAAATGGAGTTTAAAATTAGAATTAATTCAAATTGGAGTTGAAATAAATTGAAATTGGAACTAGTTCAATTGAAATTTGTTTGAATTAGTAGAATTTGAGATCAAGGTTGAATAAAGTTAAATTTTGGAAAGAAACCGAGGTTAATTCAACTTGAATTGGGAATAAATCAAGTCCAATGGAAGTTGGAGTTATTTAAGTTGGAATTGGGTCAATTTAAATGGAAGAGGAAATTTAAATTGAATTGATAAGAATGGAGATTGGGAAGTGAACAATTTTGACTCTGGACTATTTTGTTTTAATATAAACCTATTTTTCCAAGTTGTTTATTATTTGTACAACCTTTCTTTTAAAAAGCCAAACTATCTTATGCTTGTTTTACAATTATTTTTTGAACTGATTAACAATTTTCCAAGTGTTTTATAAACTAATTACTATATTTCAACTATTTTACAAAACTAATTACTATCTTATTATTATTTTGCAATTATCTAAAATTCCTATAATTATTTTAACTATTTTACACCTATTTTACAAACTAGTAATTATTTTCCAACTACTTATCTATTTAAAAATTTTCAAGCTATTTTCTAAATAAACTGGTCAGAATTCAAACTGTGAATAGAAATGGAATTAATTTGGCTAATAACGAATAAAGATAAATACGTAGGGTGTACGTATGTTATTCTATTCGCATAGTGATTTGACCCAGATTCGAGCATAGAATTTCGAGATAGTTATATCGATCCGAGTGGGATTTTTCACTCGATTTTCAACGGCGAACCTGGATATGGATTGTTTATTGGTTCTGAGTATTCTCTATCATAGTCAGGCTATGCAAGGAGAATGACGGTTTCTGATCAAGAAACCAGATCTGTGTCCGCACTAGGAAGTCGGGTGGATGATATTAGTTCGGAAGTGGAATTGTGTGATCGAGTGAGCGATCAGATTGGTATAGCATACGAATGATACGTGTACATCGTACGGATTTGAATGAAATTGATATTGAAAAGAGTAATCAAATTTGAATATTTGATTTGAGTAAACAAAGTAAATATCTTTGTTTTATAAAACAAAACTCCCCTTGTTGAATCTTTTTCCAGAAGAAAAGGGTTTTTGAAAATGTTTGAAGTATAAAAGGAGTTTTATACAGGTTTGAAATGTTCCAAAGTTTTAAAAATAATATATATCTTTATATATATATATATATATATATATATATATATATATATATATATATGCACAATGGATCTGATGAGGATTTTGAAAAAAAGGTTTTGGGAACCTTTGAATTTGGAAAGGCTTTTGATTTTTGGGTAAAATCAATATTGAATTAGGAAAGCCTAGTTGAGAATTATCGGTTTTGGAATAATCAATTTTGTGTAAAGAAGCTTTGTATGAGATCATACTAGGTGTATGATTTAAAGATACCATATATAGTATAAAATGTTTTGATGATGGCTCTGGGAAAAAGGCGCTCCCTTGGAATGGACTTCTCAGGAGTACCACCGGGTGGTACTGCCTTGAGCCCCAAGGGGGGTTCTAAAGTTGATCCTGTGAGGAGTCCGGACAAACTAGTTCCTGAGGATTATTGGGTAGCGAAAGTCGAGGGCGTTGATGCCTACAGGGGCATTTGGGTTATGTTGTGACGACAGTGTAACTCAATGTCACTGCGATCTACTGTGGGGACCATAGCGAAAATCGTGTGAAGGATGAGTGCCAACGGTCTACACTTGATTTTGCCGGGAAGGCAACGCAACATCGGTAGACTGCGATCTATGGTCACGTGGAGAGGAGAAGTTTCATTCTTTTGGCAGCGAAATTCGAGGGCGCTGATGCCTACAGTTATATGGGTTTTTGGCTGTGATAACTATGTAACCCCAGTTGTAGCTGCGATCTGTAGCGGGTTCATGGTGTAATCGAGGGGCACGGAGGCCTACAGTTATCTATGGATTTTGTCGGGATGGCAACGTAAACATTAGGTTAACTGCGACCATCGATGGGGGTGATGATTTCCAGAGCATTCTCACAAAAAATATATCCTCTTTTTTCAAAAACTGTTTTCTATATTTTCAATAAAAAAATTTCAAAATATTTTCACTGGATATTGAAAACGGGTCTGCTAAGTACTTGTAGATTTTCAGTCTTACGCCTGATCAACGTATGACCGAATTTCTATGAGAACAAGGATGGACTGGTTGAGATATCAAGTTATAAAAAGTATTTTTATAAAACCATTTTATAATATTATGTAGATTTTATAAGTGTTTAAAAGTGTTTCAAAAAAAAATTCAAAAAATAAATATTTTAATTCTGGCTTCGTTTCTTTTCGAGGACGAAAAGATTCTAAGGGGGGAGGAATGTGATAACCTATATTTTTGGACATCCGTAATTAATTATCAAGCTGGGATAATTAATAGAATATTGACAAATGAATCTGATGATAAATATTTATACTTGGATAGATATTTATTTAGAAATCTTCTAGTATAATTATTTTAAAATTTGCAAAATCATTATTTTCAAACAAATGTAATTTGTTTACATGAGTCAATTTAAATTGAATTTGAACTTGAGGTTTGGAATCCAAAGGATAATTATATTAGTGTATAATTAAAATTTTAAAATCATCTCTTTTAAGTTATATATGTGTAAATACTAGAAAGGTATGAATATAAATATAAATTGATCAAAATATTGAGTATTAAAAATCCGATCTATTTCTAAAGATTCATTTTTGAAACTTCAAATCCAAAATCTCTATCAATAATTTATCGATGTAAACTAAGATGTATAAAATATACCCCTTTTTAAATTTGTATATGCTTAAGTATAAACCAAACTAAAGGTATAATACAAAAATCATACTATAAACATTTAATTACATGTATAACCATTAAATACAAAAGCTTTCAAATTCATTTAAAAATTTGTTAGAAAATGAATAAATACAAATGTTTAATTTTTGAAGCTCATTGATAACATGTGTAATAAGAGTTTAAAGATATCTTGACAAATGTAATTAGTTTGAACAAGTGGCATAATTTGTTTCCATTTTCCTTTAATTTTAATAAATATTAGTTTACACCATATAAGCAACATCTTCTTGCTTATATTCTCTTTTTTTTATCTTTTCATTTCTATCTCAAGAAAAAAAAACCTATATATCTCAAACCAGGGAAAAATAGCTAAACCATGCAAACACCTTAACAAAGATCAAAGCCTGTAAATGTTTTTCATCAAAATACAAACATTTTTCAATCAAAATAATGCAAGAAATTCTGAAGCATAGTTTATCAAGCAAGCTAGGAAATTCAACAGTTCAAGTTTCAAATATTAGTTTCTGGCTCTCTATCTTAAGCAGGTGAGTAAACTAAAGTATAAACATTTTTTTTTAAAATCTGATAAAAATGATAAATGTTTGAAGTAAGAGTGTGATGCCTGTTTGGAAATGTGCATGCATGTTTGTTTTAGTTTTGGATACATGTTGATATGAATGAATGCTGTGAATATATGGGAATACATAAGTGATCATCTCTGTTAAAATTCAGAGGTTAAACACATATTAAAAATCCCAATCTTTCTCACTCTAATCTCTATCAGGTTTAGGAATTCTCACTCTAACTGATGCATGTGATGAGGGTACTTTATAATGTTGTAAAAGAGTTTGCATGAACGAATATTTGGTTTGCGCGTCTGTGTATAATTTTAAGATTTATGTTTGTATATTTGGATTAGGAGTCTTACTCTGTTCCTGTAAAAAGGAAAAAAAAAGTTTTCAAATCTGTAAAATAAATACCAAGATCTTCACTTCTATCTTCTTTTGGACTTTGCTGATCAAACAAAAATTGCTTATAATGGGAAGCTCTTCAAATTAAAAATAGTTAGGAGTATAAAATTGTTCATGTATCATCTGGAAATCAAAAGAACAGTAAAAATATATATAACATAGAACAGGCTAAAAATTTAATCATCATAATTCTCTGTTTTATTTATAAAATCTAAATCTCCATCTGGAAACATGATTTTTAAGTGTTGAATCAGAATTTTTAGATCAGGAACAAGATAGTTTTGGGGGAATTGGCCAAAATATGGTTTTAGAACAAATTCAGGTGATTGGGAAATTTCTAGTGGTCGAAGATTTGACTGGGGATAGGGAAAGGTATGGGGATTAGGAAAAAAATGGCGGTGAGGTGAATATTTCACCGTGGTGTCGAACGGTGGTCGGATTGAGTTCAAAACCCTAAATTGAGTGAAGCTTGATAACTAAATCACTGTTGCCTCACTATGGCATCGAGTTCGAAGGTACCAAGGGGATGGGTTCGTGGATGATCGGAGATGGTGCGACGGTGGTGGCACGATGTCTGGAGGTCGGAGATACGAGTTCATGAGGTTTTGGCCATGGTGTTTTGTATCCTGTTCCACCTGAGATGTTCGATTTTGATTTGAAGGGCGTGTTAGTGTTTTGATGACCTAAGATGGTTGCTGCATCGGGGGTCGATATGCCGGAAGGATCATCGAAGGCCGGAGGTGGCTCTGGTAATGGTGCATGTGCACGAGGAGGATCTTGTGTTAGCAGATTTTGGTCTGTGAGTTTGAGTTGGTTTGCTCGAAGTTGTTGGTTGGTGGACTCGAAGCAGAATTTGGGTAGGCTAGGGTTTTAGCATGGTAACAGTTTTTTTTTTTAAAACAGAACCTGCTATTCTGTTTAAATTTTAGAATAAATTTAAAAGCTAAGTTAAATGAAAGTAAGTTTTTTTTATAAGGTTTAAATCTAGTTGTCAAACCGAGTTTAAGTTAAATCTAAGTCTAAAGTAGATTCAAAATAAATTGAATCTTAGTTTGGAAATAAATGAGTTTTCAGATTCAATTTTTTTTTTAAATAACATAAAAGAGTTTAAGAAGTTAAGGTGTATTTTAAAATTTTTTTAATTTAATGGAGTTTGAAATGTAAGGAAAGATTTAAACAAAGATTAAATCAGAATTTTAAATTTGAATTCAAAATGAATTTGAATCTTAGGTTGTGGAATAAGATAAAGTTTATAAATTTAAATATTGTAAATATCCGTGATTAAGGATTAATTAAGAAGCTGCTAAATGGTAATTTATTAATTAATCAATGGTAATTAAGAACCGATGAACTGTTAATTTAGGATGGGTTAACAGTTAATTAAGGATTAATCAAATGGTTAATTAACTTGAGATTAAGGAATAATTAATCTGTAATTAAGTTGTTAATTAATAATTAATAATTAGGTTTATTAGTTAATTATCATGAGATAATTAATTAGTTAATTGATGGTTAATTAATTAATTATAAAGTAATTATGGCTAATTAATTTGTATTAAGAGATAACTGATTAATAATTATGGTTATTAATCGATAGTTGATGAATAATTAATCAGTTAATTAAAGGTTAATGAAAGTAATTAAGGATTAATTACTTTGTATTAAAAGGAGATTAAGTAATAATTAAGGATTATTAATTGATAAATAAAGGATAATTAATCTGGGATTAGGGATTGATAAATTGATTGATTTAGTTAATCAAGGATGTGATTAATTAATTAAGGTTAGTAATTAATTAATGATCGTATAAAGCAAGATTAAGTGATTAATTCTTAAGGAATTAATTTAATTTAAGTAATTAAATTAATTATAATATGAATGGATAATGCTTGCTTATGGATAATTAGTTGTTGAATGTCTGAATTCTGATGATATCTATTGAATTGATATCTATTAAAGATTAATTACCGTATTGGGTTAAGGATAATTAGTTTGTGAAATTAATTAAGGATTAATTAATTAAATGTAATTAAAGGACAAATAGAATAATACTGGAAGCCTTTATTAGTTATTATCCCTAATAGGTGGTTCGTGATGCTATGTGATATGATATGTTTGATTTAAACTGTGAAGGTGTTGTTTTATATTGATGATGAATTATTGTGACATCCTGTATTAAAAGTAGAGTTGTATTTTCACTTGAATAATTTAAGTTGAGTTGGCAATGGTTTCGAAGAGACCGGAGTTGGGTATTAATGAATACCCGAAGCCACTTCGATTCTTATAATTTGAAATGTGAAACTAATAGGCTGAAGTGTAATGACTTAAATAAATTGAACCATTTAAATCCAAGTTTTGGCACTTAGAAATTAATGTGTGAAATGGTTGATGTCCATAATAAATTATGAAGAGTAAGCCAATATAAGTTACCCCGGGTTTATATAAGTGTATGCTTTTGTATTCTATGTTAGATGTGCTTACTCACGCTGGCTTTCAGCCCGACCCGGGTGTTACTTTGATGTAATGCTCGGGTCAAACCGAGTATTGCAGATTTTCAGGTAAGGACGTTCTGGAGCTTAGAAGGAGAGCTAGATGGCAGGAGCGTATGGAGTGGATTCTGATATAGTATTTTTGTTATCTGGATGAGTTGTTAAACTATCCAATTTGTATGGGATATTGTAACTCTGATGTAAAAATGTAATGTAAAGAAACAGTTCTTCTTTGTAAACTGTTATTTTATTTGCTATTATATTTTATCCGCTGCGAATGTGAGATTCTGAGTTTGAGTTTTCTATTTCTTCTTCTTTCTCTTTCTTCTTTTCACTAACTATTGAGAAATTTCGGGATCGAAATTTTTGGGTCGTTACAGAAATTGAAGTCGAATCGAATTTTTCGAGATCGGTTGGAGGCGCGACTTTTCATTGATCTCAAACTAGAAGAAAAGGGGATGCGATCACTTTTAGCCTTGCGAGTTCGAGGGGTGGCCGCTAGCTTGTGTTCAAGCTCGTGGATTTAGCCCACGCGAGCGCTTCGGTGACAATTGACTGGAGGTGGCGGCGTGTGAGACTAAGATCACAAGATCGTTCGAGCAGATAGAGAAGCAACGTTGAAGACAGGGTCATGATTCTAGATGGGGTTTGTAGGCGATTGTCGCGATGTCAGCGAGCGTGGTGAAGCATGGTCGGCGAGGTGTAGTTTTGCCGAGCCTGGATTCGAAATTTGTCTATAAGTACAAAATAATTTATTCATTTTTATTTTTATTAAAATTGATGTGTGTGTGTGTGTATGAATATATATGTTAGGTAATGAAATATAATAATTAGGCATATGAATGCAGATTCCCGAATTTACATATACACAGATTTAAAAAAAATGTTGATTTCGAAAGATAAAAATAAAAAGGCAGATCTGTTCATTTTATGTATATATAAAGGAAAGTAAACCATATATATACTTTTAGATAAGACTTTAGAAAATATATATAGGGATATTAAAAATGTTTGAACGTTATATAGATAAATTAAATTTTTATGAAATCTATTAGCTTATGTTATAAATTATATATATAGTTTCAAGTGAAAAATAAATAAAAAATATATATATATACACATGCACCTTTCAATTCTAACATAAAATTTTAAGGTTATTTATTTTGTTTATTAGCTTATTTAAAATTTATTTTACTCACTAAAAATAATTTGTAAAAGAAAATCTGTTAGAGATTTAATTCATTAGATAAAATGATTTACTAAAGGAAATGTAGTTTAAAATTTAATTTTTAAATAAATTTATTAAAGGAGAAATTGGTTTTAAAAAAACTTATTAGTTAATTAAACTATTAAACGGTAATTGATTATTCGATTTGTTCAAATATTAATAAAATCGTATAGTTATTTATACAAGGTCAAAATCTGAAAGAAAACAAGCTGGAATGGAATTGGATTGCAAAATAAAAAGCAAAGGTGAGATCTTCTCACTCACTTGGTTTGGTAGTTTAATTTAAATAGTTAAATTTAAATTTTTGGATGTGCTTGGATAAATGATGATTTATCTGTTGGTTGTTATTATATATAGTATTATATATATATATATATATATATATATATATATATATATTAGAGTGATTGATTTCCCGCATTATATAGCGGATGAGACCCTAAGCGCTGCATAATAGCGAATGATATGATATAATCCCATATACCGCAATATTCCACTTCGAAGTGGAATTGGTATTTAATTGATGTGCTAACATCTGTGGATGTAGGGAAACAGGTTGGAGGGATCCAACTGGATTCCTCACATTATTGAATTTATTTTTACATGTTGTGATATGATAATCTATGAATGATTATATTGGTGTGAATGATTATATTGGCGATTGAAATTTATTGAAGGCTATAGTTTAGCCGAATATATTTTTGGTATCGTAGGATACCAGAAATATAAAACTGGATTTTTGGAAATTAAAGTAGAATGTTTTAAATAAATTCATTTTAGAGCATTGAATAAATTCGAAAGAAGTAATTTTAAAAGGGTGAAGATTGATTTTTGAAATCCTATCGAATAAATTCTAAGTATAGGGAAAATATTTTTATAAATGGAAATAAATGGACTTTAACTATTGTTGTTTAAAAGTTAAAGGATTTATTTTAAAATTCATATTTTAAAATCTAAATGAAGGCGTGGATATTGGATTAATGATTTTTGAAATAAATTTGGATAAATAAAGGAATAATTTATAAATGAAAATGAATTTTTGGAAATCAACATGGAATTTGATTTGGTGTTTGAAATAAATTTAGAAATTAGTTTGGAATTTGATTTGGTGTTTGAATTAAATTTAGATATCAATTTAGAATTTGATTTGGTGCTTGAAATGAATTTAGAAATCAATTTGGAATTTGATTTGGTGTTTGAAATAATTTTGGAAATAAATTTGGAATTTGATTTGGTGTTTGAAAGTGAATATTAGGAAACAATTTGAAAATCGTATATCAACGGATATTTGGAAATTTAAATTCACAACGGTAATTTATAAAGAAAAGGGAAATTTGTTTTTAAAAATAAATATTGGTTTATTTTTAAAAAGTAGGGTAAGAAATTTACGAATTTGCAACGTAAATTAAAACAAATCATGAAGGATTTATTAATTGATTTAAATGGACCATTTTGAAATGGAAACTGTATTTTTCCCTGGAAAGCCGAATATGTTTTCAAAGTAGCTTGTAACGACCCGTATTTTACGTGTCGATATATCGTAGAATTTTAGGTCATTAGTGTTGATAAGTCGTCCTTAACCTAAGTCGTAGGGGAGGATAACTCGTATGTTGTTTGAGTCGCGAGGAAGTTAGATTGGAAAGTTAACTCGAGTTAGTGTTGGAGCGAGTTAACAGGTTAGTGGTCTTCGCGAGTTACGAGTTAATGAGTTAGATAGCGACTTAGGGGATGGATGAGTTAGTGGGGTTGACGACCTAAGGGGTTAGGTCGTTTGGATGATTAGGTCGTTGAGGAGTGATGAGCGACCTAATGTGTTAACGAGTTAGTATGTTGAGTCGTTAGCAAGTTAGGAAGTATGGCCGAGTCAAGGAAGCTGCCGAGTTAGCGAGTTACGACTCAAGGCTGGGACGAGTGAGTAGATATGACCGGGTTAAGGTTTTGACCGACCTAAGTAAGTTAGCGACTTATAGGGTTTTGCCGAGTTAAGGACCAGCGACTCGAGGTCTCCACCGATCTAAGGGCTAACGAGTTTGTGTTAGGAGATAGGTCGTGAACGACCTATAGGGGTAACGACCTATGTTAGGTCGTTGAGCGACCTTAGGGTTAGTGTTAGGTCGCTAGGTAAGATAGGTCGTATCTCGTAACTCGTTTACGAGTTAGTAGTGATAGTTAGGTCGCAAGGGAGGATAGGTCGGCAGGCTTGATGAGTCGTGTCTCGTGTGCTTTGATAAGTCGTAGTATGATAGGTCGGCTTTGCTGATGAGTCGTTGGGGGCTTAGGTCGTTGTGTCGCGTGTGGGTTAGGTCGGAGATTTCTTAGGTCGGCAACGACCTAAAACCGAGAACGACCTAAGGTGTGATCTGCCTATAAATAGAGGGCTTTGGCTCACTTTTTCGCACCGGTTTTTGAAGCAACGAAGTGCTGCCATTTTGAGAGCTCGACTACAACATTTCTTCATCTTCTTTTCTCCACTCTAATCTAGTTCTAACACCCATCCAAGATCGAAGATCAAGATCGAAGATCCAAGAGCCAAAGTTGAAGATCTTCATCCAACAAAGCTAGGTTCCATCGTTTCAAGCGAGAATTCGACGAATCAAGCTTGAATCCTTGCTGTCCAGATCTGAAGTTGATAGTTTTTGAAGTGTTTGGGTGATTTGGTGAGTGGTGGTTATCTCTCACGCAGATCCAAAGGAGTATATTGGATTGGTGATTTGTTGGAGTGTTGTAGATAGTGATTTCATACATTTTCCTTAGATCCAAGTGTAGATCCATTACTTATGAAGATGTTTACTTATGCAAGTTCATTCATCAAGTTGTAGAGACAAAACCCATGATTTATATTTGTTAGATCTATGCTAGAAACCCATGATTCATGTATGTTATATCTATGCTCATTTATTTACGAAATTGCCATTGTAGTTATAAATGCCTACTTAGACCATATTTGATTACTTGATTGCTTAAGCTAATGATTGATTTGATTGATTGCTATATATGTTAGTTGATTGATAGTTAGATCTAGACAAGGTGGTCGAAGATGATTCAAAAGCTAAGTGGAAAGGCTCTTGAATGGTGAAAGATGCTTGTGGCATATGAAGCGGATGTTGAAGCTCATATGTATGGATTAGATGATGTTGAGATGGACTTTACCATAATGCGAGGGGGCAAAGTATGGTATTGAGATGGACTTTGCCATGATGCGAGGAGGCAAAGTATGATGATGAGATGGGACGGGTCATGATGACGTTCCAAGCACGGGCTGCGACGACGTGCGAAGCTATGTTGATAACTCGGTGATGTGATCCGGGTTGATGATAATGGTTAGCTTGAGAGGCGCTTGAGCTAGTATGAAAATAGTCGTCAAGGAGGATGACTAGGAGGCTGAGATCTCATCGTTGTTGAAGGTTCTAGCATGCTCAAAGCAAGAGAACGTTGGAACGGGCTGCGACGACGTTCCAAGCACGGGCTGCGACGACGTGCTAGTACTCTGGGCAGTTGCGAAAATTCCTAGGCACGGGCTGCGACGACGTGCGGAGTTATGTCTAGAACCGGGGTTACCATTAGCCCTTGACAGATGGTCGTTCAACTAACGATGAAATCAAGGCAATGATAACAGTGATAGCCAGAGTCATGGATGTTTTGGACGTTTGATTGTATCATCATTCGGTCTCAAGAGCGGTGTTTTCTGGGTGCTTATCTGATCTTGGTTTAGGCCTTGGGGGTTTGTATTTGGAAAACATCGACCTTGACTCGAGTGATTATTGCTTTACTTTAATTGCTTGCTATGTTATGCTTGCTTCTCCTTAATGTGTGTCTGGGGGCTATCACTGTAGAAAGAGGCGGAGTGGGATGGTTTGGTTCCTATTCCTTTTATCCCTTATGCTCTTTTGGTATGTTTGATAGTTGATTTACTGCTCACTAAGACTATGTCTGACTAAAGGTTTTATGTCTCCTCTTATTACCTTGGGTTGTTCATCCATGTTGGGATTGGCAGACTAGGTAGCAGGTGACAGGTGCTGTTCTTGGAGATCTACGCTGATGATGACGAAGACGAGCAGGAGGCTTTTGCATATTATTCCATATTATATGTACTGGGTGTTCCGCTGCTGTATTTGTTTGAGTGTTATGTAGTGAGGCTTTGATGTATGGATGATTCATATGTTTGTATAAAACTATTATGATGCTTATATGATGATGTCCTGTTCTATGGAGCTTCACTATATTATATTTCTCTATTGTATTTTATCCATGCGCTGTGAGTTGTACGAAAGATTCTGCGATGTTTATTCTACCTTCACGGTCACCCATGGCTGCCTGGCACACCTTCAGCGCACCATTCCCTTGTTTCCGTGCGGGAGTCATGGGCGGTCGTCACATTTGGTATCAGAGCTTTGGTTAATCGATTTTAGCCAACGCTCGCTGACGTAACTACGTAAGAGAGACGTAATTGTATTTTGATGGATGATTACTATATATAATATAGTGGTTTAGATGGATTTGAACTCCTTATGTAGTTGTTCGTCAAGGTGTTCTAATCAGTCCTTTTTGTAGATACTAAGGATGAGTCGAAGAGGGAGACCAGCTGCCGGGGAAGGTCGTGCTGCTGATGGAGTTGCTGATTATGGAGCTATGTTCGAAGCGATGATGACTTCGATCATGAGAAGGATACCAACTCCAGGGTCAGCGGTAGATGTTGGAATTCAAGTTCAAGCTCCAAAGCCAGTGGATTTTGCTAAGCTTTGTAAGGACTATACTTCTCTTGGAGGAAAGGTTTTCTTGGGAACGGAATCGACCATTGAAGTGCAGAGATGGATAGATGCTTGTAGAAGGATTTTTTGTGACTTGGGAATTGAGGATGCAACTAAGAGGAAGCTCGCATCAAGGCAACTTCAAGGGAGAGCTTCGGATTGGTGGAATTCTATCACCATTGATACTCCAGAAGAAGAGATTACTTGGGAGCAATTCCAAGTTAGATTTGAAGCTAAGTTCATCTCTACGGCTCAGAAATCTGTCTTGTTTAAAAAGTTTGTGGAGCTCAAGCAAGGTGGAAGACCCGTTCTTGAGTATGTTTCTGAGTTTGAAGCTTTGCCCAAGTATGCCAGATCGTATATTGATTCTCCCTATCAGAAGAATGAGAAGTTTGTGACCGGTTTGGATGCTTATCTTGGAAGACAGTTGGTGGATCATCTGGACGATCCGTTTGGGAAGCTTGTGGAGAAAGCTCTCAGGCATGAGAATTTGTTTCCTAGGGAGAGTTCTGTTGTTGTTGTAACCAAGGAAGGGTTTAAGCCACAGAAGGGTGGAAACAAGAAGAGGAAGCAACAGCAACAGAAGGGTAAGGATGGCCAGAAGAAGCCGAGGGGCGAAATGACTTGCTATAATTGCCAGCAGAAGGGCCATCTCTCCAAGGATTGTAGGAATCCAAAGGCGCCGGCGAAATGCCACAACTGTGACAAGCCAGGGCATTTCAGGAAAGATTGTCCAGAACCGAGGAAGGACAGGCAGATTGTGCAAGCATGTGCTTTGGGAGCTGTGCCATCATTTTCAAAAGCTCTCACTGCTGAAGAGAAGGGGAAGAGTGTGGTGGTTCAAGGTACTCTTTCCATTTGTGGTGTTCCAGTTAGAGTGTTGTTTGATACTGGAGCGTCTCATTCTTTTGTTTGTGATGATTTGGTAGGCCGGTTAGGTTTGAAACCGGATATTGTTGATAGGCCATTGGTTGTGACTAATCCAGTTGGGGGTTCGTCATGTTTGTGTATGATATGTCGTGGTCTAGTTGTGTTGAGTCATGATTGCTCGTTTGTTTGTGATTGCTTTGTTCTGAACTTTGCAGGGTTCGGAATTATTTTGGGTATGGACTGGCTTAGGAAGTATGCGGCAAGGATTGATTGTGAGAGGCTGGAGGTGACAGTCGGGAATGTGGAAGAGCGAAAGGTTGTGATACAATGTAAGCATGAAGAAGGCGTCTTCATGAGCTTCATGTATTCGCTGGTTGTTCCACCGGATAGACTGTCATCGGTGCCTATTGTGGATGGATTTGAGGACGTCTTTGACGAGGTCAAAGGGTTACCGCCGCATAGGGAGATCGAGTTTTGTATCGATCTAGTTGAGGGAGCCAGACCTGTTGTGATGCCTCTTAGGCGGATGGCGCCTAGGGAGCAGCAAGAGTTGAAGGTGCAAGTTGATGACCTTTTACAGAAAGGATTCATTCGGCGTAGTGTGTCCGAATGGGGTGCACCAGTTGTGTTCGCAACCAAAGCAGATGGATCGTTGAGGTTGTGTGTGGATTATCGTGAGCTGAATAAGGTGACTAAGAAGAACAAGTATCCATTGCCGAGGATAGATGACTTGTTTGATCAGCTTCACAAGGCTAAGGTGTTCTCTCAGATGGATTTGGCAACGGGATTTCACCAGTTGAGAGTGGCTAAGGATAGTGTGCCGAAGACTGCTTTCAGGACACCATCGGGTTTTTATGAGTGGCTGGTGATGCCGTTTGGATTGACTAACGCACCAACATATTTTGTGGATCTTATGAATAGAGTGTTCAGAGATCAGTTGAACAAGTTCGTACTTGTGTTCGTGGATGATATTCTGATTTATTCCAGAACTGAAGAAGAACACGAGACGCACTTGCGTATTGTTTTGGAAATCTTACGGAAACATCAACTGAAGCTAAGTTTTCGAAATGTCACTTCTGGAAGAGTGAAGTGAGATTCTTAGGCCATGTTATTTCTGGAAATGGAATAGCGGTTGATCCCGCTAAGGTGGCAGCGATCCAGGATTGGGTTAGACCTAAGAATGCATCTGATGTGAGAAGTTTTCTTGGATTATCAGGATATTATCGTCGGTTTATCAAAGACTTTTCCAAGATAGCTGCACCATTAACAGGATTGACGAAAAAGAATCAGGTATTCAGTTGGGATGCGAAGTGTGAGCAAGCTTTTGGAATCCTAAAAGAGCGACTGACGAGTGCTCCTGTTTTGACTATTCCAAGTGGGAATGATGAGATGGTGGTTTACACCGATGCATGTGGTACTGGACTTGGAGCAGTGCTAATGCAAAAGGATAGAGTTGTTGCGTATGCAAGTCGACAACTAAAGCCGCATGAAAGGAATTACCCGACTCATGATTTGGAGTTGGCGGCGATTGTGTTTGCTCTGAAGATGTGGAGACATTATCTATTGGGAGTTCGATTCGAGTTATTTACGGATCATAAGTCGTTGAAGTATCTTTTCTCCCAAAAGGATTTGAATCTTCGGCAGCAACGATGGCTAGAGTTTTTAGCATCATATGATTTTGGTATAGCCTATACTCCGGGAAAAGGTAACGCAGTAGCTGATGCGTTAAGTCGAAGACATGCAGGATTGGGAGCCATGTTTTCGGAATGGAAGAGTCTCGAGTTTTTAGCTAGATTTGACTTCAGGCCCAGATGTGAATTGGAACCTGAAATGTTGGCAAACTTATCGATAAGGCCTACTCTTGTGGAAAGAATTGGCGAGAGCCAAAAGAGAGACGATAAGCTTGTCAAGATTATCCGTGATTTGGAATCTGGATTGGACCCAGAGAAGGATAAAAGATTCGAAGTCGATCGAGAGGGTTGGCTTCGTAAGCAAGGATGACTAGTTGTTCCCGATATCGATGAGTTGAGAGATGAAGTTTTGAAGGAAAGTCATCACTCGAAGTTGACAATTCATCCAGGAGGAAATAAGATGTATCGGGACATGAAGAGAACCTATTACTGGGAAGGTATGAAGAAGGATGTTGGAAATTTTATTTCCAAGTGCATGAACTGTCAGTTGGTAAAAGCTGAACAGAAGAAGCCCAGTGGATTGCTTCAGCCGTTAGAAGTTCCTACATGGAAGTGGGAGCAAATATCGATGGATTTTATCGATGGTCTACCTAGGACAAGAGCGGGAAATGAAGGGATTTGGGTCATTATAGATCCTTTGACCAAGAGTGCAAGATTCATTCCTGTTCGATCGACTAGGACTGCATCGAAGTTGGCTGAGTTGTATGTTAAGTGGATAGTTCGATTCCATGGTATTCCGAAGAGTATAGTGAGCGATCGAGACCCTTTGTTCACTAGTGGATTTTGGAAGAGCTTCCAGGAAGTTTTGGGAACCGAGTTGTGTTTGAGTACAGCTTATCGTCCCCAAACAGATGGTCAGACTGAGAGAGTTAACCGAGTTTTGGAAGATCTCTTGAGGGCATGCGTTTTGGATTTCGGAGGATCATGGGAGGATCATCTTCATTTGGTGGAGTTTGCGTATAACAACAGTTATCAGTCGAGTATTGGTATGGCACCATTTGAGGCATTGTATGGAAGACCGTGTAACTCCCCGACATGTTGGTTGGAAACTGGAGAAAAACTGATACTTGGGCCAGAGATGATTCGACAGACTTCAGATTGTATAGGGATCATTCGGCAACGAATGAAGGCAGCCCAAGATCGTCAGAAAAGTTATGCCGATAATCGTCGTAAGGATTTGGAATTCGACGTAGGTGATATGGTTTTTGTGAAGATTTCACCTCTGAAGAATGTTATTCGATTTGGGAAGAAAGGAAAGTTAACTCCGAGATTTGTTGGACCATTCCCGATTATCGAGCGAATTGGAAAGCTCGCTTATAGATTGGAGTTACCGGAAAAGATGGCGGGTGTGCACAATGTGTTTCATGTATCTTATCTACGGAAGCATGTGCATGACTCGAGTACGGTGGTTTCTGCTGATAGCTGTGAAGATTTATAAGTTGATCCAGTTGTTTCGAGACCTCGTAAGCCGCTTCGTGTTGTTGAAACCGACACGAAACAGCTTAGGAGGAAGATGATTACGTTGCTCAAGATACAATGGAGTGATGATGTTAACGACTGTACGTGGGAGGAGGAAGAGAGGATGAAGGCAGCTCATCCTGAACTCTTCGAGGTATGGCCCTAAGGTGTCGTGACATCTCATGAATTTGTAACTTGTTCTATCTTAGAATTCTGCATGCTAGGCTAGAAATTGGATGCATGGTTTGTTGATTTCTATGGATGGTAGGCATGCGGAATAGTTTTGGTTGCCGTTGTTTGCTTGGAATTTCGGGGGCGAAATTCCTAAGGGGGAGAGAATGTAACGACCCGTATTTTACGTGTCGATATATCGTAGAATTTTAGGTCATTAGTGTTGATAAGTCGTCCTTAACCTAAGTCGTAGGGGAGGATAACTCGTATGTTGTTTGAGTCGCGAGGAAGTTAGATTGGAAAGTTAACTCGAGTTAGTGTTGGAGCGAGTTAACAGGTTAGTGGTCTTCGCGAGTTACGAGTTAATGAGTTAGATAGCGACTTAGGGGATGGATGAGTTAGTGGGGTTGATGACCTAAGGGGTTAGGTCGTTTGGATGATTAGGTCGTTGAGGAGTGATGAGCGACCTAATGTGTTAACGAGTTAGTATGTTGAGTCGTTAGCAAGTTAGGAAGTATGGCCGAGTCAAGGAAGCTGCCGAGTTAGCGAGTTACGACTCAAGGCTGGGACGAGTGAGTAGTTATGACCGGGTTAAGGTTTTGACCGACCTAAGTAAGTTAGCGACTTATAGGGTTTTGCCGAGTTAAGGACCAGCGACTCGAGGTCTCCACCGATCTAAGGGCTAACGAGTTTGTGTTAGGAGATAGGTCGTGAACGACCTATAGGGGTAACGACCTAAGTTAGGTCGTTGAGCGACCTTAGGGTTAGTGTTAGGTCGCTAGGTAAGATAGGTCGTATCTCGTAATTCGTTTACGAGTTAGTAGTGATAGTTAGGTCGCTAGGGAGGATAGGTCGGCAGGCTTGATGAGTCGTGTCTCGTGTGCTTTGATAAGTCGTAGTATGACAGGTCGGCTTTGCTGATGAGTCGTTGGGGGCTTAGATCGTTGTGTCGCGTGTGGGTTAGGTCGAAGATTTCTTAGGTCGGCAACGACCTAAAACCGAGAACGACCTAAGGTGTGATCTGCCTATAAATAGAGGGCTTTGGCTCACTTTTTGGCACCGGTTTTTGAAGCGACGAAGTGCTACCATTTTGAGAGCTCGACTACAACATTTCTTCATCTTCTTTTCTCCACTCTAATCTAGTTCTAACACCCATCCAAGATCGAAGATCAAGATCGAAGATCCAAGAGCCAAAGTTGAAGATCTTCATCCAACAAAGCTAGGTTCCATCGTTTCAAGCGAGATTTCGACGAATCAAGCTTGAATCCTTGCTGTCCAGATCTGAAGTTGATAGTTTTTGAAGTGTTTGGGTGATTTGGTGAGTGGTGGTTATCTCTCACGCGGATCCAAAGGAGTATATTGGATTGGTGATTTGTTGGAGTGTTGTAGATAGTGATTTCATACATTTTCCTTAGATCCAAGTGTAGATCCATTACTTATGAAGATGTTTACTTATGCAAGTTCATTCATCAAGTTGTAGAGACAAAACCCATGATTTATATTTGTTAGATCTATGCTAGAAACCCATGATTCATGTATGTTATATCTATGCTCATTTATTTACGAAATTGCCATCGTAGTTGTAAATGCCTACTTTGACCATATTTGATTACTTGATTGCTTAAGCTAATGATTGATTTGATTGATTGCTATATATGTTAGTTGATTGATATTTAGATCTAGACAAGGTGGTCGAAGATGATTCAAAAGCTAAGTGGAAAGGCTCTTGAATGGTGAAAGCTGCTTGTGGCATATGAAGCGGATGTTGAAGCTCATATGTATGGATTAGATGATGTTGAGATGGACTTTACCATAATGCGAGGGGGCAAAGTATGGTATTGAGATGGACTTTGCCATGATGCGAGGGGGCAAAGTATGATGATGAGATGGGACGGGTCATGATGACGTTCCAAGCACGGGCTGCGACGACGTGCGAAGCTATGTTGATAACTCGGTGATGTGATCCGGGTTGATGATAATGGTTAGCTTGAGAGGCGCTTGAGCTAGTATGAAAATAGTCGTCAAGGAGGATGACTAGGAGGCTGAGATCTCATCGTTGTTGAAGGTTCTAGCATGCTCAAAGCAAGAGAACGTTGGAACGGGCTGCGACGACGTTCCAAGCACGGGCTGCGACGACGTGCTAGTACTCTGGGCAGTTGCGAAAATTCCTAGGCACGGGCTGCGACGACGTGCGGAGTTATGTCTAGAACCGGGGTTACCATTAGCCCTTGACAGATGGTCGTTCAACTAACGATGAAATCAAGGCAATGATAACAGTGATAGCCAGAGTCATGGATGTTTTGGACGTTTGATTGTATCATCATTCGGTCTCAAGAGCGGTGTTTTCTGGGTGCTTATCTGATCTTGGTTTAGGCCTTGGGGGTTTGTATTTGGAAAACATCGACCTTGACTCGAGTGATTATTGCTTTACTTTAATTGCTTGCTATGTTATGCTTGCTTCTCCTTAATGTGTGTCTGGGGGCTATCACTGTAGAAAGAGGCGGAGTGGGATGGTTTGGTTCCTATTCCTTTTATCCCTTATGCTCTTTTGGTATGTTTGATAGTTGATTTACTGCTCACTAAGACTATGTCTGACTAAAGGTTTTATGTCTCCTCTTATTACCTTGGGTTGTTCATCCATGTTGGGATGGGCAGACTAGGTAGCAGGTGACAGGTGCTGTTCTTGGAGATCTACGCTGATGATGACGAAGACGAGCAGGAGGCTTTTGCATATTATTCCATATTATATGTACTGGGTGTTCCGCTGCTGTATTTGTTTGAGTGTTATGTAGTGAGGCTTTGATGTATGGATGATTCATATGTTTGTATAAAACTATTATGATGCTTATATGATGATGTCCTGTTCTATGGAGCTTCACTATATTATATTTCTCTATTGTATTTTATCCATGCGCTGTGAGTTGTACGAAAGATTCTGCGATGTTTATTCTACCTTGACGGTCACCCATGGCTGCCTGGCACACCTTCAGCGCACCATTCCCTTGTTTCCGTGCCGGAGTCATGGGCGGTCGTCACATAGCTTATAAATATAAATTGAAGGTTTTAAGGTTGGTTTTAAAAAGGATGTTTTGGAGAAATTATTTTTGTAAATTGTTTTTAAATCTTTAAAGTAAATATTTATTAAGTTTAATATAGAAGTGATTATTTTAAATATTTAACTGATATTTGATTTAGAAAATGGTTATTTAAATAATTATACTCTATCAAATAATTTTATTTTTAAAAGTAGTCGGGCTTGAGATTTATATGAAATATTGATATAAATTTCATAACTAATATTTTAAATAAAGTGTTTAAAGTAATTTTTATTATAAATGTTTCCAAATATATATTTGGATAAGTGATTTAAATTATTTTAAAGTATTCAGACTCGAAAAAAAAAATCAGTGGTAATAAATAAATATTTGGAAATTTATTTCGCGCGAGGAAAGTGATTTGAAATTTGTTTTCAAAGGGTTGAAGTGTGAAAATATATCTTGCAAAGATATTTGAAAAACAAATAATTGGGACAAAATTGTTTGAAATCTGGTGATTGTTGTGAATGTTGTTTGATAGTTAAATAACCGACTATCAATATTAGCCTTTAAACGACATTTGAATTTCGATGCGACCAAGGGTCGGATTTCAAGTGGTTATCCGTAAACCACATCAAATCTTTGTGATGAATCTTTTGTTTAAAAGATCAAAGTGGAAATTTGTTGTAATTTGCTTGGAATCTGAATGCAACCACTTATTTCTAAAATAAGCGCTCATTATTCGGTTAAGCCGGGAGAGGACTTTGTGTCATAAAACCCATTTCGGATAAATGATACGACGATTTTGGATTTCATTTGAGGACGGTGTTGAAGACCGGTTATCTTCGAAAATGAAAAGATTACCTGTCGAATGTCTCTGCATTGAGTTGCTTTGGTATAGAGATTTTATCACCCTTTGTGATGGGGAGTCCGGACGTGATTAGTGAATATCCGGATTTGCAAGGGATTCTTTCCTTAATTGGAGGAAGTGCCTTCCGTTCCATTCGAACCCGGAACGGACTTGTATGGATGTTTGACATTACACATTGAGATATAAAACTGGTTTCTATCAAATACATTTCTATTGGTTGCGGAGAATTTATTCTCCTAGCTTAACACCCTTCTCTGAGACGTATGAGTTAAGAGGTTATGTAGTTGATTGTCACTAGTGATATATTCCCAATTTGGTAATGTGGCATGATAAGTGTTGCTGATCATTTGTTGATCGAAGCATGGCTTTTTTGAAAAGAGTAGCTTTGTGGACGAGACTTCGTCGGAGCTCACACCTTGGAAATGGTCGAAACAGGAAGGATGCAGCAAGGTTATGGGGGTCGTGCCCCTCAGGGTATGTTCATTTCCTTCTGGATAAAAAGTGGTATCTGATATGGAGCCCAAATATTTAACTTGTGTGGATGAAAAGTGGCATTCTGGTATGGAGACCAGATTATTTACTTAGTGGTTGTTGGTTGAGAGGCACCTTGGATAAAGGTCGGTCTAGACCAGGTGGTGGCATACTCATGACAGTTAGTTACCTAGTTACAGAGGTAACCCGTCCTTATGTTAACAGAGATCGGGTTAGGTCCTCGGGCCGTCCCTCCAGAGGCGTTCTCATTCGGTGTAGGAAGTTCCTTAGCCTGACCATTTGCTGAAAATCCAAACAAAACAATACGAGCCCTGTACGGTTTTAGTTGTATAACCTGCCATGAAATGTGGCGGTAACCTGCTATTGAACATGGTAGCTATAGTAGGTATACCATAATGGTGGTATGCTGGCTAAGATTAATATTATACTTTCGAAATGTTTTCCACACTATGCACTAATAATAATATCAAAAAGATTTTTTTTCGTATCAAGCATGTTTGACTATCGTAAGGAGAAATCTCATCTAATTGTGCGATTGCATTGTGTGTGTGGCGGGAGGCCTTATGGTAGTTTCATTTTCCAAAAGCATAGTGGATTTCTTTTTATTTTCTTTGTGCAAATAACAGTTTTAAGATATCACACCAGTCTCATGATTGAACTGGAGTTTATTGTTACCTTTGTAAACTCTGGGTGCCCATAATTTTCCACAAGGGCAGCCTAGAGTCAGAAAAAATCTGCTGTGAAGATTAGGAGTTCAGGTTGGATGGAGAGACGTATCACTAGTATATGTTATTTATTTTCCGTTGTTGTGTCGTGTTTTGTTGTTGTAATACGCTGATGATGTGTTGCACAAACTGATATAGTTCTTTAGTTAAAGATTATTCGTTTATCTATTATATAATGTTCCGCTGCGAAATGTGAGATTCGGTTATTGTTTATGTTCTTCTTCTACTTTCTTCTTCTTTAACCCTGACGGTTCGGTTTTCCCGTGTTCGATTGTTCGACATTTGATACAGTGGACATATTGATGTTGACATTCGAAAGTCGATAAATCGGGTCGTTACATCTTAACCAAAACCTTCTTATAACGAAGAGTACCAGTCTATATTCAATGTTATTCTCATCTCTTAGCCATTTGTTCCATGATTCTAACATGAACTCCATCCAAACAAAAAGTTATAGGTAAAGTCCTTTCAACTAAAATCCAAGAATTAAAACTCTTAGTAATATTGGAACTATATTCTACGTAATGTTTTCCAGAAAGAATAAACTAACACAATGATAATACGTTTATCCTTCACAAATTTAACAATATTTACACCTCGAAAAACTTAGATGTTGCTTTGTCAAAAACAACAACATTAGAAGCATGAGAATATGTCTTAAACAAATCAACAACGTATAAATTTGAATTTTAGACTTGGCAGTAGAAAGAACATTTTGCTTCATATGTTGATTAGAAAGCAAAAGAAAATACTTCTGAAATTGCTAATATCAATCCTTAGTGACGATCAGATATGAAAACCAATTAATGATCCTCTTGAATCATCTCATTCAAATGGTTCAAAAAACAACACCATTTACTTTCATTATCATGGCTAACAATGCCTATAGCTAAAGGAATTATTTTTTGTAAATGCACGGAAAAAACATTGCTTAATAGAAAAAACAAACAAAAGGTAAAAGTAATGCCACTATGCATTTAACTAGCAACATTAAAAACATTATACATACATACACACACACACAGATATATATATATATATATATATATATATATATATTATTACCACAGCATAGACAATCCTACAAAAAAATTACCGCACAATGTAACTAGCAGTGCTTAACAGTACACGAGAATAATTGAAAATAATATTGCACTTTTTTTATCACGAAGCAAACTAAACTAAATAATAGTAATTCTTCACAGTAAAAAGATGTTACTACACATTGAAAAAGCAGCACAAAAATTGATACACATGATATATTACTTACCACACTACAAACTCTCCTTAAAAAAATTAATGTTTCACGGCAAAAGAAAATAAAGATACTATACATTAAATATAAAATTGATACTTCACGGTCTAATTTTTTTACCACGGTAAAAACTATCATACAAAAAGGAAAAAATATTTGCATAATATAACTAGTTCTGTTTCGTATTAAATTAACATTATAAAAATGATAGTGCATAGTGTACTTTTAACCATGGTAGAAACTACCCCAAAATTTAACAATTCACTAAAAAGGGAAAATTACTACACATTAAATTGGTAAAATACTACATATTAAAATAACATTGTAAAAATGATAATCTATGGTACTTTTTTAACCATGGTACAAAATAACATAAAGAAGTCAACAAATCACGACAAACATAAAAATAACATCATAAAGAATGATACTACACAATACTACTTTAAAGACTAAAATAAACTATTATAGAACAAAGACCTAATTATCATAAAACTTGTATATATATTAACAGAAATATCAAAACTTCAATCCTCAATAATAATAATAATAAAAGCATGTTGTTTCCCTTTATTGATGTAGCACCCATTCAAACACCTGGACGTCCTTTAGAATTACGAGCATCCATAAATATCAAATGACAACAATGTTTAAAATTAAATATATAAGCACCAAAATCAATAAAAACACCCTCAAATTGATGCTTGAAGAATCGGCGTAACGACCCGTAAAATTTTAATAATTAAGTTGGTTATTTTAATTAAAATTTAGTAATTAAATTTAGAAAAAACAGAAAAAAAACTTTATAAGTTAATATTGAAATGAACGCTGAAATGAAATATAGCAAGGGTACTTAAAAACTAAGAGTTAGTAAATGAAATAAAATCCTAATAAAGGTAGTAGTGAAAGTGTTATTCTTGGGAAAATTTTTATATATATATTTAAGGTAAGCATTTAATTATCGAATGCAATAATTTATTTATTAAAAGTAACTGCAGGTAAATTTAGGCAATAAAATTGGCCAAAGCTAAATGTGTATAAATTGAATGAAATGGGTTAATGTAAATGTTGAATCAAGCTATAAATCAAATGGAAGAAAACGAGCGTAAAATCTGAATTAATTTATGAAATAAAATATGTTGAATAGTAGTTGAATGAAAATTAATGTGATAAGGTTAATGCAAGTTGATAAGTAACGATATTTGTGCAATACCTACTAATTGGGAAAAATTTGTAAAAGTTATAATTGAGTGAAATTGTAAATTTGAAGTTAAGTAATAATGGACATAGTAAAGATGGCAATCAAATCAAATATTTGGGAATCAATTTTATTTTTAATTTTGAAGGTAATCAATAATTAATGAATTAAATGGTAAGTAATTAGGATTAAATTCTATATTAATTGAAACTGAATGTAGATTTAATGTAATAACGTTAAGGCTAACTAAATTAGCGCAATCAAAATTTATGGAAACCAATTGCAATAAATGAATTAAATATTACATTATTGTGGATTTAAGGCATGGTTTGTGATTTATGAATGAATTCGTTAATTTAAAATTTAAGGTAGTGATGTTAATATAATATTTATCCAACTTAAGATTTAAATAGGGGTGTATTTATGTAATGAAATAAAAATTAGCATTATAGATGGAATTATAGTCTGGATTGATAGGTAACGAACTTATAAATGCAATTAGGAGCAAATAGGTGACAAATTAATATAGGTTGTTTATTTATTTAACGTGTAAATAAACTTTGGTAAATCAATTTCTATAAATCCAAATTTAACGTTTTGTTAATATAAATTAAAGTATAGAAAGCGAGATTTATCAATTTAATTGAAGTATAAAATTCAATAATTCAAGTTATTGCAAAAATAAATGAAATTAACCGTTTAAATATTACGTTATTGAAATTTAGATAAAATTTGAGGATAATATGAACTGGTTGATTTTTAAAAATTGGAAACCAAGATTTTATTTATCTAATTGAAATGTAAAGTTCAATAATTGAATTAATTGCAATTACATGAAATTGAATATAGTTAAATAATACGTTATTTGAAATAAAGATAATATGAAAAATTTATGTAATTGTCCTGAATCCAATATTTAATCCATCTATTTGATAGGAATGAATGGAATACAAATCAATTTATTTAACTAAATGAAATTTTGATGATTTTATTTATAATTAGTGAATTTAATGAAATTGAGGATTTATATTGAAACTTATAAATTAACCATCTCTAAATTGACATTTAAATTTGTCTAATCGTTGTAAATGATTATGAAGTTAAAAATGTTGAAATTTGTCAATTATCGAGATAAAATTTAAAATCTGATTTAATTAATTAAGTATTAATTTATTTAATTAATGGAAAAATTGCCATTTTGACCACTGACTCGGATTTCGACGAAACCAGTTTCATCGGATCTGTAACGGTGAATTATTGTAGGGTTTCAAGTTTCGTAGCGATCGGACTTGTCGTTTGGTTGTACGGACTCGAAACGCCTTGAAATCGATAAATTGAAATCAATTGAAATCAATTTGAAAAATATTGATTTTAGCATAACTTCTTCATACGATGTAATTTGAACCTGAAACCTTTTCCATTGCGTTTAAAATATTTTAAAACATCTATTTTGATATATGGGTTGACCCAATTTCGTTCCGGAGTCGAAACGGGCTTTTTGGGCCACTTTGGCACTAGCGCGTATATCTGTTTCATCCATCTATTCTATTTTCAATTCTGCCTATAAATATCCTGCTATAAACCCTAGCCTCCCTAATTCTCATTTGTCTATATGTACATCTCAACTCTCTCCTCCTCAATGGCAGACAAACAAACTCTACATCCAATCACAATTCCAAATCAAATCAAAAGCTAAAAATTCAAAATCCTCAGAAAAATTGAGAAAAAATATATGTTGAAGCTCTCGAAGTGCATCGTCTTCTGGTGAAACTCTTTTTTCGTTTCGACCATTGTTTTCCCAGAAATCGATGATCAATCCTCGACCGTTCATCGGTCGACGATGAATCTCAGCTGATCGTCAAATTGAGGTTATGGGGTCTTGGAGAGTGGCGAGTGGAGCGCATCAGCGTGAGTTGTTCATTCAACCATCGGTCAGATCGACTGTAACGACCCGCCATTTTGGACTATTCACATCCGCACATGTCGGACTTGAATAATTCAAAATACCGAATTGTTAATTTAAATTTGGCAAAACTCAAATATACAGTAAATAAATAATCACAGTATCACAGACACAGCGTAATAATATGCAGCGGAAGCAAAAGATCGTAGTTGATGAAGCTACTATATATATAAAAGAGTTTAATAAGTTACAATAGAAGTCTCGAATACAATAGTCAAATACAAGAATCAGAATACATAACTGAAATCAACTGAATATCTGAAAGCTGGATAGATAGCTGGATCTCCAGGCGAAGCTCCAACTCCAAAGGTGAGTCTCAAAAGCTGAACCACTCAGTCTGACCCGAGCGTAAAGCAAAAAAAAAAACACTCGAGTCAGGATTAACATTCTTATATCAATAAATCCAACTCAAGTGAAATAACAATTGAAATACAAGTAACTCAAAGGATGTTGGAATAACCATCCTCTAAGGATTCGTTAAACTATCTACTATGTAGTAATATACGCGATAATGTCTATCAGTAATCTAAAATATCAAAATAGTGTTAAGGCGTTACCATTATCCCCCTTAACACATTTATATAAGCGTTATAGTCTATACAGCACTATAAACTCCATCGTAAACTAGAGGGATATCAGGGAGTACTCCATAGGTATAACACAAAACAAATTCGTAGTGGTCGCGTATATAGGGATACAAGTATGAGAAGGCACATGAGGCAATACCCAAGGTAGTGAAACTACCGTTCGCCTGATCCGGACTGGTGAGAATGCATCGTCGCAGCGATCGCAACACCGCGAAACAATACTCCTGAAATTCCGAGGGTGCACCAATCAATAACAAATAATGAGTAGTTTACGAAGAAGTGTGTTCGCTCGAGGTGGCTAACCCCATTTGGCCCGGCACGGCTCCTGTTTCCGTCATTTCCAATTTGACACAAGTGTCAAGGCTATCCATTATCGTTCTCTTTCTTCAGTCATCACGCACATCATTCCAACCACTTCATTCTGGATCAAATATGTCCATAACCGACTCCGGTGTCTTTAATAACTATCGTAATTATTACACCGATTGGTCGTTTAACAAATTTCAAAACCAAATCAAATTCAGTTTCAATTAGAATTTGTACATCAACATTTCGTTAGTCTTTCTAAAACAATTTCCATAATTTACGTTCAAAATTTCAAATTACTATTTCAAAATCTTATAATTCAATTTCAATATTTATTTAAACAATACAAATATTGATTCAAGTTCGTATATAAATTTCATTCCGAAATCATTTAAATTAATTTAATTTAACGTTCAAGTCAATTTAAATCCGTTGATCGATTTCATTCAATATTCATTAAGTAAATTTGTCATTCAAATCAGTTACTTAAGTTCAACTTCATTATATCAAAACTTCAAATTGAGTTAAATTAGATTCGTCATATCAATTCTTTGAATTACAAGTCTTACGTTAATTTCAATAAATCACATTTTATTTCTTGTTAAAGAAATTCAATTTCACTTATTTCTTTACTTAGTTACACATTTCAAACTCCATTAAAGAAACTAAATTTCACATATTTAAGAAGTTCAATTTCAATTATTAACTTACTTAAATAATTTCCCCAAACTTAATAAATCAAGAAACCCAATTTCATTTATTAACGAAGTTCAAATTTCACTTATTCAAAAGTTCAATTCCTCTTATCAAAGAATTCAATTTTTATTCAATTATCAAATAATTCAATCTTATTCAATTATTAAATAATTTCAATCTTAATTATTAATAATTTCAAAACTTAATAATCTCAAAACTTGATTATAAATTAAACCTTAATTGTTAAAACATTTCAAACTTAATTCAATGAATAATTCCAAATTTAATTGTTAAATAATTCATTTCAAAGCAACGTTCTTTCATTAGTTATTACATTAACATTTTGTTTCAGATTTCAATATTACATTTTCCTTTATCAAAATTTACGTTCCAACTTTATTTTGAAACCTTATTATTCAAATCAAATCTTTATTTTATTTCAAATCAAATTATTGACCAATCGGGTTTATTTAGTTCTCTATCCTATGTCAAGTTCATTTTGGGTATTTATCATTTCAACCCGATTCCATTTCAATTCACAAATCAAACATAGCAAAGGGAACTTGCAGTGTGATAACTGGGATGGTGTCAAAGTAAATAAACAAGCAATAACAAACATTAATAACAATCCAACAATTAATTCAAATAATCTCGAAATAATCGTATTAATTCACATTGTTGTTTGTGCAAATTAATATAATTATTTCTAAAATCTACACTATCATTTCATGTAGATTAAATATTATTACATTAATTATTCTATGCAATTCTGCACTTTACATCAATTATTCAATTTCCTACTTCATCAATTAATACAACATAAATTCAAATGGTTCAAGGGTAATTACTAATTTTTCTACGTGTCAATAAATTTAAACATTTAAAGGGGTCATATTTTACAAATGTCATCAAATCAAATTTAACACATATATCAATCCAACTATCCTACGTCAAATTCGATTTCAAGTTGTTTACCACTTACAATATTAACAATTCAACGTCCAATGTCAACATCACACAATCAATCAATTATCAACCAAACTGGATTATTATTGCATACATAACAGATAACGGTGTCAGATGTCACAGGTGAACTGATACAGGTAAATAGCATATATAGCAGTATGAACAACTAACAGTAGCATATTTCAATTGTAGTTTCAATTGAAATCAGATTTAATAAATAAAAGAACATTAATCGTGAGTGATTGCTCACCTTTCGAGGCTCGAGAGAATAGGAGATGCCACGGATACGCACACTGATACAGACACTGAAATTTGAGTTACGGATCCAGGCACGAATTTCAAAGCAAAGCTAGATGGATACTCATTCGACGAACAAAGCTAATAACATAGATAAATGAACTGAATAAGAATCGGTTTGATATATATATATATATGTGTGTGTGTGTGTGTGTGTGTGTTGTTTTCAAAATCATTATTTCAAATTGAATTACGTAGATTATAGTCCAACATATATATATACATATACACATATATATGTATATGTATATAATAAATTTTGAATCAATACATTAAAACTTAATAGTTTTACATAACTGATACATATATATAGGCTTATTATAAAACTGCCACATTTCTCATTATTACCTAGTTTCAAACATACAAAGTTTACAATCTTATGAACCAAAAATATGCATATGTACGAGCGTTGTTATATATATATATATATATATATATATATATATATATACACACACACACACACACACACACACACACACACACACGATTAAAATATTAACAAGACTTGTTATACATATCCCTAAAAAAATATTACAAACTATTACGTATATTATATCTATACATTTGAATATAGTACAAGACAACGAGACAGGTAAAATAACAACTTGAATTTGCAAGATGTGTACAGCTTTTGGTCATATACCTTTTATAAGTAACACTTATAATATAAACTACACTAAAGAATTTTGACTGTGCATACATATCAGATATGTAACAACCCTAGATTTTTCATATATTTTAATATTTGACTTTATTTTATTTTGAATTATTTTTAAACTTGTTTTATTTCAAACATTTCACATTTTTAAATATAAGTGTTGATTATTATGTGAATTATAATTTCAAACAGGTATAAATTGGATATTTTACTGAAAGATGAATTTCTGTTCAAACTGGTCAAACTTTGACTTTTAAATTTCAAATTTAAATATTTAAACTCCTAAATTTTATGTTTTATTATGAAAATATACTTAATAACTTGAATAATGCTTTTTGTTTCGTTGAAAACGGACTTAAACTGTGAAAGTTATGCACATTTCAATTTTGAGTATAATTTGTTTTATTTTGCAATTTTGTCTATTTTAGATTATATAAATCATATTTTCTTTGTTATATTTTATTTTAATATGTGTTAATATGTTATTTTATGCATATTTTTGTCTTTTAATATTTTTAAGGTGATAATATAATTTTTCCAAAATTTATTGCATATATTTTCTATTTTTAAATGGCTAGTTTCCATTTTTTTTGCTATTTTCTTCATTTAAATTATATTTAATTAAAATTTATTTATTTATTTTTATGCATGCATTTTATTTTTGTGTCTTTATATTTATTTATAAATATTTTTCAAGTACACAAAATTTTTCCAAAGTTCATTTCATTTATTTTCAAATTTTCTAGCCTAGTTTACATTTTCTTTGCCATTTTCTTAATTTAATTATATATAATTAATATTTATTCATTTTTTTTTTATTTACTAAATTTTCGTGTTTTTATCTAAATTTATACTTATTTTTTAGTTATTTAAAGTTGCAAAAGAAATGGTGGAAATTTGAAGAGTTTTGCGACCTTTGATTTGCTTAAGGCTTTTTGTCTTCTTGTCTTTTCACATTTCAACCATCACCTTTTCATTATTTGCTGCCATAACTCATTCCCTTCATCCGACCACTTCTCCACTTCATTTTTCACGAATTTTTTCTTCTCAAACTCTAAAAAATTCGGCCATCTCCTTTGTGAAAAGCTTTGGTAAATTTTCAATTCTTTTTCTCTTTTTCTTCTTGTTTCTTATGATTTTGTGCACTTGCCTTCACCTTTGTAGCTCAGCCCTAGCTCCTCCATCACCTTGGCCTCCTCCACCACCACCACATCAGGTTGCCACCACTTCCAGCCCTCTGCCCAAGACTGGCCATGCACCAATAGTTGATCAAACTCCACCAAAACTTGCACAAACTCCACTTGAATTGCCATAGCCAATCACCTATGCTATCACCACCTCTCTCTTCCACCTTGGCCAACCATACACCACCACCACCACCAGAAAATTCCTGACCTGAGCCCACTGCCATATCATCCTCAAGCCCACTACAGACCTGGCCGTGCCCTCCTTGTCCTTGGCCGAGCCCTCTAGTGCATAGGAATCCATGATATTTGCCTTGTAGTGTTAGTTCATGCTCATATATCTTTGCTCCATCATTTTGCCATGCTAGGCCGACCTTTAAGAACCCAAACCAGATCCAAACCATGCCTTTAGCCGTGCCATTTCAGATCTAGAGTTGAAGCATAGGTGGTAGAAAGCAAGTGCAAACACTTCGGTGATGTTTTGTGTATTCATTTCTAGCATTGTTTAATTGAATTTGGGTTGAAAACTTATGTTATATTTATTTGTTTTGTCTCATGTATCTAAGGAGAATTAGTCTTTAGCTCTTCCACTCCTCTTTGTGTCGTGTTATCGTGCTTGTTTGGATCTCATTCGTGCATTCGTCGTTGTGTCTCCATCTCAATACAGTGAGTTATTCTCACCAGACAATATGTACATATATAACTAGTAAATTGACCCCTTTTGAATCTGTAAATGCATATCATCCTGTTATAACTGCTATATTATATTCATATGAAGTTCACACCTATATTTACACTTGTTATACCATATGTTACTGTTATTTCATGCTATTATGTTATTTTCATCAGTTTATCACACTGCAAGTTCCCTATAGACTAGAATCACTATGGGTTGAAATGATACATACCCGAACGGACTTTAGAAAAGGAGAAAATCGTTATGGGCTGAAATGATAGGCCTGAATGATTTTCAATTATTTTCTTTTACTTGGGATTGCGGGTTTGAAACGATCAAACCCGGGTTTTCTTTGTAAATTACGGGTTGAAATGATATATTACACGTATCACTTCATCAAGGCTAGAAAATGAAATACAGACCCGTTGTTAAAATATGTTTTTCTAAAAAATTTAAATTATTTTAGAAATGTAAATATTATAATATTTTGATCTAAATTTGATTAAAAATGATTTTTGTAAAGTATTGTTGATTTTCTGAAAATTTATAAGTGAAATAAATAAATGGTAAAATTAGAAAATTTGAAATGTAAGTTATTTTGGAAATTATAATTTGGTGATAAATGGAATTTAAATTAAGTATGAAAATATGATAAATTTATGACATTTTGAATTTAAAAGAATTTAAAATTATTTTATAATATATTAATGATTTTTTAATAAAGTTAAATGTGAAATGAATGAATATTTATGTTGAAATTTTGAAATATAACTAAAATTGGAAATAACATAATTGGAAATTTAGGTAAGTCATATATATAATGCAATTGAGTATTATACAAATAAAATTTTACATTTCAGTTATTTCAAGTTAAATATTTATTAAACATCTTTGCCTCAATTTATAATTTGAAATCATCTTTAATCATAAATTTAAGAATTAAATTCCCGAGTACCTTCAAATTTATTTAAAGATAAATAGATATATATAATATATCAAATCAAATTTTAAAACATACATTAATATAAATTACAAATCAAATCATACTTTAAGCAATTCAACTCGATTTATTTTCAAAACAAACCGTAGCGAAGCTACAGAATAGTCTCTCTACTTCAAAACTCGAAAATGGATGTCGATGATGCGGCCGTCATCACATAAACTATTTTCCAGTGACAAAATAAGAGAGCACTAATTTAATTTCAGAATTCTTTGAAACTATTTCTATTCGAAAATAGTTTATATAATATACATTTTAACTTAAACCATAGTTCGAAATTATCAGAAATTAAATTATCAAATTATAATTTAAATTCATTTCAAAATCCAAATCAAATTATAACTAAGTTTATAAATTCATTTATTTGTATTATTCAATAGTCAATGGTTTACAAAACAATAAATGAAAATTAAATATTATCATTTCAACAATTACTTTATGAACAGTCTAGTTACAGAAGATTCATACTTATATATAATATAATCATGCAAACTTTATTAAATTTACCAGTTTGAAAGCAATATTTGGTCAGTTTGCTCTGTTCAAGTGTTTTGGAAATCCTATCGATAGCGTTGATCAGATGAATCGATCGAAAACCCAAATCAACATCAACAACTCAAACAACACCATATAAAATAAAACATTTTAAATATTAGTTTACAAATACATTTATTTGCTCGCGATACAGGAATGAATTTCAAAATAAGGATAGGGTTTCAAATTTGATGGACTCAAATTAAAGAGAATTCCGATTCAAATTCAAGTTCGAAAGAAAAGATAAGATGATTCAATTAACAGAATCGAGAGAGGGATAATCTTATTTAATTTACGGGCAACCTTAGCCGAGTCGACCGAGACTTCAAGAATAAGATCGATGTTGAATTTCGAGGTAAATCAACATTCGATCTCATGAGATGGAATTTAGGTATAGCAGGGAATAGATAGCATCGTAAACCAAGGATACATAAATCTTCGGTAAATCGATGTTATTGTAAAGGAGTTTCCCCCTTTACAAATATATTTGAGATTGGCGAGACTGCCGACTCACTATAAAGATCACTCGAAGTGGAGTTATGGTTATTCCAGAATTGAAAGAAAATAGATAGTGAGGGACACGAATGAATTTCGGAACCGAGGGAACGTTCCAAAATTTAAAGGAACCGGGTCAAAAGGAAGAGGTTGAAACTCGAATGAGAGTGATTCTGTAAATACATTTACACTATATGCTAAGTTTTGCCTAGAGCTACCAAAAGCTCCGATACCAACTATAACGACTCGCCATTTTTGACTATTCACATCCGCACATGTCGGACTTGAATAATTCAAAATACCGAATTGTTAATATAAATTTGGCAAAACTCAGATATACAGTAAATAAATAATCACAGAATCACAGACACAGCGTAATAATATGCAGCGGAAGAAAAAGATAGTAGTTGATGAAGCTACTATATATATAACAGAGTTAAATAAGTTACAACAGAAGTCTCGAATACAATAGTCAAATACAAGAATCAGAATACATCACTGGAATCAACTGAATATCTTAAAGCTGGATAGATAGCTGGATCTCCAGGCGAAGCTCCAACTCCAAAGGTGAATCTCAAAAGCTGAACCACTCAGTCTGACCCGATCGTAAAGCAAAACACAAAACACTCGAGTCAGGATTAACATTTTTATATCAATAAATCCAACTCAAGTGAAATAACAATTGAAATACAAGTAACTCAAAGGATGTTGGAATAACCATCCTCTAAGGATCCGTTAAACTATCTACTATGTAGTAATATACGCTAAGTAGATAATGTCTATCAGTAATCTAAAATATCAAAATAGTGTTAAGGCGTTACCATTATCCCCCTTAACACATTTATATAAGTGTTATAGTCTATACAGCACTGTAACTCCACCGTAAACTAGTGGGATATCAGGGAGTAATCCATAGGTATAACACAAAACATATTCGTAGTGGTCGCGTATATAGGGATACAAGTATGACAAGGCACATGAGGCAATAGCCAATGTAGTGAAACTACCGTTCGCCTGATCCGGACTAGTGAGAACGCATCGTCGCAGCGATTGCAACACCGTGAAACAACACTCCTGAAATTCCGAGGGTGCACCAATCAATAGCAAGTAATGAGTAGTTTACGAAGAAGTGTGTTCGCTCGAGGTGGCTAACCCCATTTTGCTCGGCACGACTCCTGTTTTAGTCATTTCCAATTTGACACAAGTGTCAAGGCTATCCGTTATCGTTCTCTTTCTTCAGTCATCACGCACACCATTCCAACCACTTCATTCTGGATCACAGTCCGCGTATAGTTATTAAAGTGGTTTTCGGTTTAGACAGAGAGTATGTCCATAACCGACTCCGGTCTCTTTAATAACTTTCGTAATTATTACACCGATTGGTCGTTTAAAAAATTTCAAAACCAAATCAAATTCAATTTCAATTAGAATTCTTACATCAACATTTCGTTAGTCTTTCTAAAACAATTTCCATAATTTACATTCAAACTTTCAAGTTACTATTTCGAAATCTTATAATTCAATTTCAATATTTATTTAAACAATACAAATATTGATTCAAATTCGTATATAAATTTCATTCCGAAATCATTTAAATTAATTTAATTTAACGTTCAAATCAATTTAAATTCATTGATCAATTTCATTCAATATTCATTAAGTAAATTTGTCATTCAAATCAATTTCTATTAAATTTCCAATTCATTAAATCAGTTACTTAAGTTCAACTTCATTATACCAAAACTTCAAATTGAGTTAAATTAGATTCGTCAAATCAATTCTTTGAATTACAAGTCTTACGTTAATTTCAATAAATCACAAATTATTTCTTGTTAAAAAAAAATTCAATTTCACTTATTTCTTTACTTAGTTACACATTTCAAACTCCATTAAAGAAACTAAATTTCACTTATTAACTTACTTAAATAATTTCCCCAAACTTAATAAATCAAGAAACCCAATTTCATTTATTAACGAAGTTCAAATTTCACTTATTCAAAAGTTCAATTCCTCTTATCAAAGGATTCAATTTTTATTCAATTATCAAATAATTCAATCTTATTCAATTATTAAATAATTTCAATCTTAATTATTAATAATTTCAAAACTTAATAATCTCAAAACTTGATTATATATTCAACCTTAATTGTTAAATCATTTCAAACTTAATTTAATGAATAATTCCAAATTTAATTGTTAAATAATTCATTTCAAAACAACGTTCTTTCATTAGTTATTACATTAACATTTTGTTTCAGATTTCAATATTACATTTTCGTTTATCAAAATTTACGTTCCAATTTTATTTCAAAACCTTATTATTCAAATAAAATCTTTATTTTATTTCAAATCAAATTATTAACCAATTGGGTTTATTTAGTTCTCTATCCTAAGTCAAGTTTATTTTGGGTATTTATCATTTCAATCCGATTCCATTTCAATTCACAAATCAAACATAGCAAAGGGAACTTGCAATGTGATAACTGGGATGGTGTCAAAGTAAATAAACAAGCAATAACAAACATTAATAACAATCCAATAATTAATTCAAATAATCCCGAAATAATCGTATTAATTCACATTGTTGTTTGTGCGAACTAATATAATTATTTCTAGAATCTACACTATCATTTCATGTAGATTAAAGATTATTACATTAATTATTCTATGCAATTCTACACTTTACATCAACTATTCAATTTCATACTTCATCAATTAATACAACATAAATTCAAATGGTTCAAGGGTAATTACTATTTTTTCTACGTGTCAATAAATTTAAACATTTAAAGGGGTCATATTTTACAAATGTCATCAAATTAAATTTAACACATATATCAATCCAACTATCCTACGTCGAATTCGATTTCAAGTTGTTTATCACTTACAATATTAACAATTCAACGTCCAATGTCAACATCACACAATCAATCAATTATCAACCAAACTGGATTATTATTGCATACATAACAGATAACGGTGTCAGATGTCACAGGTGAACTGATATAGGTAAATAGCATATATAACAGTATAAACAACTAACAGTACCATATTTCAATTGTTGTTTCAACTGAAATCAGATTTAATAAATAAAAGAACATTAATCGTGAGTGACTGCTCACCTTTCGAGGCTAGAGAGAATAGGAGATGACACGGATACGCACACTGATATGGACACTGAAATTTGAGTTACGGATCCAGGCACGAATTTCAAAGCAAAGCTAGATGGATACTCATTCGACGAACAAAGCTGATAACATAGATAAATGAACTGAATTAGAATTGGTTTGATATATATGTATATATGTGTATGTTGATTCCAAAATCATTATTTCAAATTGAATTACGTACATTATAGTCCAAAATATATATATATAATAAAATTTGAATCAATACATTAAAACTTAATAGTTTTACATAACCGATACATATATATAGGCTTATTATAAAACTGTCACATTTCTCATTATTACCCAGTTTCAAACATACAAAGTTTACAATCTTATGAACCCAAAATATACATACGTAAGAGCGCTGTATATATATATATACGCTTAAAATATTAACAAGACTTGTTATGCATATTCGTAAAAAAAATTTACAAACTATTACGTATATTATATCTATACATTTGAATATAGTACAAGACAGCGAGACAAGTAAAATAACAACTTGTATTTGTAAGATGTGTACAGCTTTTGGTCATATACCTTTTATAAGTAACTCTTATAATATAAACTACACTAAAGAATTTTGACTGTGCATACATATCAGATACGTAAATAGAAAGATTCTGATATGCCTATGTATACTCAAAAATAATATCTAGTTTATCTTTAAAACAATTTTTTTTCGAAATATCCATATATGCGTGACCTATATCCTACAAGCTGCACATTGTAACATCTAACCGAATCAATTATGACAAATCCTATATGCATACGAATATAATATTCCAGAACAATGCAACTAAAATATATGAACCCACTCATTTATACAAACTTAAAATATGGACTGACCTATAAAAATAACAACTATGCTTCCCTACAACAAAACATAATACATTTTTGAACTTACCAAACTCTATATATAAATGATGCATAGGCTAATGTATATACAAGTAACAGATCCTATATAACACACTTAAATGATAATACATTATAATATCATATATACCAGGTTTATATATATAAACTATATATAGTCTTCACCGCAAGCAACAATTTATTATAAACTACATTCATTACTTTAACAGCCGATACACTAACAATTCAATTTCCATTATATAAGCAACGACCGAACACTATATACTAACCCATTACTAAAATCCTAAAAAAGCTTTACACATATAATACTAACTTATATAACTTACCTATGTTATACAACTTCCTGAAATAAATATGCAATTATATATGACAAACTTATTTGTGAGCGAACAACAACAGGGAACAACATACTTTATTTTTATATATACACCATAATCAACAATTTGTAAAACAATTATATTACCACTTTAAACTACTCACGTATGCACTTCTGTGACTTTATATATTTATAGACTTTATGGATTACATTTTGTACAACAAGATATATTTGAAACAATTGAACAACTATATAAGCTAATAAACAATATATAATATAAACTAATATCATCTTATAGTATACATATATAATATATTCTGAAGCTTAATAAACTGCATCCATCTAATATACTCACCCCTATATAATAGGCAATCAATTGTATAAAGAATTATATATCTACAGTAAGTTATACCTCCAATGTAAATATATATACACAGCTTATTATCACTTATATATACGAGAGCTATTCAACCAGCATATATAGAGCCGAACCACTTTTACACATATATTTGGAAAACAAAACTTAGTTTTCAAACTTCATTTACAAATTTAGTTTACGTATACAGCAAATTTTTTTATATGTAACAATATTTGGAAACAAATCTTAGTTTACTGACGTACATATTTAAAACTATCATATACCAACCTTGTTACAAAATATATAAGTTATATATACTAACCTGCCACCTACATTTAGAAGAAGCCAGAGAAGCTGATGGGTCTCGGCCTCGGCAAGATGAAAGGAACAAAGGCTAGAAAGCGATGAGCTCAGCTACTTAGGGAAGGCAAGGTCGGCGACTGGGAGTGGAGATGGCTGGAGCTGTGGCGAGGTGGGCTCAGGCCGTGGCCGTTTGTGCGTGGCTGATGTGTTTAGCGGAGCGATGGTGGTGAGCTCGAAAGGGAGCACGATGTGGCGGCATGCGGAGGGTATAAGGAGGCCTCGGTTGCTGTTTTGTTTTTCTATTTTTTTTTATGCAGAGGAGAAGTGAACAATAGAAAGAAGAAAGAATTGAAACGAAAAGGTGGATGTGCATTTGAACTAACAGAGAGAATGGGCAGTTTCCATCTTTTAGCTTCATGAGCGTGAAGCAAATTTAACAAATATGTTCGTTTTCATTCAAAAATAAAAGAGGAAAAGTGATGCCCTCTTGTTTTAACGCGTGCATATACTTAACTAGAATTTTCATAGCTAAGAAATGGAAGGACGAACCGGCATATGAAGCTTGCATTGGGAATAACAAAAGTCAAAATTTTGAATTCAAAGAGACGGTTAATTTTAGTGGTTGGCAGCTGGGTAAAATTATTGAGCTCTTCAATTTACGTAGATAGCTAAAAGGACAAAGGAAATTAAGAGATGTTAAAACGGATACTGATACGATCCGTCGTTACAGATTCCGTCGTGTACCGGCTTCAAAACACAGAAATGAATATACCATAGAGGTCAGCACGACTAGACGATCAAAACGGTATACACATATCAGTGGTACAGTCGAATTATAAAATTTCAAATTTTTATACTATCAGAAAATTCCGAGTTTGGAAAAACGAAAAATAGCGTTTGCTCAGAAGATGGTTTAGAATTTTTCTATGTAAAAATATTTAGGTTTTGAAAACATTTTATTTTTATCGCTTTTAACTGATTAAATTGAAGTAAATTTGCGCGCGAAATAAACTTTCATATTTTCGGATGAAAATTTACCAGTTACCATATTTAATTAGACGCATCTCAAATATCAAATTTATATTTTAAAAATTTATTTTTTATTCTTTATTAAATTTCACATAAATCCAGTTAATTAATTAATTAAAACCGTTAAAATATCCGGGTTGTTACATCGACGACAACAATTCAATTTGTCTTCGTTTTGGGGGTGGCAGCCGGCCCTATTTGAGGCGTCGTTTAGGGGAGTGGGGCCGGGTACGTGGGAGAGAGTGGTGGCGTGTCGGCATGGCGTGTAGCGGCGTCGGGGAGACGTCGAACGACGGTGGCTGTCGTTCGTTTTCTGCTCGGAGACGATGCGGTCTAGGGTTTCTGAAAGTCACGTGCGTGCTGCTGTGCGTGTTGAGTTCAGAAGGGAGGACATGGATTATTTCTTTGGTAATGTTATTTTATTTTAATTATTCTATTTTAAATTCGTATAACTTCTAATACGAATAACTTTCGCTTGCGAAGTCGTATTCACGCGCGGTTTTCTCCGCTAGGTTCGTATTGGAATTCCGCACATTTTGGCGCTGGTTTGGATAGATTCTAAAGCTGGTCAATTTTTGGGTTTAAATCTGATTTAAATTCGATTTAAATTCAAAAGGTGAGTGTTTTAACCTACTCACAACTTCTAAGATTTCTTATGTTTGTTAAATTCATTTATGATGTGATTTGAAATTTATTCATAGCTATTTGGCATATATTTCATCATTATCTCAATTACTTTCATTTATTTAATTAACTTGTTATTTAAATTTATTATTACATATAAACTGCCAGTTAAATTATTATTTAATTTATTTTGCATAATAAACTGCCAGTAAATGCCTGTTATTTATTACCTGTTATATATTGATGTATTGTTTGAATTGGATGATGATTACGTATGATTTTATGATGGATGAATGGATGTTTATTTATATCATCATAAATTGCAAGTTGTTATGCATTTTATTGCATTCAGGATTGCGGTTTGAAATGATATATAACCGTAAAATTTTATTTTTAAATTGCAGGTTGAAATGATAAATATCTGTATCACTTGACCATAGGATAGAAAATTTTATACAGCCACCGCGGTATATATATATATATATAAATATTTTAAACTGGTTTCTATGGTTTTGTAAAGATATATATATGGTTTATGGGATATTGATTTGGTTATTGATAAAGGTTATTTTATATATAGTAAAATTTTGGTTTTTAAGCTATATATAAAATAAATTTGAAGTATAAAAGAGGTTAATAATCAAGTTTGATTATTTTCGAGATCAAATATGATTAAGCATTTATTTAAATTTAATTTCTGGAGTTTAAATGACTTAAATGAGAATAAGGTTGGAAGATGAACATTAAATTTAGTTGGAATTTAATAAAAAATAAATTTTTAAAGGATATGATTTTTATAACTTGATTTTGTGTTGAGTGATTTAAATGAATATATCAAGTTAAATAAATTGAAAGAATATCCAGTGATGTGAAGTTAAACGTTTTACTTAAATTATATTGAATTCATTAAGTAAACAATTCAATCTAAATAATAGTAATTGAATTTGATATATATATATATATATATATATATATATATATATATATGGAATTATCAAAGAATTTGTTTTGAAATGGTGGAATATTTAAAGCTTTGAAACATAAGAATTGAAATGGTTTATTTGGAAGTTTAAATCGGTATTTGGAATTGATTTGTGAAATTAAAAGAAGCTATTTTATTTTATAAGGTAATTTAATATTTAACCATTTAAGAGGTGGAAGTTTGTTTCAAAGTTATGATTGTCAAGGTATTATAATTTGGAAGTATTATATTCAAGAGTTTTGATTTCTAAATGTTATACTTTGAATCACTATGATTTTTGGAAAGGGTATATTTGAAATTAAAATGATATTATATTGATTGGGTCTAAATGGTATCAAATTTGATTGGGTTTTAACGAAAATGATATCATATTTATATAGTTTTGAAATGGATATTATATTCTGGCTTTAAAGTATAAACTATTTTGAAAGGACCTCGGTGTTATAATAATGATTGGTTGTTGAAAAGATCGGGATCAGAAGTTGTCATACTCTCTGCCAACTCCGAAAACCACTTTAACAACCGTGTACGTGGTGGAGATTCCAGAATGAAGTAGGATGGTGGCGGCGTTTCCTTTGAGGTAAATACGTGGACCCAACTCCCATGAGTTGGCATAAGATGGCTAAAACAGGAGCGATTGCCGGGTTAATTGAGGTAGCATCTTTGATAGGATGCATCCCTTCGTTATTATACTTTGACCTCTGGATTGATTCGGTGGCCACTTTTGATTTTCTTTGATTTGGAGGTGTTGTTTGAGGTGGGCGGTAGTAGCAGCTACGCGTTACCACCGACCCGAAAGCATAATTGGAATATCTACCTTGGCATTGCCTAGTTGAGCTGTGTCACCTACCATAGCGCGCCTTATACGAGTTTGGTTTTCTCCCGTAGCCCGTGGAGTATTTAGGGTAGTCTGCCGATCTGGAGATGCGCTGATACTGGATGGACTACTGGGACTATTACTGTGTTAAGGGGAATATTGGGTCACTCCTTAACGCTATTTAAAAGTAAGTTTATTTTACAATTAGACACTATTATAATAGAGAAATATTACTACATACTAAATAGTTTAACGGATCCTTCGGGGATGTAAATCACGAGCATCTCTTGAGTTATTCGCTCATATTTAATTCTGTTGATGTAACAGCCCAATTTTTTTAACAAGTATTTTTCACTTGTATTTTAAAAACTTTGGGGTTTATTTAAAGTGATTAAAAATAAAAATAAAAAACAATTGACCAAATTTTTAATTAAATAATAAGATCTCTGAAATTTTGACATGGTTAAGAATTAACTTTAATTTGGAAATTTGGGGTTTTGTCGAAGATGGTAAATAACTTAATTTCTAGCAAAATCAAGTTTTACTTAAGAAAACATTAATAGCTTAGGTGGTTAAGACATCTGGGCTATTCACGACAGGTCACGAGTTTGAGTCTCAGCATGGTCAGAATTTTGAATTTTTTTAGTGTATAAATGAAATGGGTAATTACGCCTTAAAAAGGGCGCGTAAATTTAGGGAATAAATACCGTGTGTATATATATATATATATATATAAGATTATATATAAGAAAATGTATAGAATTTTAATCCGTTATTTTTCTCTTTCCAGTAAAATTTACTTCCCAATTTATATACATATTAATTTGATTAAATCATTTCCTAAAAGTCTAAACATAAACTGAAAGTTTTGAAGTTTTTAAATTTTGTTAAAAGACAACTCAAATTCGCAATGTTAATAAAAAATGAATTTTGTATATTTAAAATACAAAAATTGTAAGCGAATTTAATTTAAGTAATAACTTTGTAAAATTCAGTGTTTTACAGACTATTAAATTTCGCATTTAAAAAGGGCATGCATTGTAATGATATAAGTAACGTAAAAACGTATAAATTAAAAACGTTACTTTTGTATAAGTTTTGGGTGTTTTGTATTGCGTCAGTTTGGCGTATTGTAAAAATCATATTTATATCTATATGGATTAAAATATCAGTCAGTAGTTTCTATAGCAAACGTTAACTCTTTTGCATAGCTTTCAATTAGGTTTTAATTTTTGTATATGACTTTTTCAATTCCAAAATCTTTGCCAATTCTTGCCTTTCATTTAATAAAGATCAAAATTTCATATAGCTGATCGCGCAACTATTAAATGGTATAAAATGTTGAAATCAAAATTTCATAAATTGGCAGCATAAATCACGCATATAAAATAACGTGCAAACTAAAGAAACTGGAAAGTAATCAACGCATGCATTTAATCAAGATTTTCGTATAACTGGCAATAATAAATCACGCAACTTTCTGGTCTGTCTAAATGTTTATTATCACTTGCCATTCTTGCCTGCTTGTTTGGTCCCCTATATTTCACAAGCCTTATCCATGAATATATAAGAAAGAATTTTATAAATTAAGAATCAACCTCTTGCCTAAATTCACGCATCATTCTAGGAATTCATTAAATCAAAATTTTGTATAGTCCATTCAGTTCAAAGCAAATTATATTTGATTACTGTTTTCCTATAATCACGCAAGCCTCCCATATACATTATTGTGCAACTCGCATCTCAGAAGATCTCACGTGCCTTCATAACTCTTAACTTGTTTTCTTATATATATATAAAGCCTCACACAAAAACTTTATATTGCATCTAAAAGTTGCCTTCTTCTTCTTTTGTGCTGAAGCCTCTATCAGGTAATGGTTTTACTTTTTCTTTTCTTTTTTCAGTTTTTCCCTTTCTTCTTCTTGTTGTTCTCTGTTTCCCTTTTGCCTTGCTCGGCTACTTCTCCACCACGTCACGTCCCACTAAGTTTTCATAACCAAGCTTATATCCCGAACAAGCCCATGGTTAATATATTATAATATTTTTCTAAATTTTTTTAAGTATTTTTGAAATAAAATTTATGTAATTCAACTAAAAATTTGACTTAAGGCTTTAAAATTTTAAAGGTGTTTTGTTTTTTAAGTTAAATTTTTGTAAGTTAATAATTGGTTTTAAAGTGAATTTAAAGATTTTATTTATGATAAATGACATAATAATTATATTTGATTTAATATGGAGTTGAAATCTAACCTAGAAATTTTAATAAAAGTTATTTCCGAAAATGGATATGTTTGGTATAACAAATAATGTACTTTAAATTGATAAAATGAAAGACGATTGAAATGGAACATTTTGGAATAACTTATATTTAACTTGAATCATAGTTGAATTGATGTCTAAATGAATAAAGTTGTGAAGAAAATTTAGTGTATATTAACTATAAAGGGAAAAAAAATTATGGAACGGATGTGTTTTGTAAGTAAATAATTGAAAATGTTGTTTTCAAATGGAAAGGTGAAATTTCAATTTATGACTTAACTTGAAAATTTGAAATTGGGTTTTAAATAAAATTGTTAAGTTAAGTAAATAAATGAGAATTTAGTTTTATTTAGGAAGTGGGTATTTTTAAATTAAGTGTAAAGTTATTTGGAAAAATATATATACAAGTTAAGTAAAATTGGGAAATTATGACTTACAAATGATTCATAGTAAATTTGGATATTTTATTTGTAAAATTTATTTTATTTAATCATAAGATAAATGGTATCCAAATGAAAAATTTTCTGAAGTAGGAATATGATTTTTAAAGTTAAGAATGGTTAAAAATTTAAATTTTAATGTTTCTGAATTCGAGAATGCTTTGAAATTGAAGTGGCAGAGACGTGTTGTAATTAAGAAACAGAGAGAGTTTGCATTGAAGAATAGTTAAGGCAGAGACGCAAGTTTGTGTAAATACATATTTTTCAAAACTAGATAAGTTAGGGTATGCCGGTGGAAATAATAATAATAATAATAATAATAATAATAATAATAAAATGTATAATAATAATAAATAGTATCGCCAAGCCTATGAAGTTGGGGTCGGGATGTGGGGTGAAGCAGTCGAGCAAAAGTTGAACCAAAATTTCTTTTACTCTATTCGTTCCAATTTTCTCAAAATTTTTGCTTTGACCGTAATTTTTAAAGTCACGTATTCGGTATTTGGATCTTGAATCTAGGCATGACATCCGGGGAAAATTTGATCGTTACCCGCTGTGCGATTCTTTTTCGGAGGATTTTCATTTTGAATCAAAATTTGTGCAGCTTTAAAGTGAGTATTTCTCACCAGACAAACATACCTACATATCCGTGATTTATCACAAGTGTATTTGTAAATTATTTATTAAATTTTATCTGCCTGTGATATAACGTATCATGTTAAACCCCATTTTAAATTGACACCTCATCAGTTGTTTATCTATTGTAATATTATTGCAGCTATACTATGTAATTCTTATTTACTGATTAAATCATCACTGCAAGTTCCCTGTAAATTTGATATCGTTATAGGCTGAAATGATAGGCCTGAACGGTAATCATTTGTTCATTTATTTAATTGTTTAATTATTTATTTGTTAACTTGGGATTGCGGGTTGAAATGATGGAACCCGGGATTTTGTAAATTGCGGATTGAAATGATATAAATCCGTATCACTTGACCTAGGCTAGAAAACTATATACAGACCCGTGGTTTATATAATATTTTTCTGAAATGTTTAAAAGAATTTTAAATGGGAATTTATAATATTCTGGTTCAAATGTAAAGAATTTTTATAAAATTTATAATGATTTTTGAATAAGTCAAAATGTTAAAAAAAAATGTTTAAGTAAATTTTTTGGAATATAACTTATTTTGGGAAATTCTGAAATTTTGTTTAAAGTGAGTTTTAGTTAAGGAAATAATTGATAATAAGTTATATTTGGGAATTTAAAATTTGATTGTTAATTTAATGATTTATTACAGCACTTAAATGCTGTCTTTTATAAATGAACTGTTTTGACTTACAGACTTTAGGTGGCATTTCATAAATGCTACGGAAACTGAATTTTCGGATTGTTTAAAATAAATGGAAATAATCTTTAGGGAAAAAGGCTTAAATTTTGGAATTTAATATGTAATTAATAAAAAATAAGGAATTGACTTTAAATGGTTTTAAATGGAAGAATTTAACTTTTAAGAGCTGAAAGGCAAATTAATTCCTAAATAAATCGAATAGATTTAAATGGTATTTTATTAAATAAAATGACTGATGTTTAAATAAATGACGGTTGAAATGATATTATGGTATTGAAATGTATTTGAAACTTATTTTGATTTTTAAAGTATAAATACCATTTCTAAAAGTTGTAACCACGGGTTATAATAACGTTTGGTTGTTAAAGAGACCGGGATCGGATATCTGGCATACTCTCTGTCGATACCGAAAACCACTTTGACAACCGTGTACGCGGTGGAGATTCCAGAATGAAGTAGGATGGTGGTGACGTTTTCTTTGAGGTAAATACGTGGACCCGACTCCCGTGAGTTGGCATAAGGTGGCTAAAACAGGAGCGATTCTCGGATTAATGAGGTAGCACCTCTGATCGGATGCACTTCTTCGTATGCCATTCTATTACTTTTGTGATTGTTTTGGTGCGCACCTTTGATTTGGGAGTGTTGTTCGAGGTGGGCGGTAACTGTGGCTACGCGTTTCCATCGGTCCGGATAGCAATTGGTATATCTACTCTAGCATTGCCTAGTTGTGCCGTGTCACCTACCCTAGCGTGCCTTATACGATTTTGGTTTTGTACCATACCTATGGAGTGCCCTCTGACGACGCCCATTCCGGGGAAGATTACGGTACTGTATAGACTATGGGAATATATTATGTGTTAAGGGCTATATGGGTAACCCCTTAACGCTATTTAAAAGTAATTTTATTTTACAAATAGACACTATTATAATAGCGATGTATTACTACATAGTAAATAGTTTAACGGATCCTTAGAGGATGGTCGGTCCCAAGCATCCTTTAAGTTACTTGCCTTATATTACAGTACACTTGAATTAGCTTACACTATGTAAGTATGTATGTCCTGACTCGAGTGTTTATGTTTTATTTTACGCTCGGGTCAGCCTGAGTTGCAGTTTCAGTTTTCTCCCCGGAGCTAGGACATTCTGCAGATCTTTCGAGCTGCCGGCCAATCTTCCAGTCTATATCTTATTTTGAAATCAAGACTTTGGAATATTTGGATTTCTATTGAAGTTTTAAACTGTATTGGAGATTTAAAACTATGTAATTTTTATTTGGTTGAGTTTTTTTATAGTGGCTTCATGAACCACTAAGTATTTTAAATTCCGCTGCGAGTTTCTCTGATATCTGTGTCTGTGATTCTGTGATTTATTTACTGCATATTCTGAGTTTTGCCAAATTTATTTTTACAACGCGGTATTTTGAACAATTCAAGTCTGACATGTGCGGATGCGAATGGTTGAAAACACCGGGTCGTTACAGTTGGTATCAGAGCTTTGGCTCTAGGCAAAACTTAGAATGTATGGTAAATTTGATTTACAGAATCACTTTCATTCGAGCTTGAATCTCTTCCTTTTGATTCGATTTCCTTTGAATTTTGGAACGTTCCCTGCGGTTCCGAAGTTCATTCGTGTCCCTCACTATTCATTTTCTTTCGATTCTGGGGTATCCCATAACTCCATTTCGGATGATCTTTATAGTGAATTGGCGGTCTCGCCAATATTCTAATAAAGGGGTGAAACTCCTTTACAATTAGCATGGATTCACCAGAGATTTATATTTAACCTCGGTTTAGATGCAAGTAGCTTTGGTTATTCCGAACTCTATCTCTTCGGATCGAATGGTAAATCTACATTCGATCTGACTCTTTAAGTCACGGTTGACCAGGTTAAGGTTGCCCGTGATTTATATAAACTTATCTGGTTCCTTATTCTGTTATTTAACCATCGGATCTTCTGATTCCAATTTATCTTTAAATCAAAATTCTCTTCGATTTGTGTGACGGCTCGGATTTTGCCCGCTCGAAAATCGACATCCATACTTCAAATCGTACTCGAATGTCATAGATTCGATCGTTCAAATCCGAATCGCCGGAGCTTATAACAATCATTAAGTAAACAACACAGCGGAATAAAAGGATAATACATTGATATACAGCTTTGATACAATATCTGATACAACAGATGATCCAATAGATATCAATATACATCAGAGATATGATACAATAAAATAGCAGCGGAAAAGAAAATAGATAACATTTAACAGCGGAACAAATAACTCTAAGATAGTCTTCAACGAAGAACTCCAAATCGGAACTGTAACTCCATTTCCAAGAATCAATCCAGCAATAGCTCGAACTCCCAATAACGATGCATCAAGCTAAGCAAGACTGGTACGATCCAAAGACTGAACTAACTCCAGATAATCTACAAATCTGACTATCTGAAAAACCCAACTCTAGACTGCTCGTGTAGAAAATAATGAGCACCCAGAGTTTAGGAAAGAAAACAATAAACTCCGGATCAGTCGTGGGACTGGTGTGAGCAACAAAAACAGTTTATCTATTAAAAACATTCAACAAAAGATTTTCAAAGTCAATTCGCAATGCTTTTGAAAAATGAGACTACCATAAGGCCTCCCGCACACACACACAATGCAAACGCAGAATCGGAGGAGATTTCTCCTTATGATAGTCAAAGATGCTTGATACGCATTTAAAATAACATTTGATATTATTACTAGTGCATAGTGTAGAAGAAATTCATTTCGAAAGTAGAATATAAATCTTAGCCAACATACGACCATTATCGTATGCCTACTATAGCTACCATCCAAACAGTGTTGCGACACCATAAGTGAATGATAGGTTCTACAACTAATACCGTACAAGTTTCGTATTGTTTCTTTGGATTTCCAACAAATGGTCAGGCCAAGGAACTTTCCATTGCCACATGAGAATGCCTATGGAAAGACATCCCCGAGAACCAAACCGGAACTCTGCCAACACAAGGCCGGGTTACCCCTAACTGGGTAACTACTGACACGAGCACGCCATTCCCCGATCGTAAACGACCTTTCTCACGGGATCCCGAAAACCAACAACCACAAAGTAATAAATTCACGGTAACCACATAGGTTAAATATCTGGGCTCCATACCATGATACCACCTCTATCCAGAAGGAAATGTACATACCCTAAAGGGTGCTACCCCTCATAACCTTGCCGCATCTTTCCTGTTTTGACCATTTCCGGGGTGTGAGGCTCGACGAAGTCACGTCCACAAAAACATACTTTATACAAAAGCCATGCTTTGGGTCAACAAATGATCAACACAATGACCACTAAGATAGACGATCAAATAAATGATCCTATCACAATAATCAACACAATGATCATTTCCAGCAACACTCAGCATGTCACATTACCAAATTGGGAATATATCGCTGATAACTTCAACTATATAACCTCTGAGCTCGTACGTCTCAGAGAAGGTGTTAAGCTAAAAGAATAAATTCTTCGCCACCAACAGAAATATATTTGAAAGAAATCGGCTTTATATCTCAATTTGTAATGTCAGGCACACAATCCATACAAGTCTGTTCTGGGTTCGAACAGAACCGAAGGCACTTACAAAGAAGTCCTTGCAACCCGGATATTCACAATCCCGATCGGATTTTCCCATCACTTAGGGAGTTTCTATACCGGCGCGACTCGGTGCAGAAACAATCGATAGGTCATCCTATCGCTTTCACAAATACCCGGTCTTCACACCGGTCTTCAAATGCTATCCATAACGACGTATCACATATTCGGAATGGGTTATACGACACAAAGGTCCTTTCCCGGTTAAACCGAATAGTGAGCGAAAATATTTTCAAACATATGGATATGGGATTTCAATTAAGTCACAACTTAATAATTCAAACTTTCTTTCAAATGGTTTAACAAATTACCATTTTCAATCTTTAAACAAAAAGATTCATTTTCACAACCTTTAACGGTTTAAACAATTTTCACATTTAAATCTTTTAAACAAAAGATTCATTCACATATTTTCCAAATCAATTTTCATTTCAATTGATTAACTCGTTAAATCTTTAAATCAAAGATTTAACTTATAGCTTTCAAAACAATTTCATTTCTACTTGATTTAAACAAATCATCAATTTAAATCTGTTAAAAATAAACAGATTTAATTCATAGCTTTCAAAAAGAATTTATTCATAACTTAGAAAAATCATTTTTCTATTCAATCTTGCAATTCCCCTAATTAACTGGAATCTCAGTTCTTATCTAAAAGTGTTTATCATTTGAAAACAACAGTTTTCATTTTGGAAATCTGATTCATTTATACGAGTTGAAATCCTTGGGTTAAATTCAAATTTCCAAAAATAATACTTTAAAAATGGTTTAACTCATAATGACTAGTATAATATCATTAATCTCTAGTTTCAAATTACAGAATTCAATTTCAAGTATTGAATTCAAATTTAAATCAACTTATTTAAATTCCAAAACTTAATCAAGTAATTTAAAAATAATAAATTCTATTTTGAAATTCCATTCCAAAAGCTTTTCACATTTATTCCGATTCCATTTCCAAAACATTTGAATTTAAAAATTCAAATTTAACTATTTCAAAAATCTGCGACTTAATCGATTTTCTCGTGAAATCCATAATTGTGTGTGTATGGTGTGGTCCAGGGGTTTAACTCAATAGTGCACAACCATTCAATTATCACAGATCAAAACACAGAAATATAATTGATAAGCGATATAAACTATAACGCTTATCATATACTCACAGATTCACAGATAATATACAGATGTAAATAAATATACACAGCTCAATCTACATAACAAAATATCACAAATCAGATAAGACAATCAATTCAAGGTATTTCATACAATAAAATCAGTCATAAGTAAGGCCAAGCATTTGATAATCATTCATAACAGGATTAATAAATCGTTTAATCCTAATTAATTCAAGTTATTTCCAATTTAATTAATTACTTATGAATAAATTATCCATTTATTATTTCTCTAAGTAATTACCTTTCCAAAATTATCGAGTGATTATTCTGAATTAGTTAAATTAAGAATTTAATTTAAACAGATTTGATTAACCCAATTAATTATATTGAATAATTTATTTCTAAATTACTGTTATTAAATAATTATACTTAATACAATCCACAAATTAATTTATCACATTAATTATCAAGATTAATCACATTAATAAATTATCAAATAAATCTCAAGTAAATGATCCTTATTAACTATTCATAATTATTTAATTACTATTCTTAAGTAATTGAACTCAATTTAATTATTGTTAATTACTCTTTAATTAGCCTTTGAAATCATATAATTAATCACTAATTATTTAATTAACCATTAATTCTCAATTAATTAATCATTTAATTCTCAATTAAATTACTAAATTAATTGACTGTTAATCATTCATTTGTTAACTTAAGTAGTTAATTGCAAATTCATTTATCACCCATCATCCATTACTAATTACAACTAAAAATTTAATTAACCAATCTTTACCCATCGTTATGAAGAAATTTATATAAGAGTTTAAACCCAATTATTCAATTTCAAATCATTTTATGAAATATACGTGAACATTCTAAAGTTGTTTAAATACTTTAAATTTTTATAAACTTCATTTATTTCAAACCAGAATTCAAGAGTTAATCTGAATTCCATCTTGACTTTAATAAACATTTTAAAGTTATTAAACAAGTTTGAATTAAAACAAAATTTTATTCTATTCAAAATCTAATTGTACAATCTAAATTTGAATTTGTATTTAGACCTTTTATTTAAACTTGTTTTAAATCCTAGATTTCAAATTTTAAAACCCTTATTTAATTTTCTTTAAACATTTAAAACGGTTTAAATGTTTATATTTTATAAACTGGTTTTATTTCAAATTTGCATCTTAAAATTTGCTTTTAAACCAAGGTTTTAAAACTTGTCTTAAACTTCAGTTTTAAAACCTTACTTCAGTAAACAACACATATTTAAAAACAAAACAAAACAAACAGGTTACTGTAAAACCTGTACTTATATTTCCCCCAAAATCTGCAGTGTTTCAACAACCCAAGCCCACGCGAAAACCTCCCCGAGTCAAACTAACGTTTGCTTCGAGTCACGCATCCGCTTCACCGAGAACACACCCCATTCCCTCTCGCGTTCGCTCTTCTTCTCCCACAACCCCCCAAACCCAGATACCACCTTCCTTCCTCCCCAGTGCACACACGTGCACCGTGCACCTACCCACACTCCTCCGGCCACCGATGAGCACCGCGTCCATCCCACACACACACACAAACACGCGAAACCTCAAAGCATTATCCAGATCGAAGAAAGTTCGATCAGATCGAATTTGACCCAATCGAACCCACTGACCCAAAAACTCGACCACCCAAAAACCCATCGTACCATCACCCACGACCACCGGCCACCTCGAAACTTGGTCCGAAGCTTCGCCGATGACCCACGCAACTACTCCCCCTGGTGCGATCGCCTCTAATTCCATGACGCCCTCGCATTGCCTCGACAACCGAGCTAAACCCATTACCCCTCTTAAACCCTAGTTCCCCTCGCCGCGACGTCATCAATGATCGGAAAAATATCAACTTATTTTTCTCGATAGCGTCGGCCTACCACCCTCATCTACCCACAACCTCAACTCCTCCAACGCTCTAGATCATCGGGAAAGTCCCCGAACCCATTCTCTGATGAAACACGAACTGCAACCCATCCCGTCCACTAAAAATCCTCATTTTAGTTTTAAAATTCATAGTTTACTATCAGGATCAAATGTATATTCCTAGAATCTAAAATTAGCATATTCGAATTTTATCAAAATAATGCGTATTGCCTGTAGAACAGAGTCACTGGTGATGATGCTTCAACTACAGGCTCAAAACAAATTTATAAAGCTTTGATTTATGTTTAACAACCTATTTTGTTTTCAAATGTAAGCCTATATATGATTGGAAGAAGATGTTTTATATGTTTTGCTTAACTCCTTAACTCTGTAGCTACAACCAGGGAATCAACAGCATCTTCAAAAGTTACAGCATACTCTTTTATATAAACACAGAACTATACAAAACAAATACACAGGCAAGCATCATGTTAACCATGATAAAAATGTGTTTACCCACATCATCAATAGACAAATAGATGAAATAAAATAAAAAAATTCTGGTAGGAGTTTACTCACCTTCCAGATCACCATTCAGAATTTTTTTTTTTTTTTAAGTGGATGTTGAGATTAAAATCAGGTTTTGATACTGAAGCTTCTTTGCTTCCTGATGTCCAGGCCTTGATTTCTTTGATATCACTTCTCCTCTGGTATAGCTACCAATTCATACACTTGAAGTTTAAATTATGAAGAAGCTGAGATGGAGTTGAGGTATATAGAAATCTATAAAAATCTAAAAGTTGTACAGGTTAATATTTTTTTTTGTACAGAGTGATATAAATAGGTTTGTAGGTTGATACATATTATATTATGTACTTTATTTTGTTTATTACGGTAAAGGTTATTATTATTTTTTCTTTCTTTTCTTCTTGCAGGCTAAGGAGGCTGAGGTGATCTTGTATCATGGCTGATGTCTTCTTGCTTCTGTGCTAGTGTACTGGTTACAGTAAATGCATGTTTCCCCCATGCCTACATCCTTATCCCATTCTCCTCTAAGTACATAGATATTTTCATTTTATACTTTGTTTCCATGCTTGCATGTATTTGCTGTCTTTTATTTGTTTGATTTATTTCTTGGTTTTCTTATACAAGTTAATTCATATTCATCTACTTACTTTTGTTCAACTTGGACAATAACATTGTCTTTGCTTTTATATTGCCTTGTTTTATATGCTTATGCATATCACTTTTTTTTCTATTTCCATTTGTTTGTTGAACTGAAGTGAAGCTATTATCTCGGCCAAGATGATGTTAGAGGTATAGCATTAATTGTCTTGTACTTGTATCACTTTTTGTTTTGTTTATATTTGATTTTCTTTACAGCCTACATATTTATACAACTTTGCTTTGCTTTATTACTTATGTAAAAACATATACTTTGTTTTGTTTTATCAGTTTGTAAGTATACATGTGCTTTTGTTTATTACTTTATAGTATGAATAACTTCTATGTTAACATGTTGTTAAAATTTATTTATGAGTTACTATAGATATATATATTTTTTCTTAATTTATTTTATAACTCAAATATTTATTAAACCATTCATCTAAGATTTAAATTCAAATCAAAATATATATATATATACACACAAGATTTTAAAATTTCAAATTGACTCATATATACCCAAATATACATATATATATATATATATTCACATATATACATATATACATAATATTTAAAAATTTAAATGATTTATATAGAATATATTTGAACTCGGGGAAACTCACATCACTATTTATAATTAATTTTATAAATGTTTATTCAAAATTTCATTTAATTATTAATTTAAATTAAATAAAAATTCAGGATCGTTACAGACTTCACCCCTTAAAAGAATTTCGTCCTCGAAATTCGCAGGCACGAAAACAATACAGAGATAGACGAAAGATAGAAGAAATATCTTTTCAGATCAAACTGGATATCGATTCTGGATTTGGCTCATCAAATCAGAATATCAATAATAGATACAAGAAATTATAATAGAATTTCAAAATTCGGTTTTAAACGAAATCGTTTTATTGATTCAATTCAAATTATCCTTTATATTCTATTAATCAATTTAACTCAATTTAAAATTTTCAATTCATTCAAAATTTCCAATTTCCAATTTCTAATTTATTCAAATTTTTAATTCTAAATTTCAAATTCATTAAAGTTTAAAACGAAAAACTGATAAGAAATCGATGAAGATACGAAGTAAGAATTTTCTACAACGATTCGTAGAGCATCACCGCACCGAAAACTTCTTCTTGTAGCTGGTACGAAGAAATCAAAAGAATTTAGAAACGAATCAAAGAAATTTGATAACAAAGATTGTTTCCACTATTGTTGCAGAGTATTGACCAATTATAGTCGTATTCCCCTGTCCCCTATCTCGTTCTCTTCTTGCACTCATACTTACTATCAGTGGATAGTAAGAGAATTTACTGAGGCATTCAAACGGATATCTTAAGGATTACTCATTCTAGGGATACTTCACCCTATCTATAATGAGTTACTTAACGTGTTACACTCCTGAGCTAAAGTTCAACCCTTAGCTCTGATACCAAATGTGACGGCTCGGATTTTGCCCGCTCGAAAATCGACATCCATACTTCAAATCGTACTCGAATGTCATAGATTCGATCGTTCAAATCCGAATCGCCGGAGCTTATAACAATCATTAAGTAAACAACACAGCGGAATAAAAGGATAATACATTGATATACAGCTTTGATACAATATCTGATACAACAGATGATCCAATAGATATCAATATACATCAGAGATATGATACAATAAAATAGCAGCGGAAAAGAAAATAGATAACATTTAACAGCGGAACAAATAACTCTAAGATAGTCTTCAACGAAGAACTCCAAATCGGAACTGTAGCTCCATTTCCAAGAATCAATCCAGCAATAGCTCGAACTCCCAATAACGATGCATCAAGCTAAGCAAGACTGGTGCGATCCAAAGACTGAACTAACTCCAGATAATCTACAAATCTGACTATCTGAAAAACCCAACTCTAGACTGCTCGTGTAGAAAATAATGAGCACCCAGAGTTTAGGAAAGAAAACAATAAACTCCGGATCAGTCGTGGGACTGGTGTGAGCAACAAAAACAGTTTATCTATTAAAAACATTCAACAAAAGATTTTCAAAGTCAATTCGCAATGCTTTTGAAAAATGAGACTACCATAAGGCCTCCCGCACACACACACAATGCAAACGCAGAATCGGAGGAGATTTCTCCTTATGATAGTCAAAGATGCTTGATACGCATTTAAAATAACATTTGATATTATTACTAGTGCACAGTGTAGAAGAAATTCATTTCGAAAGTAGAATATAAATCTTAGCCAACATACGACCATTATCGTATGCCTACTATAGCTACCATCCAAATAGTGTTGCGAAACCATAAGTGAATGATAGGTTCTACAACTAATACCGTACAAGTTTCATATTGTTTCTTTGGATTTCCAACAAATGGTCAGGCCAAGGAACTTCCCATTGCCACATGAGAATGCCTCTGGAAAGACATCCCCGAGAACCAAACCGGAAATCTGCCAACACAAGGCCGGGTTACCCCTAACTGGGTAACTACTGACACGAGCACGCCATTCCCCGATCGTAAACGACCTTTCTCACGGGATCCCGAAAACCAACAACCACAAAGTAATAAATTCGCGGTAACCACATAGGTTAAATATCTGGGCTCCATACCATGATACCACCTCTATCCAGAAGGAAATGTACATACCCTAAAGGGTGCTACCCCTCATAACCTTGCCGCATCTTTCCTGTTTTGACCATTTCCGGGGTGTGAGGCTCGACGAAGTCACGTCCACAAAAACATACTTTATACAAAAGCCATGCTTTGGGTCAACAAATGATCAACACAATGACCACTAAGATAGACGATCAAATAAACGATCCTATCACAATAATCAACACAATGATCATTTCCAGCAACACTCAGCATGTCACATTACCAAATTGGGAATATATCGCTGATAACTTCAACTATATAACCTCTGAGCTCGTACGTCTCAGAGAAGGTGTTAAGCTAAAAGAATAAATTCTTCGCCACCAACAGAAATATATTTGAAAGAAATCGGCTTTATATCTCAATTTGTAATGTCAGGCACACAATCCATACATGTCTGTTCTGGGTTCGAACAGAACCGAAGGCACTTACAAAGAAGTCCTTGCAACCCGGATATTCACAATCCCGATCGGATTTTCCCATCACTTAGGGAGTTTCTATACCGGCGCGACTCGGTGCAGAAACAATCGATAGGTCATCCTATCGCTTTCACAAATACCCGGTCTTCATCACCGGTCTTCAAATGCTATCCATAACGACGTATCACATATTCGGAATGGGTTATACGACACAAAGGTCCTTTCCCGGTTAAACCGAATAGTGGGCGAAAATATTTTCAAACATATGGATATGGGATTTCAATTAAGTCACAACTTAATAATTCAAACTTTCTTTGAAATGGTTTAACAAATTACCATTTTCAATCTTTAAACAAAAAGATTCATTTTCACAACCTTTAACGGTTTAAACAATTTTCACATTTAAATCTTTTAAACAAAAGATTCATTCACATATTTTCCAAATCAATTTTCATTTCAATTGATTAACTCGTTAAATCTTTAAATCAAAGATTTAACTTATAGCTTTCAAAACAATTTCATTTCTACTTGATTTAAACAAATCATCAATTTAAATCTGTTAAAAATAAACAGATTTAATTCATAGCTTTCAAAAAGAATTTATTCATAACTTAGAAAAATCATTTTTCTATTCAAACTTGCAATTCCCCTAATTAACTGGAATCTCAGTTCTTATCTAAAAGTGTTTATCATTTGAAAACAACAGTTTTCATTTTGGAAATCTGATTCATTTATACGAGTTAAAATCCTTGGGTTAAATTCAAATTTCCAAAAATAATACTTTAAAAATGGTTTAACTCATAATGACTAGTATAATATCATTAATCTCTAGTTTCAAATTACAGAATTCAATTTCAAGTATTGAATTCAAATTTAAATCAACTTATTTAAATTCCAAAACTTAATCAAGTAATTTAAAAATAATAAATTCTATTTTGAAATTCCATTCCAAAAGCTTTTCACATTTATTCCGATTCCATTTCCAAAACATTTGAATTTAAAAATTCAAATTTAACTATTTCAAAAATCTGCGACTTAATCGATTTTCTCGTGAAATCCATAATTGTGTGTGTATGGTGTGGTCCAGGGGTTTAACTCAATAGTGCACAACCATTCAATTATCACAGATCAAAACACAGAAATATAATTGATAAGCGATATAAACTATAACGCTTATCATATACTCACAGATTCACAGATAATATACAGATGTAAATAAATATACACAGCTCAATCTACATAACAAAATATCACAAATCAGATAAGACAATCAATTCAAGGTATTTCATACAATAAAATCATTCATAAGTAAGGCCAAGCATTTGATAATCATTCATAAACAGGATTAATAAATCGTTTAATCCTAATTAATTCAAGTTATTTCCAATTTAATTAATTACTTATGAATAAATTATCCATTTATTATTTCTCTAAGTAATTACCTTTCCAAAATTATCGAGTGATTATTCTGAATTAGTTAAATTAAGAATTTAATTTAAACAGATTTGATTAACCCAATTAATTATATTGAATAATTTATTTCTAAATTACTGTTATTAAATAATTATACTTAATACAATCCACAAATTAATTTATCACATTAATTATCAAGATTAATCACATTAATAAATTATGAAATAAATCTCAAGTAAATGATCCTTATTAACTATTCATAATTATTTAATTACTATTCTTAAGTAATTGAACTCAATTTAATTATTGTTAATTACTCTTTAATTAGCCTTTGAAATCATATAATTAATCACTAATTATTTAATTAACCATTAATTCTCAATTAATTAATCATTTAATTCTCAATTAAATTACTAAATTAATTGACTGTTAATCATTCATTTGTTAACTTAAGTAGTTAATTGCAAATTCATTTATCACCCATCATCCATTACTAATTACAACTAAAAATTTAATTAACCAATCTTTACCCACCGTTATGACGAAATTTATATAAGAGTTTAAACCCAATTATTCAATTTCAAATCATTTTATGAAATATACATGAACATTCTAAAGTTGTTTAAATACTTTAAATTTTTATAAACTTCATTTATTTCAAACCAGAATTCAAGAGTTAATCTGAATTCCATCTTGACTTTAATAAACATTTTAAAGTTATTAAACAAGTTTGAATTAAAACAAAATTTTATTCTATTCAAAATCTAATTGTACAATCTAAATTTGAATTTGTATTTAGACCTTTTATTTAAACTTGTTTTAAATCCTAGATTTCAAATTTTAAAACCCTTATTTAATTTTCTTTAAACATTTAAAATGGTTTAAATGTTTATATTTTATAAACTGGTTTTATTTCAAATTTGCATCTTAAAATTTGCTTTTAAACCCAGGTTTTAAAACTTGTCTTAAACTTCAGTTTTAAAACCTTACTTCAGTAAACAACACATATTTAAAAACAAAACAAAACAAACAGGTTATTGTAAAACCTGTACTTATATTTCCCCCAAAATCTGCAGTGTTTCAACAACCCAAGCCCACGCGAAAACCTCCCCGAGTCAAACTAACGTTTGCTTCGAGTCACGCATCCGCTTCACCGAGAACACACCTCATTCCCTCTCGCATTCGCTCTTCTTCTTCCACAACCCCCCAAACCCAGATACCACCTTCCTTCCTCCCCAATGCACACACGTGCACCGTGCACCTACCCACGCTCCTCCGGCCACCGATGAGCACCGCGTCCATCCCACACACACACACACACAAACACGCGAGACCTCAAAGCATTATCCAGATCGAAGAAAGTTCGATCAGATCGAATTTGACCCAATCGAACCCACTGACCCAAAAACTCGACCACCCAAAAACCCATCGTACCATCACCCACGACCACCTGCCACCTCGAAACTTGGTCCGAAGCTTCGCCGATGACCCACGCAACTACTCCCCCTGGTGCGATCGCCTCTAATTCCCTGACGCCCTCGCATTGCCTCGACAACCGAGCTAAACCCATTACCCCTCTTAAACCCTAGTTCCCCTTGCCGCGACGTCATCAATGATCGGAAAAATAACAACTTATTTTTCTCGATAGCGTCGGCCTACCACCCTCATCTACCCACAACCTCAACTCCTCCAACGCTCTAGATCATCGGGAAAGTCCCCGAACCCATTCTCTGATGAAACATGAACTGCAACCCATCCCGTCCACTAAAAATCCTCATTTTAGTTTTAAAATTCATAGTTTACTATCAGGATCAAATGTATATTCCTGGAATCTAAAATTAGCATATTCGAATTTTATCAAAATAATGCGTATTGCCTGTAGAACAGAGTCACTGGTGATGATGCTTCAACTACAGGCTCAAAACAAATTTATAAAGCTTTGATTTATGTTTAACAACCTATTTTGTTTTCAAATGTAAGCCTATATATGATTGGAAGAAGATGTTTTATATGTTTTGCTTAACTCCTTAACTCTGTAGCTACAACCAGGGAATCAACAGCATCTTCAAAAGTTACAGCATACTCATTTATATAAACACAGAACTATACAAAACAAATACACAGGCAAGCATCATGTTAACCATGAACAAAATGTGTTTACCCACAGCATCAATAGACAAATAGATGAAATAAAATAAAAAAAATTCTGGTAGGAGTTTACTCACCTTCCAGATCACCATTCAGAATTTTTTTTTTTTTTTAAGTGGACGTTGAGATTAAAATCAGGTTTTGATACTGAAGCTTCTTTGCTTCCTGATGTCCAGGCCTTGATTTCTTTGATATCACTTCTCCTCTGGTATAGCTACCAATTCATACACTTGAAGTTTAAATTATGAAGAAGCTGAGATGGAGTTGAGGTATATAGAAATCTATAAAAATCTAAAAGTTGTACAGGTTAATATTTTTTTTTTGTACAGAGTGATATAAACAGGTTTGTAGGTTGATACATATTATATTATGTACTTTATTTTGTTTATTACGGTAAAGGTTATTATTATTTTTTCTTTCTTTTCTTCTTGCAGGCTAAGGAGGCTGAGGTGATCTTGTATCATGGCTGATGTCTTCTTGCTTCTGTGCTAGTGTACTGGTTACAGTAAATGCATGTTTCCCCCATGCCTACATCCTTATCCCATTCTCCTCTAAGTACATAGATATTTTCATTTTATACTTTGTTTCCATGCTTGCATGTATTTGCTGTCTTTTATTTGTTTGATTTATTTCTTGGTTTTCTTATACAAGTTAATTCATATTCATCTACTTACTTTTGTTCAACTTGGACAATAACATTGTCTTTGCTTTTATATTGCCTTGTTTTATATGCTTATGCATATCACTTTTTTTTTCTATTTCCATTTGTTTGCTGAACTGAAGTGAAGCTATTATCTCGACCAAGATGATGTTAGAGGTATAGCATTAATTGTCTTGTACTTGTATCACTTTTTGTTTTGTTTATATTTGATTTTCTTTACAGCCTACATATTTATACAACTTTGCTTTGCTTTATTACTTATGTAAAAACATATACTTTGTTTTGTTTTATCAGTTTGTAAGTATACATGTGCTTTTGTTTATTACTTTATAGTATGAATAACTTCTATGTTAACATGTTGTTAAAATTTATTTATGAGTTACTATAGATGTATATTTTTTCTTAATTTATGTTATAACTCAAATATTTATTAAACCATTCATCTAAGATTTAAATTCAAATCAAAATATATATATATATACACACAAGATTTTAAAATTTCAAATTGACTCATATATACCCAAATATACATATATATATATTCACATATATACATATATACATAATATTTAAAAATTTAAATGATTTATATAGAATATATTTGAACTCGGGGAAACTCACATCACTATTTATAATTAATTTTATAAATTTTTATTCAAAATTTCATTTAATTATTAATTTAAATTAAATAAAAATTCAGGATCGTTACAATTTGAATCCATCAAATTTGAATCTCTATCCTTGTTTGGAAAAAATTTATTCCTATATTTGGGAAAAATCTAATATTATATATATAAGTATAATTTTCAGAATTTAACTAGTTGTTTAGAGATAATAGTGGTTGATTTTATTTATGGTTTTGTAAACCATTGGTTTTTTCTTATATAAATAATTGAACTATAAAACATGGTTATAAATTTATTTGGAAACAGAAATGGATTTAAAAAAAGAATTTAAGAATTTAATTGCTGATAGTTTCAAACCTTGTGTTTAAAGTCTTAAAAGGATATATTATTATTTAAATTATTTTCGAATATAAATTTGTTTCCAAAGAATTTTTAAAGTTTTAAAAATTAGTGTTCTTCTCTTTGTCGCTGGAAAATAATTTCGGTGATGACTACAACATCATCGACATTCATTTTCGAGTATCGAAGTAAAGAGACCACGTTGTAGTTTTGCTTCAAAAATTTAACTGATTTGAATTTCTAAAATATGACTTAATTTATAATATATATAGATATATGATTTAAATTTGATTTGACATATGCTATATGTATGTATTTATTTTTTTCTAAAGGGTTTGAAGTTAATTAGAAATTTAATTCATAAATTTATGTTAAAAGGTGATTCTAATGATAAAATAAAGTCAAATCTAGAATGAATATTTAAACTTGAATAATATAGTTGGAAAATTTTTACTTGTAAATTGCATGCCAATATAACTTACCTAAATCATTCAGAAATTAACTATGTAATTGGATAATGTATAATATAAAAGGATTTTATAAATAAAAATTTGAGTGGTTATAATAAATGTTATACATTTAAAGTTTCAGTTACAACAAGACAAATAGAGGTAAATAGAAATAAAATAATAATTGAATAATATACAATATCAAATGGTGTTAAAGGAAATTTAGAAATATATTGGAATAGTTATATTAAATATAATCTACTTAATATGTGCGATAAGATATATTAAGTAGAATATATTTAATAATAATCTGGAATAAAGAAGAATTAAATTTGTTGAATAAAAGATGATTATTATAAATGACTATACAAATTTCTGATTTTAGAAAATAATTGGATAATAAGATAATTAAATTGGAAATAGTTAAGATTGATTTAACTTTTGTAAAAATCAAATGAATTAAATCAATTATTTAATATTAATTAATTTAAATTGAATTTATATGGTTTAGATATTGAGAAAAATATTAGACATAGATGAGAAAAATATTGAGAAAAATAAATTTAATTATAGTTTGGAATAAAGAAGAAATTAAATGGGGAATTTAGTTTATTTTGGGAAATGGTAAATTTACTTTAAAAATTAAGTTAAATTACTATTTCAAATTTGGACTAAAATTAAACATTTTAAATTAGAATGTTATAATACCTTGTGTAAAATTTGGATAAAAAAAATGAATGATTTTTTTTAAGTGTAGGGATATTATACAATTAAATATGTAAATAAATAAATGTTAAAATTTTAAGTATAAATAGATGAAATCAATGATTAATTTAAAATTGAATTTTTATTATTTAGATTAATGATTCTAATTTAAGTTTCAATTTAGTTTTCTTTCACGTTGTTTCTATTCCCCTACCTTCTTCCTTTTCGAGGACGAAAAGTTCTGAGTGGGGGAGAGTGTAACAGCCCAATTTTTTTAACAAGTATTTTTCACTTGTATTTTAAAAACTTTGGGGTTTATTTAAAGTGATTAAAAATAAAAATAAAAAACAATTGACCAAATTTTTAATTAAATAATAAGATCTCTGAAATTTTGACATGGTTAAGAATTAACTTTAATTTGGAAATTTGGGGTTTTGTCGAAGATGGAAAATAAGTTAATTTCTAGCAAAATCAAGTTTTAAATAAGAAAACATTAATAGCTTAGGTGGCTAAGACATCTGGGCTATTCGTGACAGGTCACGAGTTCGAGTCTCAGCATGGTCAGAATTTCGAATTTTTTTAGTGCATAAATGAATTGGGTAATTACGCGTTAAAAAGGGCGCGTAAATTTAGGGAATAAATACCGTGTGTGTATATATATATATAAGATTATATATAAGAAAATGTATAGAATTTTAATCCGTTATTTTTCTCTTTCCAGTAAAATTTACTTCCCAATTTATATACATATTAATTTGATAAAATCATTTCCTAAAAGTCTAAACATAAACTGAAAGTTTTGAAGTTTTTAAATTTTGTTAAAAGACAACTCAAATTCGCAATGTTAATAAAAAATGAATTTTGTATATTTAAAATACAAAAATTGTAAGCGAATTTAATTTAAGTAATAACTTTGTAAAATTCAGTGTTTTACAGACTGTTAAATTTCGCATTTAAAAATGGCATGCATTGTAATGATATAAGTAACGTAAAAATGTATAAATTAAAAATGTTACTTTTGTATAAATTTTGGGTGTTTTGTATTGCGTCAGTTTGGCGTATTGTAAAAATCATATTTATATCTATATGGATTAAAATATCAGTCAGTAGTTTCTATAGCAAACGTTAACTCTTTTTCATAGCTTTCAATTGGGTTTTAATTTTTGTATATGACTTTTTCAATTCCAAAATCTTTGCCAATTCTTGCCTTTCATTTAATAAAGATCAAAATTTCATATAGCTGACCGTGCAACTATTAAATGGTATAAAATGTTGAAATCAAATTTTAATAAATTGGCAGCATAAATCACGCATATAAAATAACGTGCAAACTAAAGAAACTGGAAAGTAATCAACGCATGCATTTAATCAAGATTTTCGTATAACTGGCAATAATAAATCACGCAACTTTCTTGTCTGCCTAAATGTTTATTATCACTTGCCATTCTTGCCTGCTTGTTTGGTGCCCTATATTTCGCAAGCCTTATCCATGAATACATAAGAAAGAATTTTATAAATTAAGAATCAATCTCTTGCCTAAATTCACGCATCATTCTAGGAATTCATTAAATCAAAATTTTGTATAGTCTATTCAGTTCAAAGCAAATTATATTTGATTACTGTTTTCCTATAATCACGCAAGCCTCCCATATACATTATTGTGCAACTCGCATCTCAGAAGATCTCACGTGCCTTCATAACTCTCACCTTGTTTTCTTATATATATTTAAAGCCTCACATGAAAACTTTATATTGCATCTAAAATTTGCCTTCTTCTTCTTTTGTGCTGAAGCCTCTATCAGGTAATGGTTGTAACGACCCTAGATTTTAATTTAATTTAAATTGATAATTTAATTGAATTTTGAATTAAAAATTGTAAAATTGATTTTTAATGATGCGAGTTTCCCCGATTCAAATATAAAATATATTAAGTGAAATTGATTTGAATATTTGTATATATGAGAATATATAAATGTATATGTTGGATTTGAAAATATAATCTTAAATAAATGGTTCAAAGACTAATTATAATAATAACAATTAAAATATAAAATGGAAATTAAATAAAGTTACAAATTTTATATGATATAGATGTACAAAGAAAACACATTGGTAAAATTAAACAATATATTCATTTATATTACAAGATTTTAAATTTCAAGACAAAATAAAATTAATACATAGATAAATTTTAACCACATATTTAAATATGGAAATACATTCAAATATAAAGATAAGATAAAAACAAACAAAAGAATGGAACAAATACATATAGAATAAAACCTATTTAACAAAAGAAAAGAAATAAAATAAATAAAAACAATAAGTATAAAACAAATATTAACAAACAAATTAATCAAAGTAACATATAGCTATATGCAAATAAATACAAATACAAACTTGGTGATGCAAATAAAAGCATTCAAACAAATAAATAAGCAAAGTAAACAATACAAAATAATACAAATAAGATTATACATACCTGTGTACATGAAGTATAAAGTAAGTAACTATAGCAAAACAAATAAATATATAAATATGCAATTCAAATATGCAGGCAAGCATGGGAACAAGTGGACATAGTATAAACAAAGTACTTAAGAAAATAAAGAAAAGCAAAACACAAACTAGACAAACAAATGAAAAACATAAGTACAAAGTATATATTCAAGAGTAAACAAATATATATATATATATATATATATATATGTACACTTAAACAAAACAATGATGACTAATGCCATATCTCAGCCGAGACAAGCAAGCATAAACAAAGTGTACAAGCAAAATATTAGCATATGAACAAGGACAAGTGGGTATGGAATGAAGTAAGGCAACAGTAATATGTATACAAGTATGTAAAAACAAGATATAAGCCGAGTTATCTTCAACCATGCCTATTATACAAAATATTCTATTTACTTGTACAAATTTACATTTTAATACACTGTACTAACTATACCATACTGTAAGCTTTCTTTTATATCTATTTAACATCTTCATCTCAGTTTTTATCATTCGAAACTGAGTAGCCTCTAAAGTAAACTTCATTTTAAAACTTAAAACAAAATTTCAACTTCAACAAATATCAAAGCAAATCCAATTGCAAGCCTGAGTTCAACAAGCTTCCCTGTATCATCTGCTCTTCATACATGTGAGTAACATTTTGTTTGTATAACTTAAATATTGATATGATAGTTTGTTATTATCAGTGATAAATATGTATTGTGTAAGTGCATTTTTGCTGTGAATATATATGGATAGATATAGGTGTATATGTGGTCTCTGTGTTGCACTGTCTTTTGTTTCCAGGTTCAAGAATTTTTCAAAATCCTATTTTTTTTCTTTCACATAATTTAATCTATGCTAGTATTTAGATCTCAGACAAAATATGTTGTTGTATCATAGTTTAAGCTGGAAAATATGTTTAAGTTAAAACCAATTCGCATGGACTCTGGAAACTTGAAACAACAGAGCAACCCTTTAAATAAGTCAAAATAAAATTATCATGATTCAAGAATTTAAAGATATGAATCAAATACTCAAACTAAAATGGGATTTTTGAAACTAAAATCACGATTTTTAGGATAGGGGTTTGAGTGCATTTCTGGTTTAACCAGAAAATGGTATCTGAGCAATTTCAGGTGATCTCGAGTGTTTCGAAGGTCGGGGTTGTGCGTGAAGGGGGAGGAGACTACGATGACGTGGGGAAAAATGCTCGGAGTTGTCATTAATCATCGTGGAAATGGCGGCGGCGAGGTTTAGTTTCTAAACCTAATTTTGCAGTGGCTGAGTAATTCGAATCGTTCGTCCTCGATGGACGATCGAGCGTTGCGTGGCTCTGGGTGGTGGTGGAGAGGATGCTGGCGATCGTGTAGACGGAGTTTCACGTTTTCTGGTGATGGGGTTCGCCAGTACGGCGCGTTGACAGGTAGGGGAGGGTGTTCGCTGAGTGTTTCCAGGTTTCGATTCGAATACGCAATTTTGATTTGGAGGAGTTATCGATGTTTTGGGTGGTCAGGGGACTAGCGGAGCTCGGAGGTGATAGGTGGCGATGGTCGGAGGCAGGGTCGTCATCCGGTAGGGAGTGTGCATGTGCACCGTGTCTCCATGTTCACAGTGGAAAGAAATAAGGGAGGAGAAGAAGGACTGGGAAGAACAGAGGAAACTCGCGTGTGTTGACTCGAGGCTTTACTCGAGATTTTGAGGGATAGAACTCGAAGCAGAAGCGTGTTTGCTTCGGGTTGATGGTTTGGTTACAGGTTTTACAGGAAACCTGTTATCCTGTTTTACAAATTCCAGATTTTGAAATTAAATAGTTTTATAACTTTAAATGTTTACATAAGTTAAGATTTTAATGTGAATCTCTAAAAAAAAGTTAAATTTAAAAAGGGATTTGATTTTAAACTGTTTTAAAATTCTTTCATGACCAAATATTACTTTAACATGTGAATTTAAAATGGATAATTTAATCATTTAAATTAATTAATGACTTGTAAATTAATAAGTAATTAAAGGTTCAAATCACTAATTAAAGTAATTAATTTGAGAAGAATTTATTCACTAAAGTTAATTGATAAATGAAAGTGATTAAGAAATGATTTTAAGGATTAATCACTTATTGAAATTAATGTTGGATATTTTGATTTAGTAAGGTTAATGAATTATGAAATTGGTTTAAAGGTTAATTTAATTTAATTTCTTAAAGTTATATAATGAATAATAGTTAACTAATTAAGGGATAATTAAGAATGATTCATTTAATTTATAAATAAATAATTAGATTAAATTTTAGTTAGAAATGATTAATAATGAATTTATCTAAGATAATTTCTTAAGAAAGTAATTAAGAAATATTATTAGTTAATAAGATAATTAACTAAGGATTATTAAGTATTAATTAAGGCGATTAATTTTAATAATAAAGTAGATTGATTAGTTTAAATAATCAATTATAAATGGTGTAAGTATAATTACTTTGTGGTAAGTAATTAAAGGTTAAATTTATTTAACTAATTAATTAGAATTAATTAATTAGGAAATTGGTTTAAGAGTTGATTAAATTAATGTGATAAATTAAGAATAATTTAATAAATTAAAATGTCTGATAAATTAATTTATGTCAAATGATTTGGAATTAATAAATCAGAATTGGATAATAAATTCACAAGTAATTAATTTAATTGGAAATAAATTGAATTAATTAGGATTAAACAATCCTGCTTATGAATGATTATTGAATGCTTGACCTTACTTATGAATGATTATGTTGTATGAAATACCTTGAATTGATTGTCCTATCTGATATGTGATGCTTTGTTTTGAGCTGTGTATATTTATTTGCATCCATATATTATTTGTGATCTGTGAATGAAGATAAGCGTTGTAATTTATATCGCTTATCAGATATATTGTTGTATTTGATCTGTCATGATTGAATGATGTGCACTACTGTGTATAACCCCTGGACCACACCATACACACACAAATTATGGATTTCACGAGGAAATCGATTAAGTCGCAGATTTTTGAAATAGTTAAATTTGAATTTTTAAATTCAAATGTTTTGGAAATGGAATCGGAATAAATGTGAAAAGCTTTTTAAAATATTTGCGCTCACTAATCGGGTTAACCGGGAAAGGACCATAATTTCAAAATAAAAATTTATTTTTAAATTACATGATTAAGTTTTAGAATTTAAATAATTTGATTTAAATTTAAATTCAATACTTGAAATTGAATTCTATGATTTGAAATTAGGGATTAAAGATATTATATTGGTTATATAGGGATTTAACCACTTTTAAGTATCGTTTTTAGGAGTTTGAATTTAACCTAAGGATTTCAACTCGTATAAATGAATCAGATTTCCAAAATGAAAACTGTTGTTTCCAAATGATAAACACTTTTAGATAGGAACTGAGATTCCAGTTAATTAGGGGAATTTCAAGATTGAATAGAGAAATGATTTTCCTAAGTTATGAATGAATTCTTTTTGAAAACTATGAATTAAATCTGTTTATTTTTAACAGATTTAAATTGATGATTTGTTTAAATCAAATTGAAATGAAATTGTTTTGAAAGCTATAAGTTAAATCTTTGATTTAAAGATTTAACGAGTTAATCAAATTGAAATGGAAATTGATTTGGAAAATCTGTGAATGAATCTTTTGTTTAAAAGATTAAAATGTGAAAATTGTTTAAACCGTTAAAGGTTGTGAAAATAAATCTTTTTTGTTAAAAGATTTGAAATGGTAATTTATTAGACCATTTGAAAGAAAGTTTTGAATTATTAAGTTGTGACTTAATTGAAATCCCATATCCATATGTTTTAAATGTTTTCGCTCACTATTCGGTTTAGCCGGGAAAGGACCTTTGTGTCGTATAACCCATTCCGAATATGTGATACGTCGTTATGGATAGCATTTGAAGACCGGTGATGAAGACCGGGTATTTGCGAAAGCGATAGGATGACCTATCGATTGTTTCTGCACCGAGTCGCGCCGGTATAGAAACTCCCTAAGTGATGGGAAATCCGATCGGGATTGTGAATATCCGGATTTCAAGGACTTCTTTGGAAGTGCCTTCGGTTCTGTTCGAGCCCGGAACAGACTTGTATGGATTGTATGTCTGACATTACAAGTTGAGATATAAAGCCGATTTCTTTCAAATATATTTCTGTTGGTGGCGGAGAATTTATTCTTTGCTTAACACCCTTCTTTGAGACGTACGAGCTCAAAGGTTATATAGTTGAAGTTATCAGCGATATATTCCCAATTTGGTAATGTGACATGCTGAGTGATGCTGAAATGATCATTGTGTTGATTATTTGTGATAGGATCATTTATTTGATCGTCTATCTTAGTGATCATTGTGTTGATCATTTGTTGACCCAAAACATGGCTTTTGTATAAAGTATGTTTTTGTGGACGTGACTTCGTCGAGCCTCACATCCTGGAAATGGTCAAAACAGGAAAGATGCGGCAAGGTTATGAGGGGTAGCGCCCTTTAGGATATGTGCATTTCCTTCTGGAAAAGGGTGGTATCATGGTATGGAGCCCAGATACTTACTCATGTTGAAACACTTTGTTTTTATGATTGTGTGAATTGATTAGAGAGCTCTCGGATAAAGGTCCCAAAGGACCGGGGGATGGCATATTCGGTCAGTTGTTACCCAGTTAGGGGTAACCCGGCCTTGTGTTGGTAGAGATCCGGTTTGGTTCTCGGGGATGTCCATCCAGAGGCATTCTCATGTGGCAATGGGAAGTTCCTTGGCCTGACCATTTGTTGGAAATCCAATTCCCAATACAAAACTTGTACGGTATTATTTGCAGAACCTGCTATTCACTTATGGTGGTCACCACTGTTTGGATAGTAGCTATAGTAGGCATAGTTCGAAATGTCTATGTTGGCTAAGATTTATATTCTACTTTCGAAATGAATTTTTCCTACACTATACACTAATAATAATATTAAATGTCTTTTTAATGCGTATCAAGCATCTTTGACTATCATAAGGAGAAATCTCCTCCGATTCTGCGTTTGCATTGTGTGTGTGTGCGGGAGGCCTTATGGTAGTCTCATTTTTCAAAAGCATTGCGAATTGACTTTGAAAATCTTTTGTTTAATGTTTTAAAAAAAGATAAACTGTTTTTGTTGCTCACACCAGTCCCACGACTGATCCGGAGTTTATTGTTTTCTTTCCTAAACTCTGTATGCTCATTATTTTCTACACGAGCAGTCTATAGTTGGGTTTTTCAGATAGTTGGATATAGTGGATTATCTGGAGTTAGTTCAGTCTTTGGATCGCACCAGTCTTGGTTATCTTGGTGCATCGCTATTGGTAGTTCGAGCTATTGCTAGATTGATTCTTGGAAATGGAGTTACAGTTAGTTTCTGGAGTTCTTCTTTGAAGACTATATTGGAGTAAATTGTTCCGCTGCTAGTTGTAATCTATTTTCTTTTCCGCTGCTATTTTATTGTATTATATCTCTGATGTATATTGATATCAATTGGATCATCTGTTGTATCAGATATTGTATCAAAGTTGTATATCAATGTATTATTCTTTTATTCCGCTGTGTTATTTACTTAATGATGGTTATAAGCTCCGGCGAATCGGATTTGAACGGTCGAATCTATGACATTCGAGTACGATTTGAAGTATGGGTGTCGATTTTCGAGCGGGCAAAATCCGACTCGTTACAATGGTTTTACTTTTTCTTTTCTTTTTTCAGTTTTTCCCTTTCTTCTTCTTCTTGTTCTCTGTTTCCCTTTTGCCTTGCTCGGCTACTTCTCCACCACGTCACGTCCCTCTAAATTTTCATAACCAAGCTTATATCCCGAACAAGCCCATGGTTAATATATTATAATAATTTTCTAAAAATTTTTAAGTATTTTTGAAATAAAATTTATGTAATTCAACTAAAAATTTGACTTAAGGCTTTAAAATTTTAAAGGTGTTTTGTTTTTTAAGTTAAATTTTTGTAAGTTAATAATTGGTTTTAAAGTGAATTTAAAGATTTTATTTACGATAAATGACATAATAATTAAATTTGATTTAATATGGAGTTGAAATCTAACCTAGAAATTTTAATAAAAGTTATTTCCGAAAATGGATATGTTTGGTATAATCAATAATGTACTTTAAATTGATAAATGAAAGACGATTGAAATGGAACATTTTGAAATAACTTTTATTTAACTTGAATCATAGTTGAATTGATGTCTAAATGAATAAAGTTGTGAAGAAAATTTAGTGTATATTAACTATAAAGGGAAAAAAAATTATGGAACGGATGTGTTTTGTAAGTAAATAATTGAAAATGTTGTTTTCAAATGGAAAGGTGAAATTTCAATTTATGACTTAACTTGAAAATTTGAAATTGGGTTTTAAATAAAATTGTTAAGTTAAGTAAATAAATGAGAATTTAGTTTTATTTAGGAAGTGGGTATTTTTAAATTAAGTGTAAAGTTATTTGGAAAAATATATATACAAGTTAAGTAAAATTGGGAAATTCTGACTTACAAATGATTCATAGTAAATTTGGATATTTTATTTATAAAATTTATTTTATTTAATCATAAGATAAATGGTATCCAAATGAACATTTTTCTGAAGTAGGAATATGATTTTTAAAGCTAAGAATGGTTAAAAATTTAAATTTTAATGTTTCTAAATTCGACAATGTTTTGAAATTGAAGTGGCAGAGACGTGTTGTAATTAAGAAACAGAGAGAGTTTGCATTGAAGAATAGTTTAGGCAGAGACGCAAGTTTGTGTAAATACATATTTTTCAAAACTAGATAAGTTAGGGTATGCCGGTGGAAATAATAATAATAATAATAATAATAATAATAATAATAAAATGTATAATAATAATAAATAGTATCGCCAAGCCTATGAAGTTGGGGTCGGGATGTGGGGTGAGGCAGTCGAGCAAAAGTTGAACCAAAATTTCTTTTACTCTATTCGTTCCAATTTTGTCAAAATTTTTGCTTTGCCCGTAATTTTTAAAGTCACATATTCCGTATTTGGATCTTGAATCTAGGCGTGACATCCGGGGAAAATTTGATCGTTACCCGCTGTGCGATTCTTTTTCGGGGGATTTTCATTTTGAATCAAAATTTCTGCAGCTTTAATGTGAGTATTTCTCACCAGACAAACATACCTATATATCTGTGATTTATCACAAGTGTATTTGTAAATTATTTATTAAATTTTATCTGCCTGTGATATAACGTATGATGTTAAACCCCATTTTAAATTGACACCTCATCAGTTGTTTATCTATTGTAATATTATTGCAGTTATACTATGTAATTCTTATTTACTTATTAAATCATCACTGCAAGTTCCCTGTAAATTTGAGATCGTTATAGGCTGAAATGATAGGCCTGAACGATAATCATTTGTTCATTTATTTAATTGTTTAATTATTTATTTGTTAACTTGGGATTGCGGGTTGAAATGATAGAACCCGGGATTTTGTAAATTGCGGATTGAAATGATATAAATCCGTATCACTTGACCTAGGCTAGAAAACTATATACAGACCCGTGGTTTATATAATATTTTTCGGAAATGTTTAAAAGAATTTTAAATGGGAATTGATAATATTCTGGTTCAAATGTAAAGGATTTTTATAAAATTTATAATGATTTTTGAATAAGTCAAAATGTTAAAAAAAATAAATGTTTAAGTAAATTTTTTGGAATATAACTTATTTTGGGAAATTCTGAAATTTTGTTAAAAGTGAGTTTTAGTTAAGGAAATAATTGATTATAAGTTATATTTGGGAATTTAAAATTTGATTGTTAAGTTAATAATTTATTACAGCACTTAAATGTTGTCTTTTATAAATGAGCTGTTTTGACTTACAGACTTTAGGTGGCATTTCATAAATGCTACGGAAAATGAATTTTCGGATTGTTTAAAATAAATGGAAATAATCTTTAGGGAAAAAGGCTTAAATTTTGGAATTTAATATGTAATTAATAAAAAATAAGGAATTGATTTTAAATGGTTTTAAATGGAAGAATTTAACTTTTAAATGTGAGTTAAAAGGCAAATTAATTCCTAAATAAATTGAATAGATTTAAATGGTATTTTATATTAAATAAAATGACCGATGTTTAAATAAATGATGGTTGAAATGATATTATGGTATTGAAATGTATTTGAAACTTATTTTGATTTTTAAAGTATAAATACCATTTCTAAAAGTTGTAACCACGGGTTATAATAACGTTTGGTTATTAAAGAGACCGGGATCGGATATCTTGCATACTCTCTGTCGATACCGAAAACCACTTTGACAACCGTGTACGCGGTGGAGATTCCAGAATGAAGTAGGATGGTGGTGACATTTTTTTGAGGTAAATACGTGGACCCGACTCCCGTGAGTTGGCATAAGGTGGCTAAAACAGGAGCGATTCTCGGATTAATGAGGTAGCACCTCTGATCGGATGCACTTCTTCGTATGCCATTCTATTACTTTTGTGATTGTTATGGTGCGCACCTTTGATTTGGGAGTGTTGTTCGAGGTGGGTGGTAACTGCGGCTACGCGTTTCCATCGGTCCGGATAGCAATTGGTATATCTATCCTGGCATTGCCTAGTTGTGCCGTTTCACCTACCCTAGCGCTCCTTATACGATTTTGGTTTTGTACCATACCTATGGAGTGCCCTCTGATGACGCCCATTCTAGGGGAGATTACGGCACTGTATAGACTATGGGAATATATTATGTGTTAAGGGCTATATGGGTAACCCCTTAACGCTATTTAAAAGTAAGTTTATTTTACAAATAGACACTATTATAATAGCGATGTATTACTACATAGTAAATAGTTTAACGGGTCCTTAGAGGATGGGTGGTCCCAAGCATCCTTTAAGTTACTTGCCTTATATTACAGTACACTTGAATTAGCTTACACTATGTAAGTATGTATGTCCTGACTCGAGTGTTTATGTTTTATTTTACGCTCGAGTCAGCCTGAGTTGCAGTTTCAGCTTTCTCCCCGGAGCTAGGACATTCTGCAGATCTTTCGAGCTGCCGGCCAATCTTCCAGTCTATATCTTATTTTGAAATCAAAACTTTGGAATATTTGGATTTCTATTGAAGTTTTAAAATGTTTTGGAGATTTAAAACTATGTAATTTTTATTTGGTTGAGTTTTTTTATAGTGGCTTCATGAACCACTAAGTATTTTAAATTCCTCTGCGAGTTTCTCTGATATCTGTGTCTGTGATTCTGTGATTTATTTACTGCATATTCTGAGTTTTGCCAAATTTGTTTTTACAACGCGGTATTTTGAACAATTCAAGTCCGACATGTGCGGATGCGAGTGGTTGAAAACACTGGGTCGTTACAGTTGATTTAACTTACATAAGATCTTTTAGTTCTGACTCGAGTGTTTTCTCTTTTCAATTCGCTCGGGTCAGTCCGAGCGTTTTAGGATTTGAAGATTTTAGCTCTGGAGGAAGAAGACGACGATTAGTAGTACTATTATTTACTATATTATTCCGCTACACTATTGTATTCCGCTGCACTATTGATATTCTATGGTATGTATAACTCGGATATATATATTGTATAAGAAAAATTAAATATTTTGTAAATAGCTTCATGAAATGTATATTTGATTATTATATTTTATCCTTCCGCTGTGAGATTCTATTTTGTTTTATTTCTTTCTCGTTTTTCTTATTTACCCCATAACAATCCACCCTTCCGTATGGTTTGAATTGGCACATGTGTCGATTTAAAGCGTGCAAAAATGCGGGATGTTACATCTGGTATCAGATCTTTGATTTAGCGATAAACCTTAGCTTTGTGGGGTCTGACTCTTTATTAATAGGGTAGTAATACCCTATGGGAGTCGCTGAGTGTATATATATGAGAGAGCGTATTTGTTAGTGTTATAAAAGGTTTTAATATTGTGTTAATTTGTTCCGTTTTGTATTTATAAATTCTAGTTGGTGCATGAGACGCTATGACATCAATAAGGATTTCTAAACACTTAATAGGACAAACCGACATAATATTTGGTTTTAATATAGGTGAATGAAATAGTTTTGCCTATTATATTTTCTATATATATAAAAATAAATTTTTATAAATGATACATATTTGGTTGCAATAATATTTGTTGTTAGGTAATGAAATAGATAAAAATAGTTGAAAATAAGATTTAAATAAAATAAATGGAAAATTGGAAATTTAGAACTTAAGTTCCGGGCTTTTGAAAATTTCTTCTGAATGATTTTCAAATATAATAATAATATTATTTAGAAGTATCTGCTGGTATAAATATTTCAAAGAATTGTTTTGAAGAAACTTTGGAAAGTGATAAGCTCTGTACTTCCCTCTCCGTCGCTGGAAAATAATTTAGGTGATGGCGGCCGCATCATCGACATTCATTTTCGAGTTTCGAAGTGGGAAGGCCACTGTAGTAGTTTTACTGCAGATTTGTTTTGATAAATAAATATAAAATTTAAATTTTTTTAAATATAATTTCATATATAAAGTGTAAGTATATACATTTACCTGTTATATTAAAGTGATTTTGAATAAAACTCGGTATTTAATTCTTAAGTTTCCGTTGATTAATAGTTTCAATTACTGTAGTGAATTGGAAGGTAGGTAATTAATAAATTGAAACCTCTAAAGGAAATAAGAGATTTAATGCTAGATTTTAAATGGTATTAAATGAAATTTGCAATTGTAACCTATGAAGTAAAGGATATAATTATTGAACATTAAATTTATTAAAAGAAATAAGAAAACTTGTATAACTTTTAATTACATTTTTTAAAAGTATATATATAACTTACCAAATATTAAAAGTTAAAATGTTAAAGATTGGTAATGGAAAATTGTGCAAGTAAACTTATGTGATGAAATTGTTCAATAAATTGCTTTTATTAATAAGAATTGATGTTCTAGTTGTTATGGACTTAAGTATAATTGAAATGCTACTAATGTAATAGAAAAGAAAGGTAAGTATTATAAATAAATAATAATAAACTTAAGTAATAGGTTGAAGTTACCTCTGAATAAAATAAGAATAAAAGATGAATATTGAAAAATGACCATAAACTTAAGTTAATAAATTTACCTACTAAGAAATTTGATTGAATATGAATAATATAAATAAATAAATGTAATGCAATAAATAAAATTTGGCATTATATAGATAGATGAAAATGAATTGGTAGGTAATGAATAGAAATAGATAAAGATAAATAATGAAGGAAAAGGAAATCAAACAACAAATGGATGAAGAGAAATTGATAAAAAATAAACTTGATTTATTGTTGAAATTGTTGTTGATTTGGTTTATGATTGTTTGGGGTAAGGATACATTAAATTGTTTGGGTGAATGAATAATCTATATAGTTTCCATCCAAGACTGTTGAGTAAATGGTGCGCCTAGTAGTTATTTTTCATCCTGTACAATTTAAAGTTTGGAACCCGTACAACTATTTGTTTTGTTTGATATGAATGAATGATTGATTTGTGTTGATTTCTATGTGATGGTTGTATACCTGGTTGCAAGTGATTGTTGTATGTATTGATTGTTTGTTGATGGTTGAAAACATCCTTAAATCTTTTATTTTATATAATTATTGACTCTTTTGGATTATATAAGTGAAATACAGGTCATGGAAGCAACGGCTACTGCTTTTGGTTTCATAATATAAGTGTAAATTTGCCCGACAAATAGGTACGTTTTCGCATTATGGTTTATAGCGCTATTATATTGTTTTCCCGGGGTTGGGATATATATTATTTTGGTAAATATATGTTGTGTATTGTTATATTTGATATTATATTTTCTCCCGAGCCTCTCCATACAAAGGAGACTACCGAAATTTTTCGAAAATTTCAGCTTAGAAAATATTTTGAAAATGTTTTCCGAACTTTATTAATTTAAGTATAAAAAGATTTAATAGTTATAAATTGAAATATTTTATTTAAATTACTAAATTTTGTAAACATATTTGTTTATAAAGTTAATATTTTTGAATAAGATATATTGACTTCTTAATTTTTCTTTTTCCCTTTTTTTCCATTTCGGAGACGAAAAGTTTTGAGTGGCGGAGAGTGGAACGACCCGTAAAATTTTAATAATTAAGTTGGTTATATTAATTAAATTTCGTAATTAAATTCAGAAAAAAAACTTTATAAGTTAATATTGAAATGAACGCTGAAATGAAATATAGCAAGGGTACTTAAAAACTAAGAGTTAGTATATGAAATAAAATCCTAATAAAGGTAGTAGTGAAAGTGTTATACTTGGGAAAATTTTTATATATATATATATATATATATATATATGTAAGGTAAGCATTTAATTATCCAATGCAATAATTTATTTATTAAAAGTAACTGCAGGTAAATTTAGGCAATAAAGTTAGCCAAGGCTAAATGTGTATAAATTGAATGAAATGAGATAACGTAAATGTTGAATCAGGCTATAAATCAAATGGAAGAAAACGAGCGTAAAATTTGAAATAATTTATGAAATAAAATATATTGAATAGTAGTTGAATGAAAATTAATGTGATAAGGTTAATGGACTTAGTAAAGATGGAATTGTGGAGGAGCAAATGGAGCAGGAGGCTTCTGCGTTAGATATATAGTATTCCGCTGTGTGTTCTGTGTTGTCTCTGAGTCGTATTGAGTTGTAATAACTGGACAGGTGTTTATAACTATCTAGTATGTGTTGTGTATGTGTGTAACTTTGATATGGTTGTAAACTATGTAATATTTATGTTATTAATATAGTTTATTCGTTCCGCTGTTTAGATTCTGATGTTGTTTCTTTCTTCTCTTCTTTCTTTTCTCTTTTATATCCCTTTCTTTCTTAAAAATGATGCGATTTCTGTGGTAAGAAAGTCGGGTCGTTTCAACCAAGGAAAATAAAGATATACAAAACGAAATAGGTGAGTTGGCTTCTCGGGTTAGAATTGATTATAATTTAAATAAAATTTGAAAAACAAATGACAGATCAAAAATGAAGAGGCAATGTAACCTTATACAGATGGAAATATTAAATATTTGCAATGCGAAGGGTCAAAACTAGTTTCACAATTTAATAAAAAATTTACAGTTTTCTTTTTACACGGCAGAAAATTTGAAAAGGCACATGGAACGAGATGACACAAATGCGGTACTGATACGCTTGCCGTATCGTAGGTTCCAATGCGCATCGGACTCCAAAACACACAAATGAATATACCGCAGAGATCAGCACGATGAGACGATCAAAACAGTGTATAGATATTAGTGGCATAATTGAATTATAAAAATTCGAATTTTCTACAAGCGGAAAATGCAAGAAAAAGGCAGAAAAATAAGATCGACGGAGCTAAAGAAGTCGGAATTTGAAAAAATGAAAAATGACGTCTTGCTTAGAAGTTGGTTTAGAATTGTTATATGTAAAAATATTTAGGTTTCGAAAACATTTTATTTTCAACTATTCTTAACTGATTAAATCGAAATAAATTTACGCACGAAAATAAACTTTCACATTTTCGGACGAAAATTTACCAGTTGCTATGTTTAACAAAACGCATTTCAAATATCAAATTTTTATTTCAAATTTTTAATTTTAAAATTTCACAAAAAATTCAATTAAATCTCATTATTAAAATGGTTAAAATTTATAGGTCGTTACATTCTGCCCCACTTAAAACTATTCATCCTCGAAAATGAAGGAGGTAGGAGAATAGAAACAACCAGCAAGAAAGTGGACCGAAACAAAATAAACAATTAGTTCAAACCATATAAATTTCAAATTTAATTAGTTCATATTAACAATTTGGTTAAATCCATTTATATTAAGTTTATAAATAGTCATTCAATTTAAATTTTTAGTTCAACTATTAATCCTAATCATATAAATATCAATTTAAATCAATTAATATTCGATAATTGATTTTGACTCAAGGTATATCATTAAATTGATTCAATTGTTAATTTATTAACTCCATCAAAGAAAATTTGTATTTAATTATCTCATTTATTCCTTATCTTATTATCCAATATCTTCTATTAATAATTTTCGAAAATCATTACTTGAATAGTCATTTATTACGATCATATTCTATTCAACAAATTTAATTCTTCTTTATTCAAAATTATTGTTAAATTTACTTCACTTAATATATCTTATTACATACATTATGTATATTTACACTTATTGTAACTACTCAAATTTATTTAAAAATTCCTTCGATATCATTTTCTACTGTATAATATTCAATTACATAGTTAACTTTTGAAAATTTAGGTAAGTTATACATAATGCAATTGAGTATTATCCAAATAAAATTTTACAATTCGCTTATTTCAAGTTAAGTATTTAGTCAAAACTTTTGGCTTTATTGAAAATCATCCTTAAATCAAAATTTTAAGAATTAATTTTCGAGTAACTTCAAACCATTTTAGAGATAAATAAATAAATATATATATATATATATATTATGTCAAATCAGATTTAAATCATATGTCGATATATATATTACAAATAAAATCATACTTTAAAAAATTCAAATCAATTTATTTTCCAAAACAAACCATAGCAAGAAACTCAGAAATGAATGTTGATGATGCGGCCGTCATCACCGAAATTATTTTCCAACGACAAAATAGGAGAGCACTGATTTGAAATCACCGGAAATCAAATTCTCAAATTCCTGACTTACTTTCATTTCAAATTACAAATCAAATTATAACCAAATTTTATAAATTCATTTATTTATATTATGAAATAGTCAATGATTTATAAAACAATAAATGAAAATAATTTTTAACATTTCGGACAACGTATTCATTAACATTTTAATTTCAGAAAAATTTATACTTATGTATAATACAATCATTCAAAATTATTTTATTTACTAAATTTGAAAACAATATTGTGTCACTTTGCTCTGCCCAAATGTTTTGGAAATCCTATCAATAGCGTTGATCAGAAGAATCGATCGAAAACCCAAATCAACATCAACAACTCAAACAACACAATATATAATCGTTTTGGTATTAATTTACAAATACACTTCCTCGCTCGATGATACAATAATGAATTTCAAAGCAAGGATAGATATTCAAATTTGATGGAATCAAATCAAAGAGAATTTTGATTCGAAGATAAGTTCGAAACAAAGATAAGATGATTAAATAACAAAATAGGAAGGTAGATAAGCTTATATGAATCGCGGGCAAACTTAACCGGGTCGTCCGGGACTTCAAAAATTAGATCGACGTAGAATTCCGAGGCAAATCTACATTCGATCTCAAGAGATAGAATTCAGGCATAGCGGGAGATAGATAGCATCCTAAACCGAGGATACATAAATCTCTGGTAAATCGATGTCTATTGTAAAGGAGTTTCACCCCTTTACATAGTAAAGATGGAAAATTAATGTGATAAGGTTAATAGACATAGTAAAGATGGAAAATTTTGTAAAAGTTATAATTGAGTGAAATTGTAAATTTGAAGTTAAGTAATAATGGATATAGTAAAGATGGCAATCAAATCAAATATTTAGGAATCAAATTTTATTTAATTTTGAAGGTAATCAATAATTAATGAATTAAATGGTAAGTAATTAGGATTAAATTCTACATTAATTGAAACTGAATGTAGATTTAATATAATAACGTTAAGGCTAACTAAATTAGCGCAATCCAAAATTATGGAAACCAATGGCAATAAATGAATTAAATATTACATTATTGTGGATTTAAGGTATGGTTTGTGATTTAAGAATGAATTGTTAATTTAAAACTAAGGTAGTGATGTTAATATAATATTTATCCAACTTAAAATGTAAATAGGGGTGTATTTACGTAATGAAATAAAAAATAGTATTATAGATGGAATTATAGTCAGGATTGATAGGTAACGAACTTATAAATGCAATTAGGAGCAAATAGGTGGCAAATTAATATAGGTTGTTTATTTATTTAATGTGTAAATAAACTTTGGTAAATCAATTTCTATAAATCCAAATTTAACGTTTTGTTAATATAAATTAAAGTATAGAAAGCTAGATTTATTAATTTAATTGAAGTATAAAATTCAGTAATTGAAGTTATTGCAAAAATAAATGAAATTAAACGTTTAAATATTACGTTATTGAAATTTAGATAAAATTTGAGGATAATATCAACTGGTTGATTTTTAAAAATTGGAAACCAAGATTTTATTTATCTAATTGAAATGTAAAGTTCAATAATTGAATTAATTTCAAGTAAATGAAATTGAATATAGTTAAATAATACGTTATTTGAAATAAAGATAATATGATAAATTTATGTAATAGTTTTTGTGACGCCCCACCTCTACGCTCACAATAACAAAGGCTATTATAAGGAATAACGTCTGCTACTGCGAAGAATAAGGATTGTTAGAAGCGACCATCTGTACGTTATGCCTTAGATGAGCATTGATTACATCGATAGGAGTTGTATAACTTACTCCCAAAGATATAAATCCATCCAAATCTAAAGCGAAACTACGATGGCTAAAGAAAAATTCAAAACAACTCATAATATCAACAACACTGATAATATAATCACATCAGAAAAGAAATATCAGATATATAGCGGAAGACAAGTCTGGAATACATGCTACAACAATCGATAGTTCACCATAACCAAATGTACATAAACATATACATCAACATACATAAGATGAGAATCAAATATCCCAAAAGTACTCCTCAAAGGCTAGACAAAAGAAGATGCGAATCGCAAAATTTGAAGCTGCCGCAGAATCAAAGATAGAGACTATCCTGGAATAACTCGGTTTGACCCGAGTATTATTTAAAAGAAAATAATAAACGGATCAGTCTAATTTATTCTTAGACGAGAATGCATCATAAACAACATAAATCAAAATAATAATAATCTCGAATAAGACTATTCAGCATAAGAAATCAACATAGTTAAATGAAGAAATCATATCAAACTCCATCAAAATCAAATTCAAATTCATAATTGAATTCAAAACAGCAATTCACAAAAATATAGAATTCAAAAATAGATAACTAGAAAAATCAACATAAAAGTTGATGGATCCCATCATATGGCGAGTCTAAGCTACGCGGCACGTGCATCTCATATGGCCGAAGCCTATCAAGTACTGTCATCATAATTTTTAGCGCCCAACAAATGACCCGAAGGTCCAACATATGACCCGAAGGTCTAGTACTGGTATTTGACCCGAAGGTCCATCATATGACCCGAAGGTCCATCATAGTGGCTCGAAAGCACACAAAATCATCAAACATCAAATATTTCAATTAACGAGTCCGGAATTAACCAAAATAGTAAAAGTGTGGTTCCATACTCCGCACTTTTGCAAAATCGTTTAAATCTCTTCATCGTTTCCTTGAAAGTGCAAAATTGTGTACTTTATAAAAATACATTTTACATTCTCAAACGGACAAGTTCAGAATTAAGCGAATCAGTAAAAGTAAGGGTTCATAGTCCTCAATTTTGCTGAAGCGTTTAAATTGCTTCCTCATTCTTTTGAAAGCGCAAATTGTAAAAATTTTGGAAACAATTTCAATTTAAATCAATTTTTAAAACACGTGATTAAAACAGTAACTACTATAGCAATTTCGACGAGGAAATTGCATACTACAAAACACCGTAAAAAAGGATACCAAATCAGCATTACGAGATAACCGCTTGAAAAGTCACTTTAAATTAACTGTTACTGACGTTAAAATAACAGTGAATTTTTATTCACCAAAAATGTCACCAAAACAGCACGCTTCAAAATTATAGTACCGGTGTAAAAATTCCGTTATAAAAATGACGGCAACAAATTACGTTTAAAACCAAACATCGGTTCAACGTAAATTAACCGGTAGGTGACTCTACTATAAATTCAACAAAATGTTGCACTGGTCCACTTGTACATAAACTTTATTTATTTTGTACGTCAAAAAAATCGTCAAAACAAAATGCATCGGAAATATAATACCGGTTCACATGAACCAATCGAACTCACATATATAATGAGAGCAGAAAATATGGATATTCACGTATGCAAATTCAATTCTCTCAAAATAACACATAAAACAGTAGAAACAAATTCACTTTTCGCAAAACAATGCTCTGTGTGCTACACGTGTATGTATAAAAATGTGATCTGGCCTCTATACTTTTCCATGCAAACAATACTAAATGCAAATGGTCCTGGATATAAAGCATAAAATATTGCACATGAATATTGTTCATGCAAGGTACGCACATATGCATTGAGAACAAACTGGCAACATACTTTCAATGATACGCACGCAAGTTATATTTTTTTTTTCCTGAACCAAAAATATGCACACAAGGTACATACGCATGAAACACCATCCTGCACTACTATTTTTACACTCACAACTTGCACGCGTATAACTTATATAATGAAAACAAAAGTTATATTCAAGCTACAAATTTGTACGCATGCATGCATAGAAATGTGGTTCTGTGCATTTTCCCACTTCACAATGTACACATGCATGTAATTAGAAATAATGATGTACCAAAAATATAAAGAGGCACGTAATGCATTGGAAATGCCTGGCAACTAATATTTATGCTCCCTGCAACAAAACACGTATACGAACAAAAAAAAAACAAAGTTTGTGAAGAAAAAAAAACGTGTTGAAGCCAAAACCATAATTCACTTTACGAAGCAAAAAAATTTAAAACAAAGCTTATCTGTTTATAATATATACAAATATGTTCATATATACATTATAAATAGAAACGATTTAAATTAGCTTTTAAAAGATAAACTATCAGTTAAATATTTATTTAAAAGGAGATTATTAAATCAATTCAAAT